>JAWIIS010000004.1:2759230-3423164 GCA_033682625.1 Helicoverpa zea x Helicoverpa armigera
ATACCGTAATTGCTGAATGCACATCGGACAAAACTACAAAACAAAAAGATCAATCTACATACATACCGCCATTACCAAACCAGGCACCTCAAAAATATCCCAGGTTTACACATAATAAAACTATACTTGGCCGTGAAGCGGTAATATGCTCGTCATCTTGACTTCATTAGCGACCGGAACGTATCGCCCGGAGCCACGTAATAACGTCACCTTAATATACAAGACAGGTGGGCCTGTCAGTGTACTGAATTGCAGCCAGTTCATTTCTTTGAGTTTATTAGTACTCTAGATGATAATTGCAGGGAATTTTAGTGATCTGGTCTACATCCTTTACCATGTAAAAGCGTTTGTTATATAGCGGTTATATTAATATCATATAATCTAAACGTTTCAACAGCGTTTGTTATGATACCTATGAATATCGATATCAACATTTCCCATCCTTACCTAAATTAATCTGTGTTTACGAAAACGTTTTTTGTTTTAATCTTCACTCAGGTCAAAGTTGCGAATTTTTGCTTTTCCTGTATTTATTTATAGATTAAATCATTTTCTTCTTCAATGTTTTATATTAAATTTTAGCAATCTTATAAGTTGATGCAGCAGTTGTTGTCTATCGAGCTTCAGCGATCGGCCGAGATATTAAATTCTTGTCTAAAGCTGCCGGACAGAATATTCGAGCTAAAGGAAAATATGGACGATGATTGTCCTACACTGAAATGTTAGAGATTTTCTGAATTTCTGAAGTAGGCTCTTCAACTCAATTAAACAGTTATTAAATCATTTTTATACCGTGTAGATTTTCTTCATCTATAAGCCGAGGTAGCTTTTTTATTTACAAATATTAAAATTATTGCAGATGATCCACAGATAACATAAGTAATTTTATATAAACTCATTATTATAAAGTTTTTGGCTTCGTTAATAGAAGAAATATTTATTATTTCTTTAAGAGGGCTATCACAAATTTTCGCGAATTTAAACGTTTTATACGAGTTTTGATGCTTTGGATATAGTCACAATAAAAAAACAAAAATAAGATTCAGAAAGTTTGATCATTTATCTTGAAAGTGTATTAAACAAATATTTTAATTTGTCCACGTACATCAGTAAAATCTTTGTCTCTGCAAAGGATGTTTCATAAAATGTTGCTTTTGGGTATCTTTTGATGCTTCGGTACTCCGAGGATATAGCAATTTAACCATTTATAAAAATGTTCAAGATACAACTATATCTTGTACTTGGAAGTGCTTAAATCAATTTATTACAATTCATACAGTATTACACCAAAAATAATTCTATAAAACTGAGAGTTACTGACAATTTTCCGTACGAAACTATATTTTTTATCTATGAAAGTATAATCCAAATTCAAATAAAAAACATTTAATAATTAAGGTGGTATTGTTATAAAGCTTGAAAAAAAAAATGGTCTATTTAAAAGTAAAACAATATTTTAAAATAATTTTTGTTTGCAATGCAAAAATCAATATAAATCTTGTGACGCGCGGTGTTCAACTTTAGTCAGCGCCAGGCGCTTACCGAGGAGGGACGTATCGCTCGCTGTTGCGCCGCGTAAACTCGCCGGAGTTCGAAAAATATAGCGCAACCTACGCATCTAACACGTTTTGATACTAGTGAGTTTTATTTTATTTATTAGTTATAATGATCTGATTGAAATGTAATATACATAAGTATTAGGCCATGATATTCTAATTCGAAAATGTTATAGATTGGGTTCTCTTTTTTTGATGTTGGTTATAAAGAAATATGTACGTAAATGTCATCGTCGTTAGTTTCGCTGTTGCATAATAATGTAATTGGACTTCTTTGAATCTTGCAGGATATTGAAAGCATATTTAATTCAGACTATCAGACTGGTAAGTATTTTTTGTCACCCGCAAAAGGTATACGTGACATATTTGTTTTAATAAACTATCTACATTCCTAGTTTTCATTGTTGCAGGAAAATGAAGATACAATACATGGAAGACGAATTATAGATTTTAGTTTTTTTATAAATCAATTACTTATAATTGATAAACATGGTGAAAAGTTTGGTTGTCGATTAAATAATTTAAAAATTGTAAACGATTACTTGTTTATTGTAACTCAATCGAGCTATTCTAGGTTATAAAATTCATCGGTACAAATAATATTTCATAAACTATAAAAACAATAAATTATTTCGGAAAAAAGTGGCAAAGTCTCAAGTTTGTTTGTGCCGCGTGGCGGTCCGCAGGTGTGCGTTGCGTATTTCACTAGACGCACACATGCGCAAGTGCTGCCGGCTATCGTCTAATTTACCTACAACTGAGCAATTCGATTTTGTAATAGCGCTCTTAATAATTATTTACCTAAAAATACATTTTACATTTCACAAACTTAACCACCAAAACAAAATCCTAGGTGTCACATCAAACTGATTGTCCCTTATTATAATTTCAGCGCAAGAAGTAGGGAAATGTAAATAACAAGCGGTGCCTTTGCGGTAGTTGCGTGAGTCAGAACGTCAGAAGGGCGAATGCGGCGCCTTTGACATGGTAATGAGCGCGAATGTAAGAACTTAGAACCTCACTTTCTTTTGTTATGAGGTTTTTTTTTCGAGGTTTTTCTTTGGTTTATGGTCTAGATATACTTATAAGTATTTTCCGAGGTAGGTACTACTTTTGTATACGTAGAAGTATGGTCTGGTCTAGTAGCTAATGTTTTTACAAGCTTTTTTTTTAAGAATTGGGTTCTAGTTGAAAGCAATGCGGTAATCGATGACGTTCAAAAAAGTGTTTTGAAGTGTAACGGTTAGGTATTTATTTCAAGGGTTTTGGATTGCTAATGTTATGATAGGCATAGCGTAGTCTATGTTTGAGAGTGATAATGTTAAAAACTACTTAATGGATGTGCAAATGTGCATACGACAATAGCAATAGGTACATAGTAGACGGATTCACAAAGGTAGGTATGTATTGAATTTAAAAAGCCGAAAGTTGTTACTTTTACAGCTTTGAAATAATTAATCTTTTATATGTATACGGGAACATGTACATATATGGCAGTCCAGTGAAGTAATAGGTATGCATTGCCTCGTGCAGCGGCAAAAATTGCATAACAAAAGCGTTATCGCAAACGAATTGTATTTCTTTAACAACGTAGTTATAACAGTTATACAGAATCATGCAATTGTGAACAGAATTGCCAATTTCCGTTCGAAAATCACAGAGCAATAAAAGTAAATTGTTTGCATAAACATCTCAATTGGTAGCACCATAATTTGCTTCACTTTAAACAATTCTGTCTTTATTATTTTTTAGTAGTAGTATTGACGTGTTTATGAAAGTATCCAAATTATTCACAGACCCTAAATTCTGTATGGGTGTACTCTGTATATTATATTTAATTTATCTACACAAACCACAATACACACATCTTCAAATATATATGTAAGTAACTAATAAATATGTGTGCAACTTTAGCCAGCACATTACACTAAACCCACATGTTAATTTAGTCCAGTTCTCTAACCACTGAAAATTAAAGCTACAGACCACAAGTAATAGGAAACCAACTAGCCGGACCAAGTTGAATCGAAATAATCAAGCGCCTGCAACTTCGCTCATAGCAACATGTTGTATATCTGTTTAGTAGTTAACGTACATGCAGGCGTTTAGTGCAGGAGACTAGGACTACTTGATTTATGGTGGAGTTTATCATGGTGTATTTTAGCGTGTTTGCTGAATATTTTGTTGCAAATTATACTGACTTTTGATATAAAACAGACATTACCTTCCGATCGTCATTTTACCTGCATCTTGAGGAAACCATAATTTCGGCACATGAGTAAAAACTGGCCTATGTTCTATTCAGATATATAAGTTACATTACTGCTTAGTTTCATTAAAATCCATCCAGCAGTTTTTGGGGGAAAAGGCTTTTAAAAGTGAGTACGTTAAGAAAAAAATAGAGGTTACGGTTTTTGAAACGTAGAATGTGGTAGGTAAGTAATACTTGGCTTTTAAAAAAAATTGGCAAAATTTTTATGCTCAGACTACTTTTATCATAAAAATATTTAGAAACAAGGCAAGTACCTTTAAACTAAGTAGGTAGCGTAATGTCCATAATCCAAGATATGCAAAACCTTACTTATTCCATTAAGGTCACTTATTTTACAGCACTTCTACTACTTTGAGTACAAGACTTCAACAAATTGAGTTCGTTACACTCAAAACTCGACCTTAATAACACTAAACTTAATAGCAGCTTTTAAAATTTCCCTTGAACTTGTTTGTGTTATACATAATTCCTTGATAAGTTTGAAACTTGTAGTCGTTCTTCCATTGCCAGGTAGCGCAATATTCTAAATTATGGCATATTTTAAGTAAATCTCCCACAAGCACTTGCGTTTTGATGTCTATGATAATATTATGGTATTGCTGCCATTTGGTAGCTACGTAACTCTTTTACTGAATGGAAAAAAGCGTATCTCTCTAAGTGTTTTTGCATTGGCTTTATTATTAAACTAGCCATTTTCCCGCGGTTTTACCCGCGTCCCGTGGTAACTACTACCCGTACCTGGATGAAATATAGCCTATGATACGTGGATAGTGTAGCTTTCGAATGGTGAAAGAATTTTTAATTAAAAACGGTCCAGTAGTTTTTGAGCCTATTCTTTACAACCAAACAAACAAACAAAGTTTTCCTCTTTATAATATTAGTACAGATTACACCTGACGTGCTATATAAAAGTAATATAAGGAAGAAATTTATCAAATTATTCCACGAAAACCTCAATACCGTATTTGACAAACTTTTCATTTCTCGGTTTTCGGATATCATAACAACCCTTGACACACAAAATTTAATATAAAACTTGTCGAAAATTATATTAGACCTTAATTAAGAAAGACTGGAGAAAGTCTGCAATAACGTGCATCTTCAAATGCGCAAAATATTAATCTTACAAAATCACTTTGTCTTGAAACATGAAATCAATTTTCCACTGCTACAAATCCTTTTCCTCCATAAGGGTTAAAGGCCAAAACCCTTTGGTAAACCTGCTTAAAACAATTGATTACCGGTATAAACTCAAGGGTCAGGGAAACCCTTATATAAGATTGGTAAAATGGCGTCTTAGAAGCAATAACGAACGAAAAACAAAGCAATTGATAGCTTCCTACCTTATTTACCTTAGAAAAGTGGTTGTATGGCTTTGAGTATTTATTTACGTTTATTACTCAAGATTATTTATCAAAAAGTTTGTTGATAGAGTACCTGCTAATCTGAAAAAATGAAGGTTTATTTTAATAACCTTAAGTATATACCTACATGTATCTACTCTAGTCTACTAACGTAAAAAAAGTTTTTTAAAAGATTATATTTACTAGCGTATGCCTGCATCCACTTTACTGATTGAATATTTTTACCAGACCAGGCGTTATCTAGAATTCTAGAATATTGTATACTCATAATAACTTGTTATCTGACTAAAACTAGAATTTAATTTAAAACAAACGTTTCTCATATATTTCACTTTCCTATTCAATAATTTAATTAAGACACAAGATGAAAAAATAATAATTCATTTGCAACAACATTTTAATATTCCGGCACACCACTGGCGTCCAGCGCAGCTGACCTCATTATCATATCAAAGACTCGTTGCAGTAGCTTTTTATATCTTCGCATAGAAATGAAATAACCCAGCAGTTTTGTATCGGATCAGAAACAGATGCAGATTGCACTCCAAGATTTTCGATTGAAGAAAATAATATCTGAAAGCTCTTTTCAAATATTCGAATAAGGCAAAGAAAAAAAATATATTTTGTAATTTCGTCTAAAAGGTAGATAGAATTGAGTTTTTTGAATGTCCATTAAAATTAAAATTAATACAGTTTGTATGTACAGATACAATTTTATTTTAACTTACTGGACTGCTGCTAGTTATGTAGAGGTCACTTGTAAGAAGTTGCTTACCTGCCCTGGATAACCTAGCAAGCTTAGCTGGATTGCATGATCTGAATAAAAATTGATTATTATTATGAACTAATCCACTGCTGGACATAGGCCTCTCCAAGTGCATGCCACTGAGATCTATTCTATAATCTATAATATATATAGTATCTATAAGAATTACATGACTACATCAAAATTTAGATCACAATCTTCAACAAAAAAAACTCTAACCCAAAAACTCTCAACATATAAAATCGAACTAATCAACACGAATCAGAAACAAATACGTTTTTCCGTTGCGAGACAAAAATCGGTGTGAATCTAACCGTAAAACTGTTGGAACGTATTCCGATAGGAAATTTCAATTTACGAGCCACGCCGGGGCTCTAGGGACGTAGGGGATTTCAGAAAAAACTTGTGATTTCAAGCTAACTGCGTAAAAAGATTTGTGATTACGATCTAGCTAAAGGTCGAAGTCATAAAGTTATTAGCTGGGTAGAATAAAATATAGGAATAAAATGCGTAGGATCTAAAATGAATGGAATTTATTCTCTTAATATATAGCTTCCCGGCCAAGGCCTAGGCTGTAAAATTTGTCGCTTTTCCCAAATTGTCTGCAATTGGCTTCTGTGAGGAAAAAGGGTGTATTATCTACAGATAGATCTATATTGATTTCTACCAGCCATTATGGGTAACAAATGAATTAATTTAAAAATGGTATAGCAATAAATAAGGAACATGTTTCCTTTTAAAGCTCGAACATTTCAGCTGGATCCATAGTCAAGATCTTGAACTAAAGTTACTGACATTGGTAAGGAAGTGCAGCATTATTTATTTAATAGTTCTACATCCTCTACGGAAAACGCGCTTCCTAACCGTCACGTCACAAAATTTTCCTGCCATCAACTTGTCAGCCAGCATTATGGGTCTTCAAATATTGAAAGACTCAAAGAGCCGCCGTACACGGACTGCTCGAGCAGTTAGCGGCTGAGTGAAATACACGGACCGCTCGAGCGGTCGGCGTCGACTGCTTGAGCTGTCGGTTGTTGACTGCTCGAGCTACGACCCAACTGCTCGAGCAGTTGATTTTCTACCACAGTCGAGTCATGGATTCTGACGAGGAAGCACTGCTTTTGCTGCTCCTGCTCAGGCGGAGACGACGGCGGCGACGTCAAAAGAGACAATTTTGGGTTCATCCAATTTTGCAATTAAGAGAACAACGTGGACAATTCCATCATTTGTTTATGGAACTTAGAATGATGATGAAGAAAATTTTTTCAACTATTTTAGAATGTCAATGTCTTCGTTTGATGAATTGTATAATGAGGGGAGAGGGAAGTCGGAGAGCTGTCGACTGCTCTAGCGCAGTTAACGGCTTGAGCAGTCGGTGTATGCCTCGCAACCGCTCGCGAGCGGTCGACGGCACGATGGAATTTCATCATGCAGTTGACGGCTTGAAGCGGTCGCGACTGCTCGAGCAGTCGTGTGTACGGCAGCGAATGAATGACTATAGTTCACTGCGCGGTCGCGGCTTTAAGCAGTCGGTCTCAACTGCTTGAAGCAGTCCGTGTACGGCGGCTCAAAGACTCCTTTCAACAGAGCTCCACGCGGGTAAAAAAATACAGTTCCATTTTTGAAGTACCTTTCTCCATAACTGCGGGTCCTCTCGTAACGACCTACCTACCTTCGTACCTTGTACCTCGTACCAGCTCTTCATTATTCCCTATGCGGCGCGAGGGCGTGACAAAACATGTTTTCTGAGTGCTCGCATTTTTGCACACATTATTCAAGCAAAATATATGCCGTGTATGTAAATGTATGTAGATAGATAGACTGTGTGTTTGTTTACCGTTTTTGCATGGTTAAGTTGGGCTACACACAAGCGTTAATGCATTGATGATCGTAGCAGTTGATAAAATTATGAAAATCTATTTCTTCTAGGCAGAGAGGTTGATGGTATTCCTGTCTTCTGGAATGTTTACCCGAGGGCAAGTTTAATGTGGTATATGGTACTATAACTGGACAACTACAACTGGTGGTAACTGGATAACTTAGCGAATTATTAGGCGAAACGATTCGAGATAGCTCTCGAAATTATGTCTCGATACATGGCTCAGGACAAAAGAGAAGCTGTATTTTTTAAATAACGTTTTAAAATAAAAATTCAATCATGCAGATAGTTTACCCTATAGCTTTTAGTACAGCTTATGCATGATACTTTACTTAACCCTACATATTACTTAAAATAAATAGCTCTAACCCTAAACGTGCAGCCCCGAACCCGTATAATGAATGGGGCCTGCAGGGGCTTACAAAATCGCCATGTTGCACTTAAGTGGAGAAATGATGACATAGCGGTAGATATATTACGTAGGTACACTATGTTATGCTTACGGCATCGTTTAAGTATTAGTTCATCCTTTATGATGAAGGAGAAAGTCATGAAAGTATTTTTTAATTGGTTCAATAGGTACTGAGTTTAGCGAGTTCAAGTAAACAACAAACTCTTCAGCTTTACAATATTAGCATAGTTGTCATTAATTTATAGTGATTTGCTTCAGTGATACTAAAACTGTTCGGACAAAAGTAACTTCCCTATACTTTGGCTTAATATTGGGACATCCTTTCCATCCTTCCACTTTCCGTAATATCCTTTAACGATGAGTACAAAGCTTACAATTGCGTTATGTCTTTATAGTCACAGGATATGAAAATGGCGCTTTGGGCACTTACCATCGATAAAATGGTTCCCTCCACGTTCATATATGACATCTCAATTGCTTATGATAATCCATTTGGCGGGGTTCACAAAGATATGAATTTGTCGATGTTAATCTGAAGAAACCTTAGTATTTATTCTTGACTTAAGTTTGACACTGGCTCAGTTTATGAAAAGCAGTCTATAGTCATAGATATAATGTGAAAGGAAATGGCGTATCTGATTCCAAATAGAGCCATATGTATTTCGAGTAGCAAGAGAAATTCAAAGTGCACAAATTGCTAAAACAATGACAAGAATAGATAGCATTGGGGTGAATATCGTTATTTTTCATAATTCAAAAGTTAGTTTCCTGTGGTAAAGATTTCAGCTTTTAAAAACATGGTCGTGTCTTGTTAATTTACTGTTTACTTACTGTTTCTTGTTTAGTAACTAGATTTACGTCACTCTACCCCTGTGGGAAACAGTCGTGATTTTATGCATTACTAACGTAATAACCTATTTGTTATTTGTCCACAAATGCATGTTAGCTGCATACAGAACACAGAACTCGTATGAAAAGCCTTTATGCATTTGACAAAGAATATATTATTCTGCTGAACAACTTGGTTTCACATACGCTGAAGTTTTAAGTTGGCGTGTTCTACGCTGACATGTGCTTAGCTGGCAAACTTTGCGCTCGAGAGACAAATTCTGAGCCGTCAGAACTTAGTGCTGTGCTGAGTTTTCTAGACAATTATATTATGTGGGAAGTTTTGTAATTTGTAAGGCTTGTATTAATGGTAAAATTTTTGATGCAGTTATAGTTTTGTGGTACCTACGTGTTTTAGTTTAATATATGTTTGTTCTTAAACAGTCGGGTAATGAATACTCAATATTTGCGGTAATAATGAACCCGCTAGGAGTCAGAGAAAGACCAGCAGTTAAAATCGAAAGTCATTCCAATAATTTTATTCAGTCGAGAAGTCCATTCCAAAGGAAGTTATTAAAATGCTAGACAAGGAAGTATTCTTAATGAGAAATTATTAATTGCTTTTCGAACACAGAATGTAATTAACAAGGGCCTTATATTTTATTGATATCACGAACTTTCAGAATTTTCGAGAACGAAATTCCAGCCTATTTTAGTATCTCTGAATTCTAGATTATTCACAAACAAAGTATGTTTGTAAAACAGTATTTTAACGTAATTTTATTTTACTTTTAACCTTTTCATTGTACTAAAGCAGTGGTTCTTAACCTTTTTGACATGAGGGACCACTTTACTAAAGTTTTTCTTGCCGGGGACCACCTCATCGGTTTACCTAAATTAGCACTCATTTCTTTATTATTTATTAAAAAAAGAAACTGAATTTTTGGGTCAGTTCTACTCAAAGCTAAACGCATGTCGGCAGTTGTGTAGGTAAGCTGAAGTAAATAAACAAAAACACGCCTATGTAGTTTTCAAATGCGCGAGCGAAGCGAGCGCGAAATTTTTATCGGACTTAAACCAAATATTATGTAAAATGTAGCCCAAACGTACTTAACTTTTTGTTTGTTGACAAATGCAAAAATAAGGGCATATAGTTTCTGAATTCGCGAGCGAAGCGAGCGCGAAATTTTATCGGACTTCAACTAAATATTACATAAAATTTAGCCCAAACGTACTTAACGTTTCGTTTGTTGACAAATGCAAAAATAAGGGCCATAATATGGATTCTGAATACGCGAGCGAAGCGAGCGCGATATTTTATCGGACTTCAACTAAATATTACGTAAAATTTAGCCCAAACGTACTTAACTTTTTGTTTGTTGACAAATGCCAAAATATAGTTTCTGAATACGCGAGCGAAGCGAGCGCGAAATTTCTATCGGACTTCAACCAAAAACATACATTTTCATGAATGGGGGGACTAGGTACGACACACCCGATATACATACGTCCATGCGAAAACCCCCGCTCGCAATTATAAGTCGATAAAAATTAAGTTAGATAACGTATAGCAACGTCGCGATGCTAAGCTTCGCGGACCACTTGGAATGCCTCCAGGGACCACCAGTGGTCCGCGGACCACCGGTTAAGAACCACTGTACTAAAGGGTGGTAATTGTGTTGCGTGACTTTTAGGTTAACAAATAAACTCAAACCTAATATTTTTATTCTGTTTTTATTGCTATTAACTTGTGTTTAGGCAGAATATAAAGCCTTATTCAAATGAACTTTTTAATTTAAATTAACATTTGTTCTACATCGTAAGTTCAAAGTAAACTTTAAAGTCAGTGTTATTTAAATAGCTCAACAGTTCAACAAATTGTAAAAAGGCAATTACTGTTAAATGTTGCAACGAATGACTCGATTTGTGTAAAATAAGCTGGTTCAACGTTGTTTATAATCGTCACTACTTACATGTAAAATACGACATAAAAACATATTTTTATGTTTTCGAGTTTTTGCAAAAGATACGATCGAAATAAAAATATTAAGCCACGTATAAACATTTCTATAGAAAAATACTTCAAAGAGGAAAAGTCTGCTCTTAAAAAGATCCGCCATTATTGTTTGTCTAACCCTTGTTGTTATGATTATCTCGATAATGTTGTTTCGTAGGATAAACGCTGTGTTTACACGTTTAAGCAAACAAGTCAGCTCTCGTTTGCATTCCTTTAATATGCTTTTATTTAATGTTCTTGCTACTGTTTATCGATATTTATGAAAGTAAATACAGAAGAGATAAATATGAAACGTATAGGTATTTGATTCTTTTAACAGAAACAATTCACAAAAATAAACAATAATATTGATAGACCAATTCACGAAAAAGTTTGAAGTGACCTGTAAAATCAGTGCTAATAATGTATATCGCTGACACTTAGACCCAAGTTCATTAACATCACAAACGTCAATTTTCTTAAAACAACTGTTTAAATTGAAACGCACGTAATAAATCATAGTTAACAGCTATTTTAAAAAAAGTGTCGTTTACGCTACCGATGTACTCAAGGCTAGAAAATCACATAACACAATTAAATACTGGCACACAGGACACCAGGACATGGTCAGACAACAACAAAATAACAAATGACAATCGCTCCAACTTACCAGCCTGTCCTCTCTGAGTCTTCGCTCTCCTGCCGACTACTGGTGACGCTAGACTGAAGGCGCGGTCAGCTCTCGGCAGCTGTAATGTGGTGGGCTGGCTCGGCTCGGAGTGGCGGGCGCAGATAGCTGCTTCAACTACTGAATCTATGCTGGCTGAGCGGGGCAGCTGGCCTCCGGATTCGCGGCTGGAACAACGAATTTAATATGAGATGTAAGTATAGCGTTGTCAAACTTGCGGATTTTCAGGTCGGTTTTTTCCAGAGTAGATTCTACAGTCGGTGGTAAACAATTGACAACTACCGATTCAAACGATGACATATGAAATCGTATGAAAGGTTTTTTGTCGCTCGGAATGGGTCGCGTATAAAATAGCCATACAGGGTTGTTAGAGCATATGACTGGATTATGTTCAGAAGTAAGTGAAAATTAGGTTGTTGTTCGGACAGAATAGTATTAGAATAGCCTTATTAATTTTCTTGAGTCGTTTAATTTCTTTTTCAAAGCGTAATTTGACTCCCTCAATCCCTTATTTTTAAAGTGTAGTTGTATAGGGCTGGTCTTTATAGCTTATTTCCTTGACTTTTATAAGAAGCTACACAAAAATACAATAAATAACACAAATTATAATAACGTTTGGTTTAATTCACATTCCTTCCTACACAAACATTAATTCATAATTTAGTAAACAGAGCTTCAAACCAGGAAGTTGTAACACTCGTAACTTGACGAGATTACTGTAATAACTTAGTAAGTATATGTTAACTTGTATTTGTAACTTGCACTAACAAAGCCTTAAAGAGCTTATCTTTGAGTAAAGTTTGAGGTTTATAAGTAAACTCGTGAGACGAGCTTGATTTTGTTTCTGACAGCGTGTTTGTGGTGATATTGTTATTATGCTATTTATGAATGTGTGTGTTCGCTTGTATCTTTTGAACCAACAACATTTGTATGAATGATGTTCTAAACAAGTGAAGTTCGAGAGCGAAGGCAATATTAACCGATATAATTCTAGGATTTAGTACAGTGCCACACTAGTGGTTTTCCGTTGGTTTTCCATCGGTTTTCCGTTGGTTGAGTTCTTGACGTGTATTCGCGCAGACTTTGAACATCTCCAGTGTTCTATCTATTGTCATACCAAATTTTGTGTTTTGTCTTATTGTGACAGCATAAAAAAACTATACTTCACATTTTAGTAACGTATATAGCCAGACTTCTTTACAGTTTTCACTTCTAAAACTATATATTTCAATAATACTACAAGCTCATCAGATGTAAATTAAAATTAATGATATACTTTTAGTATTTGTTGTGGAGGCGCCGCGGCGAGGCGGCGTCGCGACGCCCGCGCTGTTTACCGCCCCATTTGCATTTTAATCGAAATAAAACTTTCTTAGGGTTGCTTTTGCTATCGTTTTTGTTTCGATATTTTTTGAGGTTTAAGACTTCTATTATACATATGTTTTTTTTTGTGTCAAAATCCATATATCCATAGAAAGATACGTGTAGTTTTTATTTCAGGTGTGTTTTAAGAATACTACTTTTTTTGTTTTCTTTCAGCTAAAGTTATTATTTACCTACGTGTTTGGATTCGGATTCGTGATTGGATTTGTATTTTATTTTATTTGGGAAACAAACAGATACATTACACCAAAAAGTCACACAATTTAAACCAAACATCATTGGAAACAGTTTCCACAAAATCATTAAAACATTTAGGTACGTTTATGGAACCATTCCACTATTAAGCTGCAAATGTCTAGTTGTAATATATAAAAGAAAGTCGTGTTAGTTACACATTTTATAACTCTAGAATGGTTGAACTGTTTATGCTGAAAATTAGAGGGGAGGTAGCTTAAACCCGGGAGAAGGATGTAGGATCGTTTTTGTCACCATCTGGGACGCGGGTGAAACCTCGGGCAGAAAGAAGCTAGTTTGTAATAAAATACTTTTTTGATTTTCACCTTGATTAGTTAAATAGTCCACATTGTGCAAGCACTGTAGTTTACTTAATTTTCAGGGAGTAAAAAAGGTTGCTTAGATCTTATGCCCGGTTTACATTATTCCAGTCCAGCGATCCAGTCCAGTACTGGATTGCTTACTGGAAAAATGTAAACCGGCACTGGAATGAACCGAATCCAGTAAGCATTCCAGTCCAGTAACTGGATTTGCGGTCTACTTTTGAATCCAGTGCGACCAATCCAGTGCAACTGGAATAATGTAGACGGCCAATCCAGTGCTATTCCAGTGCTGACGAGGTACACATGTGTTGGTTGTTTTTGCGGACTTTTTTTGCATTGTTTTTGCGGGTATAGCATCTCTGAACAACGTATTCTTACGCTGGATATTAATCCAAACTAATGATAACAGTTCTTCAAAGTTTTCTGCTGTCATTCTCAGTGCCAGTCTATATTCATTGGGATCTTCCACCTTCAGTTGTTGCAAAAGTAATACTGACCCTCCTTTTTGATCTCTTTCGCTGATCCAATTTCTCACCCAAATCCGTTCCTTTTTTTTTAGTTCCTTATCAACCTCATTAATAACTTCTTGTAGCAAGAGTGATTGGGCACGTTTGAAACATTTTCGGAACTGATCTCTTATTGAAATCATTGTCACTATAGTGTTCACACTTCAACGGCTTCTAAATAACTGGAATAGTGTAGACGTACAGATCCAGTCCAGCACTGTACTGGAAATCTCGCTAGATCACTGGACTGGAATAATGTAAACCGGGCATTACACTGTTAGTTTTGCCAACCCTACCCATAGTTTAAGAGTCAACAGATGTTTTATTAAAAATCAAACAAACAAAAACTAGAACTGAAGAATTCATTAAGAGAAGCTTGAGCACTTAATTATTTTCTCCTTTCTTAACATTCTGACTTCATAATTACACATTGAATTGTATTTTATATATTTCTTTTAAATAAGTATTTTCAAGATAACTTCTACGTAGGTACCTATTGTTAACGAGTTTGATCTTATTTTCTTCTCTTTTTCATATTTGGTTTTATGTTGGCTGATCTCAAGGGACCTATTTCCCGCAGATAGATAAGAAGTAACTTCTGTTATTTTTCGAGCTCTAGACTATGTGTTTATCAAATGTCATTTAAATCGATACGAAAGGGTAGCAAACAAACAGAGTTACTTTCATATTTTTAATGAGTAGTTAACAGCATGTTTTTATCATAACCCACAAAGCATAACAAGTATAAAAGTAACCGTAATGCCTACCGTATTTATCGCACATTTATACTACAGAAAAACGTGTGTGAACAAGAGACCATAAGTGTTAGAACTAGATTAAACGCAATTACGAATACTTATTACGTCTACAAAATAATGAATCACACCTACGCACGTTTCTCTAAGAAATCACATAATCCTAGCTAAGTGTTACTAACAGAAAAATGTGTGAGAAATAACACAAATAGAAACGGTATTGTATGAGACTGTTAAGTAATTAAGTATTTAATCTAGTACAAATTGTCACCAGCTTAGCTAAATTATAATTAATTTATTTTACCAACTGGGTCAAAATCAATGTGAATGATAATTATTTTCATTGATAAGTCGTCATGCGTTGCGCAAAATGATTTTTTTGGTCTACTCGCTCTAGTAAACAGTAGATAACAATTGCGTACGGACATTTATAACATGTCTGCGATATGTTGTAATTTAAGTTATACATGAGACAATTCTAGAGGAAGCACATCACACTAAGGATGAACTTGAAAATCAATTTAATTTTGATTTAAAACCCTATTAGAATCAGATTTTTTCCCTGTAGGTACTTTTCCCATCGGATGATGTCCATTTTCATTTGTTTATGCCTGTTATTTTTTCATACATACATACATATTTATGTACGTACATCTATTATTATCTAATAGGTTATCCGTGTCATTAGCGTGGGACGTACAAAGGGCTCTGAAGGACAGCCTCGGAGGCGCCACTCTGCTTGGAAACTGGACGAGGTTATAATGTGTAGAACCACCAATTATTAAAAAAAAAATCATAAAAAACTGCTTTTGTACTCGTAAAAGATGAGCTTGGTTAAGTCGAAGTTTTGAGTTGACTGCAAAATGGTTGTAGATGTGCAGCATTTCCAATATTTTGTCAGAAAAACTTGTTCTAGGAAAGCTGCTTAGGAAAATTGAAATAATAAAACATACGCATATTATAATCATCTAGATATCATTGCACCTAAACCATTAACGTCTGTAATAAATTTAATTTCATTATCATTCTTTTCTACGCAACAACGCTATCAAGCTTAGAATCTACAAAATCTTCTAAAATCGGTTTATCAACGAGTTCTAGACAAAACCCCTTCTAAGTGACATTAAAAATTCACGTACAAATAAACCGACTAGAATACATCTTCAACAAAAGCCTCAGAAATGCATTTGAAAACATTTTCCATTAGAAAGCTGTTAAAATTGCAGCGTTCAAGATTGTGAGAGCATTCTGAGTTAGAGTACAGACACACTGGAGACTAAACAGTCGCCCGACAGTTGACCTGATGTTGAACAAAAGTTTTTTTTTGTACCGAAATTACCTCAAGTAACAAGGTAGTGGACAAATTAACGTTGCAATAAAATAGTATTCATCGCTGACTATTAAACAGGTCAAACTATAAAGGAAATCATGATTCTAATCAAAGTTTTCAGTTAGTATCATATCCGCTAAATAACGATCTTTTCAATGTGCGTACTATCATTCAGCTTCATATCATATTTTCATAATGTACGATGATACATTCATTTATAATCCCAAACAGACTATCGGCCGACTAAAAAGTTTGCAGTATGCGGGTACTGTAAGAGTTAGCCAACACCATTTGTATTCTGAAACGGTTTTGTGAAAATGTGTGTAACTAATAGTGTTGGGACTTTAAGATTTTAACGATAAACGTGTTAACGCCATTTTAGGGTGAAAGGACCAGTTTGTATTGAAAGGCCAATGTATTGAAAGCGGTATGTTTAATGTCGTAATTCTGGTTAAAAAATGTCGTTTTCCAAAAATAATGTATCGTGGAAACTGCTTCCCGTGTCCGGAAAGAATATAGCTTATGTCACTCGGTCATAGAGGATAGCTTATAAACAGTCAAAGAATTTTACAAATAAACAAAAAATGTTTTCATTTTCTAATTATCGAATATGTGTATCGGCACGGAACCGTAGAAGTATTATCGTTGCAATTAGCTGAGGTTGAAGATGACAAATAATTACTAAAGACAAACCACAAACATAAAAATAACGTGATCGAAATAGAAGGTAACGAATTCTAAAAATATTTTTCACCACACGAATCAGTCTATAATTTAGAATCCAATCTGTGCAGCCAATCAGCTCACTGTCACCCGACCACAGATAACAAACCAATATCCGTCCGCCATTGAATCTGGGAGATGCTATCAATTTCTTTGTGAAAATATCTTATTATGTGCTAAAGGTATGTATGTTCTTACTGTGTTTTTATAAGGAAAGATTTATTTGTAGGGTGTATGTACTTAGAAAATAAACGTCATGATTGTGTCCCCCAAATCATAATTTTCACTCATCATCTCCCGAGACTTTTCCCAGCTATGTTGGGGTCGGCTTCATGACTTCTCTCATACGCAATAAAGTTCTGAATGGATTTTGATAACACTTGGTACAACAACAGTTAATAGTCGAGTCAGAATAATATGTTATGCTACGTTCTACCTTAGTGCTGGAACTTTGAAAATTGCTCTCTAAACTTGGTTGCCGCTTATAAGCTTACAACAGGCTACTGCTTCATATGTAATGCACCAAACACATTAAAATAATGTTAAGGAAGTGTAAAACCAATATAACGGCGCAAGTGTATCTCTGGCTTAAAACTTACATATGTTGGTTGATACATAACAGTGTATTTTTCCTTCTATTCCAACAAAACCGCAATCGTGGTTAAGTTATCCTCTCTCGCTAAATAGATTCATTAAAATAAAATAGCAATTCTTTTGAAAAGGTTAAACGATAAAAGAAAACGAAATAAGCAGGAAGAGTTATTTCTTTCCTAATTTTCTTGCCTCTAACATGCCGCACGTTTTGAGGAAAGTCGGCGTGAAAACTCCTGAATTATAATGAAATATGAGGTAGGTATATGTATAATTTTACCTTAGTGCCATGTAACTACTTCTATTATAAACTAGCTGATCCCGCGAACTTCGTATCGTTTAAACCTTCCCTGGACCTGTAAAAACATTTTACAACCAGACTAACGAACAGCAATTCATTTTTATATACAAGAAGATAAGCTTAAAACAGTGGTTTGGTTGTGGTGTTCGTGGTTTCACCCAAAACCTATGGAGCTACTTCACACATTAGGATAAAAGATAGCCTTCCTCGATATGTAGGGTATCTGACGAAATTATATTTCCTTTTTGATTGTATAAATATATCAACACAAATAGACATCTCAATTCAAGAAAAAGTAAAAATATTCCGACTTTTTCAGTTCCGCTTTTAAATGCAAGCTAGCCTTTTTCTCTGAACTTAAAGAATTAAATAAAATCTCCTTTGAGTAGTATTTGCTAATTTCCTCGCTTTTTGCGTCAGTTTTTCTGCAGGGTGGATTAATTTGCATCAGTAATACAATCTTAATTAAAAGAATTTGGTACAATTTCCCTGAGGCATCATTATTTTTTGTCTAGCAACAGCTGGAGTTTTGCTGTTTCCTCTTTTTTAGGGTTCCGTAGCCAAAATGGCAAAAACGGAACCCTTATAGTTTCGTCATGTCCGTCTGTCCGTCTGTCCGTCTGTCCGTCTGTCACAGCCGATTTACTCGGAAACTATAAGTACTACAGTGATGAAATTTGATGGGAATATGTGTTGTATGAACCGCTACAAAAATATGACACTAAATAGTAAAAAAAAGAATTGGGGGTGGGGCCCCCCATACATGTAACTGAGGGATGAAATTTTTTTTTTCGATGTACATACCCGTGTGGGGTATCAATGGAAAGGTCTTTTAAAATGATATAAAGTTTTCTAAAAAACATTTTTCTTAAAGTGAACGGTTTTTGAGATATCAGCTCTCAAAGTCGTAAAAAGTATGTCCCCCCCCTCTATTTTTATAACTACGGGGTATAAAATTCTAAAAAAAATAGAGGTGATGCATGCTAATTAACTCTTTCAACGATTTTTGGTTTGATCAAAGTATCTCTTATAGTTTTTGAGATAGGTTGATTTAACTGTAATTTACGGAACCCTTCGTGCACGAGTCCGACTCGCACTTGGCCGGTTTTTTGTTTGATCAAAAGCAAAGTTTGACAGTAAGGCAGAATGTACAAGGGTCAAATTCCGCAGTAAAAAATGTACCTAAGTATAAGATACTGTATGTCTGGAGTAATATGAGAAGAGCACGTGAATATCAAAAAAAAAGAAACATATGTAATTGGCCACTGGCCGTGACGATTTTTCAAAAAAAAATGATAGGTGGGAATGGAACAAGCATTTTTTATTTTACTTTCATTCATTGCAACTCTAATGAAAGTTAAAGAACGAATGGTTATTCTATCACACAAATATCAGTAATATTTCAATGATCTTCTAAAAGATAACAAGGTCAATGCGCTCTATAACTATCGAATCTCAACAAAGGTGATCAAGGAAGGAAATCGTATAAAGTGTGTAAGAGCATAGTTGTGAACTTTGATTGTTGCTGTCGCAAACTTTACTAATTTAGCACCGACGTATCGGTTCTGAACACTCTCTCAGTATGTACATACGAGTACATACGTGTGGTTTTATCCAAACTTAGATTTATTAGTACGACATTCGCATCAATCGACATTTAATAAGGGCAAAAAGTAATTTTGCCCTTTCACGCCAAAATTAGTTACTGATCCGATTTAAAGTGATAGTTAGTTGTATTCCGAAAAATTGTTCTCTCGGTCCCAAAAACACTTTAATCTTACACTGTTGCCTAATTTTGCAAGGAAAGCTAATATTTTTTATCATGTTTATTCTATAATATAAAAAGTATTTAATTGTTAAATAGGTATAGCCAAATATAATAATAATCGGAAAACACCATGATTCGTAAGACTTAATATAATTAATTCATTTTGTTACAATCTTCCTCTACCTAAAAAAAAAACAGCAAAATAGCCTACCAAAAAACCTAATAAAAGACTTCAATTCACAAAACAGCCGTATTACTTACTACACTTATTCAGGCCCAGGCAACCTGGCATTCTGCCTACTCCGTCAACAAGATGACTCGCGTATGAAACCTTTTCTTTGCATCGACAAAAGAAGAAACTTTGTCTATGCTTTGGACGAGTTCCATATGGCCTTACTTTCATCAACCTTCTTGCTTTCATTGTGAATGTACGTGTACTGGTTCAAAAGAATTTGGGTGTATGTAGAATGAATTAGATGTTGTTGTAATTTTCTTGTTGTTGTTGACTGAAATGAGAGGAAAACTCAAATGAAAAGTGTGGAGTTCACAAATGCGCAATAAGTAGCTAACATAAAGTGACTGACTTAGTGAATTTTAGAGAAAATGTACACTGTCTATGCTACTTTTAGAAAGCATAAGAGTTTTCTTATTTGAACGCTTAACAGCGTTTTATTTGTTTAAACGCGCTATTCTCAGGAAATACTGGACCGATAAAGACACCTCATAAGGGTTATTTAACAAGTTTACCCCATTGCGAGGAGTAGTACCCACGGGACCACAGGTGGAAGATTACTATGGCAAAAAAAAAATGTATCGATGTTTTTCACATTTGAACTTGCTAATTATAGGCCAACGGTTGACAGATCGTCAATTGTCCTCAGACGGACACAACTTTATAATTAAAGCTTAAATTGATCACACACACACAGACACTTATACAAACATACATACATATATGTAGATACTTCACAAATACATATGTACACTTGAAAGGAGGTGACTGCTGGTCAAACATTGAGTTGGGTCCAATGATTCGTTTTAAATTAGGTGGTTTATTTGGATTGGGGTCATTTCTAAGCAGATGAGTACTGTAGATGTTAATTACAGCTTCTGCAAATAGCGTCCCTCGATTTTGTCCTGTTTATCTCATCGACGTAGCTGGTTTGTGGTTTAGGAAAATGTTATTCAGGAAATCGATTTTGAGGTTCTAAAGGTTTTCAATTTAGCTTTGCAATAATTTACTCGTATGTAGAGGTTTGTTTTTTAATCAATTCAACTTCGTCTATCATAATATATACAAGCACTTACCATGTACAAATTCTACATCTAATTTCTTTTTCTTTATACAATAAAGATAAAAAGGCATAAAATATTTGATAAAACTCAAAGAAATTGCATAACTTGACTTAAACCTAAAGTAGAGGTTCTCCATAAAAATAAATGGTGTTCGTTACGAGATGTATGTAATACTTCCACTTTAATAATAAATAATAATAAATAATAAATAGTTTATTTATTTCACACAAAGTTTACAATGTTGAACTATGACTATAAAAGCTTAAGGTTTGTTTAGGTCAACAATATGAGGTACCCTGACTCCTAAACTAGGTGTAGGCCTGTAACTTAGAAGTCAGTGATTCTCCGTAAAAAAAGTCATGTCATATTAATAAGAGGACAATGAAGAAATAACAAATTAGCAGAATAGTGTGACTAAACTATATAAACAGTTAAAAAAAAAAAATGAATGAAAGAATTAAGTAGTAACTTTATGCCTATTACACGGATTACGCTGAATGCCTATGCATGGTTTGCTATGAAAAGATTTCCGCTAAGGCTAGCTAGGGGCTGGATACGTAATGAAAACGAATGTAAGCAAACTTCTAGTGGACAATATTATTTTCATTTCATCATCATCTGCCTAGACTTTTCCCAACTATGTTGGAGTCGGCTTCCAGTCTAATCAGATGCAGCTGAGTACCAGTGTTTATATGAAGCGATTGCCTATCTGACCTTCTCAACCCAGTTACCCGGGTCACCCGATACCTTTTAAGACTGATTGAAATATTTCTCGGCTTCTGTGAAAACGTAACGACTGCTGAAGATGCTGAAATGATAGCCAGGACCCACCGATTAACATACATTCTAAAAGACGGAGAAACTGGTTATGACGTAGATAATCATAATATTGTAGGTTTGTTTTGTTCGGATCTTGAACACTCGGCCCTCTAGCTTCAGTATCGGCCTTTAGTATTTCAAAGTCATTTGATGAGAACTCTCTCAGAAACCTTGCAATGTCAATAAGATTGAGCAGTATTCAGAAGTTGCCAAAGCCATAGAGACTGTCATTCTTGGCGCTCGCATTGTTGCGCTATATTGCGTTCTGCATTGAAATAGTTTGCATAGAAATTGCTACAGAATAGTTCACGATGCTCTTCGATTTATGCTTTGAGCATATTTTGTGCAGTTTGGGTTCAATATTTCTGTGGTTATAATTCGAAGCTCTGATTGAGCTACAGTAAAAAGTCCGCTTTTTTTAACTTACCTTATTAGCATAACATGCGTTCTTTTCATGCCTGAATAATACAATTTACATAGGCATTTTTGCAGATGACGAAATTACATAAAAAAACTCAGTTTGCTTTACTCCAACCACATATCTAAAAATACTACTTCAAATCCCAAAGCTCTAAATGTAAAAAAAGAAATCTCTTTCAGATTGACTCCCAATCACGTGAGACGTACGTTCTCACTGTAATATCCGGATTGGCAGAACATGTTGATTCCATTGCCTTATGTCCTACACGTTCCGTTCCCAATTCTGTCTCAACCGGCTTATTCTGTTCGAAATTGAAAAAGTTCCCGCCAAAAACACTGTCATTGCCAGTAGTTTCAAGTTTAAATTGCATTTGGAATTTGTCGAGTTGAGCAGGTGCATCTGGGAACTTCGAAATTTTGGTTTGAATGAAATATGTGTGGTCGGGAACTTCATGATATCATATATTTTAGATTATTTGGGTTCTTAATAGATACAGTGGTGTCGATTATTTATAGTAAGTACCCGAAAACATACTATGTTTGTACCTTAAAAAGGCTGAAATCTCATATGCTTAATCCAAAGGGGGAAATACTTCATAGGAGTTAGAGGTTTTACTCATAATTTTTTGTTATTTTGTCTACTTCCTCTGAAGATTTGATTTGAAACAATCAACTTTGAAACAACTAATCAATAATCTATACAATATATAATACATCATCGTGTAAATTAAAAAAGATTCAACGCGAACTTAAAGAAAAAAATCTTTGCTCCTATAATTTTAGATCAAACTTCCCAAATTCGGTTCATAACCTACCAATAACCTTTAGTCGTCGAAGGGAAACTTCTTCGTCCCAATATTGAAAAGATGACTCGGAATTTTAAGTTGATATATTATGAAGTCGACTTCTGAAGAATGATTGATTAACTTGTGTTAAGTTAACTTTGTTATGTCAGTCAATGTGTGGCAGCTGGGAAACGTGTTACTATCGTCGAAAAGTCCAATATTTTACCAGATTATACCAAAAGTATTTTATGATATACTTAGGTTTTTTTATTTAGTCTAATAGTAGTTATTTAATTTTTTATTAGACATTTTTATATATGTTTATTTTTATATACCGCACAAATGTCAAGAAGTAAAATTACAACAATTTTAAAGAGTTATAGATTTATTTAGTTAAGATATATGTAGAGTAAATTATAGAGTAAAGTTTGGCTACGAGTAAAAATTCAGGTATTTTGGACCGAGTGCGGTTTTATAACTTAGCTTTTTTCAAGGCGAACTATGTGTACTTAAATGCATCAGTGGAAGAGAAACAGGAAAAACTGTTTTTTTCTTCTAACTAATTCTTTTAAAGCAACTCTAAATTAAAAGCTACAGCAAGGAGTTTTTACTTGGCAACCTTTTTCTAAGAAATGCAGCAGTAATGCAGGCCACACTAAGTATTAAGTTGACCTGCATTAAAACGTAGGGAATTTCTTAGTTCCACCGCAGTTGGAAAAAAGTAAGTTAAATTCAAGAAAGTTGAGCATTGCAAAATTAATTATGCTCAGCTTGAGGAGTTGCTGTAACTACTCGTATATAGTTTTATATAAAAATAAAATGTATTTTATTTATGTTTGTTAAGTTATATTTAATTTATATTTTTTCAATACTTATATAATAAAGAGGAAACATTTTTTTGTTTGTACCCCAAAAAGGAAAAACTAGGTACTGAATTTTCACTGTTGCCACACTATTTCCAAGTAACATAGGCTTTGTTTTATCTAAATACGGGAAGAAGTTCCTCCAGGGCGCGCGTGAAACTGTGGGATAATTTATGTCTTCAAGCCGCAAAGATGCATCTAAAGACATGCAAACAAATGCTTTACAATGTTCTATTCTCACCAAAAGCTACAATATAAGGCCATAGCTACAATATTAGGCCACAGCTACAATATAAGGCTATATCTACACAGACAAGTATTGGACAGCGCTCGTGTACGCGTCAGTGCGCGACAGCGGACGCGTCCGATTGCCAACGTGACGTCAGCTCGCGTTAAACACGTGAACACACAGCTGATTTACGCAACTGAAGAATTGTATTATGTCAAAAATTAGTCAAACTTCTACACTCCGAAAGATCATAATACTTCTAAATAAAGACTACACATATCAAAATTACAATATTGCTTTACAATGTTCTATTCTCACCAATAGCTACAATATTTCGCCACAGCTACAATATAAGGCTATAGCTACACAGACAAGTATTGGACAGCGCTCGTGTACGCGTCAGCGCACGACATCCGACGCGACCGATTGCCAACGTGACGTCAGCTCGCGTTAAACACGTGAACACACAGCTGATTTACGCAGGCATTAATTTATATAATATGTGTCTAATTATGTAGTAGGTATGGTAATCATTCTGCAACAGCTATGTCACTTATTATCCAAATTTTTTGGTCATTTTGATTTTTAACACATTCGGTATAAATTAGATACCAGCTGGTTTCCCACTTTTTCATGAGAACTTTTTGCCTTGCCGCGATTAAATATATGTAACTCAGAGATACATAGTCTAGGTTTCAAAAAGTGAAAGATTTCTTAAAATTGTAAAAAATATTTATTGTGATGCTTTCTAAAACCAATAGTACTTAAATATTTTTACAAAAACTAAACAGTTAACTGCACATTTGTAGTACAAGTAATCTTATCTTCCTATCTTAATAAAGTTACATTCTTTATTCAATTAATTACATTTTCTTCAACGACCATCTGATATCAAAAGCTTTTAAGACTTTATTACTTAAAGAGGGTAGGGATAAAATGCATTCCAAGGTCAGTCGGAAAATTATCCATCATATACATTCACAGCGGTCAAGGTCGATTTTTATCTTGTAGCTCAAGTTATTTCTATGTAAACAAGGTTTATGGTGTTGTGTTGAATATGTGAAGAAAGTAGAACACATTCTTTGTATTCTAAGCTAGATATAGTGTTTTGTGTGAAGTTTGGGTCAAGGATCTTTGCCTTTCTTATTTCTTAAGAAATGAGGTCAAATTGATAGTTAAAAAATAACTTATTGTTAATACCTAGATTCTGCGTAAATAAATGAATATTATTATTATTTTACAACTATTCGTTGATTTCAATGTCAAAAGAATCCTTGCTGCACTGTTCTACAAGACATTCATTGTAAACGTAGGTGGTATCCAATTGCCGTCCCATCGGGCTATCAGAGTGAAGGAATGGTGAGTGCACCTGTGTCTGTGCAAATGCTTGTGCACTATAATATGTCCGGTGCAGCTGGCTGATCTCCTTCAATGCGAACAGCCGCTATGGCAGATATTTTTTTATTTATCACTTTTATCTTGAACCAAACAATTCCCATCCATTCCACAACATTATTAAACACCAGCATTATCCAATCCATTTTCCTCAAGACGATTACCGGACAATGGCTACAGAAGGTCACTGGAGGGACACGTGGGTATGACGTCATATCCCCATTAGCTGGTTAGAAGCTGACCTGTTTATCAGCACTGCTATTGTTTCGTTAGAGGATATCCGAAGCTCGGGTTACCTTGTCACAATGTATTGTGACCGAGATGGTCAATGTGACGTGATTAGGTAGGTAGGTAGCTGTAGGTAGCTAGGTATGTATATGTACAGTTGTCAAAACGAATAGGTATGCAGGCCACATACACAAACAAACATACAGTGTTAGTGTGCGTAAAGCAAAACGTGTTTTACTTCGCATATTTATAATATCAGTGCTGTTTCACAAACACAATCAACGGTCAACGACTGTGTGACCCTCCCCTTTCCGCGAAGCTAGATCCGCTCTTTTTGTGTGGCCTGCATACCTATCCGTTTCTCGACTGTACATATGGTAATTTGTAAAGAATTGACTGCTTAGAGTCATATTTTTTTTTCATATGCGCAATTGTTTTAGTTGATTATTATCTTTCAAGTTCTGTGTTAAAAACAATGTTTTTGTTGAAAACAGAAGAGCGCTTTAAAAAATCATGTTCCTAAGTACCGTACTTAAGTGCAGGATCTCACAAGTCTAGAGAGTTTCAAAGCGTCAAGTCTCTCTTCTTTAGATGCTAATACAACACTGACTTATATTGTGACGAAACCTGGACTTGAATACAATTCATGGTCAATTCTTCTTGAAAAAATAAGATGCTGTGTGATTCATATGCGGATAGGTAGATCATGAATATCACTTGAAAAACATTTAAAAAGCTATTAAAATCCAAAAATTAAACCTCATCTATCAATAGCTCAACATAAGTCATGTACCACACCACCGTGTCTAGTCACGCGTGTAATGTCAATTGACGGCGCGTTGCCACCGTCGTCTTCAATCAACCGACGCGAGGGTGCGCCTTAACTCAATACATTGACAGCCTAAATAACGTTTGGAAAATGCGTGTAGGTGGATGCTGAAAAATTATACGAAATGTGAATTTGTTTTAAAATTGTGTACTTTTTTTCAGTAAGACTTTTAGAATATTCTTTTACGATAGGTCCTTTACAGAAGGCATCAGATATTTGGAACTAAAACTCATTCTAGTTTCTCCTCACAACTTTGTGTTACTTAGATAAGGTAACTCTTTTGAGTAAGCACGCAGGCTTTTATAGTATTGTATTTGAATATCAATAGAGCCTTATCAGAGTCTAAGGGAGTACAGAATTATCAAAATGTTTAGCGTAGCATGAAAACGAACTTAGTTGACAGTGTGAACTGCTACGGACGCCAATGATACATATATTCAAACCAATATATTATGTAATAACAAAGTTAACCGAATAGCAGTATTTTTTTAAGTAATAGTGATCATTTCGTGGTAACTCAAAGTTGTGTACCTAACTAACGCGGAGTAATTTATTTCAAACCTAAGTATTTACAATACCACTATTTCTCGCCCTTAAAATATCCCAAGATTTATAAAAAAGCTTTTAAATATCATAAGGTTTTGAAAACACTTCATCATTCAGTTTCGTAAGGTCAGACGTCAGAAGCTAAGTTCAGACCACTGAATAAATTACGAAGGTATATCAGACGAATGGCTGTGAGAGACGGCAGCGAAAAATATACTAAGTAAGGGATTATTTTTATAAAATGGTTTAGTAAAATTAGGTGATGTTATTTCCGAATTTTGGTGAAATTGTTTGTTAAGTAATTTGTTATTAGCCGATAATGTAATTTTGTAATTATTTCATTAATGAGAGTTAGTATCTAACCTAACATTTTTGGTTCTTGCTACAAAATATTTTAAGATACTACTCGTATTTACTAAGGTCCAAGTTAACCCCCAACAAAAACATATATTTTCACAAAACATTTGTTTTGTATGAATTTTTACATACAAGTTTCAAAGTAAACTATTGTTTAAGAAAAACGGACGGACAAATTGTCGATGAACTTAGGCCTGATTAAACTTGAAAGTACACTGATCTAGATAAAACTAACACTCAGTTGATTACCCAATCAACTAAGCGTCGATTAGTCTCCTCGTCAACAATAAATACAAATAACGTCCTTTTTATAGAAGTGAGAAAACGTTAACTGTTATGTCATTAGCCCTAGATGAATCACACACTACCAAGATCTCATGCAATGATTGTTTACAAGGACAAGTACGTATTTTTAATACCATAACGCTGATAAGCTTTCAAAGAAAATGTAAACGCGGTCGAATAGTTAAAAAGAAGAGATTGCTACAAACAATATAAACGTCTGCTAAATAGACAGGCTAGTTACTATACTAATATAACAAAGGGGACTTTTTTTGTTAATTTGTACCCCAAAAGCTCCGAAACTAATGAACTGATTTTTCGATTGTTAGAAAGCTACACTATCCCCAAAAAAAACATAGACTATATTTTTTACCCGGTACAGACAGCAGTTCCCACGGAACGTGAGTGAAACCGCGAGAAAACGTCTGGTTATTGATAATCTTAAGGCAAATTAACTAGTTCACCAATTATGTAAGAATTCACACCACTGAGAATTTGACAATGCCCTCTCAGCAGTTACCTCCACGTCTCGTGGTAGTGTGAGATCTTCCTAAGCAATATATTAAAACAAATGGGACGTTTAGCTCGTTTGCGAGTGTAACAGCTACACGGAAGTGCAGGCCACGCCAGGTGCGCGACACTTGGCTAGCGGCCATCTTGAAATGGTTTAGTAAGAATGTAGGTAATTCTTTTTTTATGTAAAACAGTGGGTTGTGATTGTTTTAAAGTTTTTTATTTTGTGAGTAATGGGATGATAATGTAAGTTTGAATGGCTGAAAGTCATTTTTAAGCATGGTAAATTGAAAACATAAAAAATATTGACTATTAAAATTATTTACTCTGATAGTGTGATTGCATAGTCAAGTAAAATGTTAAGGTGAGTTCACCATTCGACTATTATAACTATAACTATAACGATAACCAACCTTGAACTTGCCGCCCATTGGTCAAATCAGCAATTTGGATGCTGAAAATTGTTTTTTTTTTTATCATTACACTTAAATGGTGCAACCCACCGCAAATCAAGAAATAGACATCACATAGACGCAAAATAGATTATTTTACACTACATTCAATCTCCATAAAACCGACTGAAAACTCAATTCTCAGATTTTTCAGCACCCTATTCTATTTCCTTCTTCCAAGCAATAAAGCCCACGTTTTTAAGCTTACACAAAACAGAGTCACGAACTTCCAATTCCGAGCTACATCGTCGTAGCATTGTTGCCGTAGCACGCGTAGCACGTAGCACCGTAGCGACTACGGCGTAGCAACGAATAAATAGGCTACATTAATCGTAGAGAGGCTAAATGTGACCGGTGGGACTGAGAACTTGTGTAGTGACAATGATGTAGTGCCTCTTAGGCCTTATTGTCGATATCGATACTTTTTTCTTGTTGATAAAGTATTGTTCGATATTTTGAGCTGTTGCTCGTGCGTGTTGACAAGTATTGGAGTAGGAAATATGTCTGTTTGTTTGTACCGGCTAAAGACTGCGAAAATACTGAACCAATGAAAATTTTTTTTACTGTTGGTAAGCTACACTATCCTTGGGTGACTCAGGTTATATTTTACCCGACCACTTTAAGTAGTTCCCATGGTACGTTAATGAAACTACGGAGATCAGCTATTTACAAAAACAAATTCGATTTTGTTAAGTTCCAGTTCATCAATTAAACCTCAAAATCTACTCTAACTTTATAGTGAAAACTAATAAAGTCTCCCTCGGTGGCTGGGAAAACGTTTGGCTTGTCAGGAGTTGTCACATAATTTACCAAGTCAACACGACCGCACTCCTGATTAAGTGTGGCTGTAAATATGTGTGTGTGTGTGTGTATGTGTGAGTTTGTGTGGCTGTGTGTGTGAGTGAGTTGGTCTTGCAAATTGGGTATTTGACTACTGAAGAAGACGTAATGTTATGAAGTCTTTGATTTTATCTCATTATAATGGTATTATCTGTTTCACAAGGCTTCAGCCGGGATATACTCTTTCAGCAATCGGTTAAAAAGTTCCATATAAACAAAGTCAACACGACCGCACTCCTGATTAAGTGACGGTGTAAATGTGTGTGTGAGTTTGTGTGTCTGTGTGTGTATGAGTTGGTCTTGCAAATTGGGTATTTGACTACTAAATGCTATGTCTTGTTATAAATCTTTGTTTTAATGTTCCTTGCGGTTTTAACGGCGTTGTGGCGAAAAGAAGCCTACGTCTTTTTATAGGCTCAATAATATCGTTTTATCATTAAATCGGTTTCAGTAACTTTATTTGAAAACTTTGAACTGGTATAGCCTATCTGTGTATCAGAACAAAGTGTACCTTACTTACTTTTATTTCTTAAGTTTGCTCTTTGTAGGAATTATTTATTTACTAATCTTTGAAAGATTAAGCTAAAAACAAATTACTATCAATATTTTTATGACCTTAGAATGTAAACATCATTAATTTAAACGTTAGACAAACAAAGTTTTAATTTAGCGATTCCTGAACAGAGTTCAGTAACCACGAAATGGTATATAACTTTTAGAGTTGTGGTAAACCTGCTATTCTAATGGTTTTTACTCCGAAGTTAACTAAGAATAAAAACTATTTTCGTAACATTTAAGTATTTAGTTACATACAACTTCATTACAAAGTACTGGGGGTGGAAAGTTTAATTACAATGTGACCACGAGAGTAGTTTTATATTTATAAGTTAGTTTGTGTAGTGTTTATTTTTAAGAAAACCTTTCTATAATACAAAGTTAACAAAACATACTTTATATTCCAATAAAATTGAATAAAACATTTTATTTTTACAACTGTTTATTTTTTTTAAGACGTCAAAAATCATCAAATGATTTTGACGCTGTGGGTGAGCAGCGGTGTGTCAGACTTTTACTAAAAACCATCGTGTTCCGTCGTAGGCCTTATAACAACAACTAAAATGCCTAATAAGTGATCTCTACTTTGCTTACCCGTTACACAGAAATAAAACACAAATAATAGAAATAGATGCGTATATAAATGTAAAAACTCATATTTAAATTATTTTAATAAAACAAACAACTATGTCAATATCACTTATATTTGTATTAAGAGTATCTGTTACGAAGAGAGGGCAGAGGACTGTAAGTCATTCAGACGACCGTTTTCAGACAGACTGTAAATGCAATAAACTATATTCCTAACTATATTTTTCTGCACGTAAGTGTCTGCACGTGCCCACATTAATTTCATTTAGGCCAATAAAGACTTTTAAGAGATAAAAGGTACTAAAGATTTTGTTAAAACCTTTATATTCTTGCTAAAATAGTCGAATTGTTTTATTGGGATAAAAAACTACCTCCTATACTTAAGTATAGGAATATTATAGTCTAGAAGTGTAATTAACTGAAATAAATGAAAACGGTCTACACATAAAAAATATTGATATTTGTTAACAAAGTGCAACCGCAATTGAAATTGATCGTTAAAAAATGTACCATTAATTGTGAAGCAAAACTACTTCTAGCCATAAAGGTATATTTTACACAGATTCTACGTATGTAATGTAATGAAAAAATAAGGATTATGCAGTTCCAGTATTTCTGAATAAAGCCCAGTCATACACTAATGATGTACTAGCCTGAGTAGGCGGAGTCGCGCCGCATAACTAGTTCGTTACGTATTCCCAGTTATTTTTAGCTTTCATGAAACTTGCTATTCATATTTGCATGACATTTTCATAATTATGCTACGGCCGAGATTAATTTGATTTGAGTGTGAATGAATTTAGGGTTTTTGAATTCAATTCGTTATTTTAGATGTATTTATTAGGTAAATAATTAAATATTATTTTCATTGTTAAAATAGGTTGTGTAAACGTGCACGTAAAATTAATTCAGCAAAATTTTGCCTGGCACATAAAAGTTTTTTACTTAGAAATATATGTAATATCAAAAAAAAAAACTCAAAAATTCCTCCTGAATATACCTATCGGATACAGGAGCAAAAAAAATGTTTAGTCAATAAATTAATAAATATAAAAATATCTAAAGAAACAAAATAAATCTGTCCCCGGGTGTCATATTTTATCCAGGCACGGGAAGTACAAAACCGCAAGAAAGAGACAGTTAAAAAGAAAGAATAATTTAAGAGAGAAAACAGGAATTATTTGAAGCGAGCACAGATTACAGAGCATAGCTTTTACCTGACTCCGCTCACTACGCTCACGGGCTAAGTGCAGTAAAAGATTAAGGCGATTCCAGCATGAGAATTGCATTCCATCTCTAACAAGGAACCATTAAAATAAAACCGGATTGTTGCCAGCCTTTAGTTGAGAAAGAAGTAAGCTTATAAGTATTAATAATGTACTTTTAAATTATAGAAACGAATGCAAAGGCGTGTAATAAATATTATTTGTCTTGCAAATTGATTGTTAAATATCGCTTTCACCGATGTTGCATGACAAAAAGCACAAAACGTATGTTTTTTGGAACATCTGACATCGTAGCAATAAATATGTAAAAGGATTAATGTTTGTGACATTTCAACAGTTTCAACATTCTGTAAAACTCAACAGATGCGGCTCATGCAAAGTTTTAACAAAAATTGTACCACAATATTTTTTTTTCTTGTTTTCTAGCTTATGTATTCGGCCATGTATAGGCGATAGGACGACAAAATAGTGAATCAACCAGTATTAAGATATTTGTGTCTTTAATGACCATGATCTTTTCTTCTCTGTATTAGAAAAGCCTTTCCCCAACGAAGGGTTGACTAATCCGATGAAAATGAGCATTAAGTCTACCATTGTACACTCAGGTTCAGCCTTCATAGAGACATCGATTTTTCCAACCTCCCGACAAAATCAGCCGTGCAAATAAATGGGGCAAGTAAACAAGTTATATACGAGTTATTTCTCTTACATTGCCAAATAACAGAATAACATATTGCTGTCTACAGACTTTTTGTAACTGTCGCAGTATATTACCAAGTAGTACCTTCTTACGTTTAGTAAATATTACTTCTGTCTTACCTGACTTATGTAAGCTGAATGTAGGGTTAGCATAATATATTTTGTCTAGACTTATATGGATAAGAAGGGATTTGTCTTAGGGATGAGATAGATGGGTCCAAGAGAAGAAATATTGTTTTTCAGAAATCTTTTCATTTTCTGAGTTATTATGTTAGTGTTAGTGAGTTTTTATGTTGAGATTACGATGTACAAGTATTGGTTATGATAAACTTGATTACGATTATAAGTTTTCTCAGTATTTATACAAAGCTGTTAATGTTAAATTGTAAAGGATTTGGTTTTGGGAAGAATTTAGTACTCACCGTTCCCAACTGAGTCTCCGAGGCGTATCGATGGCGATGTCCTCAGGAGTCCCGCGGACTCCCTGCGTCAGTAGCCTGGCGAGGCGGGAGCCGGTGCTTGTGCTGCTCGTGCTAGATACTGAGCCGCGAGGTGTTGGTACTCTGTAACAAATGACAACACTCACCGTTCCCAACTGAGTCTCCGAGGCGTATCGATGGCGATGTCCTCAGGAGTCCCGCGGACTCCCTGCGTCAGTAGCCTGGCGAGGCGGGAGCCGGTGCTTGTGCTGCTCGTGCTAGATACTGAGCCGCGAGGTGTTGGTACTCTGTAACAAATAATTAATATTTAACCAAGATAGTTTATAAAAAGTAGGTAGTCATAAAAAAGTAATCTGTAAAAACATCATTGCTTGTATAACTGCATCTGAATGTAGAAAACTGTTTTAACAGTAAAATTAAAACTTCGTTTCAATTGTCAATACGGAAACTGGTCGTCAGTTCTTTTGTTGCGGTTTATCTGCAAAACTGCCTAAGCATTCTGACTAATGCACTGTATCATCCAATAGACGATCATCCACACAATGAATGTTTCCCTTAAGACGAAATTTTTAAAATATGTACTTGTAGTTGCAAAACTGTAACGCCATATTAACCAGCACCCAATAATTATGTTCATGTTTACTACTAGCCAATGTGAATTCTACAAATGCCCTCTGCGGCTTTGTTAACGTCAAATGAATGCGAATTGTTCCATGAACAGCTGATTGCTTAATTGGAGAGTGGTGCGTTTGGAGTGTTTTCATCATGAGTGCAGTTGTGTAATTAATTGTAACGCTGCCATTTGTTATTAATAAAGGAAAGAACTAGCCGAGCTTGAGGCTTTATTTTAGACCATATTACCATGGCTATGTTATTTGCGGGCACGTAGCCTTTGACGTTTCGTAAGAACCTGTAATAGGTCCATGTGGCATAACTGCCTTTGACTTTGAATATCAAAAGAGTTACTCCAAAACGCATAGTGTAAGTTGAGTGTCAGTTAAATCTAAAGTAACAGATGGTAAAGGCATACATTCAGGAAGAGTTAATAGCCATGCAACACAGCTGAAGAAAAAATATATCTTGCCACCCTAAAGAAAACGGTTAGTATTGATATTATCTAAGAAATCAGTACCTATCAGATAATATAAGCACAATATCTGACAGGCCACATTCTCAAGTTAACTACAAAATTAGAAGCAGTAGAACTGACTGCTTCTGCTTACTGGATCCTGATAAAAGACCTGCGGCGATGGGCTGAAGTAGAGAGGTTGGGTGGTGGTGCACACCCGGCTTTGTCTGAAGCCTGCACGTATGGCAGCCTAAGGAGAGTGGTCGTTTCTGCACTGCACTTGGGACAACAGTGTGGATTGGGCAGCACCTTAGGTGATGAAGCAGCCCTATTTAGGGAGGCACTGCTTCCCCCGCTCAGCCGGGGAGGGGGCTAGAAAAGGTGTCCTAAAAAAATGCTTGTCCCGTCAAATTGGGGGAGTAGCAACCGCGGCTGCTTAGGCACCCCATTACTCGCGGTCGACGTAACAAGAAAATAAGATAAAAACATCATTTATGACATTTGGCGCATGGAACGTGCGTACTTTAATCGATAATGACGGAAACCTTTGCCCGGAGCGTAAAACTGCTGTCGTAGCACGTGAGCTTGCTCGATACAATGTAGACGTGGCAGCTTTAAGCGAAACACGCTTAGCTGACCAAGGCGAACTCGAGGAAATCGGCGGTGGTTATACATTCTTCTGGAAAGGAAGACCCCAAAGTGAACGAAGGTTAGCTGGCGTAGGGTTTGCCATCAAATCCACCATCGTAAAAAAACTGCCAGAATGTCCACAATACATCTCGGACCGCATTATCACATTACGCCTTCACTTCACCTACCAAACGACAACTACCTGAATGTGATAAGCGTATACGCACCAACAATGAGTAACGAGGACAGTGTCAAAGATCAGTTTTATGAAGAACTTAGCCAATGCCTTACCAGCATACGTTCAAGCGAACAAATACTGCTGCTAGGCGATTTCAACGCGAGGGTTGGCAGAGATTCTGAGTCGTGGCCGGGCGTGATTGGAAATAATGGTGTGGGCAATATGAATAGTAACGGACAATTACTACTCACACTCTGTGCCCAATTCGACCTCACCATCACAAACACTCTGTTTAGGCTTCGCGACAAATTCAAAACCACCTGGATGCACCCGCGTTCTAAACACTGGCACCTCCTCGATTACGCGATAACACGACGAAGGGACATCTCCCAGGTGCATATCACACGCGTTATGCGCGGCGCGCACTGCTGGACAGACCACAGGCTTTTGGTAACTAAGTTGAGACTCCGCCTTCGTGAACCACGAAGACCCTGCAGGGCTAAACCAATATCTCTCAACTTAGATCGACTGGATTGTAAAGATCTTCAAGAAAAATACCAGAAAGGCCTAACAGATGCGCTAGATGTGTTTGATGCCCAGCAAGGTGACTTAATATCAAAATGGAAACAGATCTCATCCACCGTACTGACTGTGGCTACGGAAACCATAGGATACAGAAAACGAAACAACGAGGACTGGTTTGACCAGAATGATAGGGCCCTAACTGAAGCATTCAAACAGCATCGTGTACTCATAAAGCGTAATGAAGGAAATCATAAATCCAGTCAAGAAGTCCGAAGTAGTGGTGATTCCTTAAGGAAATTAACGAGGAAGATGAAAGATAGATGGTGGCTTGAAAAGGCAAAAAAGATACAGTGGCTTGCAGATACCCACCAACTAGGCGCTTTCTATGAAGAAATGCGTAAGTTGATTGGCGTTTCCATAAAAAACTGCACTCCATTAAGATCCCTAGATGGTTCCCAAAAGCTCACTGCTAAGCAGGATATACTTGATCGTTGGGCAGAGCACTTTAACCACCTGCTCAATGTAGATCGATCAGCAGATCTTGAGCATATAAAGCGTATTCATCCTCTGCCGCCGAATGAGTCGCTTGCTGAACCACTAACTTTTGCTGAAGTTGTTCAAGCCATCAAAGAGCAGAAAAATAAAAAAGCAGTTGGCGTTGATAACATCGCCGGAGAACTGCTGAAATACGGAGGGGAGCAACTTCATACTTACATCTGGCAAATTTTTGATCGCATTTGGAACGAGGAAACAATACCACCTGAATTTAAAATATCCCGTATACAGACACTGTATAAAAACAAAGGAGACCGTTCCGACTGCAACTCCTACCGGGGTATATCGCTCCTCTCTGTCCCTGGGAAGATATTTGCCAGAGTTCTTCTCAACCGGCTTTTACCAGTCTCCGAAGCCATATTGCCAGAGACTCAGTTTGGGTTTCGACCTAACAGGGGCACCGGCGAAGCCATCTTTTCCATCAGGCAACTCCAGGAAAAAAGCCGAGAACAAGGCCAACCTTTGTGTATGTGCTTCGTGGACTTAGAAAAAGCTTTTGACTGCGTGCCGAGGGAAGCCCTCTGGACTTTACTGGCAAAATTAGGTTGTCCTGAGAAGTTTGTGAGAATGATTCGCCTTCTGCACGACGAGATGACCTGCTGTGTTACCTATAATGGTGACCAGTCAGAGTTCTTTCCTGTCACCTGTGGGGTCAAACAAGGTTGTGTGCTTGCGCCAACACTGTTTGCTCTCTACTTTTCTGTCGTTGTCAGTGAAGCACTCAAACAAACTTCTGCTGGAATCAAAATACGTTTCAGGACTGATGGGGGACTTTTCAACCTGGCCAGATTAAAAGCATATACTAAAGTATCTCATGCTCTTATAACGGAGATCATGTACGCTGATGATCTGTGTTTTGTTGCCAACTCTGCACAAGAGCTCCAGAACCTGATGACTAACCTTCAGGAAGTCTGTTGTCGTTTCGGTCTAAAAATCAGTGTTAAGAAAACTGAGGTAATGGCAATCGACTCTCAAGGAGCTACAGAACCTATCAAGGTAAACATTGGCGATACTGAGCTGAAGCAAGTGAATACCTTCAAATATCTGGGCAGCACAATTACATCCAAGTGTGACCTTGATGCCGAAATAAACCATCGCATTGGCGCTGCATCAGCTGCTTTCGGTAAATTACGAGACAAGGTCTTACACACACATGATTTGAAGCTTTCGACAAAAATCTCCGTTTACAAGGCCATAGTCCTCCCAAATCTTTTATACTCGGCTGAAACATGGGTCCTCTATCGGAAACATATACGGGCGCTGGACCGATTTCATCTAAAGTGCATAAGAGACATTCTGAAAATCAAATGGTCGGATCGGATTAGAAATACCGAAGTGCTACGACGCGCGAATGTCTGCGGCATAGAAGCGTACCTGATGCGGCGACAGCTCAGATGGTGCGGTCATGTTTTACGCATGGATGATGATAGGGTGGCCAAGCGCATCTTCTTTTCTGAACTCCAGAACGGCAGACGGAAACAAGGTGGCCAGTTCTTACGCTTCAAGGATGTTCAGAAAAGACACATGAAAAGGTGCAACATTGATCCTCAGAACTGGGAGACAAAAGCCATTTGCCGCCCTGAATGGAGAGGCCTACTTAAAAATGCGATCAAAGATTTCGAAGAGCAAAGGAAATCCGCACTGGATGCGAAGCGTGATGCTCTTAAGGCTAAAACACCAGTAGCCATTCATTATAACTACGTGGACGGTATCCTAACGTGCAGCCAATGCTCGCGCACGTTTACACATAAAATAGGGTACTGCAGCCTCTTCTCTCAATGGTAGCTGAAAGCAGTCACCATAGCCGAAATCGGCAGGGAAGTATATATACAAAATTAGACAGCTCAAAGAAACCTAAGTAAACCCAACAAGACCCTGTTTTTCTCACTGTTCATTCAGCCAGAGTATAGACTAGAATCACGCATTCTTAGGCCGCTGCCTCGAATTTTGCGGGCAGCGGGGCGGCAGCGGCGGCGGCGCGGGAGCGGCAGGATCTTACGCGTATAATCAAATGGACCGGCCCTCGAATACAGCGGCGCGGGAGCGGGCAATGAGCGGTGAGCTCCATTCAAAACGGTGACCGCCCGCGCCGCCGCCGCTGCCGCCCCGCTGCCCGCAAAATTCGAGGCAGCGGCCTTAACCCTCTTCAAATACGCGTGTGACAGCCAGATGATACGGGATAGTTGTTGTGATATGTTCGTCCTTGATTGAAGACGAAAGATTTAAGTCAATGACCTTGTGTGGGATTATTTAAAGCTATCGAGTGACATAGTTCTTGAGATGGACGGAAAATTAAGGGGGTTTCCTTGATAAGGTGGATGGAACTGTTCCTATTTTCATATATGTATTACGTTAAATAAAAATAAATTTATAATCAAATAAACAGAAGAACTTTAAACTAATAAATGTCGTTGAAAAAATTGCTCCTTTAAGACTAATATACCCTACTATTCTGAATTAATTCAGCAGTTTCAGCGTGATTGCAAACTACACACACAGAATTTCATTCACAATAACGCGATAATAAGTGATGCATGCACAGGGTTTAAGTCAGCATATACCAATCTCTGAATTTCTGCGTACAAGTGCTATGAACCCTATAAATAACTCAATTGCAGTTTCAATCACGAATTTTAATGACAAACCAATACATTTCCCTAGTTTTATTAGCAGCAATGATCATAAATCCTTTGGCCGGTCGTTTGCCAACTAACGAACATTGCCGATTGGTCATTCGGTCAAGTTCGGCTTCCTTCGGCTAATGAAGAAAAGTTTTGGGACACAGCCTAGGAATGTGAGGAACTTATTGAGTTGTTAGACTGCCGAATCTTAGGCATAGTTTTTGAGGTATTTATAGACTGTTACAGCGCTTCCACACTATAATGTACGCACGCAGTACCTAATTCAGAGATTGGTATATTATGTTAGCCTGCGTCTATTTGCATATCACTTTTTATCGTTAATGTGAATAAAATTCTGCCTGTGTGGTTTGCAATCACACTAAAACCTCATTTTAGAATTGATTGAAAATTGTGGGTATAATAATAAGTCTTAAAATGGGTCCATTTTTTCTGAATTTGTCCAACATTTACGTTCGATTTTTCTATGTGTGGAAAACAGCTGACACGAGTTATTTGTACCAGTAGTCAATTGTTTGACTTGGAATCGAGCGGAAAATCCGCTAGTGCGAAAAAGCTGTTAAAGATTGAATTATATGCTTGTTTTTATAGCACATCTGAAAGGTTACATAATATTTTTACTTTTGACACTTTTTATATACATAGTTCTGTAGATTTATTGTTTATTGTAACTGCTTTGTTTTGTAAGGCTTAATATTAAACGTGGGAGGCCATATAATGATAACAGGCTACATGACATAATGTTTTGCTTCAGCCAAATAGCTTTCGGCTACTTATATTTCTGTTAGACAAACAATTTAGGAAAGGATATTGTTATTTTTATTCGTATCATGTTATTTCCCGAGAGATGATATGTTTTTCTTATATAGAAGATGGACCATAGGATTGTTTATAAATAAAGCTTGGTGTATGTAATTACTAACTCTTCTCCGCATTTACACATGCATATATATTATGATAAAAAATAAAAAACACGCTTCTTTCCTTTCTCATGCTCTCTAGACTATGTATGTACCCATTTAAAATTGATTCAGTTTTGGTTTGAAAGCAGGATACACAGTACACAGGCTTACTTTCGTATTTATACATTATTTTAGGAAGGATTCTTTCTCAGTGTTTCAACAAGATGTTATGGTTCTAAAGCGTCTATCCTACGAAATTATACTTTACAACTTGCGCTGTTATAATCCTACGTGTCTAATTTAAGTCTTTATCCAACTGGTAACTAGGGGTAGCGTACGCCATATTACTTAGCCTTTATATATTAATACTAGCTTAGACTAGAGGTTTCAACCGCGTCCCAAGTAAATTTCTTTCCGCACCCAATGAAGCTTGCTTTATTTCAATGAAAAAAATGATAAATTTCGTTTTCACGTACCTAAATATTTTTAATCTAAAATTGATTAAGCAGTTCATACACATCATTTTAATATTTTGACCCCATGTTACAAATAAATAGCGTAGAAAATATTGCAAAAAATAACTCTAAAAGAAAATAAAGCGCATTTCCAAAAAAACACTCCCGCGCCTCACCGTACCCCCGCCGTCGCCCTCGCGGGCCGACTAGCTAGTTTCTAAATACCTAAATATAAATTGTAATACATGATCATACCAAAGGCAGCATTAGTTTAGACAAGAGTTTAGACGATCCAAACTAATGCCGCCTCCACGGGATTTTTAAGTTACTATCAACCTTATGCCCTTAAAATTAGAATACTATTTGTATTACTTAAAAAAAACGCGTCTTACTTCGTTTAAGAAAGACGCATCAAAATTATGTTCATCCCTGTCATATTTATGAATAATTTAATGATGCTGTCCCTTTCATTTCGTGCGTGACGTCATTGACATGTCTTTTGTTTTGGTTCAAAAATTTGAAAAGTTCTATTCGTCTCTTTCTTATTAATCTATCTTTCTCTTTCATTTCGTGCATGACGTCATTGACGTGTCATTTGTTTTATTTGTATTGTTTTCTTTATCTCTCATCTATCTATCTCTTTCTAATAATGTTCAAATGACCGCGAAGAAATTGGTAGCTTTTTTAAATAATTTCAAAATTCGAATCCTGGAATGTTCGATTTACAAACCTCAAACATGTAGTCACTGATGCTGATTCTTTTATTTTAATTAAAGTCAAGTCAAGTACCTATTTATTTATTTTATTTCTCCTATTTTGAGCAAGTCTCTTCCCGCACCCAGATAGAAAGCCTTTTATATAAGTCGGTTCTGAAGTTTTGACTTTTAGGTTATTTTGTTTTAAATGACATAGTTTTCACTAGATACATCTTTACTATTACAAAAGCCGTCGTATCTAACAATAACGATCAAAAACCATCGTAAAATAGCCATTGAAATAAAACTATGCTTGTATACAGTTTAATAAAGCACATCTCGATCGTTTAAAGGGATTACCGCGGGCTTCAACTACCGTTGTTCAGAATTCATGCTGTTACTGTGTTTTAATTAAAACTATTTCGCTTCTAAAGGCTTTTAGTGATATAACTGTGCGAAAGGCTTTAGTTTTGTTATGTAAGACTCATTTTAGATATATGTTTTTTACAAAAAAAAAGTCGTGATGGCCTAGTGGGCAAAGGACCAACCTCTCGAGTATGAGGGCGCGGGTTCGATTCCAGGTCAGGCAAGTACCAATGCAACTTTTCTAAGTTTGTATGTACTTTCTAAGTATATCTTAGACGCCAATGACTGTGTTTCGGATGGCACGTTAAACTGTAGGTCCCGGCTGTCATTGAACATCCTTGGCAGTCGTTACGGGTAGTCAGAAGCCAGTAAGTCTGACCAGTCTAACCAAGGGGTATTGGGTTGCCCGGGTAACTGGGTTGAGGGGGTCAGATAGATCGCTCCTTGTAAAGGACTGGTACTCAGCTACATCCGGTTAGGCTGGAAGCCGACCCCAACGTAGTTTGGGAAAAAGGCTCGGAGGATGATGTTTTTTACAATGCGAATTTACATCTAGCTGCATGTTGGACTTTCATGCCAAAATTACTGAACAGACAGTTAAAAATTATTACATGAAAGGTAACTAAGCAATAAATAATAAAACGATCTTTGAAAAATCAACATTAAATAGCATATTTTTTTTTATCTTGAAATAAACTTGTCATAATTGGGTTGAGGAGGTCCGACAAGCAGTCGCTCCTTGTACAACACTGGTACTCAGCTGCATCCAGTAAGACTGGAAACCGACCCCATCCTAGTTGGGAAAAGGCTATTCAGATGATTATGGAATATGTTAAAATTATTTTCAATCAAACAAAATGTATGTCAACAAAAGCGAACTTTCTAACACCAACACGTAAATGTAATGCCAAGTATTGTTGAGCTCTCACCCTTCGCCGTAAGCTATTGAGTACTTGACCAACTTAAGCCGATGGAGAGCTTTCCACACTGGCCTGCAGTATACAGCCTCTCTGACGTGGACTAGATTTGATAGCTAGGGTTGAAAAAACAGGTCAATACTTACAGAAAATAGGAGTTTTTTACCTGACTGACGCAAAGGAAAGCAATACGTATTTTTGATGCACAGTTAATTATGTTTTTTTAATTTTAACTTCTGTAAGGGGCATTAGACAAGATGATTTGGATGTGTTCAGCCTCTCATGATAAAGCATCGTGGTCATCAGCGGATGTGAAGGATTTGCACCTGGCTACAATAATTGGCATCCATCGAAAAATAGCGATAGATTCTTGTAAAACAATCGCCACTCTTAAACGAAGTAACTATCTATTTAGTAGCTTCGCAATGATTTTACATACATCACGTGCAGCCAAATAAATGTAATCTATAACCTTACCCGATAAGTGGTCAATCTAACAACTGAACTAATTTTCAAATCAGTCCAGTCATTCCTGAGAAATACGCATTCAATCAGAAGCCAACTCTTCAGCTTACATAGTAAAGATAGAAACGGTCCCACACTAACCAAACATACACACAAACATTGCCTTCTACAGTCTACATTATGCCCTCTTTGGCAGCCCTATCACGTGCTATTTGTCACTAGGTTCCGAATGAAGCGTCGGATATGCTCGGCCTCACTCGTATATACAGGCACTATTGCTTCGCCGTCAATTCTCCAAGTGGCTTACTGGACTGCAGCGAAAGGGTCTCGGACTGACCTGTATTGTGTTGAGCTAGTAATCTTTATTTGTTCAATGTAGGAAGCATTCTGGTTTAAAATATATTTAAAAGAATACAAGAGAAAGTAGAAATATTGATGGGAAATGGGTGTCTAGCTTATTGAAAAGTGTCTTAAAAAAAGTTTTTCCATGAGATAATAAAAAGCATCTAAATATTTTTAAAGTGACTTGAAATTATTGATGCTGTTAGCCTGAATATTGTGTTATAGTCAATTTTGGACGAGAGAATACACTCAAACAATGTTTAAAGTTACTGAAATAACAGACATTTCATACCAAATAGTACCTAATTTCAAATGAGAACTTGAATATAGTTCTCATCATTATATTTCTAAGAAAAGCGCAACTCATACAAATTTTCAATAAAGGAACACAGCTACAACCATGAATTAATAACGAATTGTTTCTCAGTGGATGCTCGAATGTTCAATAATTGAGGGAGCAATTAGCAACGTCTAATATCGCAACATTATTAAATCATAGAAGCGTTTTGTCGATGCTCGAGGAACAGTAATGAAACTTAAGATCGTTATTACACGGTTATTGTTAAATGGTCTATTTTATTTTATACTTGCTTCCGCCAGCGGTTTCACCCAGTTCCCGGTAGAACTATGTATTAACTAAAAATAGAGAAATGCCTACACTGATAAATTCTTAAACATGGATAAGTATCTATATAATTATGTCGCATACTACTATACCGTCCTCTATTCTAATAGTCGTTCGTTTTTATGCTCAAAACCTTTTTTGTGATACCTCGAGAGCCTTACGACTTACAAAAAAACTGGCTTCTTATTTATGCTTCCTATCCATCTGTTGCTTTGTTTAGAGATTGCAATTTGTCACTTGTTTCGGCCACGGCAGCTGTTTTCATTTAAGGAGATCAGCCAGCTGCGCAGGACATATTTAGTGCACGAGAATTTGCGCAAACGCAGGTGCACTCCCTATTCCTTCAATCTCATAACCCGATGGGAAGGCAATCCGACACGACCGGAAAGAGACCCTGCGCCTGATTTTACCTATAGGCAGCCAGCATACGGATGGTTACGATTTGGTTATCGGTTTAGTTAAATGGTGCACCTGTGTCTTAATAATTGGCGATTTAGACCGCTTTTATGTTAAATCCAAATGTCAATACATCCTAAGGTTGTCTGGAAGAGATCGCTCTTAGCGATAAGACCGTTATGTCACCTACCTTAACTAGATTAAGATCAAAAATGTAAAATTGGTGTACCTAATAAAGTATATCTATCTATCTATCTATCTATCTTAGTACCTACTTTTGATGACTTCTACTGTTAACTTAAATACTTATATTATTACAAAATTGATCATATATATTATGTTAATGATTTAATGGAAACACAATGCAATTATGATCGTGATCACTAGGTAGTCTCAGTTCGTGTTGAGACACACACGGTTGATAATTAACTTAGGATGCGGTTATCGTTCGCTTTGATAATGTCTTTACAGTATTGATTAGATGACAATGCTATGTTAACTTTAACTGGAAATCGGCTCTGAGATTAACCGCAGTTAGCGAAGCAAACTACCGTTCGTTACATTTTCTAGGTAAAGCCTGAATTGTTTATGCATATCTATTAGTTAATTTTTTTAAAAATTTTCGTAGTAATAAGTACCCTACTAGTTTTTTTCAATAGAGACAGTGGGTGTGCTTGACTAAGTCAAATATATGGATAACAACAATAACTAGCTATGGTGCCTTTGAGGACTTAGAAAATATAAGTAAAATATAAAAATGTACACGCATTGTGCGTACTCCCGTGAAAAAAACTTTTATTTTCGCTTTGAAAACTTTATTTTGAAGTGAATGCTAACTAACATTGCTATGCACGAAGAACTAGCAGAATTAGCTCGAGTGAAGGAGAAATTCCTAAGTAAAGACTTAATTAAGTAAATAACTTAGACAAGTCAGACGACCTAACTTGGAGTCGAGAAAATTAAATAGTGGAAAAAGGACCACGAAATAGTTTTGAGACGACCAAGAACTTATTTAAAAGTAAAGAAGCTGTATGAGGGTTGGCTTCAAGACTCGGCTACCCAAAAGTCTGGATAAATATCGTTTTTAAGAGTTTTTTTATTATTCTTTATGCTTTCTTTCTGGGTTTAAAAGATCTTTCAGAGCTAGATAGCCTGCTTTTCGAGAAAGGCTTTCAAAGCACGAGCAGTTTTCCAAAAAAAAACTTTGTATTTTCGTACTATATTATCGTACCGTATTTTCCAGAACTGCGATTAACTCTTTTACAAAACGCACTCATCTCATAAAGGAACCAGTTGACCCGTACGTAACCCTTATCAAACTCGTTAACTGACTTTAAGAGGACGAATTGGAATTTTTGGCGCCAAGGATGTCAATTTTTCTCAGTAAATACAAAACGGATCAAAATACAACTTGGTTACCTGAAAGTTCATGATATAAGCCTTATTTTGTTAGTTGTAGAAACATGATTAGGTAACTTTTATAACAGAGAAAAATATATCAAACATACCTCTTTTTAAAAAGAGATTCACATATTATGGGCAAACGGGACCGATTTAAGCCTCTTAACTTTTTTAGTAGTTGAGTATATACATACTCTTTAAAATGGTAGTAGGAATTTTTATTAAATTATCATTTCTAAATATTAAAATTACAAAACCATTTTGTCGCTTACGACTTTTAGTTATAAGCTAGCGCGCGTATTGTTATCCTCGCCCCGCTCAGACGCTCCGACCCCTTTTGGCGCCTTAGATGCGCGTGCCGGTTATGGAATTATTGTTGACCACTGCCTCGCCTTAACGTCGCAAACAACAAAGCTTCAGTTAAAGTTAAACTTGACTATACACTCGTTTCAGTAGGTCAGAAAATAGGTTAGACGTAGTAGGTAGAAAGCTATAAGCTGACTAGACGATTATACATGACAAGTAAAGTGCTACAAAGTTTTTATAGATCAATTTTGTATCGTAAGCCCCCATAGATAAAGCTTCTTTTAAATATCTACATACTTATCGATTTTCCACGGTTTTACTCGCGTTCCGGGATAAAATATAGCCTATGTAACTCGGGAAGAGTGGAGCTATCCAACAATGAAAGAATTTTTCAAATCCGTTCAGTAGTTGCAAAGTTTTAAACACCAAAAAAAAACTGTATCATGAGCCGCCATTTATATAGCATACTTTTAAATATCCTCACACTCATGACATATTATAAAAAAAGATAGGCCCAAAAGCACCATTTATTAATCAAGTACATCAGCATTATATCCAGAAACTTGGAGAATCCCGGAATTAACATTTCTCAGGCTCGAAGTTAATGGGACATCATCTCCTCGGAATATTATCAAAAGTTGAATCGTAATTGACATTCTTTCTGTTTGATCCCCCAAATTTTGTTCAAAACTTTTTCTATTTGATTACGAAATATAATTGAAAAGGTCAGGGCAATTAGGTTCTTTGTTTAGCAAAAAAATGGATAATTATATCTGAAAGATGTATTTTTAATGTCATTGTAGCAGCTGGCTTTGTTATGCTTTTAATTTATTTTTCAGTCAAACTTGCATAGATCGTTTGTAAGTTAATGAAGGTTATTTTTAATTGAAAACTTACTTAATTGTATTCTTATTCAAAACTAAAAAGAATAATTAAAATGACACTATGAATATTTAATACAGGGTTATTGGTAAATCACTAACAACCTTGCAGGACTGTATTACTAACGTCATAAACTACAACTTTTGTTCTATGACTTTTTATAAAATATAATACATTTGCCAAAAACAAACCTACAAGTTTTCATTGGTCTATCTAACACATTTCAACTCTATTTTGCTATAGTGATAAAATTTGCACGCCCCTACCATTTCTTCACCAACAAAAGGCCCGATCGAGACCAGTCGAGCGATTAGTCGACCTAAGAGTGTGCGGACGAGTCGAGATTATCACACATTACAATAAATTCGTTTGGTGAAGGGTTTGCATTTTTAGAATGAATGCAAGATCTTTACCTACCCTACGCCTCCCGCGCACTATTCTCGTACCTAGTCATACTTTTGAATTGGAAACTCGCTACGCTACGATTTCCCGCCTTTTTACGAAAAGGTCAAATAAAAAAAGTAAAAAAAATATCGTCTTCTGCACGTACTGTGTGCCTCGGTGGACGATCACTATCCCTGATGGCATGCCGGAATTGCCCGTAATCTCGTAACCGCTGTGTGGCGGCTAGCATTGTTACTCAGCTAGGTGTAGGGATGTTTGGGAATCGTATGGCGTATTTGCGACAGGCTTCCGAAACATTGTCATCACACCTAGCCAGCATTCGCACCATTTCCGTGTACTGGACATTTGAATATCGATACGCCATACTGTAAAGATAATTACGTTCTCACCACCGAATTTCGCTACAAGGACATGTATGATGCGACGCGGGCGCATAAAAACGACTGACGGCCGCCCGTAAACAGGTCAAACGCTCCCCCCCCCCCGCCCGAGCCCCGCTCCCCGCTCCCCTCCGCTGTCTTTTGTACTACTGTTTACTGTGCTTCGCATAGACTTCGTAACTTTTAGAGCGTACACTTGAATGAACTAAAATCTGAGAATTATTAAAAGTCATAGAACAAAAGTTTTAGTTTATGATATTAGTAATATGGTCCTGAGAGGTTGTTAGTGTTTTACCTATAACCCTGTATAAACAAAAAACATAAATGCCTTAAATTAAAATATTATTTTTCAAAGGGCATTATATTTGTATAGCAAATATTTTAGTGCAACGTCATAACTTTGAAGTAGTAAAGCCGTATTTAGAAAGAAAGCTGGTAGCTGGCATCAATCTACTAACTAGCCTACGACGCTGGTCCAAGTTAGGCCGTATGCGGTCCGAAATCTGATAACCAGCGCCGATCTACCAGCGTTAATGGCGTTGGCCCATTCTGATAACAACTACTTACTTAAAGCAAGCAGATTGCAGCAACGCGAAGCAAACGTTAGTGTTACCAAATGTCCTGTAACTGGCCTTCTAGCCGATTATATTATCGGCCGTGGCGGCGTGTTTAAATATTAGGAGATTAGCCAACTGGGCAGGACATATTATAGTGCACAAGCACAAGTAGATCGGCGCCGGTTACCAGCTTTCTTTTTATATACGGCCTAAGATATGAACACTTTATATTCCGATCAGAGTTCTTCAAGATACAATGTAGGGTAGTTTCATACATCATGTGTGTTAGTCTGCCACATACAAGAATACTGGCCACATTCCAAGCTGAATACAAAAGTGTTGTGAGAAATGATAAGTAATTCTTGAGCCAAGGACTTGTGTGGATTTGTTTGTGGTATTTTAACAATTGTTAGCTTAGTGATATTGTGTATTTTCTCTTCTTATATTATGAACTTGCTAAAAAAATTGTGTTAGTTACATATAGTAGTAGCATAGTTAGTATTTATAACTCGAGAACGGCCTAACCGATTTGGCTGAAAATTGATGGAGAACTTTCCACTATCTTGCTAAGTGCTTTTAATTTCTATCTGGTTACGTGAAGTATTTCCCTCAAAACGCAGGTTTCGGTCGGGACCTAGAATAATATCTATAATACCTAGTATATTACAAAACACATTAGAAACAAAACCACTGTTTTCAGTAACAGAAAACATCGTCAGAAAGCGACCTACAATATCAGTACACAATAAACTAAAAACACATTTAACCAACATTACAGGAACATTGTTTTCAATTCATTTCACTCGGGGCCCGCCTTTATTTCAGCACTAAGCAGAAGCTATTTAAACTTCGTTACTTCTACGAAAGTTTAGTTACAAACTACTGTTTACTTGTAGAACCACGCTTAGTAATAAATAAGTTTTCCTTAAGCTCTGCGAAGAATAAATAAACTACCGTTTCTTTTCAGCATGTCAAACCGGGAAACTTAACTTCTATACATAAAGTACTGGAAACTGAAAGATACACTTGTGAATAAATATAATTCCTGCATACTGCAGACTAAACTGTCGGGCGACAGTTGATAGAAAATATTGCTTTTTTATGAAAATAGTGATTACAATAAAAGTTGTTCCATATTAATTTATGAACCGATCAATCTGTCGGCCGACTAAAAAGTGTACTCATATAGTACGAAAAACTTTCTCAAAGATGCGTTGTGAAAAAAATACAATTCTTTAGAGACAGGTGTCTTTATAATTTAGCTTATGAGTATCTCAGCAAGTATTCCAATGATGAAAATGTTCCTCAGATTTATTAAATATTCAAAGGACATTTGAGAGGAAAAAGAAATATAGCGTTGGCTTTCTTTTTCATTTTACTTCGCTTCTACAAAAATTGCGACTGTCATTTACTACGAAAATTTGAAAGGTGGTTTCTTAAATCTCTTTATTTATCTTTCATTCAGATCAGTTAATACACAAGTTTTTTAAGGTAAAGACTGTAAGATAATATTACGAAATTCTTGGTTGTTTGTTTAGCTATTGGTTTATAAAAAAACTAAAAATTTCATATTAGCAAGGGATCAAAATCATTATTTATAGTGAGTTGACATCGTCATTGACCATTGTCAGAAGTAACTATTTTTCACCGTGATTTCTCAAGGTGTACTGACAATTGAAACCTTTTAATTCCAGATTAACACACGACGTCTCCTTTTATTGTAAAACAGTGATATACTTATAAAATTCATCCAATTTTTTTCCAAAAGCGTAATTCGTGAAGGTGTGGTCATACCTACTTTCAAACAAATATACATATTTGTACTTTTTAGCAGGCACCTTAATCTCTAGGCCATTACACCAAAGAGTTTAATGACCACGAAGAGCTAACCTATCAATGTCAATTTGAACAGAGTGCACTTGCGCTCATCCATACAAATAAGCATTAAAAGTAGATAATGTTTCAAATTGACAAGTCAAGTGTGTCGCTTCTAGGATCTAAAAACAGAATATGTATCTTTGATCAGCAGTGCATCACAAACGATGCTGTGACCCTTGAATATGAGTAGATGGCTCATTACACTTATGTATTCTGAGAATTTAGTTGTTGGAGCTTCAGTTTGGAATTATATTTCAATGTAAATACCTATCATAGGTTTTCATAAAAAGTGTAATATGATATTTTCTTGCAAATTATAATTTTGTCATGGACTAGTTCGAAGCCTCTTGCAAACATTTATACAAATTAAAAAAAAATGAAACCAAGATTAATGAAACTAAGATGAAATAAGCTGTGCCTTTGTACTAAGTACCTGTTCCATTTTTGTTCTTGTCTGTATTATGTGTGTGTAACTGTGTACATAAACTGTTAAATAAATAAATAAAACAAATAATTAATATTATTAATCTTTGCTTATCCTAATTAGTTGTCAAAATAAATACTTATACAGACTACCATATCAACCTCTATAAACCAAGTAACCAACTAAAGTACGGTGGTACCGTAAATACCTAACAACAACAAATCGGCCTGCAGGTGACAGTCAGACTTACACCTAAGTACATACAGCTTCTACGAGGAACGAGGAACGAGGAACGAGATAAACTAATCCCGGTGAACGATTGCGATTTCATGTACTACGGATATTGAAACGAGCACAATTCTAAGAGTGTTTTGTTATGTCGTGTAGACGAATTGACAAGGATGGTTATTTTTTTCTAAGGATATAAGACTTTGTTTATCACACATTTTCGATAAAAATGACCAAATGACACTCGGACTCACGCACAAAGGGTTCCGTTTCATTATCTGTCTGGGTTGAGGAAGTCAGATAGGCAGTCGCTCCTTGTAAAGCACTGGTACTCAGCTGAATCCGGTTAGACTGGAAGCCGACCCCAACATGATTGGGAAAAAAGGCTCGGAGGATGGCCAACATAAATATAACATTGTGAAAACTCATTTTAGCTATTACATGGTTAATGATATACATGGGCTTTGTTTTACCCTTTGTATAAGGAACCTAAAAAAGCTAGACTTTGGAGATCACCTTTACCTACGCAAAAAAAATATTTGTATTGCCTGCCTGAAATTGAAAAGGACTTATTTTGTCCTACTTGAATGTGAAAACCACAAAATATACATACATACATAGATTTATATCTGCCACAATTTCACAAAAAGGTCTTCAAGCAGGTACCGAGAAGTATAAAACGTGAGTATGAATTTAGGTATAGAAGTTATTGCCTAGTTTTATTACACGACTGCGTCAGAAATATGGTAATTTATTTACAAAATGTTATTTACTTTTTTATTTATTAAATGGAACATACATCACCCTCCTTTACATTACTTATTGAAGGAATTTGCTGAAGAGTGACTACTTCACGTTATAACTGATATTAAAATAATGCGAAAAATGTAGGTATGTTTTTTCGAAGCTACTTACACAGCTAAACCTCTGGACCTCTCTTTTAAACCTTGGACACAGTTTATATTTCTATCTAAATTTAAGTGAAAACGCGGGAAAAACGTATTGAAATTGAAATAAAACATATGAAACCCCTTGGGCTTCTAAAATATCCGAAGCTATTTCGAGGGTTAAGAACTAGAGTAGCGTAAGGCCAAAATGACAACTTCTCAGGAGAGCCCGAAAACAACTCAAATTTACCTACTGTCATCTTATAGCCCTTTTTGTGGGGTAAATCTATAGTAGTTAGATATCTGATTTTTACTAATAATAAAACTTTATTTATCGGCTACAGAATAATGTAACTTTTTGGTCAATCAAAATACGGTTTCATTTTAATAAAATTTATTTTTCAAAAACTGGTTGACATACGTCATTTTAGCTGTTCCTTAAATTAGTGCCATAGTAGCGTATCCCACCCTTACGTTTTTTTGGCAGGAAGAAAAATTACGAAAGCTTACGAAACAAGGACAGTAACGGTGCTTTACGTTTATTTGGAACGAAACAAACTAAGCCTACATAATCAAACTTTCTGCGCTATTAACGTATGGCAAGATACGCTATTTAAGCGATTACATTGAAGGCATATTTTGGTGTCTTATTCGCTCTGTAAATCGAGTTACGATCGTTGTGCTCGTAATTTTTTTTAGAAAATAATGTCAAGATTATTGTAAGTAGAAACACTTCATTTTGGCAATAAACAAATATCTTTTTTTTTATATACGTTATTCTTGTACTAAGCAATCAACACTCTACATCGTTCCAGTTTTTTGGCACATAAAAATATGGGGATTAAGTAAACGAATGGTGAAAAAATTTTTTTTTTGTATTTTTGCCCTTACGCTACTCTAGTTCTTAACCCACGATTTCGTCTCGCTATTTGTTTTAATGAGTGATTTAAGTTATAAGATGTAGCGATTTATTGCCACCTCGAGAGCCAGGACTGAATTATGAAAAAAAAAACTCAATCTCTTGTTACTACAACTGATAGCAGTTATAACGAGTGATAAGCACTATTACGGCTTATAATACCTATTCACTAACCAATATTTAAAAGCGAATTCGTCATAAAATATTTATTTATATTTATATATACATATTTATTTAAATATTTCTTCTTTGAGATGATTCTTATTTTGTAGTGCTAATAAGTTGCTAGTGAAAATGTTGCACGTTTATCAATACAACAAGAGAAAATCATTGAATTTAACTTTTGTTACATTTTGCTCGTCACTGTAACAGCTATTTAACTGGATTTTCCACTCCTTTCTTTACCGCAACATCTTTATTTCCTCCGAGTGTGCAACAGATTCCGAACGTGAACCAATAGTTGTCAATTATTTAATCGCTAATCGCGTATACTTTGTACCACGACCGAAAGGACTAAGACCTGAATTATTTATTCAGGGTGGACTTGTTGACAGCTTGCGATGTTTTGATAAGAGTAACGTTAAGTAAATAGGCTGTTGATTGCTATGCCGAGTGGCATTTATTTACTCGACTAGGAGTACAAAATGTGGAATGTCCCGAGTACGCTTGATTGATGAACCCAGTTACACCGTAACATGGCATTAACATGTCTCAAAAAAAGTTTCTAAAGCACCTGACTGTTTGTAATAATTGTCAATAGTCTACACAACTAACAGCAAACTTAACCAGACAATAGCCCAATGGTTAAGGTATCGGCTTGGCGATTGAGAGATCTCGAGTTCATTGCATTATTGACGTGAACTTACTTCAGATATAGTTATCACATTTAGTTTAGTAGTCTATTTAAATACGCTGCTAAGATGGTTATGAATTAAGCATTGTTTATTGTGAAAGCAGTCTTACCATGACACTAGTCGGTCACTCGTTCGATCCGTGCAGCACTTATTAAGTTCGAGTACAAGTCCCCTTTACCAAATAATGACAAGAAGCCTTGTTCTCACGAAATTAATAACATCTATAAATAGGCGAAATATTCATTGATGTTAGCTAAAGATTTTGCCCTGTTTGTTATTAATCATAGCTGTGTTGAAGCAAAGCTTACTGGTAAACCCGACCGCCATTGTTGTTTGTAGCTTTAATTACTGGTTTGTCGTGAACCGCATTATTCGTACTAAACCTTTAAGTTGAACTATTGTTATGGAAAATAATAATTTTGGATTAGTTGGAGTAGCTACTTAATTCATCATCATCTGCCTAACCTTTTCCCAACTATGTTGGAGTCGGCTTTCAGTCTTACCGTGGATGGAAGACGTAAAAAACAAATTGATTCATATTTTTCACAAAATGTACAGTTGGACTAGACCATGTATCTATTTATAATGCATCAGTCCAATAGACGGCCAGTATTTTATTTATCCCTATGACTCCACAATCTCTACACATTACCCCAATAACGCATTAACGGTACTAATTTAAATTCATTCGCTTCTTATTAAAACATCATTTCAACCTTACTGCGAGTGGCTTACTAAAAACAAAAGGGAATCGATATTTATTGCATGAATAATACATTCCTACAGAACCTATACGTACAGTCGAGGACATTGTTGGTAGAGCTATTTGCCACTGACTAGCATTCATCCGTATAATGCATTAGGTCGAAATATTTTAAAGGTAAGCATTAAGCAGATTCATCATCATCATCATCATCATCAGCCTATCGCAGTCCACTGCTGGACATAGGCCTCTCCAAGTACGGTAGACCGCACATCAGTGGTAACTGTCATGCACCTTAACTCCATAGTAATAAGTACGATTTTCCTATAAAACTGTTACCACTGACCTGAAGTTGACTGTACACGCCACTGAGATCTATTTTCGGCTTCTCGCATAAGCAGATTGGACATAAAATATCAAATTATTATATTTTCACCGTATTATTGTATGTGCTATTAGCCTATACGTAATCCTTTTTTGTGTTATCAATCATAACAATAATGAAAAAATTGTAAAAAAAATATTAAAATATTAGTTTTTTGACAAAATATTTTTCATGGATAGTGCAGTTAATCCTGTGATGTATCAAACTACTTAATTCTCTACATGAAAATGGTTCAACCATTAATGCCCGCGACTGTACCTGTAGTCAGTGGGTACGTCGATAAACAATTGATGGCTATAAACTATGGGGTTCAATGACCCTTTTGAAAATAGGGGAAGAAGTTTAAGGGGAATTAGTTGGACATTGCCGGACAGGATAATAAAGATAGGTTGGGGTATTAATCAATGTCGCTGTTAGTTTATTTGTTAAATTGAAAGCTACTGCTTTGATATGAAAAGCTAAAATGTGACATTGACAATGACATTTTTGAAATCGTTAAATACCATCCCTATGAATTATAGTTATACTGAAATGCTAACCTACTCTAAAGCCTAATTACTACTACTATTCAATTGTTATTTTCCTTCACTTATTTAAGAGAAATAACAACAAAATATAACACAATCTAAGTAATGAATGCCTTCAGCAACCTCATCTAATATGTTATAATCTACTACAATAAAATACCAAAATATCGATACATATTCCCATCACTACCACAGCACCACAATTCTATCGATTCACTCAAACAATAGTTCAGATAACATGGACAATACAAATTCAATACAATACAGAATTACCTTTACAGGTCCAAGCACTTACAACTGAACAGGTAGATAATACTAGTGTGACGTCATTTGAAGACAAATGTTGTAAACGGCACGTGTAAGGATAAGTCAGAAACTAGCTCTTTCTAGCGGTTTCCCCTGCGACCGTTACCGAATTCCACCAAAATCCTTTCAGTAGTTTTTTCGTGAAACATTAATAATATCTACACATCCATCCATCATCTCCTTTTTTTTTCAGTTCTACACTTTTCTAATTATATCAGTATTACCATTATATTACTGTTAAGATCCAGGTATTTTTAAGTTATTTTAATAATTTATTCTTTCACCAACAGAGATCTGAGGCAATTGGCAATTGGCTGATATGATGATGAAGAATAGAAAGCCGCATTAGGTACTTGTCAAGCGGAAGCTAGACTTCGACTAAGCAGTTTTTTTTTAAGAAGGCTTTATCAAATTAGTTTTCGAGGCTTTCTCTTTAACTAAAATTTATGTTTTCGAACGTCTTCGGTCAGATCAGATACGCAGTTCTGTTCAATACATTTACTAAACAAATAAGTACTAACATTTACGATTCCATTTAATGTGACAGTTAAACTGTTTTACGGTTGTCTGGAGTGTTTTATCTAATGTACTTATATTAGAGTAACCACACACGGCAAACTTTGAGTCGGCCGATGGTTGGTTTCAGCTCATAAATCAGTGTGAAGATGAATGGTAGTACACATATTACAAAGATCAGGTATACAGGAATGAATTTTAAGCAAAAAAAAAACTGGTGGTCCAGAATCATTAACCGAACATATCAGCATCAGTGAAAAAAAAAATTTTCATTCTTCATTCCTAAAATCAGCTAAATATGGATACTTGATTGACTACTTGATACTTGTACTTGTACAAAGTTTGCGCACTGGATAAAATTCATTCCTGTATAGCCGGTATCTCGTCGACTGAAAAGCTTGATTAGAATGAGGATTTGTAAAAATGTTTGACAACTATCGGGTCAACTGTCGGCCGACTGTTTAGTCTTCATTGTGCAGGTACTTTTACTGTATACTTTATTTACTTTACTTACAAGACCCTAAGTGTATGGGACGATGAGTTAATTTATTACAGAAACGTTCTGAAATAAAATGTGAGAAGCTATTTATTTTCGATATAAAATATGAAAGGCTTGTGAACATAAACGGATTATGTCAAAGTGTCGGGTGTTCAATTGAATTTTAAGTCGCGTTGAGTATCAATTTGTTTAAACGTTTCAATAAAATGTAGCCATATTTATAGTTTAAAGGCAAATTGAAGAAGAAATATTGTCATGAATTCAAATATCTTGGAAAGTAAATATAATTTGCAAATAGCATTAAGTACATTTACATCATTCCCGAATAACAAATGCCGATCAAATTATAGAATACCAATAGTTATGTCCAACTTACAGCATAGTAGTTACACCTTTTTCTTTTTAGCTTCTTTTAGAATAACCTCTCCTACTATATTTCTACAAAGCTCCTGTACTTATAAAAATAGTTCACACGTCACCTCCGCGTACCTCGTTTTACACCGACCCCACCACAATCTAATTACGTGGCACAAATTGGAAACTAAATCTTCGATAAATTGTAACACCTACGTACTGTAGTAATTAATTCTTCATCGACACGGTACGAGAAGTATGTGTAGTGTTTTTTTTTTTTCCTTGTAAAATATGTTAACGTAAGTTCAATGCACGGATAAGCTACATAATATGACGTGACAAACTCCTTCGCCACATCTGTCTGTGTTTATGATTAACTCTCAAACTTCTGCACGCATCTTCATGCGAATAGTGACATAAAATATTATAGTGGCACAAGCATTTGCACAGAAACAGGTGAACTTTCTTTTTCTTCACTCCCATAGCCCGAAGAAAAGGAAATTCGAAACAACTGGAGAAAGATTCTTTTACTCAATAAATAAATAAAAAGATTAAATTGAATTTTCAGTAGCAGATTGCCAGCAGATTGTGGAAACAGAACATTATCAGTAAGCGGGTTTGTCCTACAATTTCTTGCAACTTGCTGTAATTTATTGCAACTTTCAACAGTTTAGAACTTATTTTGTAGACCCAAAAGCTTCTGTTCCTGTACTCCTAAAAAATCTCTAGAAATACATAAAATAAACATAATTAATAACTATTTTACTATTGTTTACACTTATAACTTTCTCTTCTCTATCGAATCTCTCTATCGCTCTAAAGTTTGCGGTTAGAGAACCCATCCCTGGGTTAAGCTCGCCTTTGTACATGGCCTCTATGTATTGTAAGTATGTATTAAAACATATTTCTGTGCGGTAAAGAATAACAATAATTAAATTCCAAGGCTAACCTAAATCTTTACCGCAAAAATCTGTCATTATCGACGGTTCCCCCTAATCGATCATCTCGGTTTAGGCAAGTATTAGTTGATTTGTGTGCGTGAGACAATGATGGATAACTCAATCACACAGGTGCTGTGTTGGCTGCTTCATGAGTGGAAAATGTGATAAGCTATTGATATATGAGTAATGAGTACGTTCTAATATTAATATAGTGTTCCGACTGATATTTGGAGATGCGGAACAGGTTGCGTGTCGCTGTGATCCTGTATCTTAAGAGTTTAATTCTTATGTTTTTTTTAATAGCGACTTTGTTAGGTATTATTGTTAATATCACATTGTGGTAAGGCACGGGAAATATTTATACATAAATGAAAATTCTTATACTTATACTGCGTTATACAAGACGCTTGGTAATATACGTTGACTTATGAGTTTCTCTGTAGCAATCTTCAGAGAAAACTTGCATAATATCATATAACTACATCCATATTGCTATAATATTATCTAGAAACACAAACTAACACATATAATAGTGAATATAACGTTGTTATCATGTTGGCTAGCCAAACAGAGCGTGTTGTCTGAAGTACTGCTTCAAACGTCATGCATTTCAACGCAATTTCAATTACGTCACTTTGACAAAAACAATAACAAACAATTTATTTTGTGAAAAAAATGTTTGTGACTTCCGTAGATACAAAATCACTAGGTACGTGGACAATTTGTTTTCAAAATCAGGGGATATCCAACACTAAAAAGGTGTTTTAAAAAATATCGTTGAAAAATAAGGACCTAGTGCTTTAAAAATACTAAGTTTAGGTACCCTAATTTCGGACTACCTACAGTCTGTTTATCCAAACTGGCTAAAATACATTGAATTATGTCTTACTCTTTAGACGGAAACAAAAGCAGTCATAAAGAAATAAGTAGATATTTCTATTTTGCCAACGATGCCCGAAGATCAAAATCTCCATTTAAACCTTCGCAGTAAAAGAACTTTCATCATCTTGATATCTTTCAAAACCTTTTCCCGAAAAAACGACAACCGAATTCCAACTTTGGCAGCAAGAGTATAAAGTTCAATTTTCAGAAATAATATTTACTATTGCTCCTTTTTCTCTAACGTAGGATACTTTGAAAGTATTTCGTAACCCAGGTGTCATAGTAAGATGGTTGCATAAATAAAATGGTAATTTTATTTTGGTCAGACCATTCACCAAAAACACATTCACATTGGGAGGAGAGTAATATAAACAATTAGGTATAGTTTATGTACCTACATATTTACATGACGTAAAAAAAAACATAAATAAATATATTATAATACTAGCCGTTTTCCGTGGTTTCACCCGCGTCCTGTGGGAATATAATGGGATAAAACATAGCCTATGTTACTCGGAAAGAGTGCAGCTTACTAAAGGTGAAAGAATGAGGGTTTTCTAAAATGGCGTCCACGAGGTGGCAGCACCGAGGCACAACCGAGGCGTCAGGTCCAAGTACCCGTCAAAGTGCTTATCTTTACCGTGAACCGTGAACGATTTTAGTGATTTTTATTGTATAATTAAAGCACTGCATTAGTGTTTTAAAATTACAGTTGAGTAGATAAAAAAACTAAATCATATTGTGTAAATAAATTCTAGTACGTTGCGTTATCTGCCGTTCAACGAGCTTTTCCTTAGTACCAGTGACTTTTGCACCCCTCTTTCTAAGCTCAATTTTTAGTTCGGAAAACTTATTCCAATCGTAGTCCATAATAAAATCAATAACACTTCCAATATAACAGAATTTCAATAAACAATTAGTTCGGACCCTACAATTCCATACTATTTGACAGCTGTTTGGACCAGACGCATACGTGGCGCCACCCCGTGGCAGAAAAATTAGAGAAAACCCTCATTGTTCAAATCGGTTGAGTAGTTTCGGAACCATCAGGGCACAAACCAAAAAACCTCTTTATGATATTAGCATAGGTAAGTGGAAGTATCAGCCAGTAGAATTCAGATAAACAAATTAAAACCTTAACAACTTCAACAGTTTTCAGATTACAGTAGAACTAAAACAAATGCAATAGGAATTTCCCTGCAGCCTGTGAGTCGTGTAAGCGATTACCGTTGTAATGCATCAGATCATACGACCGGCAAATGTGATTGCATTGCAACGATTCGAATCAATTGCTTGGAACAAATAGGAAATGTAAAAAGCCATTTTTCTTATTTATAGTTTGTATTTCTACTGTTATAAATGAAAAGTGTAATAAAAATCCGTTCAGTAGATTTTTTGTGAAAGAGTACCCAACGAAGATTGGCACATCCGTCCACATTTATACTAAAAATAAAATGATTATGAGTTAACGAGTTAGTCTCAGGTACTACATTTTTTTTATCGTATTTAAAAATATAGTAGTACCTGAGACAAAAAAATATTTTTGCGTTACAAGAAAATATGTAGCAACCTCTATCTATGATAGTAGAAGGTACGAAATTGTAATTGTATTTTTACAGATCAAATTATTATGAAAAACAAGCGTTTTCCTCTTGTTTAAGACAACAAAGGTAGCGCAACGGTAAAAACATTATTTTGTTTGTTTACATTACAATCGGTATTTTCGTTAATTTCCTTGCGGAAGTAAATGCAATCAGATATCAGACATTATAAAAGATATGAAAAAATAAAAAGTAATTGCTTTCTTAAATAAATTGTACCGGTATAAATGAAATAAAGATTTTTGTGTACTGAATGAATTTGAAACGGTAAATGTAAATAATGTTTATATTTAAATTACACCATGTTTCTGAACCAGACATTTTTAGCTTCTAGAGTAAAAGTCGTAATCCATTGGGATAAAAACATATATCTGGTATGTTGTTAAAATTAATGTAAATATTATGTAAATAAAATTTTGAAAAATAGGTATTTCTATTTTAATAAGGAGGAAAAAAAAAAAAAAAAAAAAAAAAAACCAAGTTACCTCACTATCTTTAGAATACTCAATGGACTTTGATACTACGTTATTTCCTAACAATTTCTAAAGCTAACCTTGAGAATGTTGGAAAGTGTGAGAAGAAAACTAGGTAAAATATGAATAAAAGATACAATACTAATCCACTCAACCATGAATTCATCTTTAAAATAAAAGAACAGTGTCGACTTAGAGAACCCACACACTACAAACAAACAGTCGACCGACAGTTGATCAGACATTTGACAGTTGATTGGCAAGTTTTTTTAAAGGAAATCTTGAAGCCAAATTCAAAGTTTTTTTTTTATTTCAAATAGGCCTATATCTTTCGAAACGTCAAACTAGTTGCACGGTTCCAAAGAAGAACCGGCAAGAAACTCCATGGACACTCTTTTTAAAAGAAAATAAAATCCAATTATAGTTTTCAGTCGATCTGATACCAGCTAGATACCTGATCTCCGTAATATGCGTACTGTGATACTGCTATTCTTATTCGTACTAATTTTTGAGCCCAAACAAACTACCGGCCGACTAAAAGTTTGCAATGTGCTCTTGCAGGGTACCTTCCCTTGAAATTATACGGGTACATCATTAAGCATTTTCTTTTTCTTTAGAATACTAAAACCTTCGTTCTTTCTACAAACCTAGTTTCTGAGAAAGTAAACACGAGAAAAAAGGCTTGATACGAATTCAGGATTAGGATAAAGTTTATCTGCGCTTACAAAAGCAAAATCTATTGTTATACATGGTAAATTAGAAAGCTATACTAGGTTGTATGTTAAAGTTAAGGGAAGTTGCAATATGAGGCTTATGTTTAAGGCTATAAGGTATGAGGAATAATGAGGATGTATGACAAGGATTTCAATGTTTTCTTAGGGAGAGTTCTGGCAACTTAATAGGGTTGATAAAAATAAAATACTTCGCAATAATGCACACAAGTTGTTCGTGTAATTTGAAGGTAAATATTTTTCTAAAATGTTGCTTAGGTAGTTTATTATTTTAGAGTGTAAAAACATGTACGAACAACCAGCTCAATAAATAGTTTATTTTTCTTAATTAAGGCTTGAAAATGAACGACATTTTAACATTATTTTTAGGTATCTGTCTCGAAGGACCAAAAGATGTAGGTATTAAGTATACCATTTTTTTACGACGGAAAAGGTTAATGCCACAACATTTTTCTGCTCTAATCCAGAGACAGGAAGGTAGACGAGAGAATAAAAAGATAAAGGCTTATTATAATTTATAACATACCATAAAGAAGAAAAAGTACGAATCACATTCACTTACACATGATGGATGTAACTTAGCATACAACGCTGAAATAATATACAAACAACGTACTTTTCTTGGCCAAGGCTGGCTGCCAAGTTTCCAGATAGTCACGTCATGCCCTTGGCAATGAAATTCGTGCAGACGTTTGCCAAAAAAACTGTGTTAAGCGCGCCATATTTTATTTTAATCTACCTTTTAATTTATGGTTGGTCGGCAAATGTGTCAGCCAGGTGTGGCAGAATTTTAAAGCTACTTAACGCCAGAATTTGCAGTTTATTTTATTGCAAAGCGTGCTGAAAATTTTCGCGGTTACGTTTTTTTAGTGTTTTACAGCCAGTTTCTTCATCAAAAGTTAAAGCCAAAGTAATGTCTAAAGTTAAAGTAACGGTTAAATTCAATTTTCCTATGAATTTTGCTGTCACTTTAGCCTTGAAAAAACGAATTTGACCGTTACTTTTACTTTAGACATTAAGTTTAACTTTTGATGAAGATACTGGCCGTTAATGTTCTTCAACTTCTGGTATCAATAGTTTTAAGACCTTTGTGTAGTGCATTCTGCAAGCAATCCCAATTTTATTTAAGTTTGACATTCAAAATGTTTGAACAGAAATGGGCTATCACAAAATTAAGCTGTTACCTGCCTTTGCAACTAAAGTTTAAACAGTACCTAGGACTGGAATTTAACCTCACCAAGATAAAATGCAAATCGCACATAAATGACTATCACAGTGAACTAAACTTTTCAATCTAATGCAGCAGCGCATTGGCGTATCTAAGCACTATTTTATCCAGACTGAATGGAGATAGGATTGCGCCGAGGGAGACTGCCGTAATATTTGCGGGACTCCCAAGATTGCATTGCAATTTTTGCTAAAGGGTTTTTAGAAGTCACAGTATATACTTTTTAGATAGAGGAGGTATATGTATAGATGTGTTTAGAGAAGCACAATAGAACTTAACTAAGTTAGTTCCTCGTCGAACGACTGATGGGAGGGTTGTACTACATTCTATTTACTTTTGCCCAATGTCCTTGGATGCTTTCAGACCCATTTATTCAACGCCGAATAAACTTGGTCCCTTGCAGCTTAGTAGCTTCTTTTATAAAGGGTTTAAGAAGACATTTAGGGTGAAGGACAACATTTGAGATACCAGCCACTGAGCTACCTAAGGTATTCTAATAAGACCACTTACCTAAGCGCAACGCCATCAGCTCTCTCCTCACTAGCAATGCTACTTCTAGGTGAGCTGCCGAGGCGACTGCTCGCAGATTTCCGCCGCAACTCGTGCGGGTCCGGCTCGTCCTTGCTGGTGAACGAGATACGCGGCGCGTGCGCACGGAGCCCGCCCACTTTGTGGCCTGATACGCCGCGACATAGCATCTGGCTTTGGGTTATGTCTGGAACAAAATGAAATGACATTGAATTTATTTAATAAAATAATAAGTTTACCTAAAGTGTGTGTGTTTGTGTCTTCATTAAACTTTACTTTCTTAAATGTAGACTTAATTAAGCGCATAAAATTAATTCAAGAAAGCTTAGTATTTAAAGTTATGGAAGCCATATTTATTCGCACTCTTTGCCATGCCGTGCCGTCATCTGCATATCAAAAATGTGTAACGATCAGAACACTTCCTATATGGAGAATTAGGTTCCCCAATCCCATCTTACTCCTAAGTATCTCCAACACCTAAAATCCAAACTGTAGGTAACATTTATAAGGTCGCTTATCACAAAATATCCAGGACGAACAATACATTACACTATATCGATACCTATCAATTATCACGTTCCAAGTTAACCCTAATAACAGCTAACATCTTACTGAGTTCCACTAGAGTCTGTTCGTTTGACGGATTAGCAATTAATATTAACGGTTAAGCTTCTAGAACAGTGACGGCGGTTTCATGTTACCGTCACATCACTAATTCAGGAACCTTTCTAGAAGTGGGAATGTGTTGTGTTAAAGGTTGAAGAATAAAAAGGAAAGGAAGGTATGTTTTTTTTTTGTTCTGGTCTTAGGTATTGGTTTCGCTCACGGCTTCCTTGCGTATTATCGGAATGAGACCACAAGAGGCTAACAAAAGGCTTAGGTCTACTTATCATTAGTAGTATTTTGAATCAATAATTCATACATGAATGATAGCAAATTCGATGTCCTGATCACTTTATCTGTAAATAATTGATGATATATCTGCCACAAGCGTATTGCAAAAGACAACATTCCTTATCCAATTCATGTAATAAAGTATGAACAAAACGATAACATTCGTGTACAATAATACTCTTTGAGATCATGTTTCTCCTTTACGTAAGAATATAAGGGCTTCAATTCCATTTATTTATTCAAAGGGCCCTTGCAAGTAGCTCACTTCTGTCTCAGAGTTGCGACTGCCGGTATATATAAAATCATACCAGACCGCTTATGCAATAAGCATATTGAGCCCTATTATCCCCAACGATTTGGAATACAACGCAAATATTTCGGCCCAACAAAAAACGGAGGCAAGAATTTTTTTATTGCCTCCAACAAATAGATATTGGGGATAGACTTTCGAATTGTTCCGTTGATTTCTCTCGTAAAAGATTTTCTCTGAACGGTCTCAGGGGTAGACGGCCATTTTATTGTCAAGAACAAAGGTCCCAAAAGGTCAACGTTGATGATTATTATCGACGCGGATTATAGTTTTACGTCTTTTTTTTAGGGTTCCATACCTAAAGGAAAAACAAGGCTTTATCACTAAGATTTCGATGTCCGTATGTCTGTCTGTCCGTGCGTCTTTCACCAGCTGTACCTCAAGAGCTGTAATAGTTAGATACAATTTTCACAGATAATCAGCGTAGTATTTTTGCCGCTATAGTAACAAATATATAAGGCTCCCATATAACAAACGTTCAAACCGTTTCACTTACAAAGTCCATCGTGTCTAGTCCAACTCGCACTTGGCCGGTTTTATTTTGTATTTGACATCGTTTGAACGGATTTAGGCTTCCATAATAATGGTCAGTAACTAGAGAGTTGGATCGGGTTAACCGCAATTTTGTCCGTAATTACATCGTTAGTGCGGTTAGGTTTAGTTTTATTTTTAGGATGAAAGATCGATGTGTTGTCTATGTCTCGTGTTACCAGACATTTCTTTACCCCATTTGGGCCTTTTGGATCTTGATTTAGAAATATGAACAAGATTAATTTTGTAGACGTTTCTTTACCAGCGTAAACCGTATCTGCCCAATCATGCCCCGGGGTTTACAGCTGCTTGTAAGATAAATAAAACATTTAACAACCAAAGACATAGGTAAACAACCGGGAGACAGGTAGGCACCTTATTCAATAATCCTGAACGTCTCAAAAAGACTAAGCAACAGGCAATAGAATATAACTTCACGTTTATCTTCATAATAACTCCATTAATAATTCCTCCAATAATTGCTGCCGGTATTAGCAGCTATTCAACACAGTTCGACGTCTAACGAGCTCATTTATATCTCATTACATATTCAGTGTCTCTTGAGTCCTTGTTTCCGACTGCCATTTGACACGGCATAGATCTGATTTCAATGAAAATGTCACGTGGAAGAAAAGCTATTGAGGAATTCGACAACTATAGGCACTCTTGGATAACCAAGGATTTAAAAGAGGATCCAGTAACTCTTCCTGGTAGATGAATTAAAAGAAAAGAAAGCTTCCGATCTTCGAAACCAGAATGAGTATTATTCATAGAACGGACAACGAATTAAGTACATTTGTTGAGCATTAAGACTTAAGCCCTAAATTTTAGTCTTTACTGATAAACGTGTCAAACGTCTGATACCAGCTTGTCTTACCAAGGGTACCTATTGGGAAGCCCTGGTAACTGGGTTCTGGAGGATAGAGAGGCAGTCACTCCATACAAAACACCCGACCTCAACATATACATATAGCTGGGAAATGGCTAATCTTAGAATCTATAGCTTATAATTAGCTTATAAATATTTTTTTTGCAATATTCGACAGGACTTTTTGACGTTGAAAATTGAGCAGACTTTTGGAAGAAAACTCTCAAACTTTTTATTTGTTTTACACATAAATGCTATACCTAGTCGTATTTATATTAGCAAATCTTGGTTCGCAGTGGCTCAGTTATCTAATAACAATGAGTTAACTCTGTCTCCTGGGAAATAAGCGGTCGGCGAGATTCTCGCGTTTATTGAAACATTTGTTGTTATGATTTGTAGCTCTGACTAAAGGTTATATTGCTCAAATCAACTTTTATACGGTTTTAGTGAAATAGACCATTTTTAAATCACTGTTTTGTTAAAGTTGTATGTATATATAAAATATGTTTTTATTGGTGAAAATTATGCTTTGGTGTCCTAAAATATTGTTTGAAAGATGTTAAAAAAGCAGGATTTTAGGTTCATAACTATCAATTGCTGTTTAAAGTATTTTATTCCAAAAGTTCAAGAACTCTTTTCACTTTAATGTTGTGACTATTCTATTATTCTTTATTGTACACAAAAAAACATATAAAAATACACACAACACATAGAAGACATGTACAAAGGCGAGCTTAACCCAGAACTGGGTTCTCTAACAGCAAACCTTAGAGCGATAGAAAGATGTGATAGGGAAGAGAAAATTAAAAAGTGCACAACATTAAACAAAACAAAGATAAAACTACATAACATAAAATATATACCTATAAATAAAACATAAAATATAATAAATAAATAAATACATACATACAAATAAGGTCATGTTGACAGGAAATGTTCTTTAATTCGTCTCTTGAAGACATCTAACGATGTGCTGTCACGTATACTGTGAGGCAGAGCGTTCCAAAGCCTCACAGCGCGAACAGTGAAGGATCCATCATAACGGCTCGAAGTATGAGGAGGGACACGGAGTAGAAGAGATGAAGAGGAGCGACAGGGTTTGCCTCTAGGAACAAGGAACTCAAAGCGTTCCTTAAGATAATTTGGAGCGTTGGGATTGTGAAGAAGAGAGAAAAGAAAAGACAGAATATGAGCATCTCGACGCTGCCGAATTGGCAGCCACTTCAGCTGGCTCCGGAATTCAGACACATGGTCGTATTTCCGGAGGCCAAAAATGAAGCGGATGCACAGATTCTGCAGACGCTCGAGTTTGTTAAGAAGTTCCTCAGTCGCATCAAGGAAACAGACATCGGCATAATCTAAAAGAGGGAGAAGAAGCGACTGAGCGAGAGTAATTTTTGTCGGAAAAGGCAGGAACTTCTGGAGACGTTTGAGTGACTGAAACGAGCAAAATACCCTTCTGCTTACTTCTGCAACGTGTGAACCCCAGGATAAATGACAGTCCATAATTACCCCCAAGTTCTTGACCGTAGAAGAGTATGGGATTGCAACGCTATCATATGAGACCGGTGGTGGAGAAGACAGCTTATTAAGGAAATATCTGCCACCAATAATGAGAGCTTGTGACTTGGCAGGATTGACTAGAAGCCCGAAATCCTTAGCCCATTGACTTATGTTTCTAAGATCATTATTGATGGCATCAATTGCTTTCGGTAGCTCTTCAAGTTTGAAGTGTTGATAAAGCTGCAAGTCATCTGCATAGAGATGGTAATGCGAAACTAGTCTACTGTGACTACAAAATATTTAAAGGCATATTTTTTATAAATGAGCCACTTAGTCAAAAGAAATATAAAACCCACTTTTTGGTTCAATCGTTTGAATTTCTAAACCAAATTGCAGATAAAAAACCTTTTACCTAAATAATTCTATAGCGTACTGAAAAAAGGGCTTGCCTAATAAGCCACTTTACGAGAAAAAAATACAACAACCTTTTTGCCTTTAGTACTTTCTAAATATAGGTATGTAACAATACATATGAGGGTCTTTTAACGAATCCAATAGGTTTTCAAACGATATTGCCTGCTCAATGTGGTATGTTTTGTAATCAGAAATGTTCCTTCGAATCTCGGATTGGACGGTACGAATAAGTATTACAACCATTTTTGGAATGGTAGAATTCTGAGATTCTCAGATTTTTTCAATGATTTCCATTTTCTTTACCTTTAGTTCTGTGGCAGCAAATGAGTTTTTTTTGTGTTTTTAAGATGAGTAAATATTGACTCAAAAGATAGTGCAATTATGAACTCTTCTCAGTAAAATCTTAAAATGAAAAACGTATCACTTTTAAACCTAAATTTTCTTAGTTTAAAAGAAATAAAATACGTTTATTAACGTAGATGTTGTTTAGAGTGTTTTATTTTGAAGCTAAATTGAATAGTTATATATTCAATTTAGCTTCAAAATAAAACACTTAACTCTAGCTACGTTGATTGCGAAAGTGCGAAAATGTCGCCGAAAATTGTCGATATCCCAGAAAATAGTGTCGAAAAACGTCAAAGGTTTTCGAAGACCCAAAACTAAATTCGAATATCATGTACTTCGATAATAAAGTTTTCGTTCCAAAAACTAGAGTCTCTAGGGAATAAAGGTTTATTGTATCCTCAATATATTTTCTTCCCTGATGGATTAGACTGCCTTTGACATTTCCAAAGTTTATCGAGTTTCCCTTCAAAAATTGATTGTGAAGGTTTGAAGTCGGAATCGATATTGAAACGAGGAAGATAAGGAAGATAATTGCTTTGTAAAAATATGTTGCTATTATACATGATTTTGAAAACACCCGTGTTATATTAGATCCGTCAAATGGTGCTTTAGGCTACAAAATAGAAAGAAGCTTTCTTATAAATACCTCTCTCAGAAATCGATTGTTTCTTTCGAAATGTATTTTAATGCAAATCTAACATCAAAAAACTCGAATAATTTAAGATTCGTTTTTTGGTTTTGTTGAAAACCAAGCTATTGAGGCTTAGTAGGGTACAATACAAAGTCATCTTGGACCTTTAAATAACTTTGTCACGTTTCTCGTTAAAAATGCAAAGGATGACCCATTGGCCCTCTATTGGTGATAGGGTCGCCACAATAGGTATTTTAAAGGCTAAAAATTAAACTACTAAGGACCTATTTGAATTTCAGTAGGTACATTCATATATTATGCATGTCTAGCTTTCACACTGTAAAGGACGGTAAAGCGATTGGGTAAGATTTATTTTGATTAAATTATTTATGGAATTTTGATAATTATTTTATGTATTTTTTTTATTTGTTATAAAATTCAGAATTAATAAAATCCTACGGTGCTCTCATATTTGTTGGTCCACAGGAAACAGCCACCATATTTTAGCTCTCAATAAAAAACAAAAAATGCTACGCGTGTTAAGGTTTGCTCGTAAAATATGAGTGCCGTTGTTCTCCATCAGGCATACTGCACGAATGAGTGCCTTTATGACATCACTATCGCATAGTTGGACGGTCCTCCGAGTGTAAAACTTTACAGCTTCCCATACGGTTTTGGTATAAAAGAAAGTTTTTTTCTGCCATAAACCATTTATGTCTCTATAATAATAACGGCCTTCTTTTCTTGCAAGTTTTTTTGTTATATTTAGCTCTAACAACATAAAATAGAAAAATAATAAGCTTTAAGCCCTCCCCGAAGTCTGACAAATACTATAAGAAGTGGAAACCGAATCAAAATCGAATCAAACAAACGTGAGATAAGCGCGCACAAACAAACATACATACAGGACCAACCGAGAACCTCCTTTTTTAAAGTCTGTTAACAATATGTAACACATTTAAAAGCTGAGCGTCATCACAAATATTTACAAAGAGAAAAACGAATGACGGAATTCAGTTAATAAATAAAATCAACATGTGTATGAAATGTCAGTTACCTGTAGACTTACATACAATAATGTAATTTCAGTACAATATCATGACGGGATTGTGGTAGCTTTAGCGTTAGTTCTCATTAAATCGTGCCGCCCCATCGATCCTGTTATGGTGGGTTCCACCTCAAGAGTATGCGACGTACGTTAGGAATTACGCATGTTCAACTAGGTGTTAGTAAATTGAATTATTTATAGGTACTAACATTATATAACTAAATAAGTACCTACGTTGTTTGATTGTTAGGACGCGCCAATTTTATAAAAAAAAAATTTCAGTGTCAGGAGACCCATTTATCAAGCTAGTACCTACTTAATATTAAGAAATGAAGAATGTACTAATGATAATTAGGTATTCTTTCAAAACCTTCTAACTAGAGCTAGCATCTGTTACTGTGTGAAAGGACAAGGATGGAATTAAATATTAGGTACTTTTCTAAAAAGCCACGGCCAAAAGATGCAATTTTTATAATCTTAACCCTGAGTATCTGTGTGTACAATTCCCAAACTAACGCTTTACTTTTGAGGTTTTCTAAAGCTCTAATTAAACATTTATTACTTCACCTATTTACATGGAATATTTCTAGCCCAAATAAGGCAACAAAATGAACCATATGTTATACTAATAATAGAGTTGGCGGGAAATTCTGACAGGTCATTATGGATCGCTGCGAAAGAACGAAATAGTCCACTTAGAATGAACGAGGTACGTACATAGTTCAGTCTGAATGTTATCGGTTATGGCCACAGATGGTGTAAGCTTATTTATGAAGGAATAATAAATGTTGGCAGGTCATATGTAAGTACATTGAGTTGCTATGAAGGTGAATACCAGGTGCCTACTAACTTTGTTGTAAAATTATGTTTTTGTACGATAAATCGAATTGTTCTTGTCGCAATCAATTAATTTACCATTTATTTATTTTTGTTACGTGCTAGTTATCGCCAATGTTAACTTTAATATACTTATTTTGAATTGAATTATTTAGCTCAAAAAAGCACATAAGACTCTTAAAAGCTCAGAGGGATTTAGAAGATAAGTTAAATAGTCTTGAAGTCTTACAAAACCTTTAAAAACATTAAAGCATACAAAGGCGGCTATACCTACATACAATTTATTGAATAAAACCTCCTTACGTACTATCAAGTGAGCACATAGAGGAATAAACTTAGATTTTTTAGCCGAGACATGCCAACCTGCCAGTAACATAGTTTGGCACAGCATGGCCGGCAACCGTCAATAATCCGTATTGGCGTATCAATCACACCAGCTGCCTGTTTTGACCAATCACACGCCTTCGATCCAAACTGGATTACGTTGTTAGCATAATAGTGGGAATTGCAAACTGTTGTAAGATTGGAGAAGGCTTAGAAGATGATGTAAGATTGTAGGCAGATATTACTTTGAACAATTCCAACTTTACATAACGATACCAGTTTTTTTGTATTTATATTTAAGGGACATTTTGTCAATCTGTTACATATCACCTTTATTTTGTTGGATTTAAAGTTTTTTGTTCTTTCGACAGTTTTAAAATCAACTTACTGAGTTCAAGACTAGAGTTAACGTATGAAGATGAAGATGTGTAATTTCCCTAAAAGGCTATTTTGGTTTACAAATCTCTATAAATGATCTCCTATAGTCGTCATATTTTTTAACTTTTTTATAAAAAATACAAAAGTTTTGACCACGATCTTTTACATGACACGTAAATTCCAAAAACTTAAGTAAACATAATCCAGCATAACCCTCCTAGTTAAGCAGTAGGCCCTTCCATTGACGGCCTCACTGAACATCTCGCGAGAACACCTGATCTGAATACAAAATGATGTGCTTATTAGATACTGTCACATACAATGTCCACAATTTGGGGAAAGGGTAGAATTTGAGGAGAAATCTCTGAATGAGGAAGAGATATGAGTGCTTGTGTGTGCTTAAAAACGTAGCTTTTTCTTTTAAAAATAATTGATATTTACTACTGAAGATTTTCATCAATTATTTAAATCAACAATGTTCCATTCCCTATATTTTTATAAAGAGGTACAATTGGAAGATTACTTGACTCGTTGCATTATTTTACTTGGGTTTCATGCTATGCTTTGAATTTTGATTACAGATATCGTTTATTTTTTATATCTATTTATATTCTATTCTTTATATTCTTTTTCAGATGCAAACTTTTATTTCTCTATATAAATAGAAAAACATATTAAAAGCAAATACACACATGTAAAAGCAATATAAAAATGCAGCAGCAGTCTCTCAGAGCAAATATACTCAACCACACATAACTTTCCAGTGTAATTTCAGGTTGAACACATTACTTTAGCAATATAACAACGTAAATGGCGACGTATATATTGTATTAATAATTCATAAGTGCGTTTGAGTGAAGAAAAATTTGATGATAAAACGTCTTGAGTGCCTCTGCAGTTAAGAATTTGAGAGTATTTCTCAAGAAATAAATACAAGAGTCATGACAGGTTTTCACGGAAAAAAATAGATGAAGCTTGCACTGTGAAGGATATGTAATGGGACACCACACTGAAGCAATTATTAAGAAAGGCCATCAATTTAATATTGTTGGGAAAAGATTTTTCCGCTTATATCTTAAAGTTACTAGAAATAAACCATACCAAGGAAGTCTATTTAGTATCAATATGTATTAAAGGCATGTGAGGAACTTCAGGAATTTCTTACAGAAAAGACTTAGGAATTCAATAAAAAGTCATTATCAAAAGTAGGTAAATAAATATCTTAAGCACAACATGACAGCTCTAATGTATACGAAATCATGAAGGTATGGGAAAGAAATATATGTACCTATCGAGATTATTTAAAAATGGGCTCCGTCAAAGATTCGAACGAATAAAGGAAAATAAAGTATCTAATACTTTAAATAAGTTCGTTGCATAATACTCCATTAGACATAACAGAATTCTTGTCCAAAACTATTAATCTGCAAATTCGGTAACTATTTTTGACGAAGGTCCAATATAACTAGCTAAAACTGACTGTTATGTTAATCACGTCGTTAATTAAATCTTTGAAGGGTATTGTTAATTAAGTTACTTAATGAACTTCTATGCAAATTGTTGTAAGTTTGACATTTCACGAAGACCTGAGAGATAGTTCTACAAAATCTTAGCTGCACGACTATTCAAATGTCGATTTTAATTGGATTAACAGCGATTTAATTATCAATATAAACAATACAGAAGAAAATCATAGTGTTGTGTGGTGTGGTCTGGTCACGGTAGATTAGAAGAATTGAAATAATACGTCCATTTAGTTTGAAGGTCCGGTTTATTGTGTAAAAAGACAATATAAAGACAATTACAAGTTAGTATTGCTGAAGAAGCATTTTAAATAAGGCTGTTTACATACATGGATGGTTACACACTACAGTTGCATTTTAACTTCAATTACTTGTTTCTAGTTTACTTTAGTACCTACTTATATTTTTAAACGGTTTTATTTAGCTCACCCCGTTTGTTTTATTATTTACTAGCTGTTGCCCGCAACTTCGTCTGCGTGGGCAATATAGGATAGTCAAAATACTACTTATCCCGTAGGTGCATTCTTTCACGTGACAGTATAATTAGGATTAGCACTTAGCAGTCGCATAGATTCATTGATCAAGGTTGTGTTGTGGATGTGACCATTTATCTAAACAAAAGAAGTAAAGTTTGTGACGTTGTGAATATCTCTGGATCTAGTCAGCCAATTTGGAAAATTATTACGTATGGTGCGTAAGTAATTTTCACAGGAAACAGTTATAATCTATGTCTATATGCTTTGATCTCAGTGGCGTGCACTTAGAGAGGCCTATGTCCAGCAGTGGACTGCGATAGGCTGATGATGATGATGATGATGATATGCTTTGAGTCTGACAAAGCTGTCATTTGTACATTTTCTGCAGCTGCTGCGACTAATCAGAAGCCAGAAAGTCTGTCAGTCTTACCATGGATATCGGCTTGTGTAGTTGACTGGATTGAAGATAGGTAGTCGCTCCAAGCAAAATATTGGTACTCAAACAGATTCGGTGACTGGAAGCCAACACCAACATAGTTGGGGAATAGCCGGATGGATGATAAAATGAGTCATCATCATCAGCAGGCGCATAGGGTAGGATAGTTTCACTACTGGGGAGAAACACTTGTATGACGGGGATTTTCTGTGCACTTACTCACTATGGTAAGGCTGACCCCACATTAGGCGTGCGCGATCCTCGGGCGTGTGAGTAGCGCGGGCGTCGCGAGCACGCTGCATGAACGTCGCGTTTTGCTGCCCTGCGGCATGTGTGAAGAGTGCAAGCGACGCGGCGCTCGAGTTGCGTTCTTACCCCTTCGCCTGCTATCCCCGCCACCCGCTAAACGCCTTAGCAGTTAAACGTCAAGGAGAGCGGCGCGTGCGCGCCGCGACCTTGCTGTAGGTAAATGCCGCAGGGCAGCAAAACGCGACGTTCATGCAGCGTGCTCGCGACGCCCGCACTACTCACACGCCCGAGGATCGCGCACGCCTAATGTGGGGGAGGCCTAAGCCGGGACTCCACCGAAATGTTTGCATTAGTTCACGAATAGGCAAAATGTACGTATCTGTGAGAGTCCACTTCATGTGTTCGTACTTGAAACCTGCAGTTTTGCCAAGATTTTCAAAATGTACGCTCTCAATTTGTCATTTCTTGGTGGAGCCAGCAAATCAAAAGAAACAGAAGTGTTGTATACTGGGCGTCACTACCGCACACCAGGAAAATTTCGCTCTTGCGTTTATATACCATATTTTGTGTCACACGTAAACAGGACGACAGTAAGTAAAAAAAGTCCACCGAAAAACTTTCAAAGATCTGATGAACGAACAAATCAGACCTGACTTGGTCATGAATCAGAACTCTATGAAGCGATCATATGCTTTGGCTCCTACTGTTATTGTGGTTTCTGAAAATTTATTCACCTCATTCAACGATGAATGTAATTCTGATGGTACTATTAAGAACACTTGCTTAGCGCAGAAGCTGAAGTTGGCAGGTCGACTCTTTTGACTTCTCGAATAGGATACCATTGGTTTTTGTGCAATGCACACCTGCAATGCATGCTGGATTAGGGTAGGATACAGGTGGATAGGATTTGCAACAGAAAACAATTCTGTCTTTGTGATTGAATGACATCAAACGTAGTTTTATATAAAAGGTGTTTTTTTAGACTTGGCTCGGGTCTTACTGAGACTGTTCGTAATCGTGACCAGTGTATTTGCGATCAGAAGTTGAAAGTAAGCATGTCTCTGGTATGCGACGCGCAATTTGTACGTTTTCAGACGCATAAAGCATTTTACGTGTGTATGGTAATAAATCGAGAAAGCTCCCATTTCTTATCTGCACTTTGTATCTGGGCTTGTTTTTAAAGCTACAGAATCCTACATTACCTACCTACCTCACGCTTAGCAGCGCTTGCGAGAGACAGATCCTCCTTTCTTCTAGGATTAAGTTTACATATTTTGCATCAGAAAAAATAATTAAGGTCTACTTAATACTACTCACTCAAAGTAATTTGTTTTAAGGCCACCATATGGCGATTATCACACTGCCCCGCATGATGCAGCGTAGTGCGTGGATGCGTTTTTTTCAGTTGTATGGAAATATCTCCGTTTGTATGGAAAACACGCATAGTCCAACACACTGAAAATGCATCCACGCGCGTTCATGCGGATCACGTACATACATGCGGAGAAAAACGCACCCCCGCGCGTAGGTGCGGGACGAGACGCAAGGTATGGCACACTGAATCCCGCAGTGACGCGCGTGATTTTGAATGGGCCTGACGTGTATATTTGAAAATGGAAGCCGCCGTGCGTGAATCTACAAAACGCACCTACGCGCGTGAGTGCGCGAAAAACCCGCACGATGATGCAGATCTGCACTCCCGCAGGAACGCGCGTAGGTGCGTCGACACGCAAGATGCAGCGTGATGCGGGGCAGTGTGAAGATCACCTTAAGTGGAAGAGAAGCTAACTATGTTTATGAAAAAATCCTGATATAAACTCCATCTGTAACTTTAAATGATAATTAATTGTTATACTAAAGTCATCATTTTTGACATAATATTCAAGAAATAATTTAGATGGCACCGTTTTAAATTTGGCTGAGAACTATTATTTTCCTTTCATCAAGGTAATAATTATAATTGGATTTTGATGTGGCACGGCAAACTGACAAACACTATTGAAATGTCTATCGAAAAATTACACTACGTGTTAAAATATGGTGAATTACGGAAAATACACAACTCCATCTGTTGAAATAATAATCCTCTATAAAGAATGTATGGTAATTTATTGTCATTTACCACCTCGCTCCTTTGACAAATTTTATGTATTTTATTTAACACAGATTACCACAGATGGAGCTACTTTAACCTTGGCTAAACACAATTTTCATTTTTTTTTTCTTCCGAAGTTACTTATGAAGGTGTGATTTTCTGTGTAAAGGTTAATAATAGGCCGATCAACTAATATAAGTACAACATTCCAATGTACAGTTTTGACAAACAGATTGCGTGTCGTAATATTTTACATCTTGAATTCACAAAATTAATCATATCTTTTGATAGAGTGAATCGATTTCGATGAAACAAAAACTAAGTAATACCCCAAGTTACGTAGAATTTTTGTATATAAGCATTGTCTGCATTGAATTCGTAGATTTTACGTGAATCCCGAACGAACAAACAGATAAACAGATAAACAGACAAACAGACAAACAGACAAACAGACAAAAATGATGGAAATGGGTTCTGTTAGTTATCCTTTAACATGCTGGCTATTTTTTTTGCCAATTTCTTCAATGTACAAAAATTACTTTTCTACAGATTTATTATATGTATAGATTCATTCTTGGGTCAAATTTAGAAATTGAAATTTCAGTGCCTTCCTGTTGTCAGATTGATCTGAAATTTGGTACACACCTTTATTTCCGATGACAATACAATATAGTAATATCAATAACATTGCAAATCCAAGATGGCCGCCGGTACAAAATGGCGGATAACGTAGGTTTTATCAATCCCGTCAATGTGGGTATCAAATGAAAGTGCTCAACCAGTAGAATACAATGTACTATATAAAATTCAAATCCAAGATGGCGGCCTCTACAACATGGCGGATAACTTAGGTTTTATCAATCCCATCAACATGGGTATCAAATGAAAGGTCTCAACAAATAGAATACAATTTACTATGAAAAATTGAAATCTAAGATGGCCGCCGCTACCAAATGGCTGATAACAATTTTTAAACGGTTTTATTTAGCTCATCCCGTTTGTTTTATTCTTGGGTCAAATTTAGTAATTCAAATTTCACCCTCTTCCTGTCAACCGATTAATCTGAAATTTTGTATACACCTTTTATTCCGATGACAATACAATATAGAAATATCAATAACATTGTAAATCTATTATGGCCGCCGGCACAAAATGGCGGATTACATATTTTTCCACAACCCCCTCAATATGGGTATCAAATGAAAGGGCTACACAAGTAGAATACTGTCAGCAACCCCAGCGGGGCCCAACAGGGCCAAAGCCTGCCTGGGCTGCGGGATTGTTCGAAAGAGTTACCGTGGCCCTGGTACATAAAAGGCCTACGACGAAACATAAGTATTTTTAGTCAGTAAGAGTCTGGCACTCCCTTACCGCTGCTGACCCAGGGAGGGGTCACTTGTTGATTTTTGGCGTCGTTAAAAAAATTGACTTTTAAAAAAATTTGATTGTAATAAATTATCAGATAAGAGACCGTGTAATAATGATGCACTAAATGAATTAGATAGAATGAGGAATATTCGGTAGGCATTTTCATTAAATACTAAAAACTAGAAAATAAAAAATCGGTAAAAAAACATTTAAGTCAAACGGTTTTATCTTATGTGCACTGAAAACTAGAAAATAAAAAAATAGTTACTTACCTGTCAACTTACGTGGTGTACCGGTGGTCTTGGTCATATTAGACTTAAATAAAAACGTGGGGCCTCTCTGAAATCCTACCTATGGCAAAGCATATCTTTATACTTTGGTAGATCATGAGCTCGGCGTTCGCTGGTGAAGCCGCTACGGCTGATTATTAATTGTCAAAATCTCCAGTTACGATTATAGTAAGTCGATGGAATCCACATCTATTATACCTCTAGCTAGAAGAAAGTACTACAGCAACAGTTAATGGGCCCCACGTTTTTATTTAAGTCTAATATGACCAAGACCACCGGTACACCACGTAAGTTGACAGGTAAGTAACTATTTTTTTATTTTCTAGTTTTCAGTGCACATAAGATAAAACCGTTTGACTCAAAAGTTTTTTTACCGATTTTTTTTAACTGACCGTTTTGTCGCGGTTTCACCCGCGTCCCGTGGTAACTACTGCCCGTATCGGGATAAAATATAGCCTATGTTACTTGGGAAGAGTGTGGCTTTCCTTCTTCTTCTTCCTCCTGCCCTGTTCCCAATTTTATTTGGGGTCGGCGCAATATGTCATCCTCTTCCATTTTTCCCTGTCACTCGTCATACTGACACTACCTCCCTTCCTATTCATGTCATCTGTCAGGCAATCAATTCATCCAGAGTATAGCTTTCCAATAGTGAAATATTTTTTCAATTCAAAGCCCCTTAAGGTACAAACAGAAAACAATCCTCTTTATTATATTAGAAGAAAAGTACAGATTAGTACAAATTGCATTCAAATAAGGTTATAAAACTTATTATTATATTAGCATAGTATGTACCTATCATTACAATGATAATGTTAATATGCAATATAATACCGATAAATGGAATAGGTATGTAAATGTTTGCATTATTATCGATCAATAAGTCATGTTTATTTAATGTGATTGGCAATCCCAATACGCAGGTATCTTAATCTGATTTAGATTAGCGATAAATTACTTATTCTGCATATTGCGATGTATGATGGAGATTGTCACATACATGAGTAGTTGATATTTATTGCAAATAGTTTTTTTTTTCATAACTAGAGGTAAAATAACAAAATTAATTTAATTACAATCTTACTAGTAATAGTAGTAGTCTTAGTAATCTTACTAGTATAACTCTTAGAGAGACTGATTAAAGGTGAATAAAAACATCTCGAGGATACCTGACCAAAAAGATTGAACCACAAACCCGCATTGAGCCAGCATGGTGATTAACGCTCAACCCTTCTCCGTGTGAGAGGAGGCCGCAGCCCAGCAGTGAAACGATAAAATGCTGATTATGAATCTTACTAATAGTAATATGTAAGTGTCTAAAGCTAAGATAGTGTAAAACATTAATAGATACCATTTAAAAACTTACTTTCATTTTGGTAAGTACCTACCTAATGGCTATTTTTTTTTTCATGAAAATATCTGATCCAGTTTGCTAATTGGTAACTATACACTTAGGTATTATTAATAATCTTTTTAGTAGATTTTCTTGAAATTAATTTGTTTGCCATTCATAAAATAACTGAAAAGCTGATTTAAACACGACTTTTAGTCTGATTTAACTTATTAATTAATAACGAGGCAAACAAAACTAACCTCGAGATAAAATATTTATATTTGCGAAATTAATTTAAAAGAAGCATAGCATGGCATATTATCTATCTATACTAATATTATAAAGAGAAAAACTTTGTTTGTTTGGTTGTAATGGATAAACTCAAAAACTACTGGACCGATTTTAAATATTCTTTCACCATTAGAAAGCTATATTATCTGCAAGTAAAATAGGCTATATTTTATCCCGGTGCGGGCAGTAGCTCCCACGGGACACGCGTGAAACCGCGGGAAAACGGCTAGTGGTTAATAAATTAGGTACCTAAGTATAAGTACAGAACTACAGATGTACTAGATGTTAACTACGAATTCGCTCATTCTCATAGAAAAATCTTATTTTAATAGTCGCTACTGCTTAAAAGTGTTTATTAAACAATATGCCTACTAAACACTATACTTTTTTATTGCTGCGAAACTGAAAATTATCTACAAAATCACATAAAAAAATAAGTTAAGTACCAAGTCTCAATTCATTCAATCACTATTAAACCTCTTTAGAACTCGAATCATAAACTCCGAACAACTTCACAAAGAAACTTAGCGATCAAAAACGATTCTCAAAGAAAGAAAACTTTTTAATATCATCGATATTCACAGCACAAAAAGTTTTTAACTCCATTATGGGTACCCACACTGCAAACTTTTAGTCGGCCGACAGTTTGTTCGGGCTCATAAATCAGTATGAAGATGAATGGTAGTACACACATAACAACGATCAGGTATTATATTTGGCCGGTAATGACCCACTGAAAACTTTGATTTACATTAAGTCTAGCTTCCGTGGCGTGTTGATAAAAAGTAGCCTATGTGTTAATCCAGGGTATCACCTATCTGCACAGCAAATTTCAACTAAATCGGTCTAGCCGTGTGAAAAAATGACAAACATACATTCATACACATTCCCACAAACTTTCACATTTATAATATTAGTTAGTAGGTAGTAGGCTAGTAGGATTTTCTTTAAAATAAAATTGACAACTATCGGGTCAACTGTCGGCTAACTCTTTAGTGTACAGTGTGCGAGTTCTCTAGACACTGAATACTTAGAATAGAATCTTGCAAGATTAATTACTGTACATAATACGATGAAGGCGGGCCATTGATAGGCGTACTTTATCGACATCTCTAAAACATTTATTGTTTGTTAATACTACGAAAAGTTGTGATCGCTTAGACAAGGGTCAAGCTGTTTTTATTGGAACTCGTGAAGGCTTATTAACCTCTTAAATTGTCTCTTGTTTATTGACATTCAGAGATTGGTTTAAATTGGGCAGTTTAATATGCAAGTTCTAGTTTGTAAAAAGTATTTTAAAGAAGGGAGAATTTTCATCTATAATACAGTTTCTCGTCAAATAATTTTTCCACTCTGAAATTAGCTACAAGCGACTGATGACCAGTCAAAATACATGGCCAAAAGAATTGCGCATGGTGAAACGCACAGAATATTAATTTTAACGAGAGCTAAACTCAGTGTTTGATTCGAATAATTCAGAGTCAACGAAAATTAGAAGATATATTTATCTTCTTTATAAAAGTATTGCCATCAATTTGACGCAAATCTGGCATAACCAATAGTCTACAAACGACACTATTCATAACTTAAGCAACAAGAAAAACTGCACTTAAAATCCAACCTTTGACACTACATCACGCGAGAAATACGAAACTTTAATTAAGTTTGTTGAACAAAACTACTTGCTTCGAATAATAAGCAGCAAATTCACGCTGTGTTCACATATTACTCACATGCTTAAGTAAGGATTTCAGGAGCTCATCAAGTTTGTTGTATGTAGCTGGGTAGCTAAGTATGAACAACGTGCATAGGTAGGTCGTAGGAACATAGGTATGTATATTTTGAAGGTGTGAATATGCTATCCTTTGACGAATTAACTTTGTGAGGTAGATCATGTGAAAATTCCTCTTAATATTCGTTAAGTAGCAAACAGGAAAAATTATGAGTATTGATAAGTCTCGAAAAGTCAGTGACCGAAAAAAATGTGTGATTAGAAGATGCATGCTATAAAGAGTGTGTTAAGTAGGTATATGAGGTATGTATGTTCCTCTCCATCCATCCATTCGTACCAAGGAAAAGATCGAGATCAAATCTGAACACCTTTTTTCAAACAGTCACGGACTGATTGCCTGAAAAAAGGCTTGACTGAGAAGTAAGAAGGGAGTGGATATTATTATGACAGCTGACAGAGAAGAATGGAAATGGAATACCTATTGCGCCGAATAACTTGGCAATAGACTATCTCCGTGAAATAAATTGAAGCAATGGTAGAATAAAGAAATTAATTCAATTGTTGCAAATAAAAACAATAAACTATCGGCAAAGATAGCATAGCAGTAACTCATTTACTGACGTTAATCCCCTGTAAATCACGGCCAACGAATTAATTGAAACCAATGACTGCAGTAATGAATTAAAACGAAACCTTACTTATAATAATGTAAATACGAATGTTTGTTTGTCTCTTTATTTATTTGTTATCTACGTTTAACTTAAAAACCACCAAATTGATGCGAAACTTTGATACAATTTTGGCATATAAATTGACAAGAACACAGAGATAGAAATATACTACTTTCATCCGGGTATTGCACTTTAGCAGTTCCCTTGGCACACAGGTAAAACGCAGCAAAAAGCTTACACCCATTACTAGAAAGTTAGCATAATGCTGATCAAAATAATTATTCCCAGCAGACAAAGTCCCGGGCAGATTCTAGTTTTGAAATGAAAACGTTTCTTCCATATAAATGGAGTAACAAAACAGACTGGGTAAACATTTCATTAGTTAGGACTGTTAGGAGGAATGTTCGGATTCCAGTTAACGTAGTCGTAAATAGTTTCATTTTACGTGTGTTCGTATGAATACTGTTTATAAAAAAACGTAGGATATGGATCGATACTGAATCTTTTGAGCTTGCGGATTTGGTTTGAATAGAAATAAAAAAAAGTTAAGTCAGTGTCTAATATAGGTTTTTATTTATCGTTGCAAGTAGAAGAAAATATTAGTCGACATATATTATATTATAATTTGACTTCTTACCCATAAAAAAACACCCAGATATCTTCACTTATATGTTCCAGAAGAATCTATGAAATGAATCCTAATAAAATCTTATTGCTCATTCATAAAATTCCTTAATATACAAAATTCTAATACGATTTCTATTTCAGAAGCTAAATATATTTGATTGAATTTTATTCATTGATAAAATATGAATCAAGAGCTTGAAATAAAATTAGTATTTACTTATTATTCCTTAAAATGAGATCTATTAATATTAATTTAAAAGGTCTTAAGACATTTTTATCTTCAATTGCTGACAATAGTTTTTCAATTATTCTTTTATAATATAAATCGTTTTATAAAACTTGAGTATTTCAACAATAAATCTTTTGTCCTAAAAGTGCTGATTTTCAGCTTAATTTAAATAAATGAATTTTAGTTTTGAATTGATTTGGGTGCCTAAACTAATTTATAGTCAACTTAAATCAATTGAGCAAATGAATAAATTCAATTTCAAATAGTTTACAGAGTTAATCCTGACAATCAACGCTTGCTGCAAACAATAAATCAGACTTACTAAATGAATGTGTTGAAATAGCATTAATTAAAATGGCAATGTTAGTATTAGCACCACTTAAATCTATTTTCGTAGTTTGTCTATCATGTCTAAAAAATCATATTTAATTTTATTTATATTGCAGACCTAGCTTCCATACGCGGTTTCACCAGAGTACCGTAGAATATCTACTCCACGTACCGAGATACAAAGCAGATACTTATAGCCTTTCTCTTCGAACAGAACGAATTAGAAAAAGTTCCTGAAATTAGCGCGTTCATGCAAATAACAATAAATACCGTACGGGTCAAGCTAAATAAAATCGTTTAAAAAAGTTTTCAGTTTTAAAACATTACAAAAGATATTTTTGTATAGTTCCCACGAGTCAAATATTTTTCTTTAAAAAAACATGAAAATAAACTATGCTCCACACTTTTTTCTCCTCAGTCTTGCTGTTCAGATGTCCCACAAGTGCTGTAAAGCTTCATAAAGAGTAGAGTTCGTGAACATTTGTGTAGATTCCTGAGGGAGCACTGACGAATACCCGGCGGATCTAGTAGATAACAATATTATTGTGTCTTCAGTTCATCTACTAGAAAATATAATTTTGTTTACATGTGTATATCACGTTGGTAGATCTTTAAGGCGAGGAATTGGTCAACAATAATTCCATAACCGGCACGCGCATCTAAGGCGCCAAAAGGGGTCGGAGCGTCTGAGCGGAGCGAGGATAACAATACGCGCGCTAGCTTATAACTAAAAGTCGTAAGCGGCAAAATGGTTTTGTAATTTTAATATTTAGAAATGATAATTTATTAAAAATTCCTTCTACAATTTTCAAGAGTATGTATATACTCAACTACTAAAAAAGTTAAGAGGCTTAAATCGGTCCCGTTTGCCTATAATATGTGAATCTCTTTTTAAAAAGAGGTATGTTTGATATATTTTTCTCTGTTATAAAAGTTACCTAATCATGTTTTCACTTCTAACAAAATAAGGTTTATATCATGAACTTTCAGGTAACCAAGTTGTATTTTGATCCGTTTTGTATTTACTGAGAAAAATTGAGATCCTTGGCGCCAAAAATTCCAATTCGTCCTCGATCTCCTTGAGCAAATAACAGTAGTTCTAATTCTAAGGATTTGGGATTCGATGTTTTTAGGACTTAATACGAAAATATTTTTGAGCAAGCGTATACCTATGAATAAATATAAGTAATCAAACAATTTAACAATTAGTACCCATATTTTAGCAAATTAAGGTCTATCAACAAGTCCTAAAAGAGAAATAAGAATAAAAGTGATTGAATAACGATTTTAAACAAGCAATTTATTTTGCACTTGCTCTCGCTTTTTCCTTTGTCCCTGACAATACTTCAATAAATTCATCTCAATTACGTAATTCCAGTACCTAAGTATTTCCCGGTCTCGATACCTAAATGGTTTCCTATAAAACGTCAAGGCGAGAAGATTTATCGTCGCCGTTAAAAATTGTAACAATATTTTAAAGCTTTCTGTTCTCGTCTAGACTAAGTGCTACGATGACTTTGTTGTCGTTTATAGCTCAGAAATCCAGCTATAATATCTAACTTTAATAAAGGTATAAATCATTCCAGACTTTTATGGATTTTTGAGTGTGAAACGCTAGATATATTTTTAGAACTGTTTATTTAGAACGTAAGAAAATATGAATATTTTTGTGTTTGACTTTATAAAAACAAATTCATAAATCTTCACAAGAAAAACGTGACGTGAATACTTGCAGAATCACTGCAGTCCATAAAAAAGTATTTTTTGAAGGTAATAAAAATAAGTACTCATTACCATTCAAACATGCATGTTGTTTGGTACTTTTTAACTCTAAAACTCCTTAACCAATGGTACGCCCTGCGGTTGACTGGAAGTAAGTATCACTTGAGGAGACGCGGACATAGTCGCTCGCAAATTCAATTTCATATGTACTTTAATCTACAATACAAGTCAGTTCATTATCCTAGAACTTGGCTTTAAAATTCTAAAATCAAAAGCCATAAAAGCATGGCGTTATTAACCGTACGTGACATTTACGAGAGAAACATAATGTTTATTACTTGCCATTAGAGCTGTTTATATCAGCGGGTAACTGCAGTTTCTAAGTAGGTAAATATTGTAAGGTTAAAAGCTTTCAGATTAAAACATAATAGCTACATAATTTATTGAAATGATATTTACTTGTGGACGCTGTCACAGCATAAAAGAGATCAAAATGATAGATACTCAAAATATATACGTTACTGTACCATTTAAAAATAAAACTTAAGTTTTTGTAGGTTCGTTTGCTGAAAAGCGCATACCTCAGGGATTACATAAATCATTCATCAAGGAATATGGAAAGGTACCAATAATGTTTCCATGTAACTCGGGTGAAGCCGCGAGACGACGCAAATTGTATATAAATTAACCTACGTATTTTGGTAACTTTTGTGATAAAGATAACGTCTTTACACACAAAACGTATAAGTTGTGTTAATGGTCTGCTATTTACGGGTAACATCTTTAAACACTGTTAAGGCTAATCCCTTTTAGCAATCCCCAAGGTAACAAACTTGCACAGAACTACATTAGCATAAACAGAGAGGGCATTTACATTCACTCATGTGTCCCAAAGGACTGATGCATTATGACCCTGAATTTACAAACATGGTTGTACATTTACAGTTTATTTACTATTAAGCACATTTAGCACAGTATAGTAATGCAGCACGCTTTTAAGTGTTTGAAAGTGCTTCTCTTATAATTACAGAGAGTCCAAAAATAGAATAAAATCATCCCACTGCTTTTATCTTCCCACTATTGGGCTCAGGTCTCCCCTCACCCGGGGCTGCGGGTTGTTCGAAAGAGATACCGCGGCCCTGGTACACAAAAGGCCTATGACGGAACACGACGGTTTTTAGTCAGTAAGAGTCTGACACTCCTTCTCCGCTGCTAACCCACAGCGGGAGGGGTCATTTGATGATTTTTGACGTCGGAAAAAGAAAAAAAAGAAGGTCTTCCCTCACACGGAGAAGGATAGAGCGTTTATCACCACGCTGAATTCATAAAAAATATTAAAAATACACCGCTGAATTACATGCAAAATTTTAAACACTACGAACTAGATAATTTTAAAAGACGCGACCTTGCTTTCAAGTGAAGTGTGAATTCGTGTGTAGCATGTGAGCTTCGGCCGTGTCGCTGCGACATAAATTTTGCTTCGCGCGTGACAAAATATAAATCAACGTCGCCGAGTGTGCGCCGGACAGAATATTATGTTAGTGCTCGGACATACTGTGTTTATGATGCTGGCGATGTTTTTCATGGATTTATTTAGTAGTTAGGTATAGTACAGGAAAGTAGTACAGGGGATAAAGTATCAATAAATGGGGGTTTTCAGTGTGAAATCTTTGTCTACAGGAACTTCTATACTGTAATATAACAAAGAGGGATTCTAACTGTTTGTTTGCACCGATTTGAAAACATCCTTCAGTGTTGGAAAGGTACACTATCCCCGAGTGACATAGGCTAAATTTTATCCGGGTATTGACAGTAGTTCCCACGGGACGCAGACGAAACTGCGAGAAGTCAAATATAAAATCACTCAACATAAAAAAGTTATATAGGTATATGCTGTAATTTAACAACTTTCGTACAAAACCAATTTGATCCAATCGTAATACCTCTCGAGAGTATCGGTAATCGAATCGAAACACCTAACGATACCATTATATGTTCCAAAACATCGATTTAACTTTACTGTTACCTCAAACCCTCTTAGGCCGAAGTTCACCGACAATGTAACCGACAGTTTCCTTAAAACAACCGATTAGTATGAATTTTCATGTTTAATTTTCAACATAAACAGTTGTTTTAAGAAAACGGACGTTCATATTGTTGGTGAACGTGGGCCTTAAACTTTTCACATTGAATTACTATTCGTCCATTACTTGTTGAGTTCGCCACTTTCATATGTTTGTGTTTTCAGTTTAGAATATATTTACGATTATTTACAAGTTATAATTAAATTGAAACCTTCATTGCAGGAGATTGTCAGTGATTGTTGTTTTAGCTGTCAGAATAAATCAGTTGTTATTGTTCTATTGGAATTACACGCTTTGATGAAGTTTTTGAACTGCCTTTCTTTAGAAAAATACATTCAAATCTGTTCTGTTTTGTCGTGATATCGCGATAGTAAGAGTTGCTTTTGCATTAAAAAATGTAGGTGAACTCTTATACATTTGCCTATTCAAATTTCTAAATAGCTACATTTACACGACATAATGACAAAAAGTTACACATATGTTTTAGGAGAGGAAATATGTGGAAAATTAAGTACCTATCTATTTCAACTTCTAAATGGGTACCGCGAACTGCTTCCAGAAATTAAGTAATAAAGATATTTGGGACATAAATTGAACAGCTGGAAGTAATGTTTTAACTTTACCTATTTACTCAGTATTGTTGAAAGATATAAAGTAGCTTATATTTCGTTCAAACTTGGTACAAAGTACTCAGATTTTCAGATTTAAAGTTACATAACTTTATACCTAGTTTTTTATTTATTTACAAACACTTTTAAAGGATTGTATTGAAAAGGTTTTTATCTTGCTATAGCGTACCTATTACTTTAACTTTTTGCGTACAGAATCTACGGTATTCCCATATCTATTTTATCGTATGCCGCTGTGCGATGTGATCAATTTTTAAGGGTGATTTGCAACTAAAACAAATTAACTTCAGTTGTGAAATCGCCGATTTGACCAATGGGCTGCAAGTATTGGTACTGCTGGTTATGGTGGTATAGTTAAATGGTGCAACTCACCCTGAGACTTATTTATTCCAGTACCTAGGGTTGGGGTTAAACTTCATTGAAAATGCTGAAAAAAGCAATTATGTGTAAATAACGCACTTCGGTATTTTTTTCAGATGGTCTTAAGGTATTTGCATAAACTATTAAACTGCATGATCGATAGCAAAATATAACCATAATCTTTAACTCGAATGTTGCTAATTTAATTGGAGCGTTACAGAGAACATCCAACTTAATAAAACTTAGCTGAAATGAACACGTTGAAATAGTACCTAGGTACACTAAATTAGCAACTTAGCAAACTAACGTACTAAACTTGAACAAAATTACACTCCTGGATAAGTTTAGAAACTCTAAGCTGTTCTTTAGGTTGTTCATTTAAATTCGAAGTTTCTTCGATCTAGATAGTTCGATTTCGAAAACGTTAGGGCGGGATTCCACCTGAATTCTTCGTACGCAAAATTGTGCGAAAATGTTCGCACGTGGGACATGCCATCCATACACATAAACCGTCCATTTCCCGTGAACTACAACCTAGGAATTTTCAAGTCAAGAGTTTTGTCTTTGACCACATCGTCGTTTACCATCAGGTGAGATAGTGGTACAAGCCTATCAATCATAAAAAACCTGCCAAGTGCGAGTCGGACTCGAAGGGTTCCGAACCAGAGCAAAAATATGCAAAAAAATTAACGTTTGTTGTATGGAAGCCCAAAATATTTATTTTATTCTAGTTTTCAGTATTTGTTGTTATAGCGGCAACATAAATACATCATCTGTGAAAATTTGAAAATTTCAGCTCTCTAACTATCACTGTTCATGAGATACAGCCTATGGTGACAGATGGACGGACGGACGGACAGAGGAGCGAAAACAATGGGGTCCCGTTTTACCCTTTGGGTACGGAACCCTAAGAAAACCTAGAACAAAAGAAACATTTTCTGCAACCCAGTGTCACCCAATGCCGCCCACTGATAGAATCTAGCCTTCAAGGTACTTACAGGTCTTGGTGCACCTACTGGAATTCTGAATTGCATTTGCATAATATGAATAGTGATAGCTTGTCCTGCTTTCCATCGCTCAGTTTGCAAACAAGGGCTTAAGAGATGGAAACCACTAAAACCTGTTCTGGAAAATCCGATACAAAGGCTTGGAATAATAATCAATAGGTACTGAAATTTCGTAGAACATTCTAATTTTTCCCACAGATGTAGCTACCTACCTGGACCAAAAATTGTTCTTTTTGTATGATTGAGTCTCTCAATATTTTATGGTCGAGCCAATTTAGGTCTAATAAAGAATTTTAGTGGTTACTCAAACCACTTTCTATGTATCAGGATAACCCTTTAACATAACTGACAATATAACATGTCTTACCTCAGAAACGTGCATGACACAGACAAAAATATTTGCATCTAGTTCAGACGCAACACTAAATGAAATTACACTTTTGACAGCCACGAAAGCAAACACTCAGCTGTTAGTAGAATCAGATCTTCAAAACAGGTTGGAATTCCTTCGCAATACTACCTCTGTCCTAACCATTACACCGCCCAGGTAAGCTGGCGATTAAAATTCAGATATAATGCAAATAAGCCACTCGGGACTTTCGGCATCCATTTTGAGGAACCCCCATAAATATGGAGGGTTTGGCCAACTTCTGGTCGTATCTTATGATAACTGACTAATAAAAGTTGCCATGATAATTGATTTTTGGGTTAAAGTTATGAGGAAAATGGCTTAGTTTGGTGGTCTGAAATTAATTCTTGATAAAGACATTTGTTACGCAGCGGTGGTTTACTAAAAATATCTATAAGGTTTTAGTGCAAAATATTTCATCTTGGTGTATTTTTAAGGGTTTTCTAGTCAACCAATTGCCTTGAAATAATTCAAGAATTATACAAGTATTTTTACGAACACTCCTAACTTACTAAGTTACTTAACTTTAACAACACTATAAAGTTATTTGCGCAGAACATTAACATTCTGAAATACTACAATTTCTACAATTTTCAAGGTCTTTGAACCGTACTTATTCTAAAAGTTTATTCTAATTTAGTCCCAATCCCAAACGTTACATAAAGTAAAGTTAAAACTACACTTAGGGCGAAGTAATTTGCACATTAGCATGCTTAAGTTGTGTGTGCCATTACAAGTTGGTGCTTCCTTTAATGTCGAAGGGTATAAGTCAGTAGACGTAGGCGCATTGCTTTAAAAGACTTTTTGAAGAATCTTTGAAGCACTAACTATAACAATTTCACAACGTTCACATAGCATATTTAGGGTACTTTTCTGAAACAGACAAGATGAAACTGGTACAGACTGTAAGGTATAAAGAATTCTTAAAATTATTATAGGATCTTCTAAGTGAACGAAATTGCAAGTACGTGACCATACTGTTCAATTATTTCGAGAATTACCTAAATGCAATATCGCTATATCAAAATTTTCTTAGATTAAAGTTTTGGTACTGATTTGGTTATTCATAATTTTAAAACAATCTTCCCTAATCATTAACCGTCTTACCACAAAAACTTTTTAACGTCAGTTTATGCCTTGTCTAAAAAAATGACAAATTATGACGTTGACATATGGTTCATTTTGCAGCCAAAATTTTATTAGACAAGTGTAAAACAGGGTTTAAAGTTTTTGTAGTAAGGCCCTATTACTCCTTTCCATTTTGTACTTCACACTGTACAACAAAAATAAAATTAAACTCTCCACCCAATGGATTTATTAAACGCTTACCCGAGCTCGCTTGCTAAGTAAAATCTTTTAATAAAGCGTCATAATATTCCGAAATTTATCCTCACTTCGGACGGTAATTCTGCAAACTAATTAACTGTTACCTGCGGTCACTCCAGCGTTGTTAGCATAATAAACTGAATTAATTGTCTGGACTGAAGTTATCCCTTGGTACAGGCTTTTTATTAAGCTTTATCACGACGAATAATGTGATGAGCGTCTCAGTTTACACTAATTTTATTAGGGGATTAATTTTCTTGTTTTAGTTAGGTATTTATTTAGTTAATGACTTTTTAATTAATGAACATCGTCCTGCTAGGATCTAGAAATATTCTCTTATAGCGGTCGGTCACACAGGCAGATTTTTGTCGAGCGTTGCAAAACCGAGCGTATGTAATACGCACGACACATTCCGAGCGGCAAACATCTATCGCTCGGTTTTTAAATGTCCTCTACGTACCGTACTTGTTAATATTGTTTGCTATCGCGCGAAGGTATTATCCGCTGTAATTCAAATAAATGCAACAAAATCAAACCCCTATTCTCTAAAACAGATTACCGCAACAAAAAAAAACAAAAACAAATCATATTCCAGATAGACCCGACTTGCTGACTCATGACCGCAAAATAAATTGAGTGCCAAATCCGAGGCGTTATGGTACCGTATAGTTAAACAGTGTTTCATGTCCCATGGTAATGGTAATGTGGCACGATGGTCGCGGTAATCGTTCTGGAATGTTGCCAGAAACTACATGATTTATTTTCTGGTGACTACCTTGGATGACAGACTACTTTTTGGTCGAGGAAGAGGTAAGGTTGGAAGAATGAAATGGAATTTTCGTGGCTTTCTGGTTGCCTTTTTAGAATGGATTTTAGGCTTTTAAATATACGGCGTAGCTAGAAATATTGCTTGATTGGTTGGTCATACATGATTATAATATTATGTAATGAACATTAGTGAAATATATTAGTGTAGCACAAATTAGGTTGTAAATGGCTTAATCTCTCTACTAAACCTTTACTGAAAGTTCTTATGCCAAAAAAAAATACTTTATTTGATAATTTGATATGTTTTAACCGCGGGAATCAGCTAGTATTAAAAAAAAACTGTATTTCCTTGAAAATAAAAATTATTACAAATTATTTTTATTAAAACAAATAAAAAATGTTTCATTCTCGAAGGTTATCTGTACTCATGTATTTTGGTCTATTTTTGTAATTGGTAATTTATACATTTTCATAAACCGTTTTCTACCCACTGCAAAGCCGTGAGTGGTCGACACTAAAATCAATGCAAATATATTCAGCTGCTCTAGGAATTAGGCCAAATATGCTAAAGTATTTTATGTATATTGCTTTTCGAGCTTTCCTAGTATTTCGTTTTCATTCAAGTAATATATTCTGTAAAAAGTTACCGAGGTTTGTAGACCGTTTTAATGTTCAAAATATTTTGTAGTTACTGTGTGAGTGAAATTTTTATTATACCTATTTATGTAATAATAAGTAAGTACTTTTTGAAATATGATGGCACGTACATATACCCAATGGAAAATAATATGAAAACGTACATACTATGATCTATATAACCATTCAACATAAGTAATTTGTAAATATGTAGTCTATAGTACTATTTGCTCTTTGACCTTAAATGGGGATTTTTTTACCGTAATACTTGTAAATTGAATAGGAGTAAAAGGAATACATTTACATGGCCTTCCTAATTTAATCTGACCACCAAATGTATTCAAAGCATCCTTGTAATTCAATTACATCAAAATACCTAACAAGATTTCCTTAAAATAACTCTTACAATTTAATTCTGGACAATCCTAAATAGGTATCTACAATTTTATATTCCTATAAATTATAAACAATGTAACCAATGTAATATTGTACACCATCTTAATTACATGCAACAATATTAATTAATCACTTTAATTGTACTAGATAATCTATTCAACCTTTAAATTGTAGCCAAAGAAATACATATTTATTATAACTAATGAGTTTACACAGCAGTTAACTATTCATAATGACGGCTAGATCTAAGAAAACATTATCTGTCGTAATATTTGTAACCTAGATTCTAATCTCCAAAATAAACTAAATGTACAACAAATCAGACTGAATTAATTCTAGGTTTTCGTGAGCCAAAATTACTATTGCACTGGGGTATAATATTTAATAGAAGTGTCACAACAAACTTGTTTATTTAGCAACACTAGGACACTACTTACAAATTAGAAGTTTCATGCAATGTCACTGACGTTTACGGAATGAATTTATGCAAACTGTACTGTTCAATATTTTTTAGCAATAAATGCTGATCCATATGTATTTGTGTATCTCTGCTGCGGCTATGTATTATAATCAAAGCAAAGAAAACAAATTAACCACGTGAATTTCGAAATAACAATCTCGTTTTGAAAATACAGCCTCCAAAGTTTGGCACCAACGCTGGCTCCAACACTACGACATCTTTAGTAGAAACTAGCACCAACATTGCGTACTCATCATTCTATTCATTTCAAATGATACTTCACCATCATTGGTACAAATATTGGCCAAAATCCTAGCACTGATTGACTACTGCAACTATAATGAACGCTCCCTACTGGCTTAGCGTCGAACCCCACTCAATGTCTTTTCATACGTCAAATAGCAACGTGATCCCTGTGGAATAGAACACTATCTGAAGGATTGAGACTACTGTATGTTGTTGAGATTCGTGCATGGATGCGTGAATTTGTTATTTTTGTACCTACTTGTACCTAGTTGGTGTTTTGTGATATCAATCAAAGATATCAAGGGTTTTTGAATCCTGTAGCTAAAAAAACCTCTTGTAGATTTTATAAACTCAATAATTATTGATTCTCTAGTTCAAGATATTGTTTTTATGCCTGCCTTACTCCATTTATATAAAAGAAATATTGAAAAAAAAAAGTTACACTTTTTTATAGTTTAGTTTAGCAGCAACAAAAAAAAAGTTACACTTTTTTTTAGTTTAGTTTGGCAGCAACAAAGTGAAAAACTACATGAAAAAACTCCAATAATAACACATATTTAGTTGAAGGTTTATTACATTACAAATGGTAAGTAATCTCTATTATAAGCGTTTCTACTCTCAAGTTAATTACGGTTAGCCAGAATACCGCTTAAGTTATTACTTTAATTACAAACGGTAAATCCCTGCAGGGCAATCCCATATTCGGCATTACATGTGAATTACAATTATAATTCATTTCGTCACATGAGTAAAACGTTTTAGTATAAAATAAAATAAAAGGAAGGAGAAGACTAATTAAACGATGAATGGATTGTATAAAAGAATATACATAAATACGTAGATAGTTGAAATCTAACAAAGGAAGCATGAAATAATTCGCTGACTCTATATAAAATTGGGAGAAGGTCAGGACGATGATGATTTTTTATTGATTTGATGACTGAAAAAAACACAATTGAAAATACTGTTTTTCATACAAGACTATTTTTCAAAGAGCAGCATGATTATAGGGTACGAACCGAAAATTGCAAAAATTAAGAAAAAGGATTCCTGAAAGCGAGTCAATTTTACCTCAGAACTTTCAAATCCTTTCCTATAGAACTTTCTTTTTTCCTTAAAGGAGGACAAAAGTTTTTTTCGGGTCCGCGATCTTTTAGATCTTTCAATTTGCGACTTTTAGTTGCTTTGAAAGAAAGTTCGAGAAATATTAATTGCATTAAAAGACCCTAAAAGTTTTCATTACGAAGTCAATTTGGGCTGCTCAGTTATACATGTACCCAATACAATTGTAGGTAGATGTAAGACTTTTAAGACATCTGAAAGGTTAGAATATCGATCTTCGTACCACAATATATCCTACTCTACTTATTAATCTTATAAATGCGAAAATATGTACGGATGTTTGTATGTTCCGATATATGTAGGATACTTTAAATCTAGGTGCGGGAAGTAGTTCCCTCATGAAAAGGGTGAAACCACTAGCGGAGTCAAGTACCTAATGAATCAAAAAAGTTTAAAATCTAACAGCCACTCTCAATCAAGCCATCGATCAAAACAATTTATAGTATATCAAAAAGCTTTAAAGCTCCGCAATCATAATTTTATTAAATAACTTTGTTGTTGGTTGTTTGAAAGTGATTAACGATAATATCGTAATAATCTTGTTTATCTGTTTTTGTGTACTCTTGAAGGCTTAAGAGTAATTATTTTATCTTGTAACTTGTGTATTATCCTTTACTTTTACACTTTAAGTTTGCTTTGTTGTTTAGAGAATAATCAATCTGCGACTTTCAGCTCTTAAGGAAAAACAAAAGATGGTCTAGTAACCCGCAGTATAACTACATGTATAGTCAAAGAATTTGAACAAGAATAAGAATGTCATAATTTTCGACATACTATATTTTGGGTGTTAAATCACCCATTTATCAGCTTCAATTAACTTATTCTAACAGTCATAGATAATTTGCCATGCTGAAAACGTTTAACTTGACTGCAAAGATTGTAAAATAACCTTAGTAATATAACCAACATTTCTTCTTAAAAATATTCTAAAAACAAACTTGATGCTGTAATATTTTCTGGCGAAAGCTGTTTATCTTCGAAATGGAGGAACGTAGAACGAGTGTGTCTCAACGTCTGTTTGATAAATGCATTACGGTGACGAAGTGAGCGATGCTATGTGTCGATATCGGAGTCATAACTCGTGTCGTGTGATACAAACAATGTTTGTGGGTGTTTTTGTGTTATTTATATAGCTTAGCTCTGTAGAAACATGATAAATAACTTTATCATAAGTAAGCTACGAAAAAAGATGCAATTTTCTGTCATTTTTATCTATTAAGCTGGACCAAATTCAAGAGAGATTCTGAGAATTATTTTTCCAAGCATTTATTATATATTAGTAACTGGATATATGAGTATATATTTAACTTTACATATATTAGTAGCTAGGTATATGAGTATATCGTATACGGTGAAAAGTTTAATATATAAAGCTAAGTATCTATAGCTTTAACTAATGTCACACAAATACCTACGTGTATACAATAAATAATAAAGCATACAGACTTTTTCATCCCCTTTGTAGAACGATAGCGTGATGCTCACTACAGATCACAAGAAAAAAGATTTACCCATTGGCTCTATCCTAGAAAACAAATATACATCAGTCCTCATTCTTTGAGCCAAAACTATAAGTAGAAACGTATCCGAAATTAGATAGAGAAAATCTATACATTATTATAGCACACATAGAACATTGTGAACTGCCGCCCGTAAGCAACGGTACAAAAGATGTCACCTAGAAACTCGCAACCGATTTTTTCTGCTTAGAATGTGTTGCGCATATACGCTCGATTTTGTAACGCGCGTTAAAAATCACCAGTATGAAAGCGCTGTTAGAGTATCATTTGTCAGAATATATCGTAGGATATACGATTAGATGTTATGTATCGGACGATATTTCGTATCATGTCTGTCGACTGCGATAAATACGATTGGCACGTCCATTGGCTATTGTGATAAGTTAATATTGTTGGCAATATCGTTTGTTCTGAAATCTGTCTTATTTTAGCACGTCTCGTCCTTTCATGTCGGATAATCTATGTTGAGTATTTTTTAGGAAGAAAATACGTTCAATTAGAGGAGTTTCGGGAGAAAGAAAAAAAATTAGTTGTCTCAGCTCAACATAATGCTGCGATCCGGTATAAGCCAGAGCCTCAGCGCTGATTTCCAGCTGATAGCCTATGCTAACGTGTTGAACCTTTAATTTTCACTTATAATATTGATGTATGAATACATACATACAGTCATCCAATGCTGAGACCTACAAAAAATCACTTAAAATATACCTACAGAGGACCCGCTACCCAATACGCACATATACATAACATTGTGTGACGTCAAGTTCTACAACACCGTATAATGATACCCTTACTCGAGAAGCTAAACTAATAATAGACTAGGAATATTACAAGTCATCAGACGTACTTCTTAACTACAACTTGCTATTATATAGTAAGGAACTTCCTTGATCCTACAAAACTTTTCACTCAACAAGATCAGCTATATTTAAATATTAATCGTTCGTCGACGGCAGCGAAAGGCTTTATGAATCACTAATATCATGGTGCAAAACTTAGCTTAGCTACTTTGTAGAAACTCTGTAACAAACACTTATAAGGACGTTGAGAGAATGTCTAGGTTTAATGCTCTGAGCTTTCCTTTTTACAGAAAATTAAGAGTAAGAAAATACTCAAAGTCCAGCTTCTATCAGAGCTAGGACAACTTATTTAACGCATCTAGATAGACAACCTAAAATCTGGGGTTATCTAATAATGAATGAATGGATTATATCTTACACTAAAATCATATTTCAGATCCGTCAGTAGTTTTTGAGATTTGCCTGTTAGAGCAAACAAATAAACCCCTTAGTTTAGTATTAAAATATTAGTATAGATCAAATGGATCTGCCCTGGTTTTGGTGTACGCCCTTCGTATCAAAATAAGTTATTCAAAATCTATTCAGCAGATTAAGCTGTGCAAATGAACCAACCGAACAAACATATACCTTAATCAGTTAGATTGATAGTCCCTTGTAACGAACGCTGATATAAAACAACACGGTTACAATTTAAACACGAAAGCCAACGAGCCAATCAGAATACCGCTTTGTTAACCAAACAAATCACCGAAAGGAGTCCGGTTATCCGTCAGCCAAGATAATCAACCTTTTTACTCACTATCTAAGGATTATATTTAAACTGTGCTATCATGGAGAAAGAAACGATAGCAGAGTTGCGATAAGGAAGGTAGGTCTAGCGCCTTCTTGTAGGTCAAGCAACATACAGGCTTGATCAGTTACGAGAACTATCGAGACGTGCGGGTTCCTTGTCAAATCAAAACCAATCTGTTAAAGATTGGACTTGATTGATTGGCGATTTTATTTAGGTTGCAATGGTTCCATATGAGGCGTGTAAGGGTGGGACTTACACGCCTCATAACGTTCCTCGTCCCCCGAGCACCTGCATATTTTCGCGCTACTTTCTTAGCAGATTTTTCGTTATGACATCTCCGCTAGTCTTTGGTCTCCATGCTCACTATAGATACGTTGTTTTTTTAAAACGACAGCAAAGGTTGCGTGCTCAGGAAATGCAACGTCTGCCTCTGAAGAAACTATTGTGGATCACGCGAACTTTAATGGAATTTTACAAACTCACATTAAACGGTAAGGAAGCACTAAGGTTATTTTTAAACTTGGACTTTTCAGGTATAATAGCGGAGTTTTCAGGCAGTAAATATGCGCCAATGCAGTTTCTATGCAGTGTTTGAGTTATGGTGCTGGTATTATAAGGTAGTTTATGGGCACATAATTTTTTTATAGTTTAATTATTCGGTACAACATTATGGAGGTACATTAAATTATTAACAACCACACGGTTGAGTTAGCAATCTAGCATGCAGTCACCTTAGTTTTATATTTTTACTGGCTTATTTTTGCGTCAAGTACCACGCTAGCCTTTCTCAAAATATAGGCTATTAAAACTGAATGTTTTTCTGACATCCGACCAGTACACCAGTTCTTGTGACAAACAAACTCTTCAGCTTTATAGGTAATATTAGTTTGATAGGCGTTTAATAATTTTCAATGTCGCCAACCCTTAAAATGCATTAAGTACCTACTCAATATTCTATTATTGGTGTTGATGTCTTATGTAAAGTTCGTCTCCATAATACGCGTTCCGTATGCTGCACCGCTGTAGTAGAAGTACTTACGAAGCTGGTAAATATCCCAGCACATAAGCTCTTACCCATATTGAACGGCACGTGAACGCTGTCTTCGAGTTCGAAACTTGACAAGCAATTTCTCAAATAATTAATTAGATGAGATGGGTATGTATTTTCAGCAATAAAACCGATTTGTACTAAGTCAATCAATTAATTATATATTACTTCTCATAATCAAATACATGAATTTTTGGTGAGAATTTCATTAAACATAGAGACTGAAGTAGGTTAGTCCTGTATAACAGAACACCAGGCTTGCCCTACAAAATCTCAAAGTATAATAAATAAGGCATAAGTATCCTATAACGTAACTGTTGATATTCACAATGAACTATTGTGAACAATTACCTGATTAAAAGGCTTATATTTAGGTACTACCGATTCTACGGTATTGTAAGATTCGACTTCATAATACACCAATTTATGTCACTTTCAAAATACAGTTACTATACAGTCATTTTTTAGCTACCGTCGAACAATTTCATGCAGCGTGTCTTCGTGCAAATCCTTGTGCAATAAAAGGATTACACACAAAGACACGATACAGTTTGCTAACGAGAAAACTTTCAAACTGTTCCCTTCTTTTTGTTACACTTTTCGTCTAATTAAATTCCGTGAGAGCCAACGGCTTAACTTTTCTCGCCAGTGTTACAAGCTCTGGTGCGGTAATGACCGGTTTGTTTATTTTTGTTGTAGCAACACTGAATAGTGAAGTCATAGATTATTAGAAAATTTAGAATTATTAGACTACAGTATTGAAGCTATAGAATTTTTAGTAAATAAATAAGTTCAAGAAATAAATAGTCAAGGCATTTCGCTCGAAATGATTTGGGTACTCAAGTCCGCCCTAAAATAATTTTGAAAAACGTTTTCGATACTTTTTGGTTTAGTAAAACAGAAAATCCTGAAATGTACCATTACCAGACATTTTCGATATTCTGTATGCCTTTTTCCTTTTGTACTATGAGTTTATCCCTTCGTTAATGACCACTGGTCACGACCTCTTTGAAGATACACAGCCTAAAGCTTACCTTATTTATTTATTTAACAATTTATGTACACAGTGAACATATAAAAAAGAAATAGACATAGTATAGAAATTGTACAAAGGTACTGCTTATTTCTAAATCGAAATCTCTTCCAGCAGACCCGTAGTAGGAGAGTTAGAATAAAGAGAAGTATAGGTAGATAGACTGTGTAAAAGGACATAGTAAAGATATATAAATTACACACATATATATATAAAGCAAAAGATACATACATACAAAAATACATATTTAATAAAATAACTCTATGAAGAAGAGGAGGACAAATAGTAGCTTTTGAGTTTCTGTTTAAAAGTGGCAACAGTTTGACAGTTCCTTAATTCAGGCGGCAGCGAATTCCACAACCGTACTGCGTTTACTGTGTAGGAGAAGGAATAAAAGTCAGTGGAATGGGAGGGGATCTTAAGGGATCTACACACCAAAGCCGCTGACCCGGCGGCACAGCCCGGCGGCACGACTGCCGCGGCATGTGGTGTTCTAGTAATTTTCAAATACTCTATGAAAGCCGGCGGCATGATTGTACAAAATACGGCCGGCGGGTTGGGCCGCCGGCATCAGCGGCTTTGGTGTGTAGACACCTTTACGTTCTACAGAGCGCATCAGGCGAGCGAACAAATGAGAAGCGTTCTCGCAGATAGGAAGGAGTTTTGGGATTAAAAAGGATATTAAAAAGGAGACACAAAATGCGCGTGTTCCTGCGAAGACGAATAGGGAGCCACTTGAGTTCTTTGCGAAAATGAGAAACATGATCATATTTTTTTAGATTGAAAACAAACCAAATACATAAATTTTGCAACCGCTCAAGCTTATTTAAGAGCTCCTCTGTGGCATCCAAATAACAGGCATCGGCGTAGTCAATGATGGGTTGAATGAGAGTCTGAGCAAGAGAGATTTTGGTTTTCAAGGGCAAAAAGTACTGGAGGCATTTCAGAGTGTGAAAGGTGAAGTGCACCTTGCGACTGACTTCATTGACCTGCGCAGACCATGATAAATGTGAGTCCATGATGACACCCAAATTTTTTGCCGTTTCTGCATAGCTCAGTTGAACCCCACCTAAACAAAGAGGAGGCAAAGACGCAACAAGCCTGCCCCGCAAGTTTCTGCCGCCAATGATCATGGCCTGAGGCTTCTTGGGATTGATCTGTAGCCCAAAGGACTGCGCCCAGATCTCAATCATATTCAGGTCATGATTCATAGCGGCAACGGTAGATTCCGCATCATACCTTTCTCATTTCTTTGGATTTTTTTTTATATATTTAGTTAATACAAACATAAATATATAAAAATATTTAACCGTTTCGTGAATTTATTTTCTTTACCATATTAAAATCGTATAGGTTACATGTCAGTTTTTGAAAATGCATATAATGAATCGAATAAGTTTTGAATTCTAAGTCCATAGCAACTTTGTAAAGGATGACAATAGGTTTATTTTTATGCGTGTGAGTGATGATATGGCTCACAAGTAAATCAAGGTTACATAAAATTTACAGAATTTCATAACAAATAACACAAAAGAATAAAAAAAAACATTCCCAACTTGAAGACACTCTGATTGGGTTACAAATAGCGCCTACAGACACATTCTGCTTTCAAACGAAAACTTCAAACAAAGCAAAGAGTCCGCATAAAATTCGAGTGCAAAAGAAAAATCTTCAAGAAAAAGCTATTTCGCGAACAAAAAAAACTGAGTTCATTTGTTTGAGGTAAGTACCGTGTACTTGAGTGCAGATAAAGGAACGCGATCTCAAAGGAGTAATTCATACTTACAGTACAGTGTAAACGGCAGACTTTTAGTCGGCCGATAGTTTGTTTGGGTTCATAAATCAGTATGGAGATTAATGGTGGTACGTATGTAACAACCAGTCTAACCAAGGGGTATTGGGTTGAATAGGTAACTGGGTTGAGGGGGTCAGGTAGGGCAGTCACTCCTTGTAAAGCACTGGTACTCAGCTACATCCTTTTAGATTGGAAGCCGACCCCAACATGGTTGGGAAAAGGGCTCGGAGGATGATGACGCATCTAACAATGATCAGTTCATTTGAAAGTTATCAGAACTACTGAAAAGCTTGCTTGAAATCATGATTTTCTTTAAAAAAAATCCTATCATCGGGCCAGCTATCGGCCGACTAAAAGTTTGCAGTATGCGGGTGCTCTTTGAGTATGGATGCGGCTGTAAGTTTTTGCAAACAATCTGCCCCGACATTTTTGTAGCGCGGTGTATTGTTACACTTTGTGAGAAAAAAGGGAGCGAGCTTTAGCACATGGAACGTAGATTAGACTTCTTTATTAAATAAAGTTCTTGGTGGAGTTTTCACACTGTCATTAAAAAGTAATTTAGTATCAGATTACGATTATGTTGATATTTGATACGATGTAGTAAGTATGTACTTCCATAGAAGTAATTTTCCAAAGCGTAGGTACTATAATTTTTCCTATCAATCCATAGTCATGAAAATAATAAAAAAATGAAATTTATTCCGAACCAATTTGTGCATTCTAGAAACAGTAATAAAAATGTTCTGCAATGCATAATTACACCTACAGCATTTCAGTATGCGTACGTTAGAAAATGCAAGCAGTATTTTTTTATACGCAGCTGTAAAAAAAAACAGTGCTTCAAACAATTTTGTGGCCAGTTAATGAGTTTGTAGATTGTTAACACGCGATTTACTGGAGTTTCACTTTACAACCTAAAGCGATAGCTTGCTTAACAACTTACCTACTTTTATATGTACGGATATTAAAAACTTGGTTCTTAAATTAAATAAGTGTTTTAGGTGTGAAAACACTGAGGTTATTGACCGCTATTTATTTATTGTAAAAATCATGTCATTTTCCGTAAAATAACTTGGCTTGTCCGAAGTTAGCCATGTGACACCTCATGCATGCGCACAAATGTTTTGTTATACATTTTGTCCATCGTGAAGTTTACCTAGTCTAGTAGAAATACATAAAGCTACTCCAACGAACCTAATGTACTTCCGAGAGGGAGACCAACAATCCCAAGGTGGCGTTGGGTTTCTGGTTAATAAGTCCCTAGCTGATAACGTGGTGGAGGTGTCTAGTGTGTCAAATAGGGTAGCGTACCTTATCATAAAGCTCACCGACAGGTATAGCCTCAAGGTAGTGCAAGTGTACGCACCGACCTCGACACATTCAGACGATGAAGTGGAGGATATGTTTGATGATATATCAAGGGCCCTCCACTTCACTACAAAGACCCATTACACCGTTGTCATGGGGGACTTTAACGCTAAAGTGGGAGTACAGATTTGCGGCGAATCGGCAGTAGGATCCCATGGATTTGGAAGCAGGAATCATAGGGGGCAAATGCTCGTCAACTTCCTAGAACGCGAGGGGCTCTTTTTGATGAACTCCTTTTTCAAAAAGCAGCCCCAAAGGAAGTGGACGTGGCAAAGCCCCGATACTATGACTAAAAATGAGATTGACTTCATCATGACGAACAAGAAGCACATATTCAGAGACGTCTCCGTGATCAATAGGTTTAATACCGGGAGCGATCACCGACTTGTCCGAGGCTCTCTGAATATCAACTTCAAGGCTGAACGTTTCCGTCTGATGAAGGCCAGGCTCCGACCAACACTGCTCCAAACCATGACAGGATCTGAAACGTTCCAGTCAAATTTGGAGAACCGATTTGCCGCCGTGGAAACCACAACAGACGTTAACCAGAACCACGAATATGTGGTTCGGATCCTCAGGGAGGAAGGTTCGAGATTCTGTAACATGCAGCGTAAGGGCAAGAAATCAAAGCTTTCGGAAGAGACATTAGGGCTTATGAAGAAACGACGTGAAAACCCGCCTGTCACTTCGTCAGCTCAGCGGGCTCTAAACCAAGAGATCAACAAGCACGTACGACGCGACCTCCGGTGCTCCAATACTCTGGACATTGAAAGAGCAATTGAGCTGAATCGGGGGTCAAAGGTGTTCGTACAATCTCTTGGAAGAAGCCACTTGACGAAGCTGACCACAACAAGTGGAGAAGTCGTTTCTTCGGTGCCGGCAGTCCTTTCGGAAGTGGAAAATTTCTATGGCCGGTTATACGCATCGCATGCATCTCGACCTGATCCCGGAAATGAGGATTCTAGAGCCACATTAACACGCCATTTCACCGAAGACCTGGCAGAAGTCAGCAGTGGCGAAATCGAGATCGCTCTGAGACAGCTCAAAAATGGAAAAGCCCCTGGCGAGGATGGCATTACAACAGAGCTTTTAAAAGCAGGAGGCAAGCCCGTACTGGGGGAGCTCCAGAAGCTTTTTAATGCCGTCCTCTTTGAAGGGAGAACTCCAGAGGCGTGGAGTAGGAGTGTTGTCGTCCTGTTCTTCAAAAAGGGAGACAAAACCCAGTTGAAGAACTATCGACCCATTTCCCTCCTAAGCCACGTATATAAGCTGTTCTCAAGAGTGATCACGAACCGACTTGCGCGAAGACTCGACGAATTCCAACCACCGGAGCAGGCTGGGTTTCGGAGCGGATACGGCACCATAGACCACATCCACACAGTGCGGCAGATTATACAGAAGACCGAAGAGTATAATCAGCCCCTGTGTCTAGCATTTGTGGACTATGAGAAGGCCTTTGACTCGGTTGAAATCTGGTCTGTTCTGGAGTCCCTGCAGTGTTGTCAAGTAGATTGGCGATACATCCAAGTGATGAGATGTCTCTACGAAGCCGCTACAATGTCCGTCCAAGTACAGAATCAGCAAACAAGGCCCATACCGTTGCATCGAGGAGTGAGACAAGGGGATGTTATTTCCCCGAAACTGTTCACTAATGCAATGGAGGATATGTTCAAGACGCTGAACTGGAAAGGACGCGGCATCAACATCAATAGCGAACACATCTCTCACTTGAGATTTGCTGACGATATCGTCATCATGGCGGAAACGCTGCAGGACCTACAACAGATGCTGAACGACTTGGCTGAATCTTCTCTACGCATCGGCCTACGGATGAACTTGGACAAAACCAAGGTCATGTTCAATGAACATGTTCTACCGGAACCGATTGCGATACACGGCGCCGTTCTCGAAGTTGTTCGGAAATATGTATACCTCGGGCAGACATTGCAGTTAGGTAGAAACAACTTTGAGGACGAGGTGAATAGGAGAATTCAGTTGGGTTGGGCTGCATTTGGGAAGCTACGTCGAGTCCTAACATCGTCGATCCCACAGTGCCTAAAGACAAAAGTCTTCAATCAGTGCGTCCTACCTGTCATGACCTACGGAGCCGAAACGTGGACACTGACGGTACGGCTGGTCCACAAGTTTAAAGTCGCTCAGCGGGCTATGGAAAGAGCTATGCTCGGCGTTTCTCTGAGGGATCGCATCAGAAATGAGGTAATCCGTCAGAGAACCAAGGTCATCGACATAGCCTACCGAATCAGCAAGCTGAAGTGGCAGTGGGCTGGCCATATTAGCCGAAGAACCGATAACCGTTGGGGTAAACGAGTTCTAGAGTGGAGACCACGCCTCGGCAAAGGTAGTGTAGGACGTCCTCAGGCACGGTGGAGTGATGACTTGCGCAAGACGGCTGGCAGGAGCTGGATGCGAGAAGCCGAAAATAGATCTCAGTGGCGTGCACTTGGAGAGGCCTATGTCCAGCAGTGGACTGCGATAGGCTGATGATGATGATGATGACTCCAACGAAAATTGTAGGTACTTCATGTGACGTATTCATAAATCTATCAGATCCTAGACCTGTAGCGTGAATCATAAAATAACTAAAAATTAAACTTTCAATATGTGCCTACTCAATATTCAATAAATACTTATTTACAAAGCATTTGGTCATCATTCAATTTCCACTTACCATTAGTTCGTTGTGGATCGATTTGAGCATGCAGTATAGAGAAGCCGGGCGCTATGATGGCGGGCAGCGTGCGCGAGCGCAGCAGGGGCGGGGGAGCGCGCCGACCGCCCCCGCCCAGCGCCTCCGCCGCCGCCGCCGCTGCCGCCGCCGCACTGAGGGTGAAGAAAATGTTTGTAAGTACACGTGAAAAAGGCCATTTATATAATATAAATATGAATATGAAATGATGAAGACGAATTTCAGAATTCAATAATAAATTATTTGTTTTTTTAGGTCCAGATGAAAACCAGCTTTAAGCCCTTGTCATGTGGCATAACGCTTTATGATGTTTTAGTTTTTTTGTGTTGAGCCAATTTATTTTTCTTCCTTTCATTTAAATAAGTAAATGTTTTGCATGAGAACTCCTAAGTGAGATACATTTTATTTAAATCTTTCAAACAAAATGGAAATCTAATCTACAAGCAATATTTACATTAATTGAAAATAAAATAAACTTATATATATATACAACTTAAAACTAATATAGGGCATCAAAAAATTGCTCCTCATCGCTGTCACTGGGTAATGTACCCAAAAGACTGGCAGCATTGCCACGTTGGATGGCAATGCTCAACCTCTGTGCGAAATAAAAGCCAGCCTTTGGGTCCCGGGAAGTGTCAACCAGGCGCTGGGAGATATCCCTGGCAAGAAGGTGGGCGCTCGGACCCCACGGCCCTAGAGTTTCAACCCCAAACGGCTCAAACATGTAATTGCCTATAAGGTTACTATATTTGCGCCGCTTGAGGCTCTCTGCTTGTGCATAAGTTATATATGTACATTATTTTATCTTGGATTCTAATGACTGAGTAAAGCAGAAGGAAAAAAACTTTGTCTCTGCCTTGAGGAATCAAGCCTTGCAAACGCTCATTTCTTCTCTATGTAATAAGAGATCGGTGCTCTGCGTTTTGACAACGAGAAGGCCGATGACATTTCAGGTATAGTATTATTATGATGGTTTTTAATGAACTTGGATAAATTATATAAAATTGTTACACAAAAGTTCCAACGGAAATAATCTTCTGGCTAAAATCCTTAGGAAAATCTAAAAAATAATTTAGAACTAACTGTAAGTTATTCAATATTATTTTCAGTTACAAAATAAAATGTAGGTTTCTCCACTTCTGGGGCACTGAACAGCTGTACGTCATTAAAACTTCAATGCTTAAATTGGAACGTTAAATTGCCACTGCCGAGCTTTGACACTGGTGAAATATTCGCTGAAAATATTTTAAAGCAGATGGCTTTTGCGTTGTAAATAAATAACTTTTGACTTAATTGTAAATACTGAATTACTGCCCTGCCGCAAAATAGTTTACTTAATTGATAAATATATAGGGTATATAATATATAATAAATATTTAGCAAAACGTAAGACTTTGCTGTCCGTCTTTCCGTCTGATATCTGATAGGTAGATAAGCAGGTGAAAGTTTCACAGACATAATGATAAATACTGAAAATAGGTATGAAGAATAAAATATTATAGGCGCTTCGACAGCAAACATGATGTTTTTTGCTTCTTTTTGGTCGATATACATTAGGTAATATCTTGAAATAATTACAGAATACACGAAAAAATATAAAGAATTATATCAATTTGACTTTAACATAGCTGAGTAAGTTCAGTTATAAAACACGTCACGAAAACAGACATATGCATGCAATACAAAATAAATAAAATCAAGGAAAACAACAACAAAACCATAATATGCAATAATCCCATAAAAACAATATAAAAGACACAAACATGACATGCAAGCCCGCGCATCTTACTCGACATGCCGCCATTTTGTTTGCGTAACCGCCGGCGGATAGCTGATAACAGTCCCACATTCAACCCCTGCTACAAAGAAACAGCCAGAAACTAGATATGTATGTATGTAAAAGATTACAGCTTGACTTACTTTGTGAAAGATTTCAATATACTAGCTGTTCCCCAGAGATTGGGGATATTATATTATATTGGGGGATAGAAGTATCGGGGGAGCCCTTATTCTAAGTTACACTTAGTGAGGGAAACGTTAAGAGATTGTTGATGAAAACGGGCATGATACACGTATCGATAGCCTAGCCTGGGAAACTAATTTAGTGCTACTAGGTAATAGATAGGCAGTCGATGACGCAAACTAGCCTATAGGTAAACATTAAACCTACTTAACATATAGGTACCATAAACATTAAAATCCGTTAATTACTTTTTGCGTGAAAGAGTTGCAAACATCCACAATACACATCGATTCATCCTCACAAGAAAACTTTCACGTCTATAAGTAAAGCGTAAAGAAATAAAGAAAAAAATAATGAAGAAATTAAGGATAGGGTTTTTTACTAGTTTTCTAAAAGTTCTTCTGCTAACTTCTACTACTTTTTGAATTCGGAGAAATGTAACAATTGATATATTTTTATAGTAACCAATTTGCAATAAATCTCTGAAAAATCTGTAAGCCAGCACTAGATTTAACTAATCTATAAAACTTCCAAACTATCGAGTAGAAAATTATTGGAAATGTTCGAAGTAGATTCGTGATAACTTTTGATAAAGTAATATTGTTTCAGCCTGGAGCGTGAGAAAAACAGTAAATTATCTAGACCGATATTGTTATTCGATCGGCTATATTTTTCTTCTTGGAAATGTACCAAAATTTTAAATGCAGTTTCAAGCATATTCTCATTTTTTCCTCATTCATTTGCTGTAATATTTCATTCAATATCGGTTTTAAAGTCATTTTCTGTTGGATTCTTGCCAGCTGACTAGGGAGATAATGTGTATAGTTTGTTTGATATTGGTCCTTTATCTGATAGAAATTGTCTGTAATGAATTGGTACTGTACTCTGACATCCTTCATTTTCTATACTTATAAATAAAGAGGCAACATTCTTTTGTTTTTTGTATCCTCTAGACTCCGAAACTACAGAATCGATTTTAAAATTCTTTCACTGTTGGAAAGTTAGACTATCCTAGTGTGACATAGGCTATATTTTTATCAAGCTACGGGCAGTAGGTTTAACCGTGCGCGGGTGAAACCACGGGAAAATAGCTAATATACAATTAAGCTATTTTACCTTCTGCTTGAATCCTTTCATGACTTACTGACGACCTGACTCGTAACTCCACAAAATAACCTACAATTTTACTCTATTTATGCCTTAATATATTGTTCTACAACTGGATCATTTACTCTCTTAATAAATGCAACACAACTCATTTGAGGTGCCTGTGGCAAACGACGCTACTTACGTGCCAAGTCGCTCAATAGAATTTAAGAAGTTATGCTTAGGAAACCGTAGAGGTAAATTGTCGGTCGTTTGAGCGTTCTGGAGTTTCTAAATTTGTATATATTTTTTGGCGGGTGTGTGTTTTTGAGACGTACTTATGAGCTCGGTCTTAGTTTAACTTACCAATCTTATTATTTCTATTTTAAGTGCCAGATATTAAGCCAAAAATATGGTGATAGTAGAAATTGCATTCTCTGATTTTACTGACTGCATGAACTTTCACTAATGATATTGTGGTCTCTTGAACTTAATAAGGTAGGTCCTTGATTAAACCAAACATTCCCAAGTCTTCATAACTGTACATCAATTTGTTGACTTCTATTCTAATAAAACAAACTTCCATACAACATAATAACACCATGTTTTTATGAGGTAACTACTAAATAATTCAATAATTAGTCCAAGCCCGATAAAAATACATTTCATCACATAAAAGCCAATTGTGACCCAAAAGCCCCTGTTAACATCGATAAGGTGAAATAATATGTCATTAGCCGTTTGGGGTCACAAAGAAAATATTTGTAACAGACCATTATTGTGCTAGTACATTAGGCTTAGAGCTCCTGCAAACTGTCAACTTTTAGTCGGCCGATAGTTCGTTTGGGCTCATAAATCAGTCAGGCTGTCATTTAACATCCCAGGCAGTCTTTACGGGTAGTTGGAAGCCAGCAAGACTGACACAAATCTTACCAAAACCCAAAACGGGTTGCCCGAGTAACTGGGTTGAGGATATCAAATAGGCAGTCGCTTCTTGTAAAATACTGATTAAACAGCTGCATCCGGTTACACTGGAAGCCGACTCCAACATAGTTGGGAAAAAGACTCGGGAGATGATGATGATTTCCATTAATAAAAATTGCTGACAATCGGGCCAACTGTCGGCCGACTGTTTAGTCTACAGCCTGAAAATACTCTTACTCTATTTGCTCACACCACTCACGCCTGACAACGTGTAATTTAGCGAAGTAGAAGGACTGTATAATATGAGGCTGTCATTTCCATACCCGCGGTGTGAACACGATGTATAAATGTATGTATAGTCTAATGTAAATATGTAGACGACATTATTTGCTGTCTAGAAGCATTAGCACGTAATTTACTGTCTGCTTTTGTAATATTAAGTTCTATAAAATGGCAATAGGAGTTAGTAGCTTAGTAACAGCGACAAATGGATTTATATATCAATGAGCAAAAGGTCTATATATTCAGATTAAAGTCCAACTTTCTAATCAATGAGTTGGTGGAGATTTATGTGAATAAGTCCAAAAAGATGGTCTTAGCAAGATCATTTTATCCGGTTGCTATGATGTAGAGGTCAAAAAGGCAGTCGTAGCTAACCAAATTGGAAGTCAACCTCAAATATCTAAGCCAGACTATCTAGCCGACAAGATAGATAGAACTTTAAATCCTAAAGTATTAAAATGAATAAGCAACCACGTGAAATAATTCTTTAATACAATTAAACTCATTATCTATCTAAACAGTATTGTTGGCAGTGATATTGGCAACAGTAGTGACTGCTATTGGTAGAACACTACTTGGGTTTGCATTTGTCTGAGCTGTTTCATTCTTCACTTGTTCTGATCCTTGTGAAGTTACATCAAGTGTAGTAGTTATATTTTGATTAGTAGCTGTAGTTTCGTTCAAATTGCTTTCTACTTCAGTTCTTCTCGTATTATTTGCCTTTTCAGCTTCATGCTCAGTTGTCAAATTAAGCTTGGTGCAGTTGTGACATCCGAGACCTTTGAAAATATTAGAAATAGTTTAAGTACCTCGAATTCTTAAGTTATAATTTTTTTTTAGAAGTTTGCTTCTTTGAATTCTAGTCTTAAATAATTAAAACAATAAAAGAGTTGGAAATTCAAAAACTAGTCTATTATCCTTTACTTCACGCTTGATTACATTTAAAAAGTCAAAAATTATTCAGACTTAAAATTCAGAACGTAAAATAAAAGTGACATCAACTTATCGTTTTACGGTCGGTTTAATATTCCTAAAAGAATGGAGACAGATATTTCATAGCTAATAATCTTGTCTATTAAATGGAAAGGTTCGTCGAAAAAGGGATCTTTTGTTTTTTGAAACCATATCTATTCAAACACTAGCTTTTTTCCCACGGTTTCACCTGCATCCCGGGGAACTTATTCCAGTAGCGCATAAAATATAGCCTACGTTACTTAGGAATAGTGTAGCTTTCCAATAGTGAAAATATTCATATCAATTCACTAGTTTAGAACAAACAAATCATCCTCCGAGCCTTTTTCCCAAACTACGTTGGGGTTGGGTAGGGAACAAACAAAAACCATGTTTATTCTTTATTATATTAGTATAGAACTACAGGTAAATGACAATTCTTACCAACAAATAAATTGCTTAATCCTGGTATGTACAACGAAGATGCCCCGACCCCCACCTCGACGTGAACTTTGCCTATGTTAGATATTCCGTTGGCATCCAAATTGAGAGAGTCCTTGCCTAAAAGGGTAATGGATTAGGTCTAAGCAGTATTTTCGCTCATTCTATCAGCCTTTTTGGATATTGGCTGTCGAATGTTATATACTCTTTCATTTTATAGATATGAGACTTTTTCTAGCAATCCTGTTAGAACTTTATTAATTTTCTAGCTTTTTTACAATTATGACTCGCCGTAAGATGATCTTTTGTGTGACTTTCCATCATCGTAATAACTGCGTTATAATAAGTATATATGATGTCCTCCTTCAAAAGTTATGATGCTATTAATCATAGACCTAAAATTATCCATTCTTATCGCATATAACTTATCACTTTCTAATTAAAATATTGACCAACTCTAAATTTTCAAATCTTTTCAAATATACTCAGAACCTTTCGGAATGATAGCAAACGTAATTAAAAGCTTACGTCGTCACTAATTAATTTACGCTGTCAGCTCTCATTACTTACGGAGGAGTTGTGAAATTGACTTAACTTTGGCGTATTATATTAAAAGGAGGACGAACATTGATAAAATGATACTCCCTTTGTTGCTAAGGAAACTTCTGTGACCAAAGTTGTATATGACTTCTTACTAAGAAGTTCTTAGGAACGGAGGCTTCTATCACATATATACAGAATTTTATATGTATACTATAGTCTGCCGACGGTTTAACTCGCGTATCTACTTCATGTACATGTACATGGATGAAAAGCCCATCTATAGCTTCACTCGACAAATGGGCTATCTAACATTCAAACAAAACAAACTGTTCAGTATACCTATTAATATTAGTATAGACGAAAGACCTTTTTAAATAATTAAGTCCTTTTGCGATTCTATGAGTTACCTAAAGAAGTTCATTAGAGTTTTGCTACTAATCTATATGGAGACGTTAAAATACGTACTCTTCAAACTATATAGTACTTATCTCCAATATCTAATACATTATATTTAAAGCAACGTCCATACCAGTTCCATGTTTAAGTTGCAAGTTCGTATCCCCAATAGCACTAATGCCATTGACCTTCAGTTTGACATCAAGATTTTGCAAATTCTTGTCACAAGGCTTATTATTTTCAAAACTATTGTTAATTGTATGGTTGGCTTCTAAGAAATGTGTCTTCTTTTTCTTTTTGTCTCTCACTTCTTTCAATTTTGTTTCGAGCTGAAATTAATGTTGTGCTTTCAAAATTACTTTGGACACAATATTATTTTTCTGACAACTAAGAGGTTGCTTTAGATGTAAAAAAACTCAATGCTCTAAAGAAAAGGTGATGTAATTCAAATGATGTAGTATACAAATACCATTAAAATAGATTCTGGTTCAATAAAAGTGAGCAATATACAGCTGAATGGTAATGAAAAGGCAAAAAATACACCAATAAAAGAACTTACGCAAATCTCATCAGAGCTAATAAGAACGAACATAAATGATGTATTTGACCTTGACAGTAGACGATTTGTATTGATTACTTACTTAGGGACAGTTCGGGAGTATAAGTAAATAAGTATATACCTACTGGGATAAAGATAGACTGTTTGTATGTAATAATGTTATGTACAAAATAATGTTGATACATTAACATCCATTATTAAAGCCAATTAAATTGTGGATCATGGAAAGATCGCACACAACATTAAGTCAAAATATTGTATAAAAATAATAATTTGGCTTTAAAGAATGGAAATTGTGAGGTTAAGTCAGACAAAAAGTGTGAAATTGGGTTTAAAGGAGTTTTTTTTTTTTTTTTATAGCAATCGTTAAAAAATGAAATACCATACTAAGATACTGGCTGTTAAAATGTAAAAGTTAAAGTTATTCTCAAATCACCAATTATTAAATAAATATATTTCTACACCCGTACATCATTCCATCTATATCGTACCCCGTATATACAAGCTACATGATGTATGAACACTCTAACAAGGTTAGTCTCCAACCCAAGCCCTACGGGCTCAGATAATTGATTTGTTGCGAACTTCGCACATCAAGAGTAATTCACCGAAGGCAATTGTTTCATGTGCCGAAACTGTGATCACCTCTTCAAAGTTGCGATACATTTGTTCGAGATCAGCGCTCTCGTCACAAGTTGCTTTGGTGTTATTAGAAATTACATGTTCGTGGTTTGGGATGATATTTGTTGGTTTCTCTGTTTTGCTTTGTGTGTTAGTTTTGCTTTTCTTGCTGTGGTTGTGAAGGTAGAAATAAATACAGCAGTCTTACAGCATGATAGAATTAATTCGTGTTTTCTTCTTTTTGTGTGTGTTTTTTTCTTGATCTAGTCAAAATGCTGAATATTTCAACAGAGTAATTTTAATTTTATCAAAAGTTTACTTTGCTGCTTAAAATAAATCTTCCTTTCTGAAGGGAGTAACACTTTCCACTTTTAAGAAGTTTAAAATAATACGTACCATATCTAGTAAAACATCTTTTTGTTCTGAAAACGCTTGGTCGACTATCTCGCTTCGCCTTTTGGGATCTAAATAGGGTTTCACGTTCATCATGCCATGGGCATTAATACTATTGGCTTGTGAATCTTCCAGTATTGCTACAATCTAAAAAAGGAAGTAAAAAACATGTTTATGATTGATAGTTTAAATGTATGGAAGATGGTGATTGTTCTCCATTTTGTAAAATAGCAACGACAACAACTTATAACAGATTTTTGCCAACTCTTCTGCTTGATTAGTTAAAATTCTCTGTTTAAATGATCTGATATGAGATAAGCTTTTTGATATTAAAAAAATGTAGAAATTGAAGAACTACACATCGCTATATACTTCTAAAAAACGAACAGACATTATAGCCGCTGACGTAGCCACTTATTTCAAACTCTTAAACCCTCTCACAACCCTTTCTAAATGGGGGAGTTTTATTTTCGTATCCGACAAGTCCAATACTTTTCATCAATAGCTACATATATGTGGATATCTTAAGCTACATTTTAACTGTAAAGATTTGCAACTATTGTACAAAAATAACCGTAGGAACTTCCTATATATATTAAGTAATACAAATACTACTACCGTAGTAACTAATAAAACACCACAAAAGAAAACACAGTGACGCAACACAGCACCATCAATCATCATAACTTACCGTAACGAGAGCCACCACAAAAATTACCCCTTTGACCACAACGTAAAACGAATTACCGGTACAAGCCATAAATTCGTAATTCGAACACTGTTTGTTTTTTATTTACCGACATTCCGAAATGGAATAACCAATAAATTGATGATTTGCCTACAGCGAATAAAGTCCCTAGCGAATAAATGTTAACATGATTTTTCCGAATAAACTACTATTTATTTATGACAATACTTTTTATTTGTGTTGTTGGTATTGCCGATGTAAAAAGGTTGAAGCTGTAATAATATAATACACTAACTACTACAATGTATAGTATTGAAGTTTTCGGATATTTCCTGAATATAAAAGGTGCAAAAAACGGGGGTGTTAGTATCTATACTGCATTTTGCATATTCGTCCGTATCTCAAGAGAAGTACATACCACCCCTGGATAAAAACCAGCCTATCTCTGTCTAGAGAATACTCCCTATGTAGATAGTAGATAGGTATACTTCTATGTCTATCTCTAGTGATTCAACTGTTCTAGAAAGAAACTTACTTTCGCCTTTACAATGTTAGGTAATATGTAACTAAGAATATGCACAATGGTAAACAAAAAACCTTCTATACTTCCCTTTCTTCCCTTATTTACTGAAAAGTTTGAAACTCATTGACACGTACTTTTTCCCCGCAATAGAAAAAAGTCTGATACTCGTACAAAACTTGCGTATTGTGTGTAACTTACAGAACCTTTCTGATAAAAGTTTATTGGAGTGACGCATGTACTGGCACGTGCAATGGCTGCGTAACTTATGTATGTAAGTTAGCGATTTTTATGATAACCCACACGTAGTTTGTTGTAATCTACTTACTTAATATTGAAATCCAATCATGGCTTTAACGCATAACTGATAGATATTTCCTCTGTAGATTGTCGATACAATCCTACTAACATATAATGGAAAACTTGTTGCAAAAGTAATATACTTTTTTCTCGCAATAGATACGGGTAGGGATATGGATACTTATAAACAGTATAGAAGAAATTGCCTCCTTTTTCAGAAAGTCGATCAAAAAAACATGCTGCGACCAATTGCTGTTGAATTGAAAAAAAAATGCGAATGATCCTACAAACCCACGGACAGACAAACCAACATTATGTATTTTGATGACTAACACCAAAACAACATAATTCGGTAAGCCTTAACAATGTAGTTATTCCGCAGAGTACATACCAGTAATGTGAATGCCAAATGTGCTCCCGCCATTGCGTTTTACTGTTGACGTGAAACGAACCAATAACCGCCTGTATGCGGGGTTGCTAGTGCAAGAAAGAAAAATTCGTCGGATAAAACATTTTAACAGTTTTGACAGTGTGAACACAATTGTTGATTTTACACTGTTCAACGTTATGTTACTGTATTTACACTCTAAGTTAGGATCAATTCTTAATTGGTCTTCATAGTTAATTAAATGTGAAATTACACGCTTAGTCGTCTTCGCTATCTCTTAAAATAAAAGTAAATTCGTTGGTCTTATAACTCCAAAGAAGCCGATTTATTTATAAAAAACCGCTGCACTAACAAACAACTCAAACAAATATAATTATAAAAACAAAATCAATTTACCACAGTCAAAGAAAACACAAATAACAAATTAAGTACCCCTCATTATTTCACATTTAACAACAAAGTAGACGCCCACAAAAATAATCCTCAAAACTCTCCCTAAACTCTGGGGAATTTCCCGACGCTGGCAACACGAAACGTGCGAAATTTTACGATCGGTTTCTGAAATCGACATTTATAAATAAAAACAATTTAAGCGCATTTTATGGCTTGCATACGGTACGAAATGCGTTCAGATCGAAATAGGTTTATATAGAACTTTACTGCAACTGTACGCATGCGAGTACCTTCACCGATGATGTAAATAAATGTATTGCTTAAACATTTGCTTAGTTTTATTTTTAGTGTTAGCCTCTTTTCCTCTAAAATCATGTATTTTAGCCTCTAGAAATCCTGTCCTACAATACAAAATAAAAAGTCTTAAACGTTATAAAAATATCTGAATAGCCATCAATCTTTCTGAAAACGAAGTCTTGCGCAGTTTTTTTTTATTATTTTCTACATTAAAATAAGTTAAGATAGTAAAATTATTGAAACGCTAGTTCACTTTCTTTGAATACAGGCAGGTAGAGACCTAGTGGAATAAAATTAATACCATTACCGTTCATTACATTTTTAAGACTGAGATGGAATTTCCAAGAATCGATTTCAATTCATTTTCTAGATGAAATTATATTCACGATCTGCCCATTTCTGCGTAATGAACAAAATTATGGAACTTGTAACTTTCATTTTCATTACACATTATTTTCAGGAAGGTTTTCCTAATATTACATGGAAGAAACAAGGAGTTTTAAGATTCTCTTTCAAGTAAAATTATTTTAACTTGAACTTGTACCTATCATAATTCAGAGGTGCTTGATTCATTGCTTCATTATCAGTCTCAATGTTTTTGTAGATAAAGTTTTTTGAATAAACCGATATCATGTTTAAAAAAAAAAAAAAAAACTTGATCGTGAATAACTTTCTAGTCTAATTAGAAAAAGCGTATTTTCTACGTCTATATTAGTGAATCTAACATTCTTATAATAAGTCCATTCATATTCATTGCAATGTAATCCTTTCCATAGTATAATCTTAATATCATTTGAAAACTTAATAAAAGTACATGATACTTTTAAGAAAAATATCTAAATAACATCTATCTATAAAATCATTTCTATCCCAACCAACCCCCGCCAGAGGAAAAAAGATTCCCTAAATTGCCATAATGGACGAGCAATATCATCCCATTCTTAATCTCGATAGAACCGACAATTTGCCAACATCCTATTTCTCAATCGTAACAATAAAATGGAGAAACCAATAAAACCCAAATGGAAGTTGCGAAACAAAAATAATTTGATTTGAAGTAGAATTTCAATCAATTCGTTATTGCTCTTCGAGTACGACAAACGGTAAGCAAACTTACAACTAAAATATTGCTTTTCCAAGCTTATTTCTTTGTGTATGTATTGCTTTAATTAAGCCTTTTCTCTTCATGTTTAAATTATTTTAGTGACTAATAAGCCTCTCTCTTCTCTCTTCATCTTTTAATTAATTTAGTCAATAATTTGAACACACAGATTCAATCAAAAGATTTTTTGGCCTACCCCATCTAACATTGATGATTCTCATTGCTTACTTAATAGCTTATTCATTAGAATTCTACTTATTATTGCAATTGCGTCAACGTAGTACTGAAAAGCTTATTGCAGAAAACGCAGTAGGTACATGAAACAACTTATTTTAATTTTTAAAATCCAACGATCATTTGCAAAGACGATCTTATAATAAAGCTACTTATACCGTAGAAAAAGAGTAAAACAGTAAAATAACTTCCTGAAACGAAATTTAAAGCAAAAACCACAACTACAAGTTTATCGCCACAAACGTGGCAATAAATTCAGAATTGCCATGAAAGTCACTGATGTAAACTTATTTATTCGCAGAATATGTTTTCTCAAGCATTCACTTTTTTGCTGGGGTACCTCGCCGTCGTCTCCTCAAGGGAGGCAGTCCGGCCTATGCCTACGATAACCAACTCCCTGGTGAACCTCGGCAAAATGGAAATCTCATTTTATTTCAACGGTAACGGTCGTGGTAAGATTTAGATGAAATAGGACGCTGTCCCAAAAGATCGCAAAGATATATTGAAGGACTCAAAAGGGCTGAGGGTTAGCTTCGACGGCTGTATTTATTGTTAGATTTATCGTCCGATAGTCTAACAAAAGAAGATCTATGTTTTATCGTTTCTTTAAGGATTTATATATTTAAAGCTGAAATCTAAAATTAATTTTAATGTTTGCAGATCCAAATCATCATCCAAATCCACCAGAAAGCCAAAGCTACAACCAAATGCCACCTTCAGTATTCATTCCCAAAGTGGAGACAATTATTGAGGAGCCCTGCCTTTGTTCAAGCCTCCGTAGTCCTAAAGACTCCCTCTTAAGCAACCCAAGTAGCTTCCTTAACAAGATACTTATGCATAATGACTTGTTCTCCTTTAACAAAGATCCACTGTCATCTACACTATGCTGTGATTCTCACGAGCAAATACAAGAAGGAACTATTGTTTTCGAATTGCCTGCTACCCCGAAACCTAAACCCGGCCCAGCTAGATCGAATCTGCCTATGATGCCATTCTTACTCGATAGTATAATCCCAAATAAATCGATGCTACCTCCCTTAAAAACGAAAGCAATTGAAATCTTCCTGTTCCCAAAGAAAAAAGATATGGCAAACGTAATGAATACCTTTGAAATGGCCAAATTCCCAAAGAAGAAAGACTCCATTGCAAAAGACGGTATCACAGTTGTTGGAGATAAAAAAATTGAAAATAATGTTAGTTTCTTCAAGCCACCTCCTCCGGTAAGGAAGGAGTCAACTGCTCAGATTGTAGTGACTAAAGATAATGAAACTGAGAAGCCTGTTGAAGACGATAAGATGCTGGTAGAACCTGCAAACAAGCCTAATGCAGTGTAAATTAGAGATGTAGTAAATAAAATAGAAGGAGGATTTAAACGGCGTTTTACTTGACCCTCAGCCTCCCTCCTAAGTTTAGGTGAAATCTAAGAAAAATAATCAGGACTATACTAACAGTTAATTGACATAACGATGTAAATAGTTACAGAATTAATGTAAGGAAGAAATCTTCACAATTATTATGATTATACCTATTTCTAAACTAGTTCAGCTAAATCAAACTGGGACAGATCGAGACCAACTTCAAAGCTCAAATTCTCCAAGTTTAGCAAATTTCGCAACTAATCGAAGTATAATTCTTGTCTCTGCCTTCGAGAACTTACCTAAGCTTGATCGGAATACTAAAAAGATCTTGATTTAAGACTTTGTTAGGACAGAATAATTTAGTCATTAGACTTTTTGGTCTGTCTAATCTTCATAGTTTATTTACCGTTACTTAAATACAATATAGGATTAACTATACCTACTCAATTATAGGACACGCCATATGTAATATGCAATAAGCTATAACAGTATTTACCCCAATATCGGATTATGGGTCTTCACCCATAATTATAAGTCAAACAGCAAAAACGACCGACGCATAATGAAGCCGTTTCGTTCCCCCACTATTATTTATTCATGTAATTACTCCGCACTAGTATTCATTGCTTGCTAGTGTAACGACGCTGATCGCATCAGCATTGTTGCCAAGCAATGTACGTCGCATCAATATGTTCGCTGAAAGTGTTCACGTAGGCAGACCGTGGGTTCAGTAAACGTGGTACGTGTCCGTATTGCTAACTACCCTCATTTGCATTTGTATAAGCAAAGGGATTATCTGCAGGTAATGTGTAATGAGGACGCGATGGTTGATTGGGGTGGCCGTAATTAGACCTTTTTTGTACAGACTTTTTATTGTCCGTAGAAGCTAATTGGAGTTTTATCTTAGAGAGTTCTAAAAGGGGTCCGTATTCTAATTTCTGTAATTGAAAAGAAACAAGTCATACTATAAAGAACAATATATAGTATTACAAAATGTGGTACTAAGTTAATCATAGGTCTCTATTCACAGGTATGTAACCTGTGTATTCGTAAGAAAATTCTAGGAGAATAGGAACTTTTTACAAAGTACGTGAAACGGTGTTAAACTTTTTCAGCCCGTATCTACGTGGTCTGTGCCCAAAATTAAGCTTCCAAGTTTGTTAGAAATGTTAAATGACTTACGGATCCTTGATTACATAGACATTCAAACTTCTAAATACCTGTTTACCTGAGCAAAAGCTTAGAACTTATTTAAGTAGGTATCTCTACCTTCTAATCCTATAGTGAAAGTCTTTCTAATCCCAAAGAAATCCAGTACCGAAAAACATGTAAAAAATCTACCCACTGATTACTTTTCTTTGGTCATCACATAAGGCGTAGCTAGGTTGATACTGCTAATATGATTTTTTCTTGTTCAACATTGTCAAAAGGTCCGTAATTAAAAACTAACTCCTATCTTTTAACTCAAAAAAAGGATATTCTACTTATAGTTAAACTACTTACTGTTTCTCTTTCCTCTGTTGCCGCTTCTTCTTGAAAGCCCTCTTGACTCTCAAGAGCAAGAAGGCAGCTCTGTCTATAGTTAGCACTGACGGCCGCTTGGCGGCGCTAGGCTCGTCCATCCCCTCCTCTTCGGCCGGCTCATCGCACAACCTCAGGCCTAGCCATCGCTGTTTAGTCGCAGTCCTCGTGGTGACGCCGCGGGGAACACACGTCTGCTGAACGCACGCTTATAGCATTTTGTTTACGAAACTTAGATTTATAAACTACGCGATGTTATGTACACTTTGAACACTAATTTTGAATGAAGCAAACACTGATTCTCACTTTTCACTTTTTTGTGGTAGACACTTATGTACGAATATCACCTGAAACAAAGAAAGCACAATTTAGTATCAAGATTTTCAGTTACATAGTGGGAAATATTTATTTATTTATACTTCATGCACATTTCGTACAATGGCGGACTTAACGCCTTAGGCGTTTTCTCCCAGTCTACCTTTAGGTGGTGGAGAAATAGCAGTGGTAGGTGCAAGGTTTTTGTTTGGATAGTTACATAGTATACAATATATATATGGATAATAATACATAATATACATACATACATACATATTATAATTGCCAGGAGAGATAAAGAAATAGATAAAAAAAAAAAAAAAAACAATCTACGGTAGCGATTCTGCCAATTTCCTATGGATGTGGTCGCGTAATTTCTTTTTGAATGTATAACGACTGTTAACCATCCTGACTTCCAGAGGTAGCTCATTCCAGAGAAGAATAGATTTAACAAAGAAGGAAGAGTGAATGATATCTGACCGGTGAGCAGGGCAGTGAAGAAGACGATTATTAGAGGAGCGGAGATTTTTGCTATGTTGAGAACATATATATTGGAAGTGAGGAGTTAAATAAGAAGGCGTACAGGGAGAGTGTAGAATAGAGAAAAGAGTAGTTAATGCCCTCATCACACGACGTTGTCTTATCGGTAGCCATTTAAGTTGCGCTCGATAGGCTGACACATGATCGTACTTGCGGAGATTAAAAACGAATCGAATGCAATTGTTGAGAAGCCGGTCAAGTTTATTGAGCAGATCTGCATTCAGGTCATAGTAGCAAACATCACCATAGTCGATTATGGGAAAGATTAAAGTTTGCATAAGCGTCGCCGAAAATCGATCTCAGTGGCGTGCACTTGGAGAGGCCTATGTCCAGCAGTGGACTGCGATAGGCCGATGATGATGATGATGATGAAGCGTCGCCTTCACGTTCCCTAACATTACGTTCCCTAACATTAAAGATTTATGGAATCTGAGATTTCAGTTTTATGAAAAGGATCACATAATTTAAATTCAAAATTAATCATTCAATGAAGTTCGAAAGTAGAATGTACGAATGTTCCAGAATTTTATGTAGAAGCGTCTATTACTATTACAGTCTATCAGATTCACATCGGATAGCAGAATTAATGCCATTACGAGTATTGATGGAGTCTAGACGGACAGAATATTAATGCAAATTGTTTACGTCTACAGATTTCAGATATATAACTTCATTTGTAAGTACAAGTCTGTAGCTGCTGCTTGGTCATTTTATTTTATTTGTAAAAAAAATCTACGTTGTATTTGCTTATGTATTTGTAGCTCAGTGCATAAATTAAAATTTCTACAAAAAAGTAACATAATAGTAACATAATAGCTAAAGTATTGCAATTGCAAAGTTATCTGATGCTTTTACACTTAAGAGCGTGTACGCTCGGCGCGCGATGTCAACTTTAGGTAATTCAACGCAAAAAACCGCGCAGACTAGCGTCGCGGCTGTGTGCGTGCCTATCATACTTCACGTATAGTCACACAAACCATTTTGATCCTTTCGAGTGAAATTGGTAGAACAAAAAATATATTATTTAGTAAATAGTTAATAGCGGGAAAATAGTGTAAGTCTATGGATGTCTAAAATATAAAAGCATGAAAATAAGTCGTTAATACTTACACTCTTTTGCAAAAAAATCGAGCACCTATGAAAACCTTGGTTTTGAGGACTTTCTGTATATTACATACAATTTTCAACAGTACTAAATAGTCGACTGATGATTAATGACAATGTTAAGAGTTTCTGTATTTTAACCGATTTCAAAAAAAGAAAGGAGGAGGTTTCAATTAGATTGTTTTGTGATTGTTCTCAATTTGATTGTTCTCGCTTTCTCAAAGACGCCTGGACCGATTTGAAAAATTGATTGTTTATATGAATGGTCCAGTCCATCCAGACCGAAAAATTGTGGTCAAATAACAACAATTGCCGGAAAGCCAAATTTTGGTGAAGAGCTTGGGTTTACCATTGCAAATAAAGTTTTAAGTTATCTATCCTATATGCTTCAAAAGTTATTCGAGATCAAAAGTCAAAATTTGGGTACATCCAAAATGAAAAAAAAAAAAAAATATAGCTCGATTGGTAACAGACATCTGCAATAAGTGATTTCTAGCCTAAGGAGTCCGCCATATTGGATTTAGACTCGCGACACATTTTTTTTCGAGTTATTCATAGCAAGCCCTTTCATTTGATACCCATATCGTAGGAATGCATTAAAAACATTTTTTTCTCCATATTGGGTATACCGCCATATTGGATATAGAATCATACATTGTCATTAAAACTGAACATTCAAACAAAATTTCAACTCAATCGATAAAAAAATATGCTTAAAAAAAATAGTAATGTATCAAGATTTGTTGGTCGCGCTTGAAATGTACTCTATTCTCGGTATCCACGGCAGAGGTTATTCACCCTACGCGATGTGACGGAGCGACACGTCCTCTCTCTGTGAAGCCTTGCGGCGGTCTGGTTTGAGTTGACTCGCGTGCAGCGTTTTATAGTAGTTTTTAAATAATTTATAAAAAAATAAAAACGAGAGATTAAATAATAATATAAAGTTTATGTTTTAAAGAAAGAGTTATATTACTATAGTAAATAATTGTTATATTAAATTAAGTAAGATATATAGGTAAAAAAAGCATTTGAAATTCACAATTTTTCACATTGTTAAAATATTTTTTTCTGAAAGATAGAGACCTAAATCAAAAAATGTTTTCAACTAACTATAGGCACGGGGATTTCGTCTATGAGTAAAAAAATAAATATGATTAGATTTGCCACTGTTTTCACATGAATTTAAGCTTCGAAATAGACTCTGAACGGGAATTTTATAAAACATCTGTTACGTTATAGGGGTTTTAAGTATTTAAACTACACAAATTGAAATTTATGTTCAATTAACTATATAGACAGTGAAATTACCTTGCGTTATTAAAAATAACATAGTTATAAGATAAGTAGTTACTGAGAAACAGTGGTTTGAAAAGTACCATTTTAGGCCAAATGGCGCGCGGTTGACGTACACGCTCTTAAATACTTATTTGACAATTCGCTGTTTCCGAGTTTTATGAAGCTCTATTCAGGTCTAAATTTATTGAATCGAAATTCAATGATTCCCCCGTGGCCGAAATATGCTACTTTTTATCCGAGTTCGTTCGAGTAGCTCCCTAGAAATGCGAGCGGAACCACAGAAAACATCTAGTAATAAATAACCCGTTCCTTCAGCATAAATATGCGTCTACTGCAACGACAACACACAATTACTTGCTATCTACATGCACAATAACAGACTTCAGTGCGGACAAAGTAAAGCGCTCTGTGTTTTTACCCGACTGCCAAAGAAGGAGGGTAATGTTTTTCGAGTGTATGTAAGTATGTAAGTATGTATGTATGTCTGTATGTCTGTTCCTTTGTGACCTCCTGTAGCCTAAACGGCTTGATGGATTTTGAAGTATGAGGTATCGTTAGATTTGTCTTGATTACGGGAGTGTCATAGGATACATTTTATCCTAAAAGTCCCACGGGATATTTTTTCTAAATTTCCCTTTAAAAAAATATGTATGCGGTATCATTAGATTCATTTCAATCACGGGAGTAATTAATATAGGATACGTTTTTTCTCAAAATTCCCACGGGAACATGTTAATTCTGCGTCAACGCAAAGCAACTCATGCGTTAGCAAGCAAAAAGCGATTCTTTTGGCGATACAATCACGTCGTCTTGATCAAATGCATGAACGTCGTCTTGATCGTCTTGAACGTCGCATTGGCGGTAAATTTATGTTGCGGAGTAACATCACTCGTAATCTAAAGCCAAATGTCGTCGAAATAATTTAAAATGGTACTTACATATACATATCTTCTACATCTACAACATTTTCGTTAAATAAAAACAGCTAAAAAGTTATAAATAAAAGAATTATTATTAAAAAAACAAAATACCCGACTGCACACTAAAAAAAGAGTAAAACAAGCCCCACAATAATATTGATCAATACAACTTTACTGAATATAATTTATAAATATTGATGGAAAGCATCGCAGGCGGGGACCACCTTGACCGCCACCAACGAAAATTCTGCTAAATGGTGCACAACCCAAATGACTATAAATGAGCCTCTGTTGGTCCCCGCCTGCGATGCTTTCCATCAATATTTATAAATTATATTCAGTAAAGTTGTATTGATCAATATTATTGTGGGGCTTGTTTTACTCTTTTTTTAGTGTGCAGTCGGGTATTTTGTTTCCATTAACTCGTGTCCTTTGAACACTGTGCATTTTGACGGTTTTAAATTACAGCTTTTTTGATACTCCGCTTGATGAAATGCTAGTATGGATACCTATTTCATTAGGATGAGTGTTACTTAATTGTATGTGTGTGTGTGTGTATCGTATTTATGTAGATGGATGGAGAGGAAGAGGAAGACCTAAGAAAAGATGGTTGGATTGCCTGAAAGATGATATGAATAAGAAGGGAGTGAGTGTCAGTATGACGAGTGACAGGGGAAAATGAAAGAAAATTACATATTGCGCCGACCCCAAGTAAAATTGGGAACAGGGCAGGAGAAAGAAGAAGCGTGTGTCAAATGACAAAAGCTTGCCTTTCCTGTAAGGACCCATAGACCTATTTCTAACGATAGCGGAGCCCGATACCATAATCTATATGATAGCCATAGCTTAATTCTTCGTCGATTATAGATTCTTCGTATCTGCCCTCATCCTTATCCATAATTTTCACACTTAGGTATCAATTTTCTAGACACAGGCTAAAAAACATACTAGACCTTGGAATGTCCAAATCTGAAAAAATAAACACTACCAAACTAACAAGTCATGACTGATGTGTGTCACGCAAACCAGAGAATGGAGCAGTGATATTTATTAACGTAAGTGAAATATTCGCACGCCGCCCCATACATTTCATGGCGTATGTATTATGTGATAGCAAGAATGTGATGGTATTTTTTTGGGTGATAAAAGCACATTCTGTCACGCACTTTTCATTATCCAAACTAATATTATAAATGCGAAAGTAACTCTGTCTGTCTGTCTGTCTGTCTGTCTTTCTGTCTGTCTGTCTGTCTTTTCTTCACGCCTAAACTAATGAACCGATTTGTGTGAAATTTGGTACAGACATAGTTTGAAACTTGAGAAAGGACATAGGATAGTTTTTATTACAAAAAAAAATAAAAATAAAATTATTCCGGACATATAGCGCCATCTATTGGTCAAATCAAAAATCTGCTGGTAGTCACTATTCCACGCGAACGAAGTTGCGGGCAAAAGCTAGTGAAAAATAAATAAAACCCTTATCTAGGCATGTACGAAAAGTTGGTAATTGTTTTGCCCCAACTTAGAGTACAGTTTTGTAAGTATAGTCAATTTGCTTATAACCTACATAATGAGGTCGAAATAATTCAACACATGATACGTTGCATAGGTTCAGTAATACACCATATTTTTTCCTCAGGAATCACTCATTTGTTAAGAAAATATTCATTCAATCTGTAGCAATGGTTAAATTAGCAATGTAATTCAATCTAATCTGGCGAAACTAGTATCTCCTTTGTAACTGGCTAGTAATTCTCAAGACGTAATATAACCGCCACAAATCATGACCACGTCAAATATTGAAACCCACCCAGCCGCATCTAGTTAGATAGCAATCCCACCTCAATCAGGTCAGCCGCACACAACACGGCAAATTAAACAAACTAACCAATTTTAATTTTATTAAACTGTTTATAACACAACAATAATCGGATTCATGACAAAATTATGCGTGAATAGCATTTAATATCGAAGTTTATAAATATAGAGGAGATTAACGAGCCATTGTTTTCCGCAATAAATACCGGTAACAATGCTACTTTTACCGGTAACATTGCTACTTTTACCGGTAACATTGTTTTTACCGGTAATTAAGCGCAATGATAATATTTTACCAGTTAATGGTGTAATTTATATTTAAAATAAGATTATTTTTGGAGCCAGCTTAAATAAAATATTATTGTATTAATCAAGAGCTCCGTTTATCAAAGCCTTTAAGAAATCTCAAGCCGCTGAAGGATTAGGCGTCGTTTGTTTCAAATTCAAGAGATTTTGGGGTTCTTTAGGAAGAATTTTGGCAATGAGTATTAATAAGTTATATAGTGGTTAATTATGTTTTCCTTCACATTTTAATACTTTATCTCAACTATTTGTTTGTTAAAAAGAGCCCCGTAATACTGCAACGATTGAAAAAAAATACTCACTGTTGCAAAGCTATAGGTATTATCTCCGGGTGACATAGGGGTGTAGATAAAACCACGAGAAAGGTGGTGTCCTAATAAATACAGAGTACCAACATATTTGATCCTGAATACTGAATATTTGATCTGAATGGACCGATCAATCAGTTTTCCACCACTTTCACGGCAATCGTTTACGTTCCGCGAATTTTTGACGTATTTTCATGCAATCGAAAAGTCAAAACATTTTGTGAGGAAATATGAAAACGTTTTTTCAGCGCGACGAGCTTTGAACCGTGTAATCTATGGCCCGGCTGTCAATGGGCAGATTTAAAAGCGATGTTTTTTGGTTGCCATGTATGGAAAATAATTCTTATAAATTCTTCAGTGTGTGTAAATTGTAGGGTATTATGGTTATCTAAGTGGAAGCTACGCTTAAGTATACCTTTTTTGTAAGAATTTTCACGGAAACCGACCATATAGAGTAACTCAATTGCTCTTCCTTAATGTTTAGAAATATGCAACTCGACAGTCTTACAGAAGAGTATTACCTATAGTAGACTAAGCACTCAGAAATTCTTCTCAATATGTAAAAAGAAGTCAGTCACTCTTGTATATTAATCACTCTTAAAACAAACTATTTTTTTTACTTTTTCATTTTCTATCGATGTCTAGAACCACACAATTCACAACACAAAGATAAAAGGTCAACAAATATTTGCATTCATTGTGTTACTAAGGTTAAAACCTCTATCTAAGGTTATTCTGTTCAATAAACCTCTTTTCTCCAGTACAAAGGAATGGCTAATAATCTCCTCGACTCGGTGCATCCGAGGGCATTCCACATATTAACCCAGATTGTTCGCTAAATGCTGGAAAATAAGCTGCTTATTTTTATTTTTAACACAAATAATATCTAGAATTTCTAGTTCTTCTTTTGTTCAATTCTAAATGCGAAATAAACTGTCGTGTCTGTTTGTCAGTGGCGCATTCACGCCAAAACCACTGAATCAATTTAAATGGATTTTGGTACAAAGAGAGTCAAAAATGAGAAGGTAAGTTATTATCCGGTTGCGAGAAGTGATTCTTCCGGGACATATGTAGATCCCGCGGAGAACGGCTATATATCTTTATTAAAAACAAAATCGAGAATTTTATACTAATGTTGCTGCTGTTTATGCTAAATTCAATCCTGATAAAACTACATAATATTTTATTTTTACGCTGTAAGACCCAATATATTGTACTCAATGCCTAGTGCAATTCAAGTCTTAGAAAAATTGCACCTTAATCAGGTCTTGCCTCGTGCACCTCCACTTTAAAACATCCAGAGTGTTCTCAACCTAACTTTCACTAACCAACATTACAAAGTACGACCAAACCACTTTCTTTGTAACTTTTTCTTAAAGTACAGACCACCTTCAAAGTTCTGTTCAATAAAACGGGAGTGCCCGTGTCATTCCAACGAAACTTTGTTTCGATACTGTACTCAATTGAACTTGACAGTGCACTCATTTTGTACGAATCGAAGTTTCGAGAAAACGAAGGGTATTGGAGGGTTAAGTTTGTTAATTTTTTATGACAGAGTTATATAAAAGTGAAGTAATATTCCCCATGGGTTTTTGAGAAACGTGATAAAAATGTTAGGGTCTTTGTTTACGTTATTTGTTTTGATCTTCTATTTAATTGTAAAATTTTCTCATTAAAATTGAACAGCGGACATAGATTTAATTTCTTAAATAATCTAGCACTTTAAAGGGCTACAATCCACCCCAGTTCAGGCATGCCAGATTAATCCGTTCACTCACAGCTTATAGAATAAATTTTCATCACCACGAAAGAGTTACCTTGCAACAAAATTAAATGGCCGCCGAATAGAAAATAATAAGGTAAACAACAGCTCAAGCTACTGTAAACAGAATTGTTACCTCCATCAAAATTGCAAACTCAATTTATTTTGTTTAATTTTACGCTCCTACTTTAAACATAGTTTTCGGAAAGTAGACCTAATCAAAACTCAATAGCTTATTAAGGATTTGTATGATTAGAAACATCAAATAAACGTAGATGAATTAATTTTATTTAACTTTTTATGTCAGTTGTAGAGAGCGATAATTGGAACAGTCCCGTTGTCGACATGCTTATCGAGAACGCAAATGAATCAATTAATAAAGTTACTGTTTCTTTCATATTATATACATTGGTGGTAATTAACAGTTTTACTTTAGGATATCTGCTAATGCTAATTCACATTAATGTTCTATACTTGCATTTTATTTTGCGCTGCCTTAGGTATATTATTGAACTTGACTTGACTTTGCTCTTGTCAGACTGATCTCTGTGGTATATCTATTTTTTTCTGAGCTTATTAGCAACCTCATTATAACTATGGCAGCCTTTGGTTTATGTAAATCATGTTGCTGAAAATCGAACCCTAATAGCGTATCGATAAGATGCTTTTCAGCTTGTACATAACAATCTCTATTCACAGAAAAATAATCCTACATAAGTACAACCATATTTCACTTTTCGTTACCCTGACTACTATTACGATTTCATACCATTTTAACGATACCAACAAAGTAACTTTGAACCTCCTAAAAGCCAATAAAATACCTCCTACTGTACCAGTTGCCACTCTCGTACAGTAGACTGCACATCAGTGGCAACTGTCTTGCACCGTAACACAATAGTAATAAGTACGATTTTCCTATGAAACTGTTACCACTGACCTGAAGTTGACTGTACCTATAGATACAGTAATGTGAGTTATTCATGGTAAATCGGTTCATAGTGATCAGATATTGATGAAAGATATGAAGTCAACTCGAATACTTAGAAAAGGTAAATAGATATTGGAAGAAGGATTGTTTTGATCCTTAAGTGTCATGTAAAGTCGTGGGTTTCTATAAACGGTGGGTTAAATATATTTAACTGCATTCACTTTGATAGTTCCTTCAAAAATTCCACTCATCATAAAACGTTTGATATCACGAAATGCTCAGAATTCCTGAACACATAATAATAAAGAAGTAAAAACGCACTCAAATGTCTATGGTTCATAAGTCAGATATCTCTCTTAATTATCTACTAACTACCCTATTTACCGTTATCAACCTTATACTCTAAAAGATAAGGTTGAAAATGGTACATAAGGAAGTAATAAGGTATATCCTATCCTTAGTTATGAGGTATTTTATTGGCTTTTAGGAGGTTCAAAGTTACTTTGTTGGTATCGTTAAAATGGTATGAAATCGTAATAGTAGTCAGGGTAACGAAAAGTGAAATATGGTTGTACCTATGTAGGATTATTTTTCTGTGAATAGAGATTGTTATGTACAAGCTGAAAAGCATCTTATCGATACGCTATTAGGGTTCGATTTTCAGCAACATGATTTACATAAACCAAAGGCTGCCATAGTTATAATGAGGTTGCTAATAAGCTCAGAAAAAAATAGATATACCACAGAGATCAGTCTGACAAGAGCAAAGTCAAGTCAAGTTCAATAATATACCTAAGGCAGCGCAAAATAAAATGCAAGTATAGAACATTAATGTGAATTAGCATTAGCAGATATCCTAAAGTAAAACTGTTAATTACCACCAATGTATATAATATGAAAGAAACAGTAACTTTATTAATTGATTCATTTGCGTTCTCGATAAGCATGTCGACAACGGGACTGTTCCAATTATCGCTCTCTACAACTGACATAAAAAGTTAAATAAAATTAATTCATCTACGTTTATTTGATGTTTCTAATCATACAAATCCTTAATAAGCTATTGAGTTTTGATTAGGTCTACTTTCCGAAAACTATGTTTAAAGTAGGAGCGTAAAATTAAACAAAATAAATTGAGTTTGCAATTTTGATGGAGGTAACAATTCTGTTTACAGTAGCTTGAGCTGTTGTTTACCTTATTATTTTCTATTCGGCGGCCATTTAATTTTGTTGCAAGGTAACTCTTTCGTGGTGATGAAAATTTATTCTATAAGCTGTGAGTGAACGGATTAATCTGGCATGCCTGAACTGGGGTGGATTGTAGCCCTTTAAAGTGCTAGATTATTTAAGAAATTAAATCTATGTCCGCTGTTCAATTTTAATGAGAAAATTTTACAATTAAATAGAAGATCAAAACAAATAACGTAAACAAAGACCCTAACATTTTTATCACGTTTCTCAAAAACCCATGGGGAATATTACTTCACTTTTATATAACTCTGTCATAAAAAATTAACAAACTTAACCCTCCAATACCCTTCGTTTTCTCGAAACTTCGATTCGTACAAAATGAGTGCACTGTCAAGTTCAATTGAGTACAGTATCGAAACAAAGTTTCGTTGGAATGACACGGGCACTCCCGTTTTATTGAACAGAACTTTGAAGGTGGTCTGTACTTTAAGAAAAAGTTACAAAGAAAGTGGTTTGGTCGTACTTTGTAATGTTGGTTAGTGAAAGTTAGGTTGAGAACACTCTGGATGTTTTAAAGTGGAGGTGCACGAGGCAAGACCTGATTAAGGTGCAATTTTTCTAAGACTTGAATTGCACTAGGCATTGAGTACAATATATTGGGTCTTACAGCGTAAAAATAAAATATTATGTAGTTTTATCAGGATTGAATTTAGCATAAACAGCAGCAACATTAGTATAAAATTCTCGATTTTGTTTTTAATAAAGATATATAGCCGTTCTCCGCGGGATCTACATATGTCCCGGAAGAATCACTTCTCGCAACCGGATAATAACTTACCTTCTCATTTTTGACTCTCTTTGTACCAAAATCCATTTAAATTGATTCAGTGGTTTTGGCGTGAATGCGCCACTGACAAACAGACACGACAGTTTATTTCGCATTTAGAATTGAACAAAAGAAGAACTAGAAATTCTAGATATTATTTGTGTTAAAAATAAAAATAAGCAGCTTATTTTCCAGCATTTAGCGAACAATCTGGGTTAATATGTGGAATGCCCTCGGATGCACCGAGTCGAGGAGATTATTAGCCATTCCTTTGTACTGGAGAAAAGAGGTTTATTGAACAGAATAACCTTAGATAGAGGTTTTAACCTTAGTAACACAATGAATGCAAATATTTGTTGACCTTTTATCTTTGTGTTGTGAATTGTGTGGTTCTAGACATCGATAGAAAATGTTTATAGAAACCCACGACTTTACATGACACTTAAGGATCAAAACAATCCTTCTTCCAATATCTATTTACCTTTTCTAAGTATTCGAGTTGACTTCATATCTTTCATCAATATCTGATCACTATGAACCGATTTACCATGAATAACTCACATTACTGTATCTATAGGTACAGTCAACTTCAGGTCAGTGGTAACAGTTTCATAGGAAAATCGTACTTATTACTATTGTGTTACGGTGCAAGACAGTTGCCACTGATGTGCAGTCTACTGTACGAGAGTTTGACATTAACAATTGAACTGTCATTAAAGGACAATGGGCAGATTGGTATACCCCACCAATAGCAATGTCATATATATCATTGGATAGGCCTTTTTATGTAGAACAATATTTACTATGACAGCTTTGCTGAAATGTTTGTCCGTTCTGAGATATAGATCAAAAACTGTGCAAAAGTTAGAACTAAGTAATCTATTGATAACTCAAGTTTTTAAAGGAAAATCTAAGAACTACTAAGTGTAAGTCTTGTATGAAAGAAAATCAGATTACAGTATTGATTAGCATCAGTTTTAAGATTGTTTGTTATCTATATCTCAGAACGGACAAACAATAGAACAAAGCTGTCATAGTAAATGTTGTTCCAGTTAAAAAGACCTATCCAATGATAAGTACATATGTATGACTTTCCTATTGGTGCGGTTTCTCACTACGCCCAACATCCAGTTGGTACAATAAAAGGTTGAAATGCTACATAATAGTAACAATTATGGATCCTAACGGGCACAGTAGTACTTACAAGACTTAAAGTTATTAGTACTTAGATTTTCCTTTAAAAACTTGAGGTATCAATAGATTACTTAGTTCTAACTTTTGCACAGTTTTTGATCTATATCTCAGAACGGACAAACATTTCAGCAAAGCTGTCATAGTAAATATTGTTCTACATAAAAAGGCCTATCCAATGATATATATGACATTCCTATTGGTGGGGTATACCAGGTCCCATATATTTGTGCCCATTGTCCTTTACGATAATATAATCATTAATGAAGCTACTGTCATGTACTACTTCAAAGCGTCAATTAACATGCTACACAATATTGTGCGAATAACGTCAATATTTCATAGTTTCAGCTTCAGTGTTCATGGAAGCGTATAAACGCGGCGTAGAATCTAAATCGCAGTTTGTATTGTAGACAATGCGTTCATGTAACTGTAAATAAATACACATATTGAGTATTGAGTTGCGTGGATTTGAATATTCATGAAGTTAAAAAAAAATTTTTGTTGATAAACTTTTTTTTTTTTTTTTAAGGCATATCCAGGTCTCGTTATTTCTTGACTTTCGTTAGCCGTGCATTTAATATTGAAATGACAGCTACAGCAGCTTTTGACTTTTTTTGTCTCAGTCCATGTACAGTCGACTTCAGGTCAGTGGTAACAGTTTTATAGGAAAATCGTACTTATTACTATTGAGTTAAGGTGCATGACAGTTACCACTGATGTGCGGTCTACTGTACCTACCTAGTTTTTTGGAAACCGGTAATAACTATGAAGATTAGCTAATAAAACACGTGTCAAGAAGTACTTATACGTGGTTGTTTAAGCAATAAAATACATTGTATGCGAATTGCCGTAAAGAGACATTAAATGTTAGCGTGATAAGTGACAAAGTGTAAAAATATAAGATTTAACGGTTACGTGTATGTACATCATAATACAAGGACGTGGCTGAACATAAAAATTCATAAAACTCATAAAATACACTGCAAGACTTCCTTATTGATAACTAGTTTTCTCCATCAGTTTTACTCACGTCAACTGGGAGCTACATCGCGCACCTGGATAAAAAGTAGCCTACAGCCTTCTACGAATATGTGCTACCTAGCACTTAAAGATTCTTCTAATCGGTTAATGATGTCACGCTACTCGTATGTAAAGCAAGATAAATCATAACCTATTTTTGTAGTGATTATTATTTTAACTTATGACATTCTTATTTCCTATACAATAAATCTGTGAAGATCATAAACATTGACAATAAATACCAACAAACACCCGCGTCACATTATTGAGTCGTTACCAAGTATGAGATCGTTAAATAACATATCATATGAACTATAATTATCGATATATTATGTCCAACTGCACTTTTAGATCTTTTTTGGTTCCTATGTGAAAAAGTGGGTCCTAGCTGTCATTTGGACATCTTACAAAGCGGTATTGGGTTGAGGAGGTCATATACAGATAGGTAGTTGCTTTATGTAAAAGACTAGAACTCAGCTGCATCCAGTAAGCCTGGAAGCCGTTGCTAACATAGTTGGGAAAAGGCTAGGCTGATGATGAATGTGCAATTATAAGTTTAATGCAAATTGTTAAGTACCAAGTAACTCATAAAGAAATTCTCCAAAGACGTGTTCAAAATTTTTTGATTAATAAATTTTGAATTTTTTAATTTAAAACAATAATGATTAAAGCTGCATAATTACTTTAGCCCCTTAAAAATCAAAACCTATTAAATTTTTAATTGATTCAACTATAAACACCTGAAGATAATTTATTCAATGTCAAACAAAGTTTCTAGAATTAATTTTACGAAAATCAAAACAGTTATCAAACTTCGAATAATGATAATTAAAACGCAATGCACCAACTAAAATGTTCTTTGTTCTCCAATTATAGTTTTAACAAGATTTTCTCATGTGTTATTAGTTTTAAATGGATGTCCCGAACCGAGAGCTTAAAACAAAAGCATTCGTAATTTTGTTAACTGTCAAAAACCATTTTAACAAGACCCCTCGGTCTCCGTACAATTGTTCCACGGTGTTAGAGATTTTCTGAAGTGATGCGGGCACCAGAGGTCACCTTAACTGGTTATTAAGTTAGTGCACCTATTAAAACTTAGTGAATTTGTGGCGTATTTACAGGACAATTAATTTTCGTTTTTAATGTTATTGTGAACCATTGTGGTTTTAGGTCTAAATTAAGTTGAGTCTGAGATTGGTAATGAAAATCAGATTTTATTATGATGTTGAGAAACGACATTTTAATGGTGTTTGTGATCAAATCAGAGCATAATTACCTAGAGGTTTGCTTTAAAATTGAAGAGAATGATGATATAAAACAGTTATGTGGTCGGAAATTCCTAAAAAATATTTAAAAATTCATCATCAAAATCAGCCTATCGCAGTCCACTGCTGGACATAGGCCTCTCCATTTAAAAGTTAAAGCAGTTAAATACATTAGTCAGTAAGTTGCTTTGCCTGAAAGTTTTTAGTAACACACGCGCACAGAGGGTTCCGTAGCATAAATTATAAAGAGAAGTCCTGGCGCCTAAAAGGTCTACTGCTTCTTACTGCAATAGAATAAATTGGTGGTGTATGTCTTTCGCTGCCAAAGACATAAAGATGCCTGCCGAAAGACCTGTCGAGTACGATATCGTAATGTTTTAAAGCCTACGAAACATACGAGTCAAATCATCATCTGCTTAACCTTATTCCTAATGATATTTTGGTCTGCTTCCAGTCTAACAGAACGCAGCTAAGTACCAGTGTTTTTCAGGTATCAAATATAATAACTAGTCCAAAAACATTCCTTATTTTGTCTCACACAACTGTCTCTTATTGCCACCCGCAACACAAGTAGATATCAAGCATCAAGAACAATAGCGGTGCGTGACGTAACAATGAAACCCTTTGGCACGAAGTATGCTCCACCAGCTATTATGAACAGCTATCATTAAGGGCCAGAGTAATGAAGTTAAGCATCTTTGCCATTGTTTCAATCTTGCAGTAAATTCTTGTTGGTAAGGCGCGTTTTGGTAGGATTTTGTTTATATTTTACTAATAATGTTTTGAAAAGGTTTTTTTTATTAATAATAGGTAGAGATAGTTGAGAATGTAAATCTTGTGATTACTAGCTATTGATAAATTCTATGATTTCAAAGAACTGCTGGGCGCTTTACAAGTTCGTTTACAAAGTTCGTTTTCATGAAGTGACGAAAAATGTGTATGAATATAGTAGGTACAAATTCTATGGAAGGTATTAACTAGACGTAAATTCTTGCACACAACTTAATGGTACTTATATTTTAAGATGTCAAATTACAACTTCAAACAAAGAACTTCCCAGTTCCGCGTTACTATCAAATCATTTCAACGTTAATTTTAACTTTAAACAAATTAAACCAGCGATAAAACAATTTGATTAATTGACCGAGTGATTAAGTCTTGATTTATTATTTGTTGGACTTTAGAACAATTGTTGCAACTGACACTTAGTAGAAACTTTTTGGTTAAACTGTCATTTTGGGTACTATTGAGTGTGTATTTAAGGAGCTTGTGGAGTCTGCGGAGCCCAATAGGGCCAAGGCCTGCCTGGGCTGCGGGATTGTTCGAAAGAGTTACCGAGGCCCTGGTAGGTACATAAGGTCTACGACGGAACACGACGGTTTTTAGTCAGTAAGAGTCTGACACTCCCTCACCGCTGCTAACCCACAGCGGGAGGGGCAAAAGTCATTTGATGACTTTTGCCATCGATAAAAAAGGAGCCTGCAGTCTAAGAGCACCTGCACACTACAAACTGTAGACCAGATGCTCAGCTTTTTTTTATTGTTTTAATCTTCCAATCAAAGTTTTTAGTTGTCTGATACCGGCCAAATAGCTGAAGTTTATATATAGTATGTGTACTGCCATTCATCTTCATACTGATTTATAAGCCCAAACAAACTATCGGCTGATTAAAAGTTTTGCAGTGTGCGAGTACTCTAAATGTGCACATTCCAAAAAATACCATGCAGTGTATAATTTTGCAGTTCGGTGAAAAAATCCTTTTAACGAATTTATGAATCAAATGTAATTTATGTACATAAACATGTGTAATAATGATGTATGCACATATTTCTGATTAATTTACGTGAATTTGCAGTGAAATGGAAAATGTTTTGGTATAAACTTTTTTAATATTCCATATTTAAAGCCTGAACTTTTTCACAATTTAAGATTTTTCTGAGCAGTAAAATAATGCTGTTTTAAAGATGTTAACAGTTTAATAGACCCTTATCTGTCCAATTTTCATAAAAACATAAATGAAAAGTGTTTTAATAATATTTAACACGTAATTTACATTACATTTTAAGTGCTTATAAAATTTTAATAAAGCATTAACATTTTATACCCCTTATAAAAATAAATCATAATGTAAACGAAATACCAACATAAATAAATTGCCTTTTTATATTTTGTAGCAATTTAAAAACAAAATACAAAGTCATTAACAACTTTACGTTATATCAAACTCAAACTCAAAAACGTTTATTCAAATTAGGCTGATAAATCAGCACTTTTCGAACGTCAAAAACAAAAGACAGCCTCCAAAACGCCTACCCTTCACCACTTCCTAAGTGTATTTGCTGTGTAAACGTTGCATATGAGCTAAACGAATAAAATTACCAAAAAATGTATATTACATCCTTTTTCGTCTAAGTCTTTTCAACTTACCTGCCAGCATTTATATCTCAAAAAACTAGCGATTTAGACAATAATTCATCGCTAAAGCTAAGCAGGACAAATGGTGCTCAACCCCACCGTTTTGTGAAAAACTTAAGCTATAAATTATGTCCTTAAAAAAATAAATGGCCCTTCCTTACTCAACGCAGGTTACTCGCAAAGAGGAGGAACGTGAGTAAAAAGCAAAATACAACTAGAATTATTTCGAGATTTTTTAAATAATTCAAGTGACTTGTAGCCTTTTTAAATATGAATAGAAATACGTCACAATGTTTTAGATAGATAGATGTATTATTTATTATGTACACCAATTAAAATTTAACAACAAAAAACTAACCTAAATATCTTAAAGTCGGTGACAAAATGGGCGATTTTATCGCTTTTAGATTCTGACCACGTCAATTGCCCGGTCGAAAGTTGTTTTTTTTTGCAAACAAGAGCAAGTAAATTCAGTATAAATATTAGTTACTAATGGCCTTTTCATTTATCTTTTAATAATAATATATAAATTGAGGTCAACGTTCCCCAAAATAAAACCGCTGATCCCCATTGAAATTATTACTTCCCTTTTCCGCCCACTTGAACAATTTGTAACTAAACAAAAATTAAGAGTTTGCAGTAACGACCCTGTGGCTCGTTAAAAAAGATACTCTCCGATTTGCTAACACAGCGATTCTTTTTCATCTTCATTATATTTTGCTTCTTTGAAGAATTTTGTTTCCTAATAAATTCTTGGAAGTTTGGCAAAAAGTGGTGAAAAATCCAGGGATATTTTTTTAAGAATTTGATTTAACCATATAATGACATAAGCTAACGAGTCGTTGACATTGTTTATAAGAAAAATTTACTTGATTTGTAAAAACAAAAAATAAATATTTTACCAAGTCGACAGTTCATTGACCGCCAAAAATGGCAATTGCAATAAACAAAAACAAGAATTCCAATTTTAAATTCAATCACCGTCTTATATTTGGACAAGATGGCGTCGACAAGATAGGAGGGAAATGGCTTCCATTTAATCCCTGCGAATTCTAGTGGGATTTATTGCACACTATAAATTCACTCAGGACTTTGTTTCTACTCCTTTTGGTGGAAATGTGTGAAGAAAAAACTATTTTTCTTAATCCACACTGTTGATGAGAGTGATTGCTTTACTAAAATGTTGGACGTCTTCGTCCAAATGAAGAAAACCCACAAACATATTTTTTTTAGAATTTCAGAACGTACAATTCAACTTCTTTTTAAATTTTTACGTGCATTCAGTCCTGACCCAACCCGGAAAAAACATGAGGACACTTAATGTCAAAAAAGGCCAGAGATAAAATGCACACAACGCCAAGTCGGTTTCATTTCCTCAACTGATGAGTACCAGAAATGAATCCTAATAATTTTAGCAGACCCTCAAGTTTCTGAATCCGTAAGCCACTTAGTGGAGCGGTCCTCACTTAATCCCGGTCGAAATCCGACACCAATCTAAAGGCTTGAATTCACTACACGTCGGGAAGTTGCTTTTGGATTATTTGAATGTTATTTGTAGGTATTTCTGTTACCTAATCGAATTACAGATCTTAGATCTGTAATTATATTTATGTAGATCTCAGATCTACATGAGAGGATCTACAGGAGATTTTTATGTACTGAATATGTAAAGAATGCACTTAAAAAACTACTGGACAGATATAAAAAAAAAACAATGAACATTGGAATACATTATCACGATTAAGATAGGCATTAGAGGTAAGATAGGTATTTCCCTAGGTGCAAATGGGAAACAGCTACTCTTTTATAATTTATTGAAATGTAATTTCTAAGTAAAAAAATGTATTTTCAAAATACAGCGCCATTCTTCAATACCGTTATTGTTCACTACCAATTTCTACAACCACGCTTCACTTTAATCATTGGTCTCTGTTTCCGACCAAAGACTATCAACACAACACGAACATCGTAAAAACAGGTCCAATGAAACAGCAATAAAAAGACCTCAGAGAACAGATGGCAAATACGGCCAGAATTCACAGCAGTATAATTCCAGGTAGTCCTCATAAATTGGAGGAATTAGTTCAAAGGTTGTATACCCAGGGAAATTTTATAGCTGAACAAGACTAATGGCCTTGTCCCTTATTTGAATTTGGAACATAGTGTGACAGAAGCAGCTGGATTTCTAGTATTTGAAATTGGAACATAATGTGACTAGAATAGTTGAAATGGTGTAAAATTTTTATACGTCAAAACTTTCCGTCGGCCGTATTTTCAATAGATTTTTATTACAAACTACAAAATAAAGGATTTAGGTTCTTCACTTTAGACAACAATGTACTTCTGTATACAAAAATGTACACTTCGTATGAATATTCCAGACGAAGTAATTTAATGTCACACATTTTTTGGAGCAGCTAAGTAATTTAATAAAGAATTTTGTCCGTAGCCTGGTAACATTTTAACTCGATTTCTGTTTATTACCTGGCAATACTGATGGGTCAGGTCTCAACGGTTTAGTATCAGATTTTAACAAGGCCTATGATTTATTTTACTTTGTGCTCGAATATACAACTGAATCTGTCAAATTCATTAGATTTTCGACCTTATCACAATAGTGGAAAGTTCATGTTCGAATGGTAAAATTTGACAGATTCAGGTAGATGGACCTGCTGGCATTTGTAGGACTGAAATATAGACTATACAATAACGTTGAAAGGCTGAAAATGGACGTAGAAGAATCAAGAACATTTTTTCGTTACCAACAAAAGAATTTGACTCGTATTCTCTTTTCATTCTAGTAATATTTTATTGCTTAACACGTAGTTAGAAATCGCGTGACTTTGTTATTTGGCAGATAAAAAAAAACTTCATATTTTGCTAACAATATTTTGGCCAAATGATTTTACACATAACCTTTTTCTATTAAATATGCAATTTTCTTCTCCTAACTGCAGTTGACAACAAATAAAATGGGTTACAAAATTAAAAACAAAGTTAGAATAAAAACTTTTTAGAAGAAGCGTAACAATGTGTTGGAGATTACGTGTCAGCACTAGCTATTATGCTATAGTGATGCGACACAATGCACCGTGCAGGTGAGGTGTTATATAAGAGTCTCTAGACGCGAGGGCACGTCACTACCACGACCCTGCACTATTGTATAAGTGTGAGCAATTATCTAGCTGTGTTTAGAATAAATGAAGGATCAAATTGTGATTTTATTTGGCTATAACATATTATGGCTGTCTAATGTGATAAAATAAATATTATATAATATGTATGCCAAATAATATTCATTCAAAAGCTTTAGTAGAGTAACTATATACTACAAAATAAAGAGTCGGCCGACAGTTGACTTATGTTTGAAAAAAAAATCTTATAAAAAATCGTGAATTCAATCAAAGTATAGTAAGTATACGATACCGGCATAGTTTCAGATCGATTCTGTAGAAAAAATATCTGTCTTTACGTTAAAAGTCAGAATCAAAAAGAATAACAATAGCAACATACCACAACCGTACATTTAACCGCTTTTCCAATCAATTGCCGAGATTAAGGGCCTTCAGACGTGCCACGAGCAGAGGCAAAAATGCGGCCGCCATTTTACCAGCTGTAGTGCCATTCACACGTATGACGGTTTTACAAGTCGAATTCCATTTCTAGTGTTTATTGATGTGGTATTTTTGTAGAAGTTTGCACTAGAGTATGGGCATTTTATTAAAAGTTTCTACTTACGAAAGATAATCATAATAATATGCTACTAATTAAACAATAACTACCCGTTTTATAAAGCTAAAAGTATATGACTACTTCTTCTGGATAGAGAGTGAAACTGCGGGCGAATTCTAATAGTTGCAAACACATCCCGTCGTACCACAAAAACTTTTAGTAAAGTGTTTAACAGATGTATAAGTTTTTGTAGTAAGGCTGATCTCGTTCTAATTACTTCATAAAAATCATCCCAACATACTCTCTAACAAAGGATCGTTAAAAGAACAAACCATCTCACTAGTCTTTTATTTACCGAGTCCTCGCCCATAGATCAAGGTTGATTTTCAAGGAATCTTCTGCGTATAGTGCAAATATAAAATATCGTAGCTTGCCAACACCAACATATCTGAACTTCACATAATGGCACTGACATTGACAAAATATTGAGCGCAACTGTGAAGACGTTTCAAAATAGAACAAGCTTTTGGCGATAAGGGTTTGTGTCGACTTGACTTTAATTAGGATAGGAGAGAGATATCTGACAATTTGTATCGTACAAAAAAAAATAAGCATCCGATTTGATATCCTCCTTTTTGGGAAAAAAAAATGCTTGGTTGTCGAAGTTTCAGTAAAATAAACGTCAAGACATAGTCAGCAACATACCGCCAAAGGTGACAATCTGATGATCTGTGGTCGTAAATGGTGATAACGAGGGGAAAATTACAAAGTATCATAATTGAGTCAGTCCTTGAATTTTGGCTGGTTTTGTGAGCATATGAGCAAGCATTAAATAAACAGCGCCCAAGTGGACGCTCGCCTTAAACCCTGCTAGTGATCTATACATATAATAAATCTGTAGAAAAGTAATTTTTGTACATTGAAGAAATTGGCAAAAAAAATAGCCAGCATGTTAAAGGATAACTAACAGAACCCATTTCCATCATTTTTGTCATTTTTGTCTGTTTGTCTGTTTATCTGTTTGTTCGTTCGGGATTCACGTAAAATCTACGAATTCAATGCAGACAATGCTTATATACAAAAATTCTACGTAACTTGGGGTATTACTTAGTTTTTGTTTCATCGAAATCGATTCACTCTATCAAAAGATATGATTAATTTTGTGAATTCAAGATGTAAAATATTACGACACGCAATCTGTTTGTCAAAACTTTACATTTGAATATTGTACTTATATTAGTTGATCGGCCTATTATTAACCTTTACACAGAAAATCACACCTTCATAAGTAACTTCGGAAGAAAAAAAAAAAGAAAAGTGTGTTTAGCCAAGGTTAAAGTAGCTCCATCTGTGGTAATCTGTGTTAAATAAAATACATAAAATTTGTCAAAGGAGCGAGGTGGTAAATGACAATAAATTACCATACATTCTTTATAGAGGATTATTATTTCAACAGATGGAGTTGTGTATTTTCCGTAATTCACCATATTTTAACACGTAGTGATTTTTTCGATAGACATTTCAATAGTGTTTGTCAGTTTGCCGTGCCACATCAAAATCCAATTATAATTATTACCTTGATGAAAGGAAAATAATAGTTCTCAGCCAAATTTAAAACGGTGCCATCTAAATTATTTTTTGAATATTATGTCAAAAATGATGACTTTAGTATAACAATTAATTATCATTTAAAGTTACAGATGGAGTTTATATCAGGATTTTTTCATAAACATAGTTTAGCTTCTCTTCCACTAATGTGGTGGCCTTAAAACAAATTACTTTGAGTGAGTAGTATTAAGTAGACTTTAATTATTTTTTCTGATGCAAAATATGTAGTAATATATCTAAACTTAATCCTAGAGGAAAGGAGGATCAGTCTCTCGCAAGCGCTGCTAAGCGTGAGGTAGGTAGGTGATGTAGGATTCTGTAGCTTTAAGAACAGGCCCAGATACAAAGTGCAGATAAGAAATGGGAGCTTTCTCGATTTAATACCATACACACGTAAAATGCTTAATGCGTCTGAAAACGTACAAATTGCGCGTCGCATACCAGAGACATGCTTACTTTCAACTTCTGATCGCAAATACACTGGTCACGATTACGAACAGTCTCAGTAAGACCCGAGCCAAGTCTAAAAAAACACCTTTTATATAAAACTACGTTTGATGTCATTCAATCACAAAGACAGAATTGTTTTCTGTTGCAAATCCTATCCACCTGTATCCTATCCTAATCCAGCATGCATTGCAGGTGTGCATTGCACAAAAACCAATGGTATCCTATTCGAGAAGTCAAAAGAGTCGGCCTGCCAACGTCAGCTTCTGCGCTAAGCAAGTGTTCTTAATAGTACCATCAGAATTACATTCATCGTTGAATGAGCTGAATAAATTTTCAGAAACCACAATAACAGTAGGAGCCAAAGCATATGATCGCTTCATAGAGCTCTGATTGGCCCCAGGTGACCAAGTCAGGTCTGATTTGTTCGTTCATCAGATCTTTGAAAGTTTTTCGGTGGACTTTTTTTACTTACTGTCGTCCTGTTTACGTGTGACACAAAATATGGTATATAAACGCAAGAGCGAAATTTTCCCGGTGTGCGTTAGTGACGCACAGTATACAACACTTCTGTTTCTTTTGATTTGCTGGCTCCACCAAGAAATGACAAATTGAGAGCGTACATTTTGAAAATCTTGGCAAAACTGCAGGTTTCAAGTACGAACACATGAAGTGGACTCTCACAGATACGTACATTTTGCCTATTCGTGAACTAATGCAAACATTTCGGTGGAGTCCCGGCTTAGGCCTCCCCCACATTAGGCGTGCGCGATCCTCGGGCGTGTGAGTAGCGCGGGCGTCGCGAGCACGCTGCATGAACGTCGCGTTTTGCTGCCCTGCGGCATTTACCTACAGCGAGGTCGCGGCGCGCACGCGCCGCTCTCCTTGACGTTTAACTGCTAAGGCGTTTAGCGGGTGGCGGGGATAGCAGGCGAAGGGGTAAGAACGCAACTCGAGCGCCGCGTCGCTTGCACTCTTCACACATGCCGCAGGGCAGCAAAACGCGACGTTCATGCAGCGTGCTCGCGACGCCCGCGCTACTCACACGCCCGAGGATCGCGCACGCCTAATGTGGGGTCAGCCTTACCATAGTGAGTAAGTGCACAGAAAATCCCCGTCATACAAGTGTTTCTCCCCAGTAGTGAAACTATCCTACCCCATGCGCCTGCTGATGATGATGACTCATTTTATCATCCATCCGGCTATTCCCCAACTATGTTGGTGTTGGCTTCCAGTCACCGAATCTGTTTGAGTACCAATATTTTGCTTGGAGCGACTACCTATCTACCTATCTTCAATCCAGTCAACTACACAAGCCGATATCCATGGTCAAACTGACAGACTTTCTGGCTTCTGATTAGTCGCAGCAGCTGCAGAAAATGTACAAATGACAGCTTTGTCAGACTCAAAGCATATCATCATCATCATCATCATCATCAGCCTATCGCAGTCCACTGCTGGACATAGGCCTCTCCAAGTGCACGCCACTGAGATCAAAGCATATAGACATAGATTATAACTGTTTCCTGTGAAAATTACTTACGCACCATACGTAATAATTTTCCAAATTGGCTGACTAGATCCAGAGATATTCACAACGTCACAAACTTTACTTCTTTTGTTTAGATAAATGGTCACATCCACAACACAACCTTGATCAATGAATCTATGCGACTGCTAAGTGCTAATCCCACGTGAAAGAATGCACCTACGGGATAAGTAGTATTTTGACTATTCTATATTGCCCACGCAGACGAAGTTGCGGGCAACAGCTAGTCGTAAATAATTTTCTTAGAAAATTTTGCTTTCGTTTGAAGGACGTTAATTTGTCTTCCGTATAATGAATGGGACAAATTAATAGCTCATTTAATTTTCCAATTCACATTTATATTTTCTGGTTCGCGATTTTACGTACAGAGTAGTATCGAAATAAAAAATATGTAAAATACTGCTCTATCTATTCTGATACTCAGTTTGAATTTCTCTTCACAAAACATTTTGTCCTGTTCAGTTCAGCAAACATTCTAACAGTAACTAGAATAAAGCTATACTATATTTTTGATGTTCATACATGCTTGTAAACTTGCTTGTAAAGGTCTAAATGAAATAAAATAATTTAACTTTAACACATACAGAACTTCAAAAACTACGTCAGAAAAGTCTTTAAATCCTTTAATTAAAACGTGAGTGATACAAAAAGTGCAATTTTCCAGCTTAACGCACGCCGCGGTGCCGCGGTATCAACGGACCGTGAATATACAGGGTGTGCTCTCGACGTGGCGACGTCTCTCTTACCTACAGCTTTTTATGAAAAGTGAGCTAAATGGAGCGCGTTGATTTTATATGGATGTTTATAGCAATAATATGTGTATTTTGAAAATTATTTACAAGTTCAACGATAGATTGTAGTTTTTAATGCTACAGTACTGCCTGTATAACAAGAGTAGATGTCCATGCATAGTTTTAATAACGGAATAGGGCATACACAGTTCCCGCAAAGCTAAATGGCAGCCCGCAGCTTAATTCGGAGCACAAATACGCACATATGATCTATACCCCGCAACCCGCTGACACAAGGACTTTCAATGTACCGTGAAGACAATAAGGAACTTTGTTCTAAAAAGTTTAGCACCAGAACTTTACCATAGATATTTATTTAAGAAACTAAATAATTTCAGTCGGTAAATAAATATTGAAATAACAATAGAACATAATAAAACTTTATTTACAAACGAACCTTGAACAGAGAAGTGTAAGAGACATTTCTTGAAATGTCTTGAAGGTTTTTTATTGCGCACAGTTTTGTAGTTTATTTTCTTTCCATCCATTCATAAATAGAGCATAATAAAAAATGACAGACCAAGGCTAAATATACTGAAATGTAAGTACTTCTCGTAAGTACCTGGAATCCAATTATACATATCAAGATGATAATTTAAATTCTGCACCAGATATTTTCAATATCCATTATGCAATTATTTTACTTACAGAACGCAGTGATCAATTAAAATTCATCCATTCATTCATCTTTCTCAATTAATCTCTCCGAATACAATGTAACACATTAACGGTAATTTTGATACTTATCGAATTTTCTGGAACGTATTTATCATTACCCTCATTTATAAATATAAACTCGAAAATTGGATTTTTAATCCGTATTTCCGTACATTCATTTCATTCCTGCCTCTCGAGAAATAAATAATAATGTGTGTTATTAAAAACGTGTTGAACATCATCCAATCAACATCGACAGATACGTCATCTCGTAATGAATGAGAAACGGTAATGAGTTTTTTTTACCTTCCATATTTAAAATAACTTGGCCAAGTGCGAGTCGTAGTTGAGCACGAAGGTTTTCACGCTATAAAATGACAAAAAAAACATTTTGACAGTCTAACTGTAACTATTCCTGGTGAACTGAAGGACGGACAATAAAGTCTTAGTAATAGGATCCCGTTTTTCTCTTTGAGTACGGAACCCGAAGAAATTCAATAGGTATAGGAAAGTGTGACCTTAAAGAAGAATTTAATAAAAAGTTATAAAAACTAAGTCCTTAAAAATCTCTAGCTAAAATCTAAAATTCAGACGACATTAAAAAGTTTCAGTCAAGGATCAACTTTGAGTTTATTCGTTTTAAAACGAGCCAAGATATGAAAACGGAGGTTCAGTAGTGTCGGGTTAGTTTCCATATTATAATAATACTATCTTATGTACAGTCAACTTCAGGTCAGTGGTAACAGTTTTATAGGAAAATCGTACTTATTACTATTGAGTTAAGGTGCATGACAGTTACCACTGATGTGCAGTCTACTGTACATCCGAACTGTTGGAATAGTTGGATAAAAATGGACATGAAAAGGTTGTATAATAACAGTTCTAGAAATCCTATAGGATTGTTGTGCCTCAGGTTAATTCAAAATTGTTGTTCGCGGCTTTATTTTTCTCTTGTCGTATTTTATGTCTGTTTTCAAGAAACGTGTAGATGCTGGTGGCATGTAATTGTATTGTTTTGAGCTTTATTATTGTAGAAGTAGTGACATGCTCAAAGACTTCCTTTTGTGTTCCTAGACCAGCAATCCACTGGAGAACCAAAAAGATTTTTTACAAGCAGCTTAGACGTGGAAACAATTTCCAAAACATTAACAGTATTATTTCTTACTGAATTTATTTTCCCTATATTTTCTGTTACAAATAATGACATAATACTAAAAGCAATCTCTTACAAAGTGAAAGCGTTGAGACCCTCCCACTCGACATTAAAGTCAGTATGTCACTCAGAAATTTGGGTCTAATAAATACTCGTATTTTCAGGCAAAGAGATTTTATATTTAATAGGCGTATTCAAAACTTTTCCATGTTTTATAACGTTTTTGTAGGGAGATATGTGAAAATTAATCACCATCTATCCATCTACGTTCGTCTCATCCCAACATGATACTACATGAAAATTAAATATTCTGTTTTTTCATGTAGGTAACTACTACGATTTTAGAAGTTTTTTTTCTTTACCAAAAAAAGTAGCAGATAATTTTATGTATGGAAACGTAAATATAAATAAATAGCATTAACTGTTCTAAAAAATAGTGTCTCAAAGATACATTCTGAAAAAATACTGGGAATAAGTAAAAGTCTGTGAATGGTCGATAAAGCCTCATTTCAAATTATTATTTTAATGAAGAACCATTTGAATAAATAAAGAAAAAACAATTCTCTATAATAAGGTGCATTAGGTTTTCAGATTAGGTACCTACCTAAGTACATAATAGGCATTATAAAATTTGTTCTACTTGAAATCTCACAATATAAAGCCTGTGGTTGCAATATTTTATCATCAGTCGTTAGTAATCAAAACTTGGAATTGTAAAGTTAAGAACATAATTTTGATTTGGATTAATAATATGATTTAATGTTTTATTGTTTGACAGCAGGCCTGAATTTATGTTAGTTTAGCTTTGTGTTAAATAAGAATTTGACAGATTTAACAAAATATACCTACAAAGCGTTTAATTATCTATCGGCCTGTCTTCTTTGACTTTAGAAACAGGATAACAAGATCAAATTATTTTAGGTAGTAGCCATGCGAAAAATATTTATTTATCACCTTTCATGCTTACTTATAAATATTTCTACTTAATGTTAATAAACAATCATATTCAACTACGATTCCACTATTTTAACTTTCCTTTTTTGCAAAATAATGCGATCTATTCCTCTCATATTTGCATCTCACACATATTTCACAAACTCAACTGTAATTTGAAAATAAAATACACGCTTTCAAGAGCAGTGTACTCAAAGAAACGTATGCGTTCCGCAAAAATTGCAGAGAGACCGTCGCGTGGTGAATACGAGCCTTTTCATTCTGTTGATAAAGCAAGCATTCATGCACACTAACTCTATGATTACATCATGTGCCATAGACGTGTGAATTGAAATATAAATTATACGGATGCAAGAATACACTGCAAATGTTTTGTTGGCCGACGGTTTATTCGGACTCTTAAATCGGTGTATAAATTAATGTTAGTACGCACATAACAACGACCAGGTATTTGGCCGGTATAGACAGACTAAAAACTTTGATTGAATTCACGATTTCCTTAAAAATATTTTTTGCAACCATTGGGCCACTTGTCGACCGACCGTTTCGTATACAGTGTGCGGGTACGCATACTCTTATTTTTCTTTTTGAAGATTGCGTTAGATATGCTGTCGGCAGTATTTGGTATCATCAGGGATAATAGAAACTACTCGGCGCTGCGCCTCAGGACATTTCAGCGGTTTCAAACGGTTTTTTTTTTATTTCGAGCGACAAAACTTCTACAGCGCTCGGAAAATCTACTAGTATGCGGTGTAAAGTGTTTTGTTTTTATTTTCTTTTTAAGAATCTTTACTTGAATTTTAAAAGTTATATTTGGGTAGATATTCAAGCGATTCTGTGACACGTACAAAACTGGTAGTTACACATGCCAACGAAATTCAGCCCAAAATTGCAATGAAAATTAATGAAGGCAATTAAACCGTAACGTATAAATGTAGCAAAATATGAAACGACATTTCACCCATAAATATGCAAAGTGCTTATTACAATATTCGTTATTCCCTATTTTAATGCGAAATAGGTTCTACCGGAGTTTGCCCCCGGAAATTGCCGAACGGCTAATTAGTGGAACCGAACCTACCGAACCAAAGGGTAAAATACCAATGAGTTTATCTCACGAAGGACGCGTAATCCTCGGGCTATTGTGAGAGCAATTGCTTACGGTTCCAACAAGGAGTAAGTAAATAGCGGAGATGCCATAAGGCAGGTAGGTCACGCGCCTTTTTCTAGGTCGAACAAGAATGATGGGGCGTGACGAAAACGATCAGTTACGTGTACAGTCAACTTCAGGTCAGTGGTAACAGTTTTATAGGAAAATCGTACTTATTACTATTGAGTTAAGGTGCATGACAGTTACCACTGATGTGCAGTCTACCGTACTAACGAGGCTTTCGGGTTCTGAGACATCTGTCAACGGTTTTTGTAATTACAAAAAATAGGCGAGTTCCAAAGGTGTATAAGGACGGAGATAGTAGGTACCGTTCCTCGTCAACCGCACGCCAGCATTTTGGCGCGCTACTTACTTAGGAGATTTTCCGTTGTGGCACCTTCGCCCGTCATTTTATTTTCCATGGTCCCAACCCTTGCAAGGGTCACTTAGACCTCGAATAGCCGATATTGCTTCCGATGGGTTAAGAATCCCGATGACCGTTGTGCTATTTTCAATTCTCTTTTGTACGCCTTTCTTAAATTTAACTTTGATGTTTTACATTTTTTTGTGTTGTATTTTCAGGTAAAACTTCGTGAATTTTTTCGAGATATTATATCTACATCTAAATGCTGATTTATTCATGAGTGAATTTGAATACTTTCGTTGTTAAAAAGTTTGCTGATTTTCTTGTTAAACTGATGTATGTATTGTCATCGGATCAGATCAGAGGAGCTGCATTTTATAAGTTATTTTCACTATTAGTCATTTTATTCAACTATTTACTGTAAGTATTGGTAACTGTTAATTAAGGCTAATAACGTTTTCTATGTAAGTAAAATATCCATATCATTAGGTACTTAACTTGCCATACTTATGTCCTAAATACAACAATTCACAGCGCACAGACAGAAACCACTTAGGCACACAAACAACATCACAGGTACAAAATTAGTTGTGAAAGTGTAAATGGGTGAACATTCGAGCCAGACTCGACAGTCATAAGTTATTCAAACAGGCTAATAAACGTATGCACATATTACACCTCACAGGTGTGTGCTGGGGCGTTCCAAATGGCTTAGATTTAGTTTATCATAATAGTATTTAATTTGTTGTTGCTAAGTGCTCAGTTGAAAGATATTTAGTCTGAAGCTTTGGTACTTATATTTCTCTGGATTTAGCCAATATCATCTTCTGCCTAACCTATTCCCGACTATGTTCAGGTTGGCTGCCAGTCTCACCGTATACAGTTGTGAACATACAGGTTCTTTACATTGAGCAACTGTCTATCTGACCTCCTTAACCAAGTTCCTAATTATTAGTTCTTTCAGCTTGCGCTGGGTCACGAGTTAATCATCAGGGATCTGATATCATCTGCAGATAATTGTGTTACACTACAAGCAAAAAATAAAGCTCATTACTTTGAAAAAAAAACTACTTCATTAAATAAAAAATTGAGCCATCAATTTTCGAGACAACATCTAAAGAATCTTATCTCATTTCAAGTGCATCGTACGTCTTCACCGTAAAGAGAAGCAGCCCTCGGTGCAATCCGATAAAAGAAGCGATGCAATTTGAATAAATAACTGGAAATATCCTTTCATAAGACACGTTGAATGGCTTCAGTCTGGTTGGGTTTGAAGGAATGAATCTTAATGAAGACGGAAAAAATCCAGACAGGGTGATTTTTTTTAAATAGTTAGAGTAAAATGAGCGAATGCTCATTCTAAAACAATAATGCCCAATGCTCTCAATATTTTGGTAGGGAAATTATTTATTTATTTAACAGTTTATGTACACATTTGCTCACACAATACAAAGACACAGCTTATTTTATGAAGAATCTCTTCCAGCAGACCCGTTATGGGAGAGTTAAAATAAAAAGAGATGCAGATAGATAATTTTTAAATTCTGTAAGAAAATGCTCTTGTTCTAGCTGTTTCCAGTATCTAATTTAGTCTAAAACTCTAAAGTTACTCGATAAGTAATTTGAAGCACATACAATGTCTAATTGGTCAGAGCATTAGGTAATTTCAAGATAATATTCCCAAATAATAGTGTTTGCAGCAAATATCGTTAAACTTTGGCACTAATTATCTTTTAGTATGGTAGTATATTAAATACACTACAATATTACTATATCTCTGAGGAGCATATTACCTGTGAAAGCTACCACATAATGTGAGTTTGAATATTGTTATTTAGAGAGTTATATAGTATTGTTATATCATTGTTTATGTTAAAAAGTAATTAAGTAAGTATCTTTTTTATGTATGAACTTTTTCAGTTTTAAAATAACGTTATTTCAGGTAAAAATGCGTCCTACATCCAAAATTACACAAAATAATAATAATTCAAGCAAATCATTTTTATGAAAGCTGACATCGTCAAAAATCTGAAACAAAAGACGTATGTCAGTGCAGTTTCCAATTTCAAATTACACCCTTCATGTAAAATGTCAACTTTGACATGGGTCCACAGACAAGAGAATGATTACGGTAGACAAAAGAAAGTCTATATGAGAAATATGTATACGAGACTTTTCTTACTCAAATCTTGAAGGGTTAAAGAAGTTTGGATAAATTATAGCAGTTTTATAGGCAGTAAACGTAATTTGAATAGCTTTTTACTCTCTGGAAAATTGACAGTATATGTACATATACTTAGGGAGATATTCTGCAGACATAGGTAGATAAATATGTGTGACTAAACAAAAGAATCAATGCTGAAGTGACGAATAGAAAATTACCAGTAATCACAGGCGTGAACTAACGAACGCTTTTGTACTGTAAATAATTCTGCGTGTATCCCAATAGATTTTCCTTTTTACGAGTAATTTATTTTTTCTTCTTTGATCAGGAATTTGATGGCTACCGAATTCAGTTAACACCTAATTACATTTTATTTATTGGTGTTGAAAGTATTTTTTGCGCTAATTTATTGGACAACTTAAATGACGTTCTTTATTGACAAGGATTTTCCCATTACTTTTATTAATCATGGATGTATTTTATTGGGTACACTAATTTTAACATGATAGGAAGGTCCTATGATTATCTGCCTAGCCTTTTCCTAACTACATGGTTAACCACGAACCGGCCGTGCCAAAAGTTACTTAAACTTAGATCGATTAACACGTGTGACTTTCAGATACAGATATGTAAAACTAATACCTACTAGGTTATTGGTTTATCTTTTATATAGAAAAGTTTTTAGCTTCATACTTTATCTTCATCTGTAAAGGTAAAATAAGAAATTCACAGGTAGCCTAATACAACGTATTTACAAAGTAAATTGTTCACCCCCGGGGTTGATGCCCGCAGTCTGTCAAATAGAGCAATTTGTAGAGAATTATCGCCCTCACTCGTTAGTTGGCACGGAAGCTTTTTTTTTTTACCTTTTTAAAGAATGGGTTTTGGAAGCGTGTATTTTTTTTTAGTTGTAGAGAGGATTTTTTAAACGACTATTGAACATAGGAACTTGGGCATGATATTGTGTATTTATGTAACTTTAAAGTAATTCTTGAAATGTATTAAAATAGATGTAAGTAAAAGGTGAAATATAATCAGCAAATCACTTTCTATAAAAGGCTCATTTTTTCAATTATTATTCTTCATTGTAGGCAAGCTCCCCAGCAACAGCCAAACATCCAAAAAGAATTTTCCTTACCACGTTACAGTACTTCAGGAAATTACTCGTTATGGTAACACTTAGCGATCTTTTCATAAGCCACAAAACAGGCCTGAATTTAAAATACCTTTTCACGCTTTTTTTGTAGCCATCTCAAGCCATTACAATGTGGGAACAATGAATTTCCTCGACATTGTCAACTGAAATATATTTTATTGGAAAATGTTACAAAAGGTGAGCGATGACAAATTGGTGTTTCCTTTTTCAGACTGTAATTATAGACAATTGTAACACTGCGATGGGGCAATCGGATTGCTGTTTGTTGATTTTATAACTTTTTTATGGGATAGCTGTAAGTTTGTGAAGTGTATTGTTTTGTATACTTGTGTTAATGAACTTAGAATGCTGTTTTAATACGTTTTCAGAATCAAATATGGAGATTATGATACTAAAAGGATTTTGATACTTAAAAATAAATTCAGGCATTAAGATATCCATATTTCTTCAGCTGTAACCTAGTTGTTTACTCGTATTTAATGTGCTCTTAATGTGTTGACTACATTTTGATTAATTCGTAAAATCAATAAATGTAGGTATGTAATCAAATTGGACCCAAATATTAGTCAACCTCCGTTATTACAAGGTTACTTTACCTAAACCCTTACAATATAAAAACACGATTACTTTAATATACCAAAACTCGATATTAATTAGTTACCGATAACATCATACTAAATATTTTGAATGTTCCCATAATAATTAAAAGGCAATTGTTTCGGGTGTTATTTTATAATTTCTGATAACTGGTCGTCGGCCATTTTTGTTTTTGTTTTAATAATCAGAGTGAGCACGCTACGATAATTAATTTAATGGCAGTTGACGTAATATCACTTTAAGTTTCATTCATCATTGTTTTTGTGGTGATATGTTTTTAATTATAAAATAATTTTTGGGTACACTTTTGGTTTGTACCTACTCCATGTTTCGTTTAATGTCAAAAGAATGTGATGGGTCTGTTAAACCGCAAGGTTTTAATTAAATTATTTATATTTCTATTAGTCATATGTAGAGACTTAAAAGCTAATAGAGGCTTTAATAAAGTTGTAAGGGCTACAAAATATAGAAACATGTATGAAAACTATCTAGTCATTTGAACACTTATATAAAACAAACTCTAGTTTGTATACGACATAATTAATCGTAATCCTAGCCATTAAGCGGTTCTTAATTACTTTTTCTCAGGAAGCAATAAAAACCCTGAATGTGACATAAGCTTGCCATAGGAAGTAATCTATTTATATTAATTAATTACAAAACCACAGCGCAATTACAACTCTATTTTCTAGTAGCTAGAGTTAAATTTTCTTTGCAGTCAGTTGAAAATATTGCTATAGGATATTCAGCTCTATGTCTTTAGAGATAAGGTCTAATTTATAAATTTCCGTTCTTTGTGTCTACATTAATTTTGATGTGTGAAAGGAGATGTCTTCGCGTCAATTAGACGAGAATTCTGGTGGTTATTTCTTAATATAACATGACAGCGTTTGACGACTTAATTCTGAGAGATATTTGATATTGAAACTTTTGTAATTAATATCGAGAAAGATTGATAAAGTATTTTTTTGATGAACTTTACTTTTCTTCATTAAGATTAAAATAATTATCTAAAGTCGTTGAATGTGAAAATAATTATATGATAATTATTAAAATTACAGCTAAAAAGAACAACAATCATTGAGCGCAGGCCACTAATAAAATAATATAGAAATCTATCGAATATCTTTTATTAATGAGGTAATTCTATTTTTTGTTGACTTTTGAAGCATGTCATGCTTCACTGTCATTTCCTTTGTTTCCTGTAATCTAACATTAAAGCATTGGATTACGCCGTTATCAAATCGATTAAACCTTAAAATAATATCGATTCAGATAGCATCGATAACATCCTGTGATTATACTATCTATCTCAGGTATCGCGAAACACGTGTTACTGTGAAGTAGCAGTCCCGAATGCTTTTTTTCAAGTTAATAGATACAAAGATAAAAGGTAATTTCGTCAAAGCTCAAAACTCGTAATTTCGTCAAAGTAGTTTTTGAACGTCGATTTTACAAAAGTCAGCTCCCTAAAACCGACTCTACACCTCTTCCTCAGCACAATTTCTGTCTAGCAGATTAAAAATTATAGAATTATTCAATACCAGTATGGCCTATAAAAGTTTTTTTTATAAAATTGCACTTATTTTCCTAGAAGGTTAATTCAAGGAAACATCTCATAAGCACAACAAAAATGAGATTATCCCTATAACCGTATTTATAAGTGCTTGCACACACTCCCGTTTTCCAGACGTTTCAGGCGCAATTTAAATTTTATACGCAAAGATAACAATAAAGTTTGTAATCACATTAGCAAGCGGTTTCACATAATACCGGTAATGTAAGTAGGTAAGTCTATAAAACGAACATCAGAACCAGACATTAAGGTAACGCAATCTCGAACAAATGGCAAATAGAATCTATTTTTTTCAGTTATATTCTCTTTTCAAAATCATTTTGAATCCTATTCTAGACCAGCCGTTTCACCCGCGTCCCGTGGGAACTGCTGCCTATACCGGCATAAAACATAATCTATGTTACTCGGGAAGAGTGTAGCTTTTCAACAGTGAAAGAATTTTTCACATCGGTTCAGTTTCGGAGCCTTCAGGGTACAAACAAAAAATGTTTCCTCGTTATTATATTAGTACAGACAAGAAAAGAAGATTACATTTTCAAATAGACATGGTAACTGGTCGAATACAATTTCTAAAACCCTGATTCAAATATCGAATCACCGAAGACACGCTGGGGAATTGAAAAGTAGCCCGTTTGGTCTATTAGTATTCGTGGCACACATCAACCCTTTCCGTTCCTCTAGTTTTACAAGCCTACATTTAAATATTTAAATGTTAAAAATGTCTTGGTGAACTAGTGGGTAGAAAACCAACCTCTCAATTATGAGGGTTCGATTCCAAGTCAGGCAGATCCCAATGCCCTTTTCTAAGTTAGTATGTACTTTCTAGTGTGTACCTTAGACACCAATGACTGTTACGGAGGGAACTTTAGAGTAAGTCCCGGCTGTCATTTAAACATATTTGACAGTCGTTACGGGTAGTCAGAAGCCAGAAAGTCTGCCAACCAGTCCTGCCAACGTGTATTAGCTTGCCCGGGTAACTAGGTAGAGGAGGTCACAAAGGCAGTCGCTTCTTGTAAAGCACATTTTTCACATACATCCGATTAGACTGGAAGCCGACCCCAACATAGTTAGGAAGAAGCTAGGGAGATGATGCTTAAAATATTTAAATGTTATTTCGAATTGCTGCCATATTTCGAAACTGAGTATTTTCAAAGAAGTTGGGGTTGGATTATGATAATCAGAGTGGTTGTTGAGCCATCAAACTTTTGCTCCCGCCCTGACGCAAATAGGTTAAGCCGAGATCTGCTGAATAAAGACTAACTTAGTACTTCTAGGATTGAATTTCTTCAATTAGGTTTTGGATTTGATTTTAAATGGTTCTATCTTGTTTATTTTTTCGTTACATACCGGCCCATAGTGGTAATAATTAATAGACAGAATTCTTCACAGCTTTTTTAACCTTAAAAAATGAAATAGAGATAACCACACATTTTTTGACAATAAATGAAATAAATTTTCCAATAAATTCAAAAAACGATCCATTACTCAAAATTTTCTTGTAAATATGATAATAAAATAATATTACGAAAGTTTACATAATTACTGCATTTTATTTTTATTCTAAACATTCATATTTATGATAGTCCCACTGTCCTGGAATGTCGTATATTTTGAGTAGTGGTGACAAATCTTAATGGATTTGATGTTTACTTGTTTTTAAGCTATTATTTAGGTGGTGACAGATTTATTAACATTGGTTTTTTGTTATAAATAATCCTTAAATTACCTATCTAGTGTAAGGGACGCGGACATATTTCAATCTGTCCATATATTTATTCTTGTTTATTTATTACACTTTTTGCACATATTTTATTTACCTTTGTACAAAGGCGGACTTAATGCCATAGGCCTTTCCTTAACCATCAATTTCATAAGATTCCATAAAAATCGCTAGAGGTGTTTTCTTTTTTTAGCAAAGTTCAATTTTAAAAAATATAACTGACCCCAATCCCTAGCTGGGTGCCTCGTTTACGCACCTCCTACATGTAACCGTAACTACATTTGTAAGTATAACGCAATTTCATAAGTGGAAAATAAACTTAGGTACAAACTCGAGCTCACAATAAGCGAACTAGCGTAGAAATATTTACGAGAAAGTAGAAACTTTGAAGGTTATAATAAATCAAATGCACTTTCCCTCCATTTTGTGCAAATTTAAGTTTTATAGTGCGACGTTACAGATAACAAGCAGATACGCGAAGACAATATTGTAACATTGAACATAATTTTAAGTTCTATTCATCTACACTAATATATACTTACTTCTAAGTATACAAATATTATAAAAGTATTAATTAAGTATAATATTATAAAGTTCAAGATTTTTTTCATTAGTTTATTTTCTTGAATGTGCTTCCTAACTTCAGGATCTCCATAATTACTCTTCGGATTAAAAAAATAGTTTAGTGATACAGAGTTCATTTATCAAGGAATATCATATGCTACTTATTATTGGTTATACCACGTAAATCCTACGGAACGGGGTCTGCGTATTCCGCATCTAAAGGTGACAGCCATTCTGATATCAGGATGGCTGTCACTTTTCCCAGTATGAAGAAACGGTGCAAGATCGGTGAGTTGTGACAGCGATCCTGATATCAGAATGGCTGTCACCTTTAGATGCTGAATATCTTCAAAACCACGAGGGTAGCAATTAGTAGCAACTAATGGTAGCTGGAAGCAATTAGGTAGCAACAGATGGTACCTGGAAGCAATTAGGTAGCAACTCTCTACATGTGTTTCGAGAGGATCGGTGAGTTGTGACAGGTTCCACCAAAGTCAAAGTCACACTTACATTTAATTACGAAAGCCATCAGCTTACGAACACAAAAACAAAACTCCCACGCAATTTACTAGTAACCAGTAATCAGTAATTGGAGTTAAATTATTTTACGTCAAAGCTTATCGAGTTAATCAGCAGATAAACCGGATTCTGTGCGGTTAACTGTGACCGAGTTCAGGATAACGAACGATAACTGTGGCAATGATATTGTTGTAAACACTCGTTGTTATGTATTTAGGTATATGTAAAAGTACATATTGTTACATCAATAGCTAGCTGAATGAATCACTTTGACTATCAGTTACTTCTACTGCTTCGGAAATAAGTTAAAACTTGTGATAAAGAAAATAAAAACTCTTGATCTGAATTTTTGCTGTTTGAACTACAAAGATGAAAAACTTTGCGGTTAAAAACACGAAGAAAACCTTTTCTATACTTCGCCTTTCAATCAAAGTAAATTTCAAATTCATTTATTTAACGAGATATGCATACATTTATTTGGATATCCATTATGTTAGTAACTAAAAATCTTAAAACTTATGTTAGTACTTAATATTTTACACACTACACTACACTGAGTTTTATTCAAACAAACCCACACATCATATTCCCTCACATTAGTTAGGACTTAATTCACTCCAAATTTTCATAACGCTATAAAAACGTATTTTAAAATCATTACCAGATATGTAAAACCGTGGGCCGCCATTAATTAATTAACCAAGCCTTCAGGGAGGTCACAAACGTAATGGGGACTGAAATGTGTGGAACGTACAGAAATGGCGGAATTTCAGTATAAAAAAAATGTTAACGGAAAAGCAATCTATCAGTGTGTAGCTGTGTTGTGTGGTTTGTTAACATCATTTCATAATAAGAGCTTAGTGTATTGTACAGTATTTCAACTTATTTCCGCAAAAAAAAAATCTGTATTTCAGGTTAGGCTATGCTCTAGTATAGTCGATAGTTCTAACTTTTTGGCGGTTCAGAACATCTCAAGTAAATCTCTTCTCGGTGGGTGGTGTGTGAGAGGTACGAGCCACAAGCGCGTACCTACTTGTGCTCAGAAATTAGTCGCGAACCGCTCAAGTTTGTTCATAACTGTATCGAACTATATAAAAGAACCAGCTGTAAAAATGTAAAAATATCGACAACAACCTTAAACTGCTTAATTAAAAAAAAAACTTCAGGCCATAAAACCCATTCCGCCCACAGTTTGAAATCCTAACAGCAATTGACCACACGAAACTCTTACAAATCGTGCAAATAAAACTACCCAGCTTCACCCGTCCCCGTCTACACTGCAGGCCATAACAATAATACAGTCTAGCGTACCCCATTAGAGAAACATGAAAGGTCAATCCGTATAGAATTTCTCTCATTTTTCCTTTACAAATTGTCTTTTGAGATTTATGTGTTTATTATTTTCGTATTGAATTTGTCAAGCATGTTTTTTCTCATGTGGTAGCGGGAAAGCTAGTCAATGGATCGCCAAGAAAGCGATTATCGCCGTTCATGGACACACCAGAGTTGCACAAATGTCGCAAATGTGTTGCCAGCCTTTTTATTTTCTTGAAAGTTTGAAGGCCATATTGTCCTATATGTTCGTTTTTTTACCATATTATATTATATGTAAATGGTAATTAAAGAATTACACCATTAACTCAAAGTCTACACTGCAAGCCATAACAATAATACAGTCTAGGATACCCCATTACAGAAACGTGACAGGTCAATCTGTATAGAATTTCTTAAATTTTTACACTGTGTTGCAAATTGTCTTTTGAGATTTATGTGTTTACTATTTTCGTGGAAGACGCTTTTGGATTTGTCAAATTATTTACCAAATATCTATATGTTTTTTTTTATGTGGTAGGGGAAAAACCTGCCGGGGCTGCGGGATTGTTCGAAAGAGTACCGCGGCCTTGGTACATTAAAGGCCTACGACGGAACACGACGGTTTTTAGTCAGTAAGAGTCTGACAGTCCCTCACCGCTGCTAACCCACAGCGGAAGGGGTCATTTGATGACTTTTGATGTCGTTAAAAAAAAGGGGACAAAACAGCATCTGACGGATCGCCTTGTGGAAAGCGATTATTGCTGGATTCTTGCAACACCAGAAGAGTGACAAATGTGTTGCTAACTTTTAGAAAACTTTTGAAGATCGTACTTGTTCATAACTGTGTTTTACACTATGTGTTTCGAGTAATAATTATTAATATATGTGCTCAAAGTTCCAGATCGTGAATAGGCTAAGTACTTCATTTATTTTTATTGCTGTAGTTGTAACATTAAATTGTTGGGACAAGATGGACAAAACGTGCCTGGAATGATTCGAATCTGGAGTGCTCTGAATTCTAATTTGAATTAATTTTCAGAAACAGTCAAAATAGTTTACATTATTTAATTTAAATACAAAAGTAATAATTTTGCCTATTAGTTTAATTTTGACATTTGTATTAGGTACTATTACATTATTATAAATTTATATTCGTCAGTCATTTATATAATTATATAAATGACTATATCATAAATGAACGCAGAGATGAGAAAGCAAGTAGCTTTCATGAAGAACTTACTGCTAGAGCCTCTCCGGGAATCCTTACCTGTGGAAAATAAGAAATGTAACATTAGTTATATTGTAACAAAAATAAGTCATGAAACTGTACACAAAACTACAAAAGTAAATTCACATCACCGAATAAGAAAAAAAAATTTTGACAAGATTAAACACCCCAAGGCCAAAACCTGTAAGAAATAAACTCCATATTTGAAAGCTGTCAGTCAGCTCCACTTTAATTAAACGAAACACTCAAATCTACATGACAATGCAAAGATTTACCCTAACAAAAGACCAGAAGGAAATTAAACAAGCACTCGTTTAATCACCTCCGAAGAAAAAACACTAGCGCTAGCTTTCAGTCCGAAACACATTTATAACATCAACCTTATTACAAGTAGTTAAGGCTCATTATTCAGCAACGTGATAGCAATACGGGCCTTCAGAGCTACCCACGGAGTAGGGAAAGATGGGCAGAGATGCCATAATGCAGGTAGGTCAGGCATCTTCTCCTGGGTCAAATTCGTCCGGTGGGCATTTAAGGCGTTCGGGTTCTTTGAGGCATCTGTGAACTATTTTTGGTGTTACAAAAAATGGTCGGGTCAAAAGGAGGCGTAGGTATAAGGGTGGAAACAGTAACGTTCCTCGTCTCCTGAACACCCGCATTTTTGGCGCTACGACACCTCCACTAGTCATTTTGTTCTCCATGGAGCTACCGCTTTGAAAATTGAATCAATTTACGTTAAGAGCAAATTGCGCGAGAAGGGAGATTGGCAGTTTCTTTTTTTTAGCTTCTAATCGAGTTAAATCAGACTGTGTTGTCACTTGTCTTAATGGACGACCCGAAATAAGGCCTTTTCAGATATAGACGATATTCGGTCGGCTACGTGACAGTGGAACGCGAATGAGCGTGGTGTCTTGTCAATGTTTATGACTGAGCCAATTCTACTTATAGAAGACGTAAATAATAAATAATTGCAGAACCTACATAAATAAAAAACTGTTTAATCAAAGCAACGATTAAGCTTTTTCTCATACCTAGAAGAATTGAGCTTAAATCACCACGCTTGCTCAATGCTGGTTAGCGAGATATTTTAAATCCATGTTTCATCACCATTTTGTACGCCATCATTTTTTATTAACTGATGACCAATAGGTAGGTAAACTTATGAAAATAAAAATTGACATTATGAGATATGAGATCATACATACAACAGTAAAGTAGATATTCCAAACAATTGCTTGATACGACAGTAAGAAACTTGCGTGTAGCCGAGCTTGCACTATAGTGTGGGTAGTGGTTAAGTTGAACTTTCCTACTCCAAAGTTCAAGCCACCTTCGCGGTTTAACCTTTAACCCTAAGATACTACGAATAGAAACACTTTAGATTAATCTACACATAGTAAAGACGAAATATTTTTTTGTTTGTTTGTACCCTAAGTGCTCCAAAACTACTGAACCGATTTGAAAATTTCTTTCGTTGTTAGAAAACTGCACTCTTCCCGACTAACATAGGCTATATTTTATCCCAGTAAGAGAACTAGTTTCCACGGGATGCGGATGAAACCGCGGGAAAACGACTAGAAAAAGAATAAATACAAATATAAGAAAACACAGACATACGTTTTCATAAATGGATCCTTTAATAAACCGCAAATGCCTTTTCACTGTATCATGCAACTATCAAAATATTTGGCTGGCTTCGTCCAAATGTGTATATTGTCAATTAAATTAGATCCGCTCGACGATTTTAGCCTGACCAACCGGAATGGGACATAATATTCTACTTCGCTCAAGCTGACTTCCGATGTCCAAACGGTCTAGCCAGAAATTCAATCCTGTAATTTCTAGCACAAATATGTCACCAGTGAAAGCTTACTAAATTGAAACCTAGCTTAATTTAATTTCACTTTGAAACACGCAACTTTGGTAATATTTGAATATTTTAAAGGGCTAGAAATAGTTGTTTTATTGTAGGTAAAGCTATTAAAACGAAATAAAAATGTGATTGTTTTGAGTTTTGATTCCTATCTGGCAAATGAATACAATTTTGTAGTAAATTATCAAGTCGACGCCTTTTTTAGTGGAAAGCAGTTTTTCAATTTAGAAAGTATAGACCATTAACTGTTAACTGATTTGTTTTCAGACGGTTATCATAAATGACTTTCGTGATAGACGTAATTTGAATATAAATGTTTAGTAGTAGATAAATTAAATATTTAGAGGGTACATATTTTTGTAGTAAGAAATTACGCATATTTTGGCATTCATCATTTGCATTGCATCACTATGCATATTATGTACTTTCATCTTTCATGTCATAAGATCAGGCCAACTATTTTCTTAGAATAGTCAATAATTCTTCGTCTACAATGCAAAACGTTTTACACGAACATCAGTAATTCAAATATTCAAATTCGAATTCGAAAACGAATTCCTAAACGAATAAAAAAACAAGTGACATCTGATTTCCGAGAGTTTGATGACATCGCGGTGTTGTCGTCATAAAAATAAAAGTGGCAATAAAAAATTCTAGCTGCGGGTTTTTAATATTAGAAAGAGGACGGAACTGGCCATGTCGACGAATCCGATATCGAGTTGTCACCATTCCTGTTACTGGCAGCTCAGAATTTTATTTCAAAACACGAATGGTATTGGTAAAAATATTTTTGAAATTCGAAAGGGTGTGAACAGTTTGCTTGATTGATGTTTTAGATTGTCAATCGTATGCCGAAAATAAATTGATATAAATAGAATTTTATTTTAAGCACCTAAACAGTACCTATTTTATTTGGATTGAATTGGAAGGTCACAATGAGAGGATCTTATGAGATTTGGATCAGCACAAAATTAAAATTTTCACCCATATTCACCCATATCAGCGCGCTGTTTTCACACTTCTAAATCCTATAAAGTGTCAGTTTTAAAAGGCTTAAAGTTTTACAGAGCATATACACTTACTCTCACATTAACTGAAACTACATATTCCAGATTTTCTCTAATTGTTTTTCCACCCAAAAAAAATACACCCAAACCGCTAAATAAAAATCAATTTAACACGAAGAGGGGACACAATAGGCCATTCTGTGCAAAGCAGCTCAATTTTCAACACCGCCGCCTCTCTGCGTGATTTACGACGTAAACATGATAAGGGAGATTCTCAATGCCACACTTATATGTGTGAATAATATATATAATATACGTAATATATAGGTATATGTGTATGTGTGAATATTTACGTGGGCGGTATTTGGGTAAATGTGCGGTTATTTTATACAGATCGAGTACAAGCTGAGGTTTGAGTGCAGGGTTGTCAGAGGTCCTCGTTACGGTAAAGTTCTCGCTCAGGTGAGGTGGTACAGTAAAATGGCCAAGTTAAAAAATAAAATATTGACATATTTAGACATCATATTTTAAAGTCATTTTGTTATTTTTAAAATCAACTATTTAATATTGTCATCAGTGGTTGTTTTTTTTTTAATATCACTAACATCGCAACATTCCATTCATAACATTATTGGATATTATTAAAATTTTGTTTTCAGTATTGTTTCACATCAATAACTTTATTCTCACAAAGAAAAAACAACACAGAGACATTGCAATCCATTATCTTCTCACAATTCAACGTCTAAAAACAAAAATATTTTCAATTTCCACACAAAACAACACGAGAAATATCTTAGTTATAAAAAAGTGAACAAAACAAAAGACGGCTGGGTTTCCCGCCAAACAATAGGCTAAAACGTACCCTGTTTCAGTGTTGCCACGTAATTAATAGTTCCAATTTATCTGGGGTCAGCCCTGATAATTTGTGTTATGAGACTCATATGTCCGTGACCTTAGGCCCTCTGTTGTTTTAGTGTTGCCATTTCACTGGCTTTTTTTGCCTTTTGTTTCGGGAGAAAATTGAGATTTGTTGGGATGCGTAAATTGGCTGGAGAAAGACGTCACAAGTTAATGAGCTATTCGGTTCTAATCCTATAATTCTTGGTGTAACAAAAACTGGGGTGTCGGGATTGTTCGAAAGAGTTACCTTGGCCTTGCCACAAAAGGCTGCAGAAGAAACATGGTGGGTTTTAGTCAGTAAGAGTCTGACATTCCAATACGCTGCACCCACAGTGGGAGGCGTCATTTGATGATTTACTACTACCAAAAATTGGTGTAAAAAATAAACAATATTATGAGCCTATAAAATTCCGAAACAAAATTAAAAAGCAGACCTTTGCAAAACCCTAATAAAATTCAAAAGAAAAAAATGTAAAACCGATATCGTCAATTACTCGCTCGATTTGCTATCTTAATGGGGTATGCATGGTATGGTGGAACCCGGATTCTTCCTGACTCTTACTATTTCCCCTGAGATTAATGGCAGACCTTACTGAAGACGGAAAACCTCTATGAATGTAAATATGTAACAAGAGAAACGAACATAAGTGGAATGTTTTATATTTAATACAATATAGGTAAATGTTCCAAAATAATTTGTGTTTTTAGACCAAAATAAACACATAAGTTCCACCATTCAGCTAACGGAACCATTTTTAGTTGTCAAAGTTTAGTTGCCGAATTGACCAATTGGCAGCCATTTCACGGCTGGTTCGTGGCTGGTTGTAATTAAATGGTGCAACTCACTCTGAGTAGCGTATACACGATATAAAGTATTGAAAAAACAAGTTTGAATACAGAAATGATAATTATAATCATGCTAATGAAAATCTGTATACATTTCAAACGGCTTAAATATTACTATGACTCATAAACTATTCAAATAAAATAGTAACCAATCTCAATAAAACCTTTTTAAGTAACAAACATCTAACATAGAAATCAAATTAGCATTATCAAGTCATTTGAACTTTCTATCGATATATGTATCGATAAAATACATTTCAAACCACTCAATGTGACCGGTTCGCTGCAATGTCATTCTGATAAAGTACGACTCGATAATAGCTATGTCTGATTTCATTAGGTTTAAGTTGATAAGATAGCTTATTTAGAAAGTGCATTGAAGTTCATAAAGCTCTGAGCTTGAGTATAATTTATTGAGTAAGTATTTAATCTTCTTATAAGTTTTAGCAAGGTGTTGCGTGGGCTTTGGTTAACAAAGGTGGCAAATCTTAAAAAAAAATCTTTTTTATTTATAAAGTCTATGTGATCAAGATTTAATACTGCTATTTCATAATATGGTATTCCACTCATTACACAAAAAAATGAATATTTATTTCTACTTTCATTACTTAAAAACTATTCAAATAATTTAAATAACAATAGGTTTAATTAAAATTTAACACTCATTCTATAACCACTAAGCATAAGTCTAACTAAAACACAACCACTCGCATCCTCTTCAAAAAGTTCAGATTATTCACGAACCGAGTCCTAACATTATTTCAGTTTTTAATTTTCTCCTCTCTACAGAAAAAGAGTTGCTTAATTGCTCATACTAGAGTAAAATATGAGCATCCTATCTGAGCAAAGAGCATAGAGATATAATTTTATCTGTACATTTATTACTTTCCCAGACTGCAACGAAATTGAGCAGTATATCAGCTTTAGCAATTTATGAATTCTCACACAAAAATAGTATCATTTTGATGTTTTATTTTGTTCAGTTACAGAATCGCTTTGTTATGTATGAAGTGAGAATTGTCTGGTTATACAAAGGAAAGAGATTTTTTGTTTTTGTGTTTTATTATTGTAGCTATATTATCTTATGGTTACATCATATCATATGAATATTGTGGTATGTGTGATAGTTTGGATCTATGGATAGAAATGTGGATATTTGCCTTGACGCAAAAGCTCTTATTGACTTTTTTTGAAACTTGGCAGTAATATTAGTTATATATCATAATTATACGATACTTTATGAACTCGTGCAAAATAATTGTTTCGAATGCGAACTGTAGTAGTAACAATTTGTATATCCCACCAATTTTTTGTCCAAACATTGCCTTAGCTTAGAACTTCCATTAACAAAAATAACCAATACTTCACACAACCACTGTACCACGTATAAAAAGAAACCAGTTACAGCAAATACTTGTCACCACAATACCCAGTACCTACAGCTGTAAGGAGGTTGGAACTCGATCTTCAAACTCGCCATAATAATGTTGGGATATTGCTTTGATTGTCGCCGACAAAGCCAGTATACGAGGCTCTTAAGTACCCTCTAACGTTTTTAGATTTTTGTGTTTTTGTGTATGTGTGTTTTGCTCCTATTCTTTAAGAATACCTCGGTTCTTGCGGTTTTACCCACGTCTCAAATATAGTTTATGTTACTTGGAAATAATGTAGCTTCCCAACTGTGAAATAATTTTTGTCATCGGATTAGTAGACTAGTTTCGGAACCTTTGGAGTACAAACAAAGAAAAATGTTTCATCTTTGCTATATTAGCATAGATGGAAAAAATATTTTAAGTTATGTAACGAAATTAATTAATTTCCGGTTTCTTTATTTGTAGTCAACGCTGTATTTACGTCACAGTTTTAACTTTTAACGACTATAATTAAAACTATACCAGGAATAAAATTATAGTCCAGCTAATGTTCTTTCCGTGGCTTCTTTGCAATTTATATGAACAATGGCGTGATGAAATATCCAGCTTCCACATTATAATATTCAAAGAGAGAAATACTTATTCTCCGAGTGTAATTAGCAAAACTTATTACAAACGCTTAATTGCTTGCAGACGGAAAATATTACTTAAAAGTAATTCGTAGCGCTACGAAATACTACGCGGCGTAGGCGTTCCGTAGCATTTCGTAGATACCATTTACCAAGAGGTTAGCATTTTTTATATTTTTAGGGTTCCGTACCCAAAGGGTAAAACGGGACCCTATTGTGTTCGCTCCTCTGTCCGTCCGTCCGTCTGTCAACAGGCTGTATCTCATGATCCGTGATAGTTGGAGAATTGAAATTTTCACAGAAGACATATTTCTGTTGCCGCTATAACAACAAATACTGAAAACTAGAATTAAATAAATATTTTGGGGGGCTCCCATACAAGAAACGTGATTTTTTTGTCCGTGTAACCCTTCGTGTGCGAGTCCGACTCGCACTTGGCCGTTTTTTTTTAATATTATGTCTGATTTCAAACGGGTAGCAGAAGCCCCCGGGGTGAGTAAATTTTCAAAGGGATTTCAATGTTAAAATTTATTTTATTAGTAACTACGGTACAACAAATGTTTGAACCACAAATGAAATATAGGCTAACTAGTCCTTTTGCTGATAAGAACATTGAACCGTTTGTGTTTATTAACCGACTTCCCAAAAAGGAGGAGGTTATCAATTCGGCCGGTATGTTTTTTTTTTTTTTCTATGTAAGTACATCGATTACTCCAAGGTTTATAGACCGATTTACGTGATTTTTTTTTGTTCGACGCGGAATAGCTGCCAGTTGGTCCCATAGTCATCAGGTCAGGATCTGATGATGGAAAATTTGAGAAATCGAGGGCAACCTTCGAAAGTTGTAGGCATACATAGGGTAAAAACTTGACACTCAGGTGTATGCCTAAAAACACTATACAACAGTGAAGGTTTGGAGCTGACCTGATGATGGAGATCAGAGAGGGTCGAGGGAACTCGACAACTGAATATGTAAACTACCTCGTGTTTGGGCTTATACTATTTGTATTGGCGAGACCTTTGCAAAAGTGAAGGTTTGGAGCTGACCTGATGATGGAGACCAGAGAAGGTCGAGGAAACTCGACAACTGAATATGTAAAATACCTCGTATTTGGGCTTATATTCTTTGTATTGATGAGAACTTTCCACTCATATGGATAGGGACAACTATTCGTATCACTGAAAAGCTGTAAATAAAAAACTTTTTAACAAAAAAATTAAACCGACTTCCAAAAACACTTAAAAGCAAAAAAAAAACCTAATTCTAGGTGCATCGGCCTAGAAGGCGGTGGCAAAATTAACTTAGTAACATCCATTAGACACCGACTTCTAGGCCGATGCACCTAAAATTAGGTTTCTTTTTGCTTTTTAGTGTTTTTGGAAGTCGGTTTTTTTATATAATGTTACTGCTTATCCAAACTCTATTAATAGACCACTCAAAAGTGTTTCCAATATCTACAACAAAAGCAGTCTAACTTAAGACAGTCGAAGACAGAAACCTTCGACAAATATTTGGTCCCCAACTAACGGGACCTTCGACAACAAACCTCTCAGACAAGAAAAATAAATAATTAATCATTTGTAAGCCGAACTCCAATTAGATTCGCCACTTAAATGGCCATGTTTTTTGGTAATTAAGACTTTGTGGGAACAATCAAAGATTTGTCGAAATATTTTCTTTTGGCTAAGAGCAAAGTAAGCGAATGAAAAAAAAATCGTTGGAATCGTACGTAAAGGTGAAAGTTATAGTAATTATAATATTTGATTTGATGACGTTGATTCGACTTAGTTGATCGGTACATAATTAATTAGCATACACGAGCGATATTTTAATAATAGCCGTTTTCACCGCGTGTTCCGTGGTAACTGCTGAGATAAAATATAGCTTATGTTACTCAGGAAGAGTGTAGCTTTCCAACAGTAATTTCCTTTTGGTAAAAAACCAACAAACAAAAAAAATTTGTCCTCTTTATTACATTACTATAGACATAAAAGAATAGACAATCAATGTTGTTTTTAAAAACCCGTTGTATTTGTATGTATACATGCTGTCATATCTAACATTCTAACATAATCGCAGTGTCATAATGCGTTGATAAGTTACAAGTGTGTACTAATCTTTATCAGACTGACGTCACATGTCATATACAACTATGATTATTATAAAATATTTTTTTAAATACTCTGTAATTATTCTAAAGGTCATGTGTATGTAATAAACTGAGCCCACATATAATTTTCAAGTGGTTTTTTTCATTAATTGTAAATATATTTATAGTATGTGAGTGTGCAACTATTTACTCCCACATTAAAAGCTCCTAAATGGGATTTATCATCAGACTGACATCACTTCCATACCAGAAATACGTTTTATTTCATTTTAAAAAGTATATGTGGAAAAGTAAGATTAAAATAAAAATTGTCGCTCTAGCTTAAACATCCCTTTAGCTAAGTACACTTAAGTAAATTAAATATGTATGCATGTTAAATAAAATGTATAAAATGAATGCGTTTTAATAACGTAAGTATATTTTCATTTTGACTGAAAAACATAATTTTCATTCATGTTTCATAATGTAATCATAAATTACTCCCTGAAACAAAACCGAACAAAGCCAGTTAAAATATGCAAACAACTAAAAAAGTACCTATAAAATAGTTTCTTTACACGTGCAGCTTGTTCACACTTAAACCATATTTCTTCCCAATAGAATATAAGACCAACGTTTATTCTTTATAAAAATATTGTATGACAGCACAAGGCTCGCGCAAAGGTTATTCAGTTTCATCATTATAACTAACACAAAGTGTTTGAAAGGCACCCTCACAGAATACAGCTATATTGTACTGAATATTATACAATATTTGACACTCGTACTTACCTTAATAGTTTGCTAGAGGCTCTTTATTGTTTCGGTTGTAAATTTTGACATAAAACGGGGATATTGAACTTCTGTTTATTAAATAGAATTCTAGTTTTATTTGAATTTAATCTTCTAAGCGTTGACTTTTGATATTTCACTTCAAATACACCTTGAAGTACTATAATCGTACCTTTCATGATTGAAAATTATGAGCTTTACCTAAGTACTTTCATATAATAATTTGAAGATGATAAGCTTTAAAATTTAAGAAGGTCACTAAAGGGATTTTTTTTTTCTATCTTTTAAAATGATTTTAAGTTTGGTACCAAATGAAATAATCTCCATAATTCTTTTAGGATCTTTAAACGAGCAGCGGTGTGGTATGTGGTAGTAGGTACAAAGTTACAACCACATGTATTTTATAATCAAATAAACCTGTCCTTAATTTGAGCTACAGATATAAATACACTCCTAATGTGGACACTTTTAGCTTCGTCCCCTTTATTAACGCCATTAAAATCGTAACAAAAATAACTTTACTCGAAGTGTCTGGGATTTTTGGGAGTTCAATGACCAGATTTAGTGAAACAAAACATTACTTTACCTCTAGAAATTGAGTATACTTCTCTTGAAAATACTTTTTACAAAAAAATAATTTAATCCGACTTCATGAAACACTAAATAGAACAAAATAGAACTTTTGAAGTTCCATGTCTACAGAAATCGGTGTCTGCAGGTCTATTAGCTATCTGTTTATTTTACCTTCCTTTTTGAGAAGTCGGTTGAAAGTAGACATGAAATTGTCCTATTGACTATAAGCTCGAAACCAGTTAAAATTAGCCTTGGAAACCATTATAAACCCACAGAAAAACAAATCACAAACGAATCTTAAAACAAAACAGCTTCAAAATCCGTCACTCGTCACAACCAAACTTTGTCGAACCTCTGAAGGCGGCCAAAATAACTAACAATGCGTAAAGCCGAACGCGAAGAACAAACAAATGTTCCTTCAAAATGTGCCTTTAGCAAAGCTACGAAATGCGTAAACAATACGGTCTTGAGGAGTCATTGAATTTAGAGCAGCATCCCTTTTTGTGCCGACATCACTCGACAATTTTGGGAACTGAGTGGTTCCAAAAGTTTGGTTGAAAAGCTCAAGTATCGAACGGAAAATCAGTGTGTGTAGGTTATACGCTTGTGTTTATATCCTAACAATAGTTTTTATAAATTAGTAACTCCTGAATGTTCCTTTTTAAGTTACTAAAATATATCGTCCGATCAGAAAGGTAAGTGAAGTGGTATCCTGAAGATAGTTCAAGCTACTTTCATCCCGATAATAAGAGCCCTGGAAGTCGGGTCAAACCGTGGAGAGGAGCTAACATACTACCTCTATAAAATAATGTAAGTATATTCCTCCGTTTGTGTATCCGCAATAAGCTCAAAAACTGCTTAACTAATTGTCATGCAGTTTTCACATTGATACATAAAGATTCTTAAAATGTTATGTAGTTATTTATACCAATGCCTTTATGAAATAAAGTCGTGAAAGGTCGTAGTTTCTGTCTTAAAAAACTGATGCAAATTATAACTAATGGTTTTTAGCAATTAACACAAAGACTGAAAGACTGAGCGTTAATTTAGTTAGACTAACAAAAGTCTTAATTGATATCGGCTTACAATTAAAATAATTACATTATTATTTTAGCTCTAATTTTGAATTTTGTTCTAGTATTTTATAATTGTCAGTAAAGGGCGTTAGGACGTAGATTGTTAACACATTCAAATTATGTACCTACATATGTATATAGGATAACTTCTCACTGACTTTAAATAGATTTTTGTTTAGTGAATTACTTAAGAATGTGTAAACTTAACAAGTTTATAATAAAATGTCGTCAAATAACTTTACGTCTCTGAAATCAGTTACTTAATGACGGCGAAACACAGATAAACGAAACACTACTTTTGAAATAACGGCTGACATCAGAGTGGTTGCATTATTTGACGAGAACTGTTCATTCAAAAATACAACGAATGTATACTCTGATTAAATACAAAATCCTAACTATATTTTACCCTTTATCCAAATAGAATCTAGTATTTGATTTCAAAGTCCACTTTAATCGCCTTTTGACATTTGAACACTGAAAAAATCCATTCACAGTAGGTATTTTTATACATTTGTATCAGTGAAATAATCCTACGCATTCCCCCGGGTTAACTGAAAGGTTATACAAATAAAACTCATTGTATTAACTAAATAAATAATGTCATATATGAATATGTATCAATATACTCGGATTTGGCTTTTATTATTGTCATATGCAGATTTCACTTTCTCTTTGTATACTTAAAGTATGCATATTATTACATTCTAGGAATTGTATTAATTTTTAGATTATTTTAATTTATAATTGTTATTAGATCATGTCAGTTATATAATTATATATATATTTTTTTGTATTATGTAATAGTGGAATTTCATTATTTTAGGACTTCCTTTGAAACAGTCGTAAAAGTAAACCAATTTAACCAACATAACTGTACCAATACTATTTATTTATTTACTTCATAGCTCAAAATTACAGAAAATGTATTCACGTAATTCAAACTTTTTCAAAAGTACGAACACTGAATTATCAAAAGGTAATTCTATATTTGAATTCAAAACACGAATTCAAAACTTTAGCGGCCTGCCATTTCTAGTAACCGATTTAAACTTAGAACAAAATTTGACAGGAATCCGATTTGGGCGCCATCATTCGAATCGAACGTTCTAGAAATTGGGCTGTGGAGTTTGCGTTGCGTAGTACGTATTGAGATAATTGAGCCCACTTCAAAGGTGGCTCGGAATAATTTGTGGTTGGCTCAAACCGATGATCTATTGGAGAACTAAAACAAACATTTATTACCAGAAATGAAACTAAACTAGATCTGGATATTGTGTGCTTTAGATCACGGCTATGTTTTACAAAGATTAATATTGAGTTTAATTTTAATAAGAATGCGTCTTTTATTCTATTGGACCAATATGATAAATCTTCATTAATTTCTAAGGATTTTTATTAAGTCATTATTTCAAGCTGCAACGATTGATGTAGCGAAGATAAAGGGAAGATACAAGATACCTTTCATCCGGTGCAGAAAATAATGTTGCCGACAACTACCTACCAACAGTTTAAACATAATTACACAAACCACGGTTGAAAAAAGGTTTTAATTTTAGAGTACTAATAAAAATATTACCGTCTTATTTGGAGCCGAAAATGAGAAAAATATCTAAACACCAAATTAAATACCTATTGAATTTTTACGAAGCTTCGGAAATACTTTTCACGCAGAAAATTACTTAAAAAGAGAATAATCTTTATTTACATAAAAAAATTGAACGGTTCACATACGAAAGTATACTACTTCTGATTTGTATATACTGCCACTTAAATTAATCAAGAAATAAGTCAATTACGCTGCTGTTAATGATTTTTAAAAGTTCAAAAAGTTAATACTTCTTGCATAACTCAATCCGGTCCAACAACCTAATTTGTGAGCACAAGCCTACACCAGCCGCTGATACCTAAAAAACAATCTGCGACTCGCACAATTTTCCAAAAAGTTTGGCTAAACTAAAGCAGATTTTATATTACCTACTCAAAGCCTTATAGAACTCATAAAATAAACTAGGTTTCTAACAAAAGCACCTTTAGTACCTACATTTTACCTAAGCTACCTGAAATATCTCAAGTTATCAAGACTATCATATATCCTACACACGTGTGACTGGATAATTCCTGAACTTGTATCCTCTTGGATAATTTATTCATAGCTTGTCATTCACGCTTGCTCAAGCTTTTAACACTAAGTAAACCCTGTAACTATGTTGGTAAATAGTTGTGTAGTGTGATTAAATCAGTAGGTATACTTAATAATTATTGGTGCTAATATTTTCATTAAGAGCTACCATTTCAGTGTTGCTCAATTTTTAAATACAAATCCCAACCTAACAAGATGATAAGTTTGTTACAATAGATACATTAATTCTAAAAAGTATGAACTAAAAAATATTAATCTTTACTGCTGTTTTTATCGCTTTTTCACTCGCATCTAGGGGACTGCTCTAACCCGGATAAAATATAGCATATATTACTCGGGGATAATGTAGGTTCCCAATAGAGAAAGATTTTTTTAAATCGGTTAAGTAGTTTTCGGAGCCTTTAGGGTAAAAACAAACTTTAAATTGTTGCCTCATTTTTATATTACTATAGAAGAAGTATAAATGTAATTATGTATTCAATTAGACTTTGTACAAAACCATTATTTGTTGGTAACGTTATTACACAAAAGAGGATCTACTAAAAACAGCAATAAACGTAAGTAAAGCTAAAAACAAAACCTTATTCTGGTCACAGAATCTATAAAAACGTTCGCGTTGGCGGTACGGTTGGTAAACGAAGACTGAAAATATTGCTGAAATTCTGTTTTCTGAAATAGATCCATTATTTTATATTGTAAATGATATCTGAAATTTTTGCTCTAAAAATGGAAGAAGCCTGAAAAGTTAATATTTTGTATAGCATTTGTAATTTTGGTTGAAAGTTGATGGATTATATTCACTTTATTCAAATTATTGCATTGCGTGTATTTTTAAATAATACTGAGAATTTTAATTTTTAATCATTTACGCAAGAATCCTAACTATTACAATGAAATATAAGTTATGTATGTATTGAGTTGACTTTTCAGTTTTACTCAGTAAAAAGTCAAATAATGACCAGCAAATACTTACGCCGCTATCCGTACAAAAGAAATCTTGGTAAGAAAGCTCTTATTTTCGACACTCGCGCCAAAACTACAATATTTTCTTTAATATTACGAACAAACTTTACACATAAATAAATGATCGTCACGGTCGTTCTTCTAGTAGTGTCAATGACCTTTGTATCCAACCAAAATAGTTTTCTTGAAATCCCTCATGTTTTGAACAACAAAATGAATAATGCAACTCATATTTCACCTGGAAATCCCAGCTATAAAAAGGTTTGTGTAAACACACTTGAATGCAAATAAAGTCAGGTATTTTATATTGCATTTTTAGATGCAGGTGTATTTTGTAAAAATGCAAATCTATCCATCACCGTATATATGAAATGAATGTCATACCTATATGACTCTCCGACTTCTCTGCGGTCTAAAAAAAAACTGAATACTAGGTTCCGCCCGCTTTTCGCACTCGTCCTGTAGGTCCAGCTTCGCTGGCCTAGAAAAACACTTATAGCCTTTTCGATAAATGAGCTCTCCTATGCTCAATGCATTTTTCAAATCTGATGAGTAGTTCCTAAGTTAAGCGTGTTCAAAAAAACAAAAAACTGTAGCTGTATTATTACATTCAATATTATCTATCAGTCGGTTATTATACCAACGTCGATAACTATCGCTATTTCTATTAGAATATTAGAAAAGATAAGATTATATAGTTTGTAGGTCAGTCCTGTCACTTTCAGGTTTCGTTTCCCTTGAACAACTTGACGTCCGATACAAACAGTTTTTTTTTCTCCTTCTTTCTTTCAACAAAATACGTGTTTCTTTGTATAATTTTGTAATAACTTGAAATAAATGAATTTTATTTATTCACTTATTATTTTATTTTATATCCTACTAATTTAATAAACACGAAATAATAATATATGTATGGATTTTTTGATGAAACTTAACAGTAATATCGCTTATTTACCAGAATAACATATAGGTAGGCTACTTTTGATCCATATGCAGGAAGTAGTTCTCGTTGCATTACCATAAACGAAAAAATTACTTGCCTACAATATATATTTTTAAATATTTTTGCAACCGTGCCATTAAATGTTCACAGACAGCTCATACCGTGATACATGGTTGGCACAAATCTTTCACACAACCATAACTATGGAATATAACAGGATTCTTTCCCCTCCCCTACACACATAATATACCTACGTGTAATATTAGATTTCACATGTCCTCGTTAAGCTTTCATCACTAAAAGTATGTCCCAAATCGGTTGAGTGGTTTTGTAGGTTATACAACATATAGAGGTAGATAACTGCTCTATTTCTTACTAGCTTCTGCCCGCGACTTCGTACGCGGATCCTGTCCCTTATGCCAGCGACTACGGGGTCAGCAAAATCAAAGATCTTAATCGTCTGATATTGAATTTTAAGAGCCCGTTGACTTGAAAACAACGGGATACGCATTAGAAACGTTCCATATATTTAATTTTTGTACTTCAACGGCAAAAGCACAGCAGACTAAACAAAACGCTGAGAACTGAACCGCAACAGACGCGACCATAGGGATAAATGTAGTGATTCTAATTAGTCCGCATTTAAGTTGTGTGTGGCAAAAATTTTACACGTATTACGTAAAAAACATTAAATAGATGACAAAGTCGTGGTGACTTAGTGGAAGTCGTGGTGGTTTAGTGGGTAGAGAACCAATCTCTCAAGTATGAGCGTGCGTCTTTGATTCCAGGTCTGGCAAGTACCTGCCAATGCAACTTTTCTAAGTTCGTATGTAGGTACTTTCTACGTATATTTTGGATACCAATGACCGTTATTTGGAAGGCTTAAACTGTAGGTTCCGGCTGTCATTGAACATTCTTGGCAGTCGTTATGGGTAGTCAGACCAGTAAGTCTGACCAGTTTTACCAAGGGGTGTTGGGTTGAGCGGGTAACCGGGTTGTGGAGGTCAGATAGGTATTCGCTCCTTGTAAAACACTGGTACTCAGTTGCATCGTGACTGGAAGTCGACTCTAACATAATTGGGACAAAGGCTCTTGAGATAATAACGACAATAATAATGAGATATAAGCACCGCAGGACATCTGAGGCTGATGACGGGGAGTAGCTACCCCGCGGGGCTGTATATACTGAGTTCTCCAGGGAGAGTATACTGCCCCCATCTCCGGCAGGTCAGAGTGAACCATGACGGGGGTAGGTCTCAAGCCTCTGGCTTGGCTTGGCCGTCCAGAGTGGAGTCGCTAGAGCAGGGTTAGTAGCCCTGCTCGGAGGATGCCTCGTGGTAAGTGACCCACAGGGAGCGCGTAATCTGCGTTTAAAATCCGCCGAGGTATTCTCACACTTCAGCCGCTCATGTCCCTGTTGTCCTCTTGTTGCTATTCAGTGACTGATTCCCGGGGGCCCAGTAAGTGAGCTGGCGAAGTCTCCACCAGCAATTTTTACATGTATCTAATACATTGTCATCGGCAGGTGCCATAGTTCCCGTAGTTTCCCCATTCCTAGTCCATTAGCATCCCATCACAATAGCCCAAGTAATTTTCATCCACAGTTAGCGGTATGGTATAGGGATTGTCTTTTTTTTAACGACGTCCACCGGGGATTGTCCTTGAGTTCATATTTCTATAGTGTATAAAGGGATAATCGTCGGTTTTGTGTCACCATACCTATTTCATAACATTCGTTTCTATACATTTTAAGTGTAGTATTGCTCTTGAAGTTCCACATCAGGTGTTCCAGATCTTCGATGTATATACGTCAATAAAGAGTGCTTATTAGATTGAACCACTTTTGTAAAAACGTCATATCTTTATATGCTATAGTCTAGCTGGGCTCCTGGGGTTCCACATCAGGTGTTTTACATCTTCAATTTTTATAAGTCAACAGAGAGTGCTTATCAGATTGAACAACTTCTGCTAAAACGTCACACCTCTATATGCTATAGTCTAGCTGGGCCCCTGGAGTTCCACATCAGGTGTTTTAGATCTTCAATTTGTATAAGTCAATAGAAAGTGCTTATCAAGTTGAACAACTTTTGCTAAAACGTCATACCTGTAGGTATATGGTACAGAGAAGCTGGGCTCTTGGGGTTCCACATCAGGTGTTCCAGATCTTAAAATTTATTATCTCAGCTGAAAATGCTTATCACATGAAACAATTTTTGCTATGGCACCATTTTGGTATCTCTTATAGTTTTGTTGGTCTGTTGGTGTTCTGCACCAGATCTTCAAGTTTCGAAGATAAATTATAGCCTATATGTTGACCAGGCTTAATACTGATACAACAAAGAAAAAATCATTGAAATCCGTCCAGTAGTTCCGAAGATTAGCGTGTACAAACAAACAGACATACAGACATACAGACATGCAGACATACAGACATACAGACAGAATTTTTTTTTGGATTTGTGCTCCATTACTGTTTCTAAACCCCATCCAATTATTATTTTTTTAATATATTGAATGTACAGACACAGTTTTTTTACAGATTTATTATATGTATATAGATGATGACGGATGTTTATCTTCTCGATAAAAACACAACTTATTTTCACTTTATTGTTGTAGGAAGTAGTACTTACCATTGTAAGAAATATTTTTATTACTAAATATAAGTTGAAACTAAACTCAAATCAGTTTTTTAAACTTTAATCGGCACTTACCTGAGATATAAGCAGGCCTAGTTTAGGGCTAATTGAAAACACTATTTACACATTATGTAAACTTTTCTTCGGAACACAAAAATATTTATAAAGCAAGATTATTTAATTGAACAATTACCCAAAATGGCGTCACCAAACCTAAAAAATTGCAACACATACACACACAACACACAATCAGGGGTCACGAACATATGCCCCTAATGCTACTCCGAAAAACAGTGTTGACCCCTTAAAACTCTCAAGTCGTATAGTAAATGACCCCCGACAGCTCCCGTTTTTTATCTTCCGCGTCACTTTATATTAGGAACGTGGAACCCTGTAGTTTTTCCTTTGTTTTCAGTAAATAAATTGGGCGTGCCTTTTCTTTTGGATAAATTCGGAGAAATGTTTAATTGAAAATAGGACCTTTATTCTGTTTATAACATTGATTTATCAACAGGAAATGTATAGTATAAAACCATATTCGATCTACTCAGTAAGCTTAATCTGATTTTGAAAAATATTTTTTTAAAAAATGCTTATTATATTTTAGAAAGCTTAACATACATATTTGAATCATAAAAACAAGCCAAAATTATATGGTCGTAAAAAATGCCTCCGAACTAAAGATCAAGTAATGAAACATAGATATTACAAAAACAGTACTACATATACGTGGTAAATTACCAACGTATTACCAATAGAATCAAACTTAAAATAAACAACAATTAAACTTGACAATCTGCGACTTCAGTAGGAATATCAACAATCTTATCGATATCATTATCCATTTATATCTCATCTCTACTCTAGTCTGTAGTAAATAAACAACTTTCGAATAAAAATAGATCCATTCCGATATTATAGTCACAACAATCCAGATTTAGTCTCAACACTATTCGAATAGTAATTTCATTTTATATTCCTTTTACGTGTGGGTAAATTCTATGTTAGAAAATATAGGAATATATATACAAAATATTCAATGGATCAATGCCAAACTTTCTGACTTCTGCATATAAAAATGCGGCAGTGTTTTTTTTATATCATCCTCCGAGCCTTTTTCCCTCGGATGTGTTTTATTTTTATATGTTCATGGTAAAACGACTAAACCTACTGTGATGAAATGTAAGTATGTAGGTACCAGAGAAAGTTATAGACTTATCATCAAGGCAGTCAACTGCTCAGTCCTTGGAGACGCGGGTGAAACCATGGTAAACCGCTAGTTATCGAATAAAGCGATTTATATCGCCTTTCGTATTGAAATCGTGTGCATTTGCACTTCGATACCAACGTAATTGTGGCTGTTTCATGACAGCATAAACTTTGGGTAACACACTGCATATGGCATTCCCGCATTCCGTATGTATATGTAGGTAGCTTTCTTTATAAATTGCATAATAAAATAGTTTTCTTCCACGGTTTCACCCGCGCTCCCCTGTGCAATACTTAGCGCACCTGGGCAAACGCAAACAGTAGCATATAATTTCGATCGACAAATAAACTACCTATCTAATAATGAAAGATACCTACTCTTAAACTTTAACAGTATTTCCTCTATAGCAAATTCAGCAAAAACACTTTTTTCGAAACACGTTTTTCTAACTGGGATTCCCGCACCCATGGAACCAAAATCAGCTATCAGAACAAATATATAACTAATATTCAGACAGTCAGACACATTCCGTGGCGGCAATCGTATGACGCTCTCTTACATCATTTTGCTTTTTTTCACTTGCCGTCATTTTGTGTCAACAAATATTTAAAATAGCACTATCATTTTTCATAACCAGACCCATTAATTTACTGATATCTTTATTGCTTTTTTGCTAACCAGACACAGGTTTTTCCCAATAGCAAAACTCTAATCTCAAAAACTATTTTCCCATGATATAGGAAAAATCTGTCTATTTCTGAGCCTACTGTGTTATTGCTATTTCATATAATAGATTATAGCTCTATTAAAGATAAGCATATCGTCGATCGGCTATGAGATATTGGGTCAGCAACATATCATGATCATGACGTCATGAGCTTCTGAACATGGAGAAACAAATGACGAGCGGAGATGCCATAAGTCGTCTAAGAAAGTGGCATGGCCAAAATGCGCGTGATCAGGTGATGAGTGAACGAGGAACGTTACTGGCTACACCCTCGTACGCCTTCTTTGGAACCGGCCTATTTTTTAAACCAAATCACCAAAATTAAGGTCAATCTTTGACAGATTTCTTAAGGAACCCGAAAGCCTCGCTAGTTCATTAATAAGTAATAGTTTTGATCACTCCCGCTGTACGTTACTTGGCCTAGAAGATGGCGCCTGACCTACCTGTCTTATGGCATATCCGCTCATCTTTCCTTCCTCTGTACTCGTGAATGAAATGTAACAACAGATTTATGATTTGAGGCCGATGACCTTACCATGAACTGCGGTTTTAGGATTGTATGTCTTACCGCAAGGGCTGGTAAGCACTTGCATATCTGTGACATGGTACGCACGTCATAGGTATCGAATTATTGCATGCATATCGGGTTATGGTATCTATTTTTTAATTAATGTATATTTATGAAATTTTTTTAATAACAAAAAAATTGGTTTTAATGATCATTGAAGAACTACTATAAAGACTTCTGAAATAGGAATACACACCGAAAAGAAAACAACAATTTGGTGGCAAAAACGTACCTCTTAAATTATCAAATGAATAAGATATGAACTTTACACTGCATTGCAAAAATAACAGCACACAGAGTAGACAATATACCTAAAATCTTCAGACAAATCCCCACAAGGTGCATACGGAACATGATTTATTTTAGAAGCAATGACGCATCTTGAACATAACTTCATACAGGACTAACAATGTACTGTTTATGGCCTCGAACAAATTTATACATCGGCCAATAAAACCAGATTTAAACTTCAAAGCTGGTGCCTAATTTCGGACAGCGAGTGTATGACAATGTTGCTTGTAATTTATCTAAGGGTAGTTCTAAGATGACTACTTTCTCTTCTAAACAGCTGTAAAATTGCAACCAAATATTGTTTATGTTTTCGTCACTGTCAAAACCTGTGTCAAAACTACTAACGAGCTGTTTCTTGCGATTTCACCAGCAGGATATATACCTGGATAAAATTTAGCTTATGTCAACAGGTTGTAATGTAGCTTCATAACAGTTTTTTTAAAATTGATTCTGTAATTCCCGAGCCATTAGATTAAAAAAAATATAAAAGTGCTCTTTATAATATAGTTTTTATATTATTAGGTACATATTTCCAAAAATTTTAACACTGATAGAAAAGACAAATTAGACATATTGGGCCTTACTACAAAAACTTTAAACCCTGTTTTACACTTGTCTAATAAAATTTTGGCTGCAAAATGAACCATATGTCAACGTCATAGTTTGACATTTTTTTAGACAAGGCATAAACTGACGTTTAAAAGTTTTTGTGGTAAGACGGATTGTGATAAAAATCATAACCAATATCATGTGTAAACGACTTTATATGCAGCTATTTGGCAATCAGCCAAAACTATTTACCTAAACGGATAGTATGGCATAGATAAAAATCTTTGTAACGGCTCAATCGGATGCGTAGGCGCAACTTCCATGCAATAACGATCGGTGATTCTGTTATTATTATGATTTATAGACGAAGAATTGGCACAATGTGTAATGTGTAAATTTCGCAGAAAATATAAGGAAAGATAAGATTATTCAGTGTACTGAAAACCTTATTTTTCTATTTTTTAAATTAGGTATGTTCCCGATCTTTATTTTCGATATAAATTCTAGGAAACATGACTAAAATCTCTTCGAATTTCAATAAAGCAGAAGCATAGTTTTGCATCTTTTCTCAGCGCATTGTTAGAGAAAATAATGGGCTTCCAAATTAGAAATACAACATCGTAAAGCAAATACTATTTTCTCTTAATAGGCAAGAAAATAAAACCTACTTTCATTTCAGGTCAAGCAAACAAACCACCCAGGATCCATGGAGTCTGAATATCCCAAAGACCTATTTTATTTACTACTGGCCATTAAAGCAAGTGCGAAATAAAAAAAAGTATTGGCCAGGGCCACAAAGGAGGTTGACAAGCGAAGATCTTGAAGCAGAGACACTCATAACCTCATTCGCGTTTGAATGAAACCGCACCTTTGATTGCTCGAACACAAAGCCTTTGGCCTCTTTTCTTTATTTAATGTTATTCGGAAGATAGTTGACAGAAATAGCGGTTGGGACAAAGAGAATTTCAAGAGAAACTCAAATGGTTACGGGTCAATGATTATTAGAGGGGAACCCTTTTTAGAAATATGACAGGACAAGGAAGCGACTTCAATGGTAAAAATAAAGATACATTTAATGAATTCAAGGTTTCTCCAGTTTTTATCGGTATAATATGTTCCAGTATTTATTTAATGTGTTTTATCACTAGGATAATTCTAGGCAAGAGGGCATTCTCTTCGGCCACATTACCATCAGGTGAGATAGTGGTCAAAAGCGAGCCTATAGACAATAATAAAAAGTATGTTTTTATTTACTTTTACATAGAAATACAATGATAATTAAACTAAATTCATCTTTGTAACTGGAAGCGTCTATACATAGCACTGAAGTTTCCTTTCCTTGAATCATCAATCCCTTTGTAATCGATCATCACCGTATCTTACCAAAGAAGTCAGATTTATTTCCGTGTACCTAAATACTTACCATAGTTTAGTGCAAATACTTCATAGTAAAGTATGCCAGTTCTAGAGAGAGTAATTACATGAACCACGGTTGTCAACACGTAAAACCTTTGTGGAACTTCGACCGCATTCTCTGTCGCTGTCTTGAAGTTAGGACAGGATAACTAATTAAAAATTAACTTAATTTTCGTGCCTTTGTGATTATTGATGCAAAATCAAGCGAAAAGGACAGATTTTATTTGGTAGAAAATTGTTTTTTTCTGAAAAAAAAAAATATTTTTACAGCTGAAAGATATTTTTAACTAAGTGGTTACAGGATTAATTATTGTGGCCGCTGTAAATTGAAACAGGCCTTGAAAAGGGGTATTTACAAACTACCTTTAATTAAATCGCCTATAAACAAGAAAACGACAAAAAAACAGACAAACAACTTAACGAACAATGCTTTAAAACCTATAGGTATTGTTAATAATTACAAAAGAAAAAGTTTAATAGGACATTGGCTCCTTTCTTTATATTGTTCCGAAGCAGACGTCTACGAAGTTTTGTGAACAAAAATATTTCTTTGTTATTTATTAAGCCTACTTTTGTAACTTGGAGAAAAAAGTTGCTCTATTCGAGTCTTAATATACCTAAGTTATTGTATTTTTTGCTGAATTCGTTAACCTATTTATGGAAACTATGCAAATAGGATTTATCCATCATGTTGTGATTTGAGTTAGATAAAACATGCATAACCTAAAGGGCTAAAGTTAATATCGTGTACTACACATTTATAAAATTATATTTAAGTAAAAAAGAATACCTTTATTGGAATATTGATAGATCGTAAATATTAAATACCTTGTAATTGGTATTTTGCATAAAATATATGCATGAAAACATGCGTTGCAATGATTACATTATACAAAATTCATCGTTGCTGCACAATCCTGCTGAAAACATCTTGATTAGGTTCTCACCATAAAAAATGTTCACGCGTCAACTTGAACCACCAATCCCATTAACCCCAAAAACAATCTACCTTGATTGACGGGTAGAAATATCCGGGAGAAGCCGGTCAATACCCTAAACTGCCCTCCAGCTTATCCGGAACCTATCGGATTATTTACATTCGTAAATATTTTGGATCACACGCATTTTGTACGTAAGGAAAGTAAAGAAGTTGACTGTCGTAGATTTTTGCAGAAGTCAGGATACGGTGGTAAAAAAGGGTAAAAATTAGAAAGGTTTTTATTCTGTCAAATATAATGACCGTTGTCATAGAACCTTTATCGCTGGTTTATGAATTCATGTGCCCTTAAAAAGGAATAGATAACCCACAAACTGACCACGATTTTAGTTCATGATAAGCCATTTTTCCGTCGAAGATTTTAACTGTTTCATTACTGTTGATGATGGCTACAATTAAATTGATATTTGCATTACAAACGATAGAATTGTTAATGCCCATATTTTCCAACAAAATTGAAATGGACATTCATCTATTGATAAAGGGTTAACCTACATGTACTCGAATAGTACAAATTCAATAGAGAGCCTACAATTGACTATTCAAATAATGACTACGAAAACCATTACTAGCCAAATCACCCATAATAAATACAGCCATTAAAGCCAATCAATAAATAATCTACGAAATATCTACTCAAAGAAAATATGTTTAGGAAAAACAACAAAAAAGCTCGTTTGGTGAGCCCATTAGAGGTTTTTGTATCCCTACCCTTCCATGAATTGGGTAAATGAAATAAAAACACAAGTACACAAAGGTACACGAAGGTACATATAGGTACACATAGGTACACAAATACAGAGGTACGTAGGTACACAAATACCGCGTCCCTAATGCTTGTGAACCTCCGGGGTAGCTGTCACACACAGAAATTATGTAATAGCCGACAGCCCACCGCAATAACGAAGGACTTGCTTACGGCCGGACTCAGGTAATGGACGAATTAGAAATAGATGGGATAAATTAATTTAATTAACAACTTTTTGGGTCATAAAAAGTTTTTTGAATGTTTTAATGTGACGGTTTTTTACTTAAGATAGGATATCGTGTCTTGTTATTCTGTAACATTATTATGAAGATAGCTTATTGGCTATGCTTCACGTGTTTTCAATATTGAATGATAATTTGTTCTAGCAGAGGGCTTAAGAATGACCGATTCATTTGTTTCTTTAGATTGATTAAAAGTAAAGAATATTGACCTTGGCAATATAGCAATAGAGCATTGATATAGCGATAGAGTCGAGCTGCCATCTGCCTTTTCCTATAAACATTTGATAAAGGATAAATTCTGTAACAACGTATTTCGTACGTTACTATCGGCAAAAGTGAAGAAAAAACTTTAGCCTTCTATTCCCGAACAAAAATGTAAGGGTTTTTCCAAACAATACGATATGGTTAGTGCTAAGTAATCGGCTTATGTAGTGTGTAGCGCGCTTTCGATTCCCACATGAAATAAATATTTGTGTGACTTGCGAATATACTGTTGTTTTGTATTAAGAGTTCACAGTACCTACAATATAGAGGTATAGACAAATAGTCAAGGCTTCAATTTTTAAGGATAAATAGATCATTAAAAATTTGCCAAAATATATAGCCTATACCACCAAGAGATAGTTTCCCAACAGTGATTTTTTTTCAAATCTATTCAGTAGTTTAGGAGCTTTTACGGTTGAAATTCCTCCTTTTTGGGAAGTCGGTTAATAAACAAACATACCATTTGCTTTGTACAATATTTTACAAGTATCTAGATTGCCGGTAGAAATCTAGATAAAATTTCATTTGAACCTAACTCCGACCCTGTGTGCAGTAAATGACAATTTGTCCTGTCGCCCGTTCCCCCGAGTTCCTGATAGCCAGCTGTCATTTCAAATATCATTTATTTTTTTCGTACAAACACAATTTACTTCGATTGCGACAAATGAGCTAATATTGATCAAATAAGCGCTTTGTCAATATCGTTGTGTCAATTTGTACTTTATTCATATTAAATGAAGGTGGAAAATTGTTTGACTTTTGTGAGCCACGGTTCAGTGTTGAGCTGGCATTTTCATGCTTTCCCGATAAGTCGTAAATGACGACTAATGGATTATCTCGATACTTTAATAACGTCATGTTGCAGTCATTAATCTGAGACGATATTGCAGAGATGAGAGAAGGTAAGATGGTAGATAGGTACAGTTGCAAACAGCTGCGAGACTGGCTCAGCTATATTTTTTTGTTACTAGATTTTACGTTTTTGTCAGAAGCCAGGAAATCTGACAACCAGTCATATTAGGCGGTGTTGGTTTGGCTGGGTAACTGGGTTGAAGAGGTAAGTTACTTACCACATTGGATATACACAAAACGTATTCTTTTGATTTTTGTGTTTGTTGTGTTCGTATTTCCATTTTTATCTGTCCCTCTACTATTTCAAAGTTATCTAAACTACATAATTTAGTAATAATTACATTCTAAGCAACATTACCCGACATACTAAAGCCTAGCCAAGTTAGATGGTCCCAAATATTCTAGCGGGTCGGGTAGATCATCAACAATTTGATTGCAGGCAAACATTCGGTACAAACAGATATGATCTGGCTTCGACAGCAGAGCAAACTTGCCAAATTCGGCCATGTTTTAGTAACTAAACTGTTCATTAAACCAGGAAGGTCATAGTTAGGTCTAAAATGGAAACTAGAAATTGTCAAATGGGTTGATTTTGATCACAAAATGGATTTTATGTGTTAATGTAGATATTTTGTACTGAATTTAATGGTAAAAAACTGTGTCTATTTTAAAATTAAATGTAGATACTTTATAAATATTTCAGTTCTCGAATTGAACGGTCAAATTATGAGAAAGCATTTTCAAATAATGAAAATCTCATAATATATTTAATGTTGTGAGATTACACTTGAAACCATTAATCAGAAGTATTGAGAAGCGATCATTTTACAGATGATTTATCAACAACTGATGCAGATGCACACGAGAATTCAGAATGTACAAAAACAAATAACAGTGGAAACAATTTATGTGAAAAATAATACAGTCGCTCTTACGATAACCTAAATATTTAAATACATACATCTATGGGTTTCATAGAGGGGTTATCTAGGGGTGTTATTAGAAATTTTATCTAATACAACAAAAGTTACTCAAAGGGTCAGACCAAAAAGCTATGATCTTTTTCATGAGCAGAATTGTAATAGTTTACAGGCTGAAAAATCTATCATTATTTTTAATTAAGGAACAACCTACACCGATTTATTCCAAGGGTTTATAGAACTAAAATTCCAGAATTTTACCAGATATAGGTACATATATGATAGCACTAGAAATTTCGTACAGAGCATTCATCACAGTTCTACAACATTGTAACTACAGTTATCGTGATAGTTTTTCGATGTCAACAAATTCTGTAGGTACGGGAATTTTACTACAGTTACGTCATGTGCGTTTGGGACTAAACTATTTGGTCTGTTTTTGTGTTTCAGATACAATTCTACACAAAACTATTGGAATGTGTTAAAACTCGTGACGAAATCACTGTGTTGGTACATTTTATTTTGTACTCTACACTAGACGATTTCACAAACACCCCGTAGGAACTGCTGCCCGTACCGAGATGTAAAATACCTAGCTTATTTTACTCGGGAAGAGCGTAGCTTTCCAACAGTGAAAGAATTTTTTAAATCAGTTCAGTAGTTTCGGAGCCTTTAGATTACAAATAAATAAACAAAAAAATGTTTTTTTTTTTATTATATTAGTATAGATAGATTATTACCTAAGATACATATTGTCTTCAAACAATACTGCATATTATTTCTCAAAGTCACAATTTATCAAGGAAACAAATCTAACATTGTTTTTCTTCGCATCAAACCATTGTAATTAATTCCCATTCCATACAATAATAACAGAAATATTAAACTTTGTATTGAAACAAACGTTTGTTGACAAGCGACGAACAATATGGAACAGTAACACAGTAAATCATCTGCATGTAGCTATGTGATATAATAATAATGTTCTATATATTCTGCATGCATGTGAAGGTATAATTATCTACCTGCAGACACTTATTATGCAGTACAATTGTTTATCTCTTAGTTCTAAAGGTACAATTCGGAATCAGAGTCCCAACCCCGTACGCCAATGCTGTCGCATAGTTAACATATCGGAATATATGGCCACGCTCGAATCGCGACTGTCGCCCGATCCGAATTGTACTTTGTGAAGTAAGAAATGCAGACTGCATCGTCATCTAAGCCATTTTCTAAGTGTCGAATCCACACAAAAAGGTAGAAGAGTTTTGTGACTCCTGTAGGTTTTCGACCTGTTAATGACTTAATTTAAGAATGAATGACTGTTCGGCCGTCATCCACTAAATGGGCAATCACTTCATACATCTCTGAAGTCTCTTTGAATTTTAACTATACGACAACTTTTCAACACGAAAACAGATCTTCGTAGTTGGAACGTGGTCGGAAAGAAGATTATACTAGAACATTCCTATTTAAGCAGTATCTTCAATTTTCCTTCCTCCTCTTTTCTTTAACTCTATCAAATTAATCTTATTTATAAGTCAATAAAGCTAAGAAGTGAATTCATTATTAAAGTATTTTTCGTAAAAAACGTTTGTATATTTTCTAAAACAGACAAACGCGAATAAGCACTCTATTAACATCTAAAGAAAATAACATTAAAATAAATAACTCTTAATGAGAGGACCACTTTGGCAAATGTGTTTTTCAGAAACGTTTTTCATAATTCAAATCCCTGGTTATTTTTATGAAAAATGTTGCTTTGAAATAAGCTTCAATTTATAGGTACATTAGAAAGATAGATAGGTAAATGGACTCGAAACGTGGACGTTTAAAAATTAGTGTAACTATTATGTTAAGGTTAATAACCCCGATATAGAGATATGAGAATAAGTTTGTTACAAAATTCTGTAGTTTCACTTCTATACTTATTTTATTTAAAAAGGTACCTTTGTGAGATTGTAGGGAGGCAATGCTAATATATTTTACAAATTGAACATCATATTATTTATTTGTTTAAGAACGTCTACACGATATTCGTCATATTTTATATGGGTGAGGGAAGTGGAGACACTTGAATTACCTATAGTATTTAATACTAGCCGTTTTCAAGCGGTTTCACCTGCGTCCCGTGGGAGCTACTGCCCGCACCGGGATAAAATATAGCCTAAGTATGTTACTCGCAGATAATATAGCTTTCTAATGGTGAAAGAATATTTAAATCGGTCCAGTAGTTTTTGAGTTTATACATTACAACCAAACAAACAAAGTTTTCCTGTTTATAATATTAGTATAGATATATTTTATTTTTAGCAACCATGGACAATTATTTACAACACATTTACATTATAAATACCTAAGTATACTACATAATAACCGCCAAAACAACGAAATATTCCCTATATTCTCTCAAGATACGACAGCAAAGAATTTTCTATGTTCATCCCCAAAGGGGTGAATAGGGGTGGCAAAGTTAGTAAGTTCGTTAGGACGAAGGAGTCCCAAATCCACGCGTCGAACCCCCAGCGAGAACTAGTTTGAGTTATAAAGCAATATAACCAAGTTCCTATAGGTATTTATTTTCCTTAGGATTTTCTTATTTTCGAATTGCCGTAAAAACCGTACATATATACAAGATCATACCGGTGTGTAAATAATTGAAAAACATTATTTGGTAAAACGTATTAGTAAACGCCTATGGAAAACTTTATGAAATCTATGATTCTGCAGCAGTTTTTGAGTCTAGCGGAACTAGACAGACAGTTGCTGGGGAATACTTTGTTTTATTAGACGTAGTGATTAGTATAAGAATTTCTCAGTATGTTCTTCAGTAAAAAGTGGACAAAATATAATCAAAAACTTGACCGCCATTTAGTTATAACCTCCATAATTATCTTCTTTCACAAATACAGTTTAGTACGTTTTTTATTTCCGCTAAATATAGAGCAATCAATGTCTATTCCTATTCATAAATAGATACCCGACGTATGGGTTAATTATTAATGTCGTAATATTGTAAAATAATGACACAATGTCGTGTATTTGTGACCACAAACGATAGTGATACGATCACCTAGGTCACGATATCGTCCAGATATAGGTTCTTCTTAGAATAAAATTGTATCTGATGATAGATACGATAATTATAATAAATGCTTTGGCTTGTCGTTCTTCTCCATAGGAAGTTACTTTTGGAATGGGTAACTAGATTCAAGCTTATTCATATTTTTGACGTCCATAAGTGTTTGTAAAGGCCTAAACGAAATAAAAGGAGCTAATCGTGAGTGGTTGATTTAAGACTTTTCGTCCATTGAGTGTGAACAGTACATGTATGTACATACCTACTTCATTTCATTAAAATACAGTGGGTGTTCAAATTATGATAGTCAAAGACAAGATTTGCTTGCCAGCCACTTATGCATGCTAGCAATGTGTAAATGCGGTAAGGGGGTACGTCATTTCAGCTTGACAGACGAGCATGAATCAAAAGCCAAAGATTTTCTTACATATTTACATAGTGTAAAGGTTTGTAAACATATTTGAAGATACAAAAAAAGAAAACATTATACTACCATAGACTATCATGGGGAAGTTCCCCATCCCCACTGGTATTTACAATACAAAGCTGAAAGTTAAACTGTATTTACTTTTACTTTGTAGCGGCGCAATGATAAAAAATCCCTTTCCTTCATCTAAGGTAAGGTTAATGAAGACAGATCAACGTACCGTGGACGGTCAGGGAATACGAACAACAAAACAGGTAAAAATTTGTTCCACGCGACTGTTTTTTGTACGGGTCACCCGAAAATATGGGAGAAATGGAGTGTATCAACTTTTAGGAGACAAGGTAAATTATTAACAACTAGCTTTTGCCCGCGACTTCGTTCGCGTGGAATAGTGACTTCAGGCAGATTTTTGGTTTCACCAATAGATAAAAAAACTATCCTATGTCCTTTCTCAAGTTCCAACCTACGTCTGTACCAAATTTCACACAAATCGGTTCAGTAGTTTAGGCCTGAAGAAAAGACAGACAGACAGACAGAGTTACTTTCACATTTATAATGTTTGTTAGGATTTCCTATTAGTTTTTTCCCAACTATGATGGGGTGGGCTTCCAGTCTAGCCATATGCAGCCGAATACCACAAGAAGCGACTGCCTATCTGACCTCCTCAACCCAGTTACCTGACCAACTCGATACCCCTTCGTAAGAAGGTAGCTGGGTCTACTTATTAACGCTCAAATACATGTCCCAACTAGATTTTCCACTAACATATTTACCAAACTTCAGGCTTTTGACTACAGTCCGTGAAATGTTGTAGAATTGGTCCCTATGTAGAATCGAGACCTGCTTTGCGAAGTATCGAGAGCTCTCAAAATTGCTGGTTCGATATTACAAGTCTACAGGTAAGTAATTGAAAGCTACGTTACCGAATATATGCGAAATTAAGTATGGTTGCTGTAGCTATATGAAATTGACAAAAATATACATAAAGAATCTGCCACAAACGAGTCTAAGTCGCTCACGAAAAATCAGGTTCGTTGTATGGGTTTAGTTTTCAGCAGTAACACATCATGTAATTATGTGAAAATTTGATGAGATGAGATATAGCCTGATTACAGACGGACAGATATAAAACGAAGTCTTCATAATAGGGTCTCATTTTCCCTTTGGGTTGGTACCTACAACAGAACCCTAGAAATGAAATAGGCACTCTGACTGAAACTCTGTAATATCCTGTAAAAACGCACTTAGAAACCACGATTGCATCTGCAGTGTAAACATGATTTATTGGACTGACCGCTGAACACAGAAGCGAACTCGAAATAGCTTTTTCGGAAACAGTATGGTTCAGAATAGGACTCTCAAAAAGTAATCAGAATTTCTGCAAAGCCTTGGTGGCTTAGTGGGTAAAACACCAACCTCTCACGTACGTGTGGGGTCGATTCCAAGTTAGGCAAGTACCAATGCAACTTTTCTAAGTTTGTATGCGCCTTCTAAGCATATCTTAGATACCAAGGGCTGATAAAAAAAGGTGAAGGAAAACATCTCGAAGAAACCTGGACTATCAAGTCTGAAATCACCAACCCGCTTTGAGCAAGCGTGGTGATTAACGGTCAATTAACGCTCGCCCAGCAGTGGGACGATATGAAGGCTGTAACTGTAACTGTTGTCTTGCTGACTAGAGATAGGAATATACATAACATTACTTCTATGGGGCTTATGTCAAAATTCTATCTCCAGTTAGCCAATAAACAGAAAGATAGAATATTGGGAATGAGTGTTTTGCTGTGTAGCTCACAGTTTCTGTCTCTGAAGCGTTCATGAAATACATAAATACCTAATGTATGTGAGTACGTTTACTTGTTACTCCATTGGCACAATTTCGAGAGTTGGGAAAGTGTTACCTACTTAGTCGATTTTTGTATTTTGAAATAGGTATAGTTTTTTTTCTGAACTAAGGTAAACCTATAGATAAATTACTTCGTACTAAAATTATTACGTATGAATTTGGAAATCACTAATTACAGGAGTACCTATATTATAGATGTTATTGTACCTACCTAGCACCTAAACAAACAAACCCAGATACACAGTCATCAGTTCAACACTATGCAATTATCAACAAACGCTAATGATTAAAACTAATATCTAAACCTAAATAGGTACCTTATTTATCCCCAAACTTTGGCAAATCAAATCGGTAACTTTACAATTTGATAACCGTTCATCGAATACCATTAAATTTAACATTGATTGCGAAACTTAACGATCGTAAATGAATTCGAATGATCGGATTACTTCATAATAATCGATTAAATGTACACTGCCTACCTTGTAGCAACACTAATGGTGCTTGAAAACGCGGGAAATTTTATTAATCCTTATTCAAACTTACCTTTTTAAACCTAGAAGATTTAAAGTTATTTTATGTACTTGGAAATTAAGAGTGATCTATTTAAAATTTCTAATATAAAAAGTTTAATATATAGCTATATCATATGAACAAAATAAATAAACAAAAATATACTATACCTACCATTAACAAACTACGAAAGAAAATCCCGCGCGGTGATACCGACTAAAACTAGTGACCTGATACACGATGTCACATCACATTTCCCAAAATATAACGTAAAGCTACTCTAGCTAGTTACAAACCCAGTATCTGTGGTTATTGAATAAAAGTCTGAAATAGAAGGAAAACCTCCTACCATTTTACCGGGAAAATGCTTATTTTTTAACACACTTTAGGTACTTGTGTGTCTGACTCCGCCAATGGAGCATTTTTTGAGTTTAAGGTCAAGAATCTAATTAAAAGGAAAGGTTAATTAACGTAGTATATTTAGTACAAAGATACCCAATTTAACATCACAAGATTTTGAGGTAAATTGGATAGCACTTTAAGGAACATTTTGGTGCGCGCTCAACGAACAACGCCATTATACGTAAAGACATCTACTTGTATTTTTTACTTGACTTACGGCCAGTTTCTTCATCAAAAGTTAAAGTAATATCTAAAGTAAAAGTAACGGTCAAATTCGTTTTTTTAAGGCTAAAGTGACAGCAAAACTAATAGAAAAATTGAATTTGACCGTTACTTTAACTTTAGACATTACTTTGACTTTTACTTTGGCTTTAACTTTTGACGAAGAAACTGGCTGTTAGTCTGAAATGTTTTAACTTGACTAGCATTTTGTCTTAACGAATGACACTCTATGATTGTTGTTGAATCGTCAATACTCATCTTATGTAGTATTTATAAATATCACTTAATACAGTCAAAACAATTTTGTGGGAAAAAAATACGCTTCGAAGGAAACAGACAGAATGAATTACTTTAGCTAGCACTATCCTTATTCACGTCATTTAAATACATACCCCTCTCACAAGGTTTCCTTAAAACGAAAACTAATAAAAGTAATTTTAATCAATCAAATTGAAAGACATTGGTAATTAGAACTCGGTCGCCATCTTGTTTGGCGCCGCAATACGTTTGAATACGACTGTCCTGATTACAGACTATAATCCCACCGTCACAGGCTACCATTAATTGATAGATTTTCTCTCACCAATAAATCAAGATTGAAGTTTAAATTGGTTTTCGCGGTACAAAGAATTAATTGTAATTTCTTAGCAGAACGTGCCACGGGTAGGTGTTAATTAGTATAGTTGCTGGGTTTTCGAACCCTAATCGTAGGACCCCTGCTGTGTTGGACAGTACGTATACTTTCATACAAAAAAATACATGATATTATTTCTCTGATCTGAGTGATTTTATGTCATTTACATAGTTATATGCACCCCTGTTTTTCATGTACTTTGCACCTTCAAACTTCGTTTTTCTTCACGCTGGATAATTTGTTCATCCACAGATTGACCATATTATGTATCTAGAAGGAGGGCCAATTGCTATAATTAGAATGTTTTTAACAAATTCCATGAGTAAAAGTCTCGACTAAGTAATTCCTAAATCGAATTATTGGTCAAAATAATTTACTTACTAATACTAAGATTTTTTTACTAGTCCTTGTAGTAAAAGTAAAACCCTACGAGGTAGGAAAATTACTAATGAGAATACTATTCAACTACTGTTTATGTACGAGTAATTAGGTATATCAATTATTGGATTGGTATTATGTTATTGTCCGATATCAAAGCTAGGTTAATCTGTGTGATTAATAGTACGTATTATAGTCTAAGCTTTTGATTGTATAATTGGAAACTGTTAAACTATGGTTTTGTATAATCGTATAAATTGTCGTTTAAAATTAAATTAGGTTTATTAGATGTAAAGGTTCCATTTCTAGAGTCATTACCGAAAGTAATAAAAAACAACTTTCGAAAAACTAGCTGTAATTAATGATTTGAATATATTATTGTCATCATCAGTCCATGTTAATCCATTCATGGAACTGGAATTTCTCCAATGACTTACAGGATATCCTATCGATACCTAGCCTATCTTCAGGTTTCCTACAACCCTTGCTTACTGCCTTACGAATTTAATTTGAATTTTCAAAGTAAACGGTTGTTTTAAGAAACCTGACGTTTATGCTGTTGGTGGACTTGGGCCTAAATGTAGGTAAGTAATAGACAGGTACCCAACCACCCTTTTTTGCAACGTTGTACCAACAACCTACTTATTTAATAAAATCCGCAAAAGAAAATTAACAACGAGTGTTGAAAGGTCAAAAGTTAATTAGAAATGCTAAGATCCACTTTATTATAATAAAGTAGCTAAATCCTTGGCAAGGAAAAACTGAAAACTGCTTTATACCCACGGGAAACCCTCACTGAAAAATTGTACCTACCTTTATTACCTACGAACCTATTTATTTTGCAATAGGTACCTTGTACCTAAATTAGGTAATTATTACTTTAAACTTGTGAATTTTGTACCTAAAAAATTTTAGCAGGAATACTGCTATTTTCCATGTCTGTGTTAAAAAAAACAAGTTTAAAGTAATAATTACTTACCTAATTTTCATTGTGTCAGTCTTCTATTAAGATAATTTGTTTTGAATTCTCTGTAATCGACTTCAAAACGAGGAGGTTCTCAATAAGTCGGAATCATTTGTTTTTGAGTAAAAATCACGTCGTGCAAGCAATGTTTGCTAAACAATTGTTTTATAAAAAAATCGATAAAGTTGATTTTATATTTAATCGATAAATATTATTGTTTGAAAAGAAAGCTTTGAAGTTATGCAAATATTTACGAATTCTAGAAGTTTACTACTGGACTGAGTTTTTGTAAAAATACTCGTACCTATGTGTATAGTGAAGAAAAATTGAATTTTGACGTTCAAGATTAAAACTCAAGAATTAGGTTCCAACATTTATCGTGAAACTTTTACTACAATTATAGTCGGAAATAAATAAATTTATGTAGCTAAAATTGGCCTTTTGAACCTAGGCAATTCTACCTCTAACTTTTAGAAAATTAGGTCCCCTATTGAAACTGATTTCCCAACATAGGTTCTAGTTAACAACATTGTGAAATAAATTCATTTGGCGTCCGTCGCTTTGCCCTGGCGTGTGATGGACGGACGGATAGTTTCCTTTTAATTAAACACGCTACTGACCGTAAAAATCTTTCTTCCACCACAAGAAGAAGAGACATCTTACGAAATTAGGTTAAAGAAAAATTTGTCCTGAAAATACCACCAATTAAGACATACCTAATTATTATTTTTCAGTTACGTTGTTGACTTAAACACTATTATAAAAACTTAGTAGGTAAGTCCCTATGTAGGTATGTGTATACTTAGTAAGTAATAACTTACCTAATAAAAAACGGAGAACGCACCAACAAAAAAAATCCGCAAAACAAAAAATAAAACTTTCTTATTACCGTAACCAACACTCAATAAATAATTTAAACTTGCCAGATATTCAAACTTTTTACACGTACTACACTTTTTCACTAATAACTGGCCACACAGGCGCGCGAACTTAACAATTTGAATTCAAATTAGTTCGGGGTTCGGAAAGCGCGGGAAATTGTCCCCGGGCGTGCGTTCAGAAGAAAATTTGAGTCGAACTGAAGGGCGGCGCTTGTGAATGGACGCATCGTCGCGACCACGATCATGCGCGCTCATGTTAGCTACAGCAAATGTTTTTCCAGCGGATTCTAAGCTTTTTCACGCTTTTGCTGGAAAATATATTTTCGTCTTTAAGTGCACTGGGCGCCCGGGGGTTTGTTCTAAAAGCGAGGAAAATTCTGTACGCTCCATCGTAAGGTAGCGGCGACGGATCTAATAAAGGCAAACTTGTAATATCTTGCTGTTCTGTTAATACTTACATCCCCGTTCAACCCATTCTTGTATGAATAGATTTTATGGTGTATATTGTCTACTTTTAACGTCGTATTCTATTTTATTTTTTTCTTCTGAAATAAAACAAGCTACAATCTCGATGCAACTTGGTTTCCGTATGGGTAAAGTTTTAATTCTTGTGTCAACGCTCTCCGCAATTTCCTGCAAGTTTCTCAAAGTAAACATCATGCGTCAATTTATTATTTAAAAATAATGATGTAATGTGTTTTCATTCTTATCGCGTTTCTTGACACGACAATTTTATGAACGCATGGAATTTACTCTTAATGAAGACTCTTCGACATAATAAGCAATGTGTCAATAATAGGTAGCGAGTTCGATTCCCGCACGCACTGAATAAAATTCCACAGAGCAGAGACTTACAAAATACAACATAACACAACAGATATTTTTAAAATTTTAAAATTAAATTCATTTTTACTAAAATATTATAAAGGAATGCGGTAAACTTTTACTTCACAGTGGGAGTTATTAGTACCATTGCAAAGGACTGCTGTAACAATTGATAACTACCATATCTAAAAAAAAACTGAACTTGGTGGTCTGGTTGAAAAGAGTGAAATGAACTCTGTCTACCTATAAGCTTTCTTGAAAGTCGAATAGTTTCTAAAATACTCTTTAATCATTCTTACGCGAATTTTCTTCAAATAATGAACTTAGTCTAAGTCTCAGTAATTACAGGCAGTAATATCCTAATCCTTAAAGATCTTAATCCGAAACCCGAAGCATAACATTGGCGTTACAAAAACTGACGGGTCTAATTACTTTCGTTGGGGATAAGATAAATCGTCTTACTGCCAGCTTTGGACACGTAATTAAACCTTTTTCCAGAAGGTGTTTAGGACGCTAAGTTGTAACTCTGACCTACGAGTATATCAAGAAACGATTTTTGTTTACGGTATTGGGTTTTGCATGGTAAGTCGTGGTGGCCTAGTGGGCAAAGAACCAACCTCTCAAGTATGAGGGCGCGGGTTCGATTCCAGGTCAGGCAAGTACCAATGCAACTTTTCTAAGCATTTATGTACTTTCTAAGTATGTCTTAGACACCAATAACTGTGTTTCGGATGGCACGTTGCACTTTAGGTCACGGCTGTCATTGAACATCCTTGGCAGTCGTTACGGATAGTCAGAAGCCAGTAAGTCTGACACCAGTCTAACCAACTAGTATTCGGTTGCCCGGGGTCTGCCTGTCGGGCTTTCAATCCCAAACTACTGATTCAATCTAAATGAAACTTCGTTCACAGATAGTATAGCTAGTCTAAGAAAGGTAGGTACTTTTAGTAGCTTTTAGATGATCGTGGAAAATGGTTCCTTCATGTGGCCGGTGAAACCACACAAGAAACATCTAGGATTTAGTAAATGCTTAAGAAATATAGGAAAAGCAAACTTCTACTAAGGTATTTGACCGTATTTGATAAGCGAATACCACCCTTATCTATGTGAAAATGAAAATGTACGATCTTTTTGTGAGCTCCGCTGACCGGGCCGTGAAAATGGGACAGTTTTTGCGTCAAATAGTGATGTTGGGATCGGATACGATAATCCGGTTGACCTGTAAACGTACGCGTACCTTTGTTTGTGGTGTTTTTTTTTTTCATTTTGTTTTAAAAAGTTTTTGTCTGTGTGTTTACAATCTATAGATGTAGGTCCTTTTTTTAGTTCGAGGTCGATAGTTGCTTCGTTAACAAGTTATGATTTTTGGTTTAATTTTCAAACAGATGTTAGAATCAAAGTATTGTCTAAGTTAATACAATAAACCATATATAGAAGTGCATCAAATGAATGGTGTCATACAATACAAGGGAATATATGGGGTAAGTACATAAGGGTGTTTATAGGGTAAGTAAGAACGTAAGGGAGTATATGAGGACAGTACATAAGGGAGTATATGGGAAGTGTACATAAGGGAGTATATGGGGAGTGTACATAAGGGAGTATATGAGGTCAGTATATAAAGGAGTATATGAGGACAGTACATAAGGGAGTATTTGGGGTGAGTATATAAGGTAGTATTTACAGTACATAAGGGAGTATATGAGGTCAGTACATAAGGGAGTATATGGGGTAAGAACATAAGGGTGTTTATAGGGAAAGTACATAAGGGAGTATATGAGGACAGTACATAAGGGAGTATATATGGACTGCACATAAGGGAGTTAATGGGGATGGGGTAAGTATATAAGGGAGTATATGGGATAGGTTTTCAGTACCTAGTTAAACCAAAGGTTTCACCAGCGTCCTTCTGGATCAACTCCGTGCAACTGGCCAAGGACTTGCCTGTCCATCATCACACGTTTACCTAATAACGTTAACCTAATCTCCTGAATACTTCCAGGAGACCGATATTTTGTAAACCTTCAAATTTGACGCACCCACTCGTTTATCATGTTAAGAAGTAAATCCCGTCTTGGGTCCGTCCCAGCCATAAAGTAAAAAACCACTAGAGAGCGCACTCGCCAATTTCTTCTAAGAACACGACTCACCACTGCGGGCGGGGGGACGCGGCATAATCCGCGGCTACTATTGGTCAGTTCACGGTCGCTACTAAAGGATCGTACTGATAGTAGCCTTATAGTACGCGCAAAATCACTAACTTTTGGCGAGCGTCGGGGCACTGTATGCGCAGTCAAGTGGTTTTATAGTCTTTAGTCCCAGCGTATAACCGCTGGAAGCGCGTCGGAGCGCATTTGAAGACAAAAATGTAATATAAACCTTAAGAGGACGAATTGGAATTTTTGGCGCCAAGGATGTCAATTTTTCTCAGTAAATACAAAACGGATCAAAATACAACTTGGTTACCTGAAAGTTCATGATATAAACCTTATTTTGTTAGTTGTAGAAACATGATTAGGTAACTTTTATAACAGAGAAAAATATATCAAACATACCTCTTTTTAAAAAGAGATTCACATATTATGGGCAAACGGGACCGATTTAAGCCTCTTAACTTTTTTAGTAGTTGAGTATATACATACTCTTTAAAATTGTAGTAGGAATTTTTATTAAATTATCATTTCTAAATATTAAAATTACAAAACCATTTTGTCGCTTACGACTTTTAGTTATAAGCTAGCGCGCGTATTGTTATCCTCGCCCCGCTCAGACGCTCCGACCCCTTTTGGCGCCTTAGATGCGCGTGCCGGTTATGGAATTATTGTTGACCAATTCCTCGCCTTAAGTACCTTGACAAACGGTCTACAAAAGATGCGCGCCCATGCTCTTCGATGCTCCCGCGAGCGGCTCATTCGAATTTATTTTTTTGTAGACCGTATGTCAATTGTGCTCCGACGCGCTTCCAGTGGTGTGCGCTGTGCCTTACTGTTAGATACTTTTTTGTTTAGGTACACTTATTTCATTTAAACTCAATTATTCTTGGCTAAACTTCGCTCCCTCTTGCAAACTTCAGTTGGCTGTGTTCATAAATAATTCTCCCTTTTCGGATGTTTATCAAAAGTTTATTTCATACCATCATCTTATAAATAAATGTAACAAAATAAAATACAAACAGGTATTAAAAGGCCGTTTTCCATTTGAAACATATCAATTTAATATGATTTCTATAAACATTACCTATTGTATAATTTATAAACCGAAATCTTACACTGAACATAATGCAACTGTCGCGTATAAAATGCTTTTGTGACTTTAGCGGGATGAAGGTATAAAAAAACTTTATAGTCTGTGGTTGGTTTATTAAAAATGTGAATCCGTTCGCCGGACTTCGAAGGAGGTCGGAGTTCGCACGCCGACCTCTAACGTTTGAGCGGAATGGTGACTACTCGATGACCGTTTGTTCCTCTTTCACGAAAAATTCTACTACCTCCTCTACCGTCGTTGTTGTGTCGGTGTCAATACCGTCAGTGTCAACATCTGCGGGAAAGAAAATTATTATTTACAATCGTTCTCGTTGCCTGTGAATACCAAGTGAAAACTGGCCACAACTGGAAAAACTGGCCTAATACATTTCTTTCTTAAAAAGACCTACACGTCGATTTTATGCTAATTAACTGTATCAAACATTTAATTTAATTACAACTCCTTGTTACACATTCCTTCGATTAAAATAAAATCTGTCAATTTTTTATGACAATAAACGAATAATACTCTAAGCTAAAAATACTGGAATATTTCATTTTACATGAAATAAACAGTAAATACGTACAATTCCTGAGCTCGAGCCGGCGCGGCTTCTGCTCGTTCCACTCCTGCAACTTGGCCTCGCGGTACTCCATGTGCTTCTTCATCTGCTCCGTACGCTTGGCTACCAATTCCTACAACACAACAGACATATTCGTTAACAAACTCAGATCGAATATTAATTTTATTGACAATCTGCCAGCTTATAAACTTCAGGACGCTTTGTGAAACTTTTTAAAACCCACAAAGCTATTTTAGCCCGACTCGGGAATCGAACCTCAGCTCATGCGCTAGGCGATAACTAGACCAACGAGGCAGTTTAAAGTTTATTTTAAACGATATATAAGGAAATCATACCCTTCACTTTCTTTCATCAATCCTTAAAATGACCACTAAAGGTTGTGTAAATGCTTGTTTGGTGTCATCGGCCAGTCTAAATAAATTGTCAATTAAAAAAACAGTTTTTATTATTGCCATACCTTGCTAGCTTTGCTACTGCGCATGCGATCCTTAGACTCGAACTGTGAGTAATATTTCTTGAGGTTCTTCTTGATGTCCTTCTGTTGTTTCTCGGACAGCAACGTCGGAGGCCTGGGCCGCCAGTTGAATTGCGCGAAACCTTCCTTCATTACTCTGTAGAAAGAAGCTCAACATTAGATTTAACATAATTATCCTGTGACGGTATTTGGATATGGAATTTCAAATGCTTAAAAAACATGTTTCATCAAAAAACTCTACGTCTACGCATCTGACGTCAGGCTATCAAGCGTCATCGCTCGAAGAGGTAGTTGTAAGTAGTAATCGGTTGTTTGGACCAGCAGTTGTGCGTAATTACCGACCGGAAAACCATTAGTATCAGCTCTAAACTAGACGGGTCAACTCTATAACAGGTAGGCCCCTATGTTCAAAAAGTATGAAATCATAACATATATTACTATTATTTTAACTGAAAACTGTGTGTTTGTATCAAGGCTAGACAGTCAGTACAATTTTACAATTACAAGTAAAGTTTTATGACAATATGAATAATTCTTACCTTCTTAATATCTTGCCCTGGAATGACCAGATGTAGTAACCAGTATCGATCTTGCTCTTGAGCGAGGACACGCCGGTCACCACGAAGCGGCCGGTCGGGTCCCATTCAATGCCAGACATCTGAGAAAAAAAGCGGTGGTCTGTAAATTCGGTTTACTGACGATAGTTGAACGTGACAACGTGAGTAGCTACCGAACGCGGAGGCCGATTGTGCCTCTTTGTCGCTCGTTGCGTGCTCTCGCTTGCACTTCAAGCCTTAAACGGAACGCCTCAGAGCCAGGTAACGCCGCATGAGTCATGTTTCTTCATGCGTGCAACCGGCTCCATCGATTTATAAGACGTTGTCACGTCAAAAACATTCGTATATCAGGTATATTCATTAAACCAGGAGCCCAAAGCCGTTACAACATACGGGACAGTATTACCAAATAAATAAGAAGTAAAAAAAGTAATACACACCTGGTAATGGTCAGAAACATTCATGATAGTGAAATCATTAGTGTCCAAGAACTCCAAAGCACCACCAGTCAGGCCAAGGTTAGCCAACACGATGAACTGTCCCGACGGAGACCAGAACAAGTGGTTGAAGGGCTGCCTCTCGAACTTCTTCAACAAAGTCGGGGCCTGACCAGTGTTCACTTGGTAGAAACTAATGCAGATGTTAGCAGGATCACCATGAATGATGGCGAACTTAGAACCTACAGGTTCCCAAGCAAACGCTTGAATGGGTTCCTTAATTTCTACAGAGTCAACAGGGATTTCCTTCTCCCTCATGTGGAATATTTCAAAGTTGTAGTACATTCCGGAATACTTGATTTCGTTCTTGTCTTTCTTGACTTTGGAGTAGCGGTCTACTTTGACACAGAGGTAGTCTCCGCTCTTCTGCCAGTGGATCTTGCAGTCGGCGACAGAGAACAAGTTCTTGGAACGTATTTCGGTACGGTTGGGCAGTTCGAGAAGGGTCACTCTTGCGGGAACGTCTTTGTCTTCCGCCACCCAATACGCTACGATGTTGTCGGTTGGCGACCAGCTGAAGTCCCTGTTAAAGATATTAAAAAATAAGTTGTCTGCAAAGCTAGCAATTTGATGTAATAGGAAAGACAAAGGCACGTTCTAGTGCTAAATAAGTATACACCCACGAAAAATACCAAAAAACTTGTATGTAATCTTTTTTAACTTTGCAATTTCTTTTTATTGTTTGACTAAGTGAAACTAAATAATTTATGCCATGGCAATTATATTGACTAGCATAATAAATCGGAATAAATTTTCCGCACTACAAAAGATTAAAGCAGTTTTCGAAACCCAACATTTTATCAGCTCCCAGAACTCTCAGTTCTACAACACCCATAAATGTTCAACTCTTACCTAATTCCAGGTATCTTGATAGACTTCTTGTCGAGCAGGCCAAAGCTGGGTGTCTCGTACACAGAGAGCACGTCCTGGCCGAGCCTCGCGAAGTACCGGTCGTCCTTGCTCCAGCGGAACACTGGCCACGTCACGTATTCGTCGGGCGGCGGGAAACTACGCTTCTCTTGGCCTGTCCTGTGGGAGAAATACGTAAATTTAGCTATGTGTAAAAGGCAAATATGTTACCCTTTTTAGTCTAGTTAGTTTTTATTCAAAAAACTGCTAAGAAATAATTAAAATGTTAGACTATATCACTAATTTAAATCAGATTGAAACGTTGAATAAAAAGAAAATGATCTTCTTGATTATATGCTGAATTAATTGCTCTGCATATCATTTGAAGCCTTTTGTAATAATCATTCGAAGCTAAATTAAAATTACGATAAACTCCATTGTAATTTGAGCCTTACAAAACTAGAAACATTAAAGCTAAACATAACTATGTATTTAGAAATCTGCAGCTAAACTAATTACGGTTACTTTCGTCTAAAAAAACAAAGAAATTATGTCATAACTGCTTTAAAAAAAGTTCATTAAAGGAACACAGTCACTCAAAAAACTTTTTGTTTATATGTAAATCTGTAATAGCAGTTAGTATTCTAACTGCCTCATGTCTTAGTCGCGCATCGCATACGTAATAGAAAACCTGTTTGCGTGACTTGGAATCATTCACCAAAATGCTCACTTCACACAATAGAAGAGAAGTTTAGAGTTGGTCTTTTATTTTTATAAAAGACCATTATATCTTGGGGTTTTAACTTCACCCAGAAGATATATTGTGTCTTTCCATTACAAATAAATGCATTTCATTTAAAATAGCTAAAGAACATCAATGAGTAACAAAGTAACATACTTTGTGTATACCTTTATTTAACTATGTGGCTGTTTTAGCCTATGTCAGAAATGTCAGCCATGTCAGTTCAGTAGTTGTGGAGCCTATTTAAGATATGAGTAAACAAACAGAATAATGTTGCCAAACAAGGATTTCAATAAAGTTAGCAGTTCACAACTTTGTAAATGGAATGCCACTCAAGAGTAAAAGTTGTCCATCCTAAGTAGAGCATTTGGCTAGTATGTGGTATAAACCTGCTTACTATGCAGCTAATGTGTGCTAAGTGCACCAATGATGTGCAAACATGCCACTTCATTAGATTCTAGTTTTATCTTGCTAGATTACATTAGATACAGAGATATAGGCTAATGGTAACTCAAATGATATGCTTAAATGCTTATACAGAGAGATCTCTGGTTTTATGTTTGTTTGTTTGTGTATTGGTTCACTCCAAGACTACTGGACTGACTTCAATAACTGTAGCACCAGTGTAATACTACATTAATCCTGAATAAGCTGTCTTTTATTTTCGATATAGGCAGTACCCTTGTGACACTGGAGGATCCTGGACAAGTTGCTAACATGATACAAATTAAGAACAATCAAACTTATAGTTTTAAGATTTCCCAAATTCAAAACATAAAATGGACCATGATTCTTTGGACCATGACTTTCATATCCAAATTGCTCAATATTGTGCAATCTAGCAGCAGAAGATTAACAAAACAATAATATTATTACAGTAAAAAAGACAAGTCTAAAATTATCCTACTAACCTGATATCCCAAATAATGAGTTTCTTATCTTCACCCCTATCACCGGTAGGTGAGAACGTAACTACATAGTTTTCACACGGTGAGAAGGAGATGAACCGAGCTTCCGGGTGGAAGAACTTCTGGAACTGGGAGAACTTGGGGCCAGCCCATAGGGCCACACCCCTCCAGTGGAACGTTGCTAGGTAGGTACCCAGCGGTGACCACACGGCGTAGGTCTCCGTCCAGTTCTGAGGGAATATAGATATTTTAATTATGTTATTTCTAAGTAGCAGAGCCTGGTATCAACTGGATAGGCAGCTGTGGTATGATTCAGGAAATCAACATTTTAAAGAAGATAACTAACCATTCCTATGTATAAAACAAATAATACAACAACATTACAACAGTTCGAAAAAACGCATGCGCAATTCTTCATTGACATACAACTTGAATGATGTAAAATTGATTCATGTTCCTCTTCAAATACAATATAATGTACAAAAATTGGTAGGTTGATGACACTATAAACATGCCTTTCATAATATTTTACAAAGTAAAACCATTCTTAACTCACCGGCCTCTCCTGCATAAGTGTAGGCTCAGGCAGGGCATTCTGCCAAACTTGGAGTGCGACACCAGTACCAATACCGACCAGGAACTGATCGTAGGCATCCGGGTCCATCAGGTACCATTGTAAGTCCGATTGGACCTTGAACGGCTGGGGCGCTGGGGGCTCCCATTCTTTAGGGATGTCTGAATATCTGAGCAAACAAATGTTATTGTTAGTTTTGTATTTGTTTTGATAATAGTGTTGATTTGTAGATTACATGTCAAAGTGCAATGAAAACATGATGTGTGAGCATTGTATGTGTGGAGGGAATTATAAGTAGTCTGTTAGGTATTTAGGTATCTATGAATAGCATAAGGAAAATAACTTAACAAGTATGATGATCATCATTAGGAACTAGTTACAAAGTCTGTATATATTGTAGTCAACTGGCTCTTAGTTTTCATGTTCTAACTATTGTAACTTCTTTTAATGTAACAGGAAAACAATAATCCTAAGTAATGACCTCCCAATACCAAAGACAAGAGTAATAAAGGGCTCAATGAACTTTATATGATAACCTTGAACAATTAGCACTTGGGAAGTTTTGAAGAGACAAAAAGACCACTTACTTCTTAAAATCAGTGAACAAATTCACCAAGAATGTGTGCTGCTTATCTAATTTACAGTTATTTGTTGCCTTTACGGCTTCGGCGGCGTTCTGAGGGTTGCTGTACTCCAGGAAAATGTAACCAGTGGTCATTCCATTCTCGCTGGTTGGGTAATACTCGTTGACGATCTTGCCGAACTTGCTGAATATCTTGTTTATGACGCTCTGGAGCTTCTCCAGGCGCTCGGGCCCGACCTGCGGGCACCCATCGACCACGACCACGTTCTCATAACTGTCAGATTCCTTCGGTTTCTGCTCTAAAAGGTCGGCCAGCAACTCTGCAACGTCAAAGTTAGGTTAGGTTTTTATGACTTTTGTTACACTGTTAAACTCACTAATAAAGTTCAATATTTAAACGAATCGCACTCCCTAACACACACTAAGCCTCACAATAACGTTAAAAATAGTAACAACATGAATGAAAACTTGTAAAATGCGTGGGTGACGCATATGGCCGGTCAAACTTGTCACAGAAAATAGCCCACCTTCATCGGGAATATCGTCAACGAAACCCTCTGGATCCTCGAAATCGGGCTCCTCGTCAAAATTGGCCTCCTCATTATCACTATGAGGTGTTTGGTTCACTTTTTCGTCGCCTTTTTTCTTAGCCATTTTGACGATTTAACGTGTGTAACAGGAAGACACGCCATTAGTGACTGAGCATAGAGCACAAATTTTTGACTTTCACTCGAAATGGTGAAGTTACGTTTTGTTATCACCTGAAAAATAACAAGAAATGTGTGATTTAATAAGCATAAATAAACTTTAATAGCAGAATTATACAGTCAAAAATACTATTTGTTAGAAATAAAATACAATAATAAAAACTGAGATCACTTAACACTCGATTATGACATTTCATTAAAAGTATAAGCACATGGAATAACCAAACGTTGAGTCATAGACAATTTTAAGCATGGCGGGAACATTAAATAGTTTGAAAGTGCACAAAAGTAAAAAAAAATGTTTTCGCCCGTGAAAGTGTACATAAAATATGCTGATTTGAAACCAACCCTCGAAATATTGATTTGTTTCGCCACAGGTGAGTTAGACAACAGCGAGAGTCACGCTGTTGTTTATTTATTTTTTTCAGTAGTAAAATGCAGTCGTTCAGTTTTATTATATTTAAGTATTTCCGTATTTCCATATGTTTTTGTACAGCTACCTAAAAACAGCAATAATTTTGTACCTAAGTAATAAAATTCTATTCCGATAGCTCCTAAATTACCTGTATTGGAGAATGAAGAAGAAGGCATAACATCAAGGTGAGTGGTATTCATGTGGTACTTATTCCTTTCTAGCAAAAGCAATAATTATAAGACTTTACATCATCATAAAAGTAAACAATCTTAATATTTATAACGAAATAAACCTATCTCTAGTCAAAGACCACGTTTATTTTTGACATTACTTTTCACTCATCCGTGAAGCCAGCCAATGTTTTTAAATTGGCCGTGCTACTCGCCACGCATCTCATTCTCACAGATGAGGTGGCATTATGCGGCGGACGGGTCACCGCACATGAAAATTGAGGTCGCACCGCATGCATCGCTTGTGGCTGCACTATATCTACTTGTATGTGTAGTACGTAAAGCTTAGAGCGTATAACCAACTGGAGAGGTTTGCATTGCCGTGCATTTGTTTCTTCTTACGAGCGCGAAAGTAGGAGGAAGCAGCTATCGTCGTTTTTGTTGTCAGTAAACTTGAGATTTAGTGCGCTGTGGGAGCGGCTTTAGGATCATATGTCAGACTCCTACTGACTGACTAAATCCCACCATGTTCCTTCTGGAGAAACTTGCCGTGTCTTCAGACTTTTTCCTATAGAGATTTGTAGGTACTCGTGGCGGTTCATGTTGGTTAAGTGCTCTAAGACGTAGAGGTACATTTGTACAGTAAACGCGAAGGTATGCGATTCAGACGTGTTTTCTTTGATTGTCAATTTCTGTCTAGTTAACAATGTTCTGATTTTCGACGACTAAGCAATAAGCAATAGTTCTAGACGAGATTTGTGTTGGCTTTCTAGATACATCTTATTGATTAATCACGTTTTTAACTAAAATGTTGGTGTTTACAAATACTGCTCGATTCATTGGGCAAAGATTGCCATCCACGTCACCACGTGGCATTTTAACTCACAGATCATAATATTTCTTACTTTCTACCAGACTACACATCTACATGAAAAATCTAACGTATCAACTCATATCTACCAATAGTAACATAGTAGGTATGTATTAATCTAGTCTATGTGGTTGGTAATAATATACTCCAGTCAATACTTGCTTAAACCACCGTTATTCTTGAATGACAAGTCGACGTTACATATCAACTTATAGAGCCGGCATTTTTGTCAGTCTCGCATCGGTACAATGTCTGGTAATCAAAAGTCTAAAGCTGTCGACATTATCCGTGATCTACCTCTTGATTTAAGTTATTGTTAAAACCGAAACTGTACGCTTTTTGATGTATTCATAGCGGCTCTTCAAGTATTTTACAAAAAAATACCAGACAGTTTGGACGTATGTAGGTACATGCCTTCGACAGGACCAATAATTTGAATGTATTTGTTTTTCGAAAATAAGACGGTTATTTTATTGATACACATATAATTCTTACCGGGTAAGTAATGTTATACCTACCCGAACCAACACACCAGTCAAATATATCCCACCTGCATTCAACACAACATACTACACTTATTAGAGCCATTTAAGAGCGCAGCATCTTACATTCCATAAATAGCAAACATCACGTACCTACCTATCCCCTTATCAGGCCATTTCATAACTCTTATCTAAAGCTCGAGTGCATACAGGCTCGGCATCGCTTTCTAACTTGCAGCTTGCAAGGAGGTCGATCAGCAGAGTTTTAATCATGGAGAACAAAATTACTAGCGGAGATGCCAAAAGAGACAATCTCCTTAGAAAGTAGCGCTAAGTTATCGCAGCCCTTGTACATAAAAGGCCTACGAAGGAACATGATAGGTTTTCAGACGACACTCCCTTACGCTGCTCACCCACAGCGGGAGGACTCATTTGATGATTTGCCATAAAAAAAAAGATGCGGGTGACGAGGACCATTACAGTCTCCGCCCTTAGGTACTATTTGGAACCCGCCCATGTTTTGTAAAAGCAAAAGTGGTTGAAAATGTCTCAGGAATCCCGAATGCCTCCTTAGTTTACGTCTGGGGTCGTTTTGGTCACGCTTACTTTACGTATTTGACCTACAAGAAGGCGCCTGACCTACTTGCCTTATGGCACCTCCACTCATCATTCCTTCTTTAGTGGATTTAATACTTAGCCACTACTTACCTCTTTCGTCACAGCCGGTGCCGCTGACCGATGTTGATTGCGGCTCAGCATTGTAATACTGTGATTATGGTGTTTGTTCTTTTTCTTACCAGTTTTTTTTTTGCTTGTTTTGCTCGGACAGTACTTTAAAGATATAAAGAAGGTTTCTGTACTTTCTTAAACTTTTCTCCTGAAATTCTTCACTCCCAGGAATTTTACTCTTTTTTTGTATTCTTGTTAATGTCAGCAGTACCTAGTACCAAGTTTGCCTGATACTTTGCCCATCATAGTAAGTAGCTAGAGACTATATTTTGGATTCAATATTCTTCAATTCGCGTTATAGAGACAAAAGTTTCCACAAAGTCCATTACATTGGGTAGGTAAGTATACATAGGCAGATACATTACCTAACTATAAATGTTTTTACGACCATCACCTACTGGCACAGGCACACATGTTATTATTTACACATTCACAACAAACATGTCCTACAGTCCTACTCTAAAATAAACTGGTGATTAATGCTTGTACACAACATTGCGACAACTCGCCTTTGATCATACTGAGCTAGATGTTGATGTAACCTTACCCATATCATGTAGGTAGTTATCCTCATGTTGGTTAAAAATATCCACAAATAGAGGAAAGGCAAAGATAAGAAGAAATGTTTCTGCAAGACCAACTGCCAGTCTAACCAGTTCAGGGAACACTAGGTAGGCTAGAAAAATAAGTGACAAAATTATGATGATGTCAAAAGCTCTACGAAGAGTATTACAAGACCTGAACTTTAGATATGAAGGTTCAAGACTTGATCCTTTCATATCACTAAAATGAATATACCTAAATATTTGATAAATCTGTGCTCTATCTGTAAAAGTTTTCTTATCCAAAGCGCGCCGAGTGCATATACTTAGTACCTATATTTTGTAGTACGTAGTAAAACTATTTGCATATCAATCTCCTTTGCTGTTATCGACGACAAATAGGCAGAATGATCTTCGCTCAATTGGCTTACAAACAATGATGCGTAACAGAGAAATGGTTCCCATGCGATTATTCTCTCGGAACAATCAAATAACAAGACAAACGCACGGAAAATAGGGCGTACGGTTTACGTCATTTTCTTACGGTGGTTTCACGTGTCCATTTCGACCGCGCGGCCACCTCATAATTTTTGATGAAACTTTGCCAGGAATTAGTAGTAATTTGTTACTTTTCACTCCTCTTTTCCTGAATTTGTTACAAAAAAAACCAAGCCGCTATGACAAAGAACAGTTGGCCGCTAGAACCGCCACTTGCCGTAGTCATCGCCCGTGATTACTCAGAAACTATACAATGCAGATAGACGAATGATACATCAAAAAAAAGGTCTTAATTTGTTAAATTTGTTACAAAAATAAAAAAGGTCAAAACGTAGTATACAAAAAGTTATGCAATGTTAAGTTTTCAGGTTATGAGTAGGTAAGTATATCACCGTAGGCACCAAATTAATAGAGGCTAATGTGTATAGAAAATTAGTCTTTAATTTGTTACAGCGAAAAAAGACAAAAAAATACTAGAAAGCAGGTTCAATAATATGTTAGAGTCGATTTTAGTTGGCCGCGCGGACGGCAATATGCCTAAAATACAATTTCGTTTTTCTCGTTATTAAAAGTAGGTTTAAGCTTAATTAGAGTACTAATCGATGGGTAACGTAACCTAGTTTGAATAAATATAGCGAATTTAACTGCAGCATTCGTATTTTAGGAGATATTTACAAAAACACAGTGGTATGAAACTGTATGAGAGTAGGGTGTCCATGCATTTTCACATATTCGAAATTTTCGTTATTCACGTCTTATTTTTTTAGGGAGAGTGCATACTTTATAAAAATCAAAGTCACAAATAGATTAAAATTTCTTTATTTACAATCAACACAAAGGCAAACAAATCAAGTAATAAAAGACAACCAGATAAATATAAAATCTTCATAAACTAACATAATATTTATAAATTAACTGACACGAAAATATGTGACACAGAATGTAGACATATTTTCTTAGAGGTACTTATTTCAATTTTAAAAGAATTGTCGTCGTAACAAAAATATTTATTGTTATTTAAAAAATGACATTTATAGTGGCCTATTTTTGTGCCTGGTATAAATTCTATAGTACCAACTAAGAAATAATAATTATCCTTAATGCTAAGAGTAATCGGCAATTCAGTGAGTAAAACTGAGTCTGCAGCTCCGTTTAAATCAAATGTTATGATCTCGCCTAGCTTAAGTTCACCTTTCAACTCTGTGTCACATTTTTGACACATTGTGTTAACACAAAGGCAAACAATTGATTTGTTTGCCTTTGTGTTGATTGTAAATAAAGAAATTTTAATCTATTTGTGACTTTGATTTTTATAAAGTATGCACTCTCCCTAAAAAAATAAGACGTGAATAACGAAAATTTCGAATATGTGAAAATGCATGGACACCCTACTCTCATACAGTTTCATACCACTGTGTTTTTGTAAATATCTCCTAAAATACGAATGCTGCAGTTAAATTCGCTATATTTATTCAAACTAGGTTACGTTACCCATCGATTAGTACTCTAATTAAGCTTAAACCTACTTTTAATAACGAGAAAAACGAAATTGTATTTTAGGCATATTGCCGTCCGCGCGGCCAACTAAAATCGACTCTAACATATTATTGAACCTGCTTTCTAGTATTTTTTTGTCTTTTTTCGCTGTAACAAATTAAAGACTAATTTTCTATACACATTAGCCTCTATTAATTTGGTGCCTACGGTGATATACTTACCTACTCATAACCTGAAAACTTAACATTGCATAACTTTTTGTATATCTACGTTTTGACCTTTTTTATTTTTGTAACAAATTTAACAAATTAAGACCTTTCTTTTGATGTATCATTCGTCTATCTGCATTGTATAGTTTCTGAGTAATCACGGGCGATGACTACGGCAAGTGGCGGTTCTAGCGGCCAACTGTTCTTTGTCATAGCGGCTTGGTTTTTTTTGTAACAAATTCAGGAAAAGAGGAGTGAAAAGTAACAAATTACTACTAATTCCTGGCAAAGTTTCATCAAAAATTATGAGGTGGCCGCGCGGTCGAAATGGACACGGTTTCACGGTAAGCTACGAAACTATGGAGTAAAAGCGCGTAAGCTTGAACTGACCAAGTAGAATATTCAAAGACATTGAGGTAAGTCCAAACTTTTAAGACTCTACTAATAGGGGGATCTATTATTATAAAAGATGGTCCTTTTTTTAATTGACAATGATAAATAAATAGTTTCAACCGCTGACGAAGCTTTTTCTCATTAATTTCATCTAACACTTCGGATTAGAAATTCGGACCGAACTAGTGTTTAATTTAGTTAAAGATCATAGTTTACAAGGGCGTCAGATAGATTTACGTTTATTTCGTTACCTCACGTGATATTTTCTTACAAACCATGATGTCACCCACGCTGGACCATGTGTGACACAAAAACCATCAATACCTTTAATTAAACTATTTTTACACCATCTGAGAAAAATATTCTACATTTTCCGGAGGGATAAAATAATGACTCTACAATCTATGGACTCCATGAAACAATAAATAATTCTACAGATAATTACATCTGTGTATAAGTACTTAAAACGGCTAAGTTGGCAGGTAGAGCCACTCTGTCTAACTTAAGCAAACCTAGAAACGACATAAAACTTTCTTTCAGTTACCAACAGAAAGTTTAAACGCCATGCAGGCTGTATGTCCGAGTGGGTCAAATATTTAAACCGATATTACATGGATCTGCTTATTCGTCATTTATTTAAGTACTGATATTGCAAACAAGTAAGCAGAAAACGTTTTTCTACAGTTGCATAATAAACAGTCAGCTGTTTAAACACTGACTTCTAGAAATTCGTTTACTTATTGACTCGATCAAAACATGAGACGGTACCTTTGCTAATGTTTTGAGGTTGTAAGCACACGCGTTTACGCGAGGGCCCGTAGTATTGAGGTATTAAGCAATCGAGGCGTTCGGTGCTCGTGCACGCGAATGCCAAGCCCCGTCAGACCAGTCAGTGCCTCATTGCGCCCGCGGGCCGCCGCGTTTCCCGCGTACGAACCACAGACAACATAGTGTATCCCGAATATTCCCGCGCAAAGGTAATCACCGTACTACCGTTGGTTTTAATTTATTCCGTGTTTAAATTCTTGTGATGTGTTCAAGTGTGTCACATTAGTGCAGGTTCACGCCCATTGTGCTGCTTTTGTTATTTGTTTGCTTAGTTCAAACGTGTGCCCGTACTCTGTGCTGTGTATACGCAGAGAGTACGTATGGGTACCCCAAGTAACGTTAAGTATGAGTTAATCCTAATCGTACTTAATGAAGTTAGAGAGACTTGATTGGTCGTAAGTGTTAAGCGGCCGGTGTTTTTCTGTTTTCTTTTTCTCTCACAAAACGATTTTTAAACTAAGTAGGTAATGTGTTGACAGTTACATAGTGTTGGTTAATAACAAGTTTAGCAAGTTTTATAACTTTTTTTGTTCATCGAGTTAAGACTTTTTTCTCGAGTATCTGCGTTCTTTCCTACATTTTACATACTTACATATGTGTAAATATGAGAATAAGAACAATAAAGTTCCTGATTAACATAAATACCTAGTTACAGAAACATGCATTACAAATATGAATAATGTATTATATTATAAACATAATTTACTACACGTGTAGGTACTTAAGTAATGCAATTAAGTAACTTCTTGAAGTTGAAAATCTTAAAAAAAAAAATTAAACACGCTGTTATTTTTATTTTAAACTAGCTTTTGCCCGCGGCTTCGCTCCCGTCAACTGACTTCTCTACTTTACCCTATTTTTTTTTTCATAAGAACCTTCTCCTGACAATAACAAACACAACAAAAAAAGAATTAGCCAAATTGGTCCAGGCGTTGTTGAGTTATGCGCTTACCAACACATTTTGCGATTCATTTTTATATATAATAGATTAAAACATCGACAAAATACATACACAACACTTTAATAATGATCCCAAAAAAAATATATTCTTCAAACCTGTTAAAATAGTTTTCCCCGTTATTTCCACTTTTCTAGAAGATGATTTGGCTGTACCTTCTCTTCGCGCTGGCCGTAGCCAGGGGCCAGGAAACCTGTCTTTCCGTGGAAGACGATCCTTACCTCCTTTTTGGCACGAAGACAGCATACATATTTGCCAATCTGGGCGTCCCTTCGACGAGGGCTCATGATGTGCCTGGTAAGTTGGTTTAACGTCTATATTTTTTTTTAATCTATTAATCCTTCTCTGTGTGAGAGGAGGCCTGTGCCCAGCAGTGGGACGATAGAAAGGCAGATGATGATGTAATACGCTGGTATTCAGCTGCGGAATGTTAGACTATAGGTAAGCCGCAGTGGCTGATAAAAAGGTGAAGGAAAACATCTTGAGGAAACCTGGACTATAGTCTGAAATCACCAACCCGCATTGAGCAAGCGTGGTGATTAATGCTCAATCCTTCTCCCTGTGAGAGGAGGCCTGTGCCCAGCAGTGGGACGATAAAAAAGGCTGTAACAGTAAGCCGACCCCAACATAGTTGGGAAAAGGTTCGGGAGATGATGAATAAAAGTAGGTAGTAAGTACTACTGAAGTAACTCTGTCCGTCTCTGTTATGTGTCTCTGATCTGTTAACTGCTTTAGATAATGTAGAAATAAGTATGTCATAATTTGCGGCTTAGTTATTCCTGCAGTCCCATCAAGGAAACAAAAATATCTCTGTCTTTTCAAACAAGTTCTGTAAAATGGTGCTTTCACTCCTAGACAGACAAACATTTTACGATAAAATCTCTTCATTATTAACTGTCAATAACCTAAAGACTAATGTTTTCAGACTTTCAAGAGAAAGCTACCTAATAGTGTTGTAGCATTAGTGAAACACATTAGTTTAAGATTATAGATACCTACTAACCAGTTTTTCCAAAATATATTTTAGGATCAATTTTGTTAAGGCGAGGAAGTGGTCAACAATAATTCCATAACCGGCACGCGCATCTAAGGCGCCAAAAGGGGTCGGAGCGTCTGAGCGGGGCGAGGATAACAATACGCGCGCTAGCTTATAACTAAAAGTCGTAAGCGACAAAATGGTTTTGTAATTTTATTATTTAGAAATGATAATTTGATAAAAAATCCTACTACAATTTTAAAGAGTATGTATATACTCAACTACTAAAAAAGTTAAGAGGCTTTAATCGGTCCCGTTTGCCCATAATATGTGAATCTCTTTTTAAAAAGAGGTATGTTTGATATATTTTTCTCTGTTATAAAAGTTACCTAATCATGTTTCTACAACTAACAAAATAAGGTTTATATCATGAACTTTCAGGTAACCAAGTTGTATTTTGATCCGTTTTGTATTTACTGAGAAAAATTGACATCCTTGGCGCCAAAAATTCCAATTTTAAGAAAATAGCTGCTATCCTGTAGTCATGAGTTCAATTCAAAGATCAAATTATTCAATCAAAAAAATCATCTTAACTGCAGTAAACTTAATTCCTCCTAAAGAAAATATCGAACCAAGAAAAACATTATTAGTAAGTCAAATAAATCCTTATTGCTATGCTGATCTTATCGCTAAGTTAAGGTCATGAAACATCTTCCATAATCGTGTATGGCTTATTAATATAATGGGTAACTAGGAAACACCATACCACAGTATTAAGTAAACTTTAAAGCGTATCTACGTGAATAATGACCATTCTTCCATTAACTTCATACACCATGCATTAATCAAACGATTAAAATCTACATAAATGATAAATAGTCGACAATATACCTATCTAATAATATTCATCATAAAATATGGAAATCTAGATACTTTTCAACGTGTGCACAGATTTTAATAATTACATTCATACAATGTATGTTATGGGCTTCATAGAAAAATATGCGCATTGGCATAATGTATTGTGCATCCTGAAGTTCATTTGGTACCAATGTTACATCTAAATACAAAAATACTAATAGGTTGTTCTATGATGTGTTGATAATACGAAAGATTCTCACGACGTTAGTAGGCGTAATTCCTAACGGTATCAAAATGAAAACTGCGGCTTGCGGTCAATTTATAGTTCCTATCTATTTTTATCAAACCCAGGCCAGCAGGAAACAGATTATTTTTTAAATCCCATGTGTAAAAAATACTACTAATTCCTATTCTTTTAGACCGAGAATTATTTAATTGGAACCTAAGAATATAAAAGAAGAACAACGAAATAATTTGCAGTACATGATTCAGATACTGATTAAATAGGTGAAGGATCTGAGACCGAATGCACCAGACCAGAATGAAATTCCCAAATGAAAAATTTAATCTCATCTATCTAACATAGTACAAAATGTAAAAATAGACGAGTACTTAATTGTTCTTTTAATACTAGACTTTGTACTAAACAAAGCTAGCTAGGATAACTATGAGGTTAACGTACCTATTATAAGATAAATACCTCTAGTTATTAGTTCAGGCATAAGAAGTGATAGGGCGCAATTAATTGATAGGGAAATATTAACCTAAGAACTACACAGAGCATTTATTTGTAAAACTTAAAAAAAGAGCCTAATTTGCTTGCTCCAAAAAATAAAGAGCTAGATACCCAACGCAAAGTTAGGTACTATCAAAATACTATCTACTCAAAAAATATGAGGATTACGCCTTTGGATCAGTAGCTGTTTACAGTTTTGTACCTTACCTTCCTAATGACTAGCAAATACTTTCAACTTCCACGATTACTTGATAATTCTCACTCAATAGCTCATCATACTCATCGCCTCTGTCGGCATCTTTGTTTCCAGCCCTAAGCTTCACGACTGCTGTGTGACTAGACTTGTTTAACAAAAGCGTGTTACGTATATCGATGGTCTTACGTTACTACTTCGTGGGATGGTCAATTATTTATTTTATCTAAGATCTAGTGTCTGTTAGAATCAGTTTGTTGAAGGATTTCGTTTGGATTCTTTAGTTTTGTGGGACTATGAATCATTTCCGTCATTGTCCTGCCCTAACCCAATTTGTTCTTAAATAAACTATCTGCAAGATCTTCGTTATGTCTACGATTTCCATATGATCAAATGAAATCGGTTCACTTTCATTAGGATTTTCGCGTCCACATCGCCCCATAGAGAGTCCGGAAATTTTGAACTTCGCTTTCATAATACATAGTCCCAAACCAGTTATGCTAATGAGCAATTTTCTATTTAATATTTTTTCTCGCACAAACCATATGCGCAGTTAGTGCATTCACCCCCGTAACACAATATGTGATTTGTTCTCATAGCAGCGTGCATTGTGTAACTCTTCATACAAAAACAGAGTGCGATAACCTTACATAAAGTGCCTATAGCAGATATCATCACGGATTTGTAACACTGTGATTAAAATGCGAAAATCATTGCCAAATTGCTACTAATTGCAATAAGTTCTCCAACTCCTGTTTGATTTGCCTATTGTTTTTGAAATCTTCGCCCAGTGAGGCTGGCTATCATACCTATGGGTACACCAGTACCTTAAAGTACTAAGTTATGATTTTATGATACTTCTGGCATAGGTTTTTCGGGCTACATTCTATAGCACAGGCTTAACATTGTTAATTTAGGTTAGCTTAACATTGTTGGTTTACCTGCATGGTCATTAAGAATTCGAATCGACATATGACCGCATAAATGACATTGGACTCTATAATTTTCATCGCCAGATATCCAATGCATTGCAATATCACTTCATTTCATTACCATCACTTTCGTGTCAGAACATTTAGTTCCCAACTGCATTATCTCTGCTTCCGATCTCTTTAATCTTGCATTCATGTTTATTGATACATTATCCTATGTATTGTCTATCTATAACATCATGTCCTATTTTAATTTTAATTTGTAATATTTGGATGCGGTCCAACTACGTCACAGTACCTTCGCTACTGCGGAGGAACGATGGGCCTTTGAAAGTTAATACCGCGTGGACCGTTTACCTAGAACGTTTATGTGGTATGATGTAACTGGTTCAGCTTTATTATCGGATTTGTAGCGTCATGTCAACAATTATCGGGCTGGATATCCGCTGGCAAATACAGTAATTTTGTCAGTTGTACGGATGTACTGATTAACTATTTTCAAAAATGTATACTGCCTTCAGGAAGGAATAAAAATTGAGGCCTTAACATTGCTGTTGTTGGTTGTCATGAGCTCTGTTCGAATATACTGCTCAAAACTGTTTCATGGCGTCAAAATAATGATTATGAATATCGGAAACAGTCCACTTTTGGAGCTTCTTCATTTCAATAATTTAATAGGTCATCACCTTAGAGTATGATCAAAGATACGAGAAGTGCAATAGACTGTTAGATAAAATGGCTTCAGATAAGTTACCTTAATACAGCATAAAACGTTTCTATAAAGCTATTGAGAGCTAGCAAGCTGGAACAAGGCTGCATCTAAGTTTCCCCGACACCCGATGCTCAGTGGGATCTCAAAGGGGTGTGGGTATGTTACCTGACACAGTTTTCTAGGCTATTGTTAGATATAGGGATCTAGATGAAGGGTGCTATTGTAGGATGAAAGTAGGTAAACGTGTGACTTGAATCTTAAGCTTGGGATGTTCCAACAGAGAATAATATTGAAGTAAGACTAAGAAACTTAAGTTTGGAAAAACTTAAGGCTTCCTAATATTTAGATAGTAGATACAATTTTTAGCTAATACCTACTTACCTAAGTGAGCTAAAGGAATGAACTGGAAGTTGTTGTGCTAAACCAAAATCAGATAAACAATTCGAAAGCCATTCATTTCCACTAATAAGAAACAAAAGCATGTCTCCAAGTGCAATTTTTCGCTATCGATTTGACCTATATAACTTAATTTGACCTGCTAACGAATTCCTTTAATCTTAATGAAGTCGGACAATGGCATAGTGGCAAATATCGATATTTAAGGCGGGCACGCTCAACTGACAAATGACCACTAATATGCCTCGTAAATATGATTGATCGAATCGTATTTATGAATGAAGGCGACCTGCCATTTGAGTCATGATTATTGTGAGTTATTGGCATTTTAATTGGTCAGAAGCAGTAACTACAGCAAATTACAATAAAATGCAATCCAAACTACTTTTTTGGCGAAAGTAACTGAGTAATCAGTCACTTTTACTACAGGCCGATGGGATGAAAGCTTCCTTCCGCTTACTTTCTCCCTAAGAATAGGTTTGGATAATTTAAAGAACACATTTAAGAATGTGGAAGGATCGAGAGGCAGAGATAGACCGATGAAAGGATGGATAACGTGCCTAAAAGAGGACATGAATGAAATAAGAAGAATGAAAGAAAATACATATGTAACACAATGATTGAACAATCTTGGGTCATATCTCTGACCTCATGATTCATTGATTGACATTATTTGAAGACCCTTATCGCGAACTGCATCGTAGTCCGGTCTCGCTCCTTGCACCTCGTTGCTTAATCAGAGGAATTACTACAGGCCATCGGGTCAAGACCTGAACAATCTAGACTTGGATGAAAAGTACTATCTATACTCCAGAAAGTTAAACATACATTAGCAGACATTTGTTTGGTCCAGTTCAGAATCTGCAAAATATAAAAAAAAACCTTTACGTGCTCAAACATTCATAATTGTCTGATGATAAGGCTGATTATTTTCGTTCTATTGGCTGCACTCACGAAGTCAGTCGATAGTGCACGTGCAAAATACTAAAACCAAAACACTAAAGACCTCTATGTTTTTCAATACCACAACAACCATAATGACAAGCAATATAAATAATACACGACGTATGGGAATGTTACCTACATGGTACCTAATCTATTTTTAATATTGCGCCTGGGCACCACGGCACATTACCGTTTTGTTCCGGGAACGTCGCGTCGTACGGCAGGGAAGATGCAACTGCACCTTGATTTAGTTTTATGGATGCAATGTTGGTACACAGTACCGGACGTATTGATTTAAAGACGGGTCTAAAAATAGACACCCATTTGTACACATATCATGGACAAACAGACAGAGTTACGTTTCCCATTTCCCTTCAATTCCCTTCGATTAGGTATAATTTATGCATGTAGGTAATTAAATTAGGTTAATTTTTTAACAGGTTGTCAGCCCGTAGCTTTCTGGCTGTTAAGCCGACATGGTTCTAACAATCCTGAAGCCAATGACATTATGGAACTGCAGAAACTCGGAGACTTCAGAAACAACATTGTTACCAACTACAAGAATGGCAACTTTAGGAACACCAATGTAAGTAAATGAATAAATATACATTAGAGGGGGTTGATCATCTTGACACCCAAATAATTTGATGAGTTAAAAAGTTAAAACTCATTAAACGAATCATCGTTTACAGAAAAAAAACTTCTTTTCAAGACTTTTTAGATTTAGCTAGCCCCAAAAGTAAAGCAATTTTCTTGACCCTCTAGCAAACAATTAGAGACCATTATTCAGCTGCATCCATTTGCACTGGAAGCCGACCCTAACATACGTAGAAAAGCTTGGATAGATGTGGATGAAACAAGTAGGTAATTAAGTAGCCCGAGACTAACGATATTCCATATATGATAGTTCAACAGCAGATTGCAAAATTTTTGATATTTGATTCGAAACTTACCACTTTCTCCATAGCTCTAATCTCTAAAATTCCTCCTTTCAAATTCCCAGCAACGAATCTGCACATCAGACCTGAATCTCCTAGAACAATGGCAATGGAATCCGCGGCTCAACGTGACGTTTGCCGGAGACCTGACAGCCGACGGGTACATGACTACCCAGCAGCTGGCTCAGGCTTGGAGGCAGAGGTTCCCTGGACTACTCACTTCCAGTCGCCATCATTATTTGGTAAGTTAGGGATTAAAGGGGACAATGGTGAATATTTTCTTGAACACGAACTATGGAATTAAGAGTATTGAACCAGTGGGTAAGTTATGCCTAATTTAATTTTATGTAAAAGTCACATGTTTTGTTTCAAAAAGCCCTTTGGAGGCTCTTATGAAACGTCACACTAGTTGCATGGTTCCTAAAAGTTGGTCTCATGTAGAAGAGCCGGCAAGAAACTCCATAGAGACATGTGTCTAAGAAGCTCCATTCGTAAAAAAATTGGAGAGTCTACTTTTCTCATGTTGATATTGAACCGGTTGTACAGGAAGTCATGCTCGAGCGATTTACTTGTGTACCTAGAATAGTTATAAATCCATTTTCAACAACGAAGATGTCTCCTTTTAATAACTTCTCTAAAAGCCTAATTTTAATTAGGTAATCCAAGAATTTGGATTACATAATGAAACGAATTCGGATATTACATGCCCGCATTGCCTCTAAGTATTTTGATGGCACAATGCTTTACCTTCTTCCCAACAGACACCTACCTATCTAAACCTCCATTCATAAATATCCAAAAGATAACGCTATTGTGTACGTGATCGGTGTCTCAATGCTCATCAAACCTACGGGTGTTGATTGCTCAATACCTCGAGTACGACAGCTGGCTCATTCCACCTACTTGTAGGTACCTATAGTAAGACAATGCGGTGCCTTTCGTATCCGGATGGAAGAAAACCGATTGATACCTTCGCTCTATTACGTAAATGGTAGCTACCTACACAAGTACCTACTGCTTAAGCGTATTAGATAGTTTAAAGGACTATCTACTTCGGAGCTAACGTTGTCCTATTGTCTAAAATTGTTGTGGAGAAAAGAGAATTCTAAACATCGTGCAGATAACTTAACTTACCCCTTCTTTGAAACTGTTGTTAAATAAAACATAAATTTTGTGGAAATTGAAAGGTGCTTATGAGGTACCTACATAATTCACATCGCACTTTAAGTGTCCCCATTCAAGCTTTTAATTACTACAAAACAAGAAGTTATTTTCGCAAATTTTGTGACTTTTGGAAGCAAAACACCAAGATTTACTTTTGTTAGTGCAGTCATCAAAATATTACTTTGGTAGGGTATACCTATATGTACTTAATATAAGTTTTGAATAAGTAATATACATAACTATCATCATTTATGTCATCCTAGGCATAATTCCTATGCATTTGTCCTAGATGTCGAGCGTCCTCGCTCCATAAGCCATTAGTTTCAATGGTTTCAAGGAGGTACATAACATTTTCAGTGACATTACGTATTCTGCAGTGAGTCACGCTCCGATGGTGCATTCTGACGTCAGAACACTCATTCATATTATATACGAGCCTCTGGGTACCTACATGAGTTATATACTAAGAACTAGAGTACAATTAATAAGTAATAATAATAATAAAAAAACATAATTTTCTCCGAGGTTAAAGAAGAAGGTTATAATGAAAATTTTACGATCGAACACCTGTGTCTGAAGTGGCATGTAATGGGTTAAGGCTGTCGTAACCTAGCAGGTCTAATGACTCTTCCTAGGAAAAAACCTCGATTAAAAAAGCAGCCTGCATGAAAAATCTTAATTAACGTAAGTACTGAAAAGGCTGAAACAAGAAAACAATTAGAGTTGGGGGACTCTACCGATATTGAAAGGGTCTTATTTACTTTATTGGAACTTTTCTGTGAAACAGTTCTTTATCTAGCTAAGAGGTTCCCAAAACTGCGATTGTTAAACTTGTGTCTGCCTTTCAGTTCGTTTGTTCAGATTTTTCATACAGACTTTTTCGTATAAAAAGTCATCATAGATATAGTTACCGACTTCATGAGCAGATTGAAAAATTATTCCTAATGCATTAAATCTTCATTAATTTCCATGTCTGCAATAAAATGAGCAATGGTGTCATAAATAATAAGGATTTTTTGTCTGTTCTCCATCACAGTTTAAGTACGTGAATGACCAGCTATCGAGCAACACTTTCAAGGCCTTTACTGAGGGATTGTTTGGAGACCAGGCAGAGAGCTTCGATATACCTAAGGAGAATGATGAGAAAATTGTTCGGGTAAGTCCCTTTTTGTCAATGACAGAGCCCTATAGAGAATACTAGGTAAACTTGACCAGTAAAAAAAATTGGTTCTGATTTCTATAATCTTTACTCTGTCTTTCCTTGTTGGAAAAGGAAAGTAGTCTTATATCTAGGACCACCAAATGCACTTTACTTGATAAAATCTACCTTTGGTCTACATTTTGTAAATAACAAATACAAACATTGAATTAACCTTAATTTGTGTATTTTCAGCCTTTCAAATTCTGCCCAGCATGGACGAAAGACGTTGGAGACAACAACGACACATTATCACAACTGCACATCTTCGAGTCCAAGAGAGAATATCAAGAGGTGAGCAATTATTAATTTGCTGATTAATTACAGTACAAATGATATATTCGAATGTTTCCATAACGATGCCCTGTGCCCAAAATAGAGGAACCTACTTACAATTTGCTAATTATAAAGACCTTAGTAGGTACAGTAGGTACAAATTGATCTAATGAGAATAGATTTAACATCATCATAATGATCTTGTTCGTTGTTTTAATTACGAAGGTAGATCAGATTTCGCGGAAGTGATTTTTTGTTAATACATAATTAGCTGACCAAGAATGAACAATCAAAAAGTTTTTGCTCTAATTTCGTTACATCGGTAACCATTCCAAAGTTCGAATTATACGTTTCTTTCCTTTAAAAAATAATATCGTTAGTTTTTAAGAAATGGCGCTCTCAGCTTTATCCTACAGTTTTCTCACGAATGAAATGTTTAAGAGCGCTATTACAACTGGTCAGGCGCAAAAGACCTTGGTATTGCTAATTTAACACATAGATCTTCTGATATGGATAGAAAATAGATGCACCACTATGGAGAAGGCTTAGAAGTAGAGCTTCTGGCCCAGGACGAAAAAAAAAAGTTTTTTAGAAAATCTTTATTTCCTTGAACAGATGATCAGCAACATCTCCCTGCGGCTGGGCTTCAACTACGACATTCAAAAGGAGACGATCCTGCGCATGTACCAGCTGTGTCGCTACAACAAGGCCTGGGACGTCGTCAAGATATCGCCCTGGTGTTCCGTGAGTTACTGATAATCCAATAGATTTCAGGAAACCACCGTCTTGGTCTATCATAAAAATTAACTGAAAAAACTTCTTTTATGGCCCATCCCAGCGGTGAGTGGCCATTGCATCTTATGAGTGACTAGATTCCGCCAGCAGTGTCATCCGCCTTCCGAAGGAACTACTTCTTCGTGCCTATTGAGTATTTAAAACCTCTACTTTAAAACTTTAAAACCCATGTACAGATGCCAGCAGGTCAACCTACCCGAATCAGTCAAATGTTACAAATCGAACCATAACTGCTGAACCTTACATTATTGTGATTAGGTTGAAAAGCTGAAGTAGGTTGATGTGCTGGTCTGAACTGTACCTAATATAAAAATGACCTATTTCCAGGCTTTCACCCGTGAGGATCTAAAACGCCTGGAGTACGCTGAAGACTTGGAGACATACTACAAGTATGGCTACGGATCAGCTCTCAACAAGGATGTCGGGTGCACACACGTTAAAGACATGATGAACTTCTTCGAAAACTATGTTGGGAAAGGTATGTAAGCTTATACAAGATTTTCGTTAAACAGTCAAAAGTTTTTTTTCTTTGTATACAAATATGTTTCATCAAATAACTTTAATTTCCTCCTCAGAAGTGAACCATTTAACTCCTCAAGCTATTGATTGCAAATGTTCTAACATTTTGTCTCTAGAGTGAATTATACATATAATAGTGCCCAACTTAAGAGAGGCATCGATATTTGAAGAGATCTTTTTGCGATGGATACCACTGGTAAAATTTTACACTCTTGATGACCTAACAATGGAAAACTTCTAGTGGGCAATTGTGGTTTAGATCGTTATTTTTTAAATATTAACTAAGGATGCTATGAGTAATTCTATTTACTTCATAGCCCTATTTACCTATTACAGTGTTGACTCATTAATGAAAATATTAATTGTTTGTTTTCCTTTAGAAGGTCAAGTTTATTAACATTACGTGGCTAAACCTTAATAACATCCTGTATTCTAATTACGGATATGACCACAGAGTACTTTGTTTACATAAGGGCACTAATTATAATGTAAGTCTATAATTTTGGCTCAAGGTTCAAGGGTTTCTACTGTTTCTAGATCCACGATTTGAATCTTGATCCTTGATCAAATGATTCCTCCCGCTATGGGTTAGCAGCGTGAGGAAGTGTCAGACTCTTACTGACTAAAACCCATCATGTTCCTTGTTAAGCCTTTTATGTACTAGGGCCGCGGTAACTCTTTCGAACAATCCTGCATGCCTTTACATTTTGACTATGAAAGAAATAAGATAGGACGATTTGACACTATATGCCCTAGGTTTAGGGAAAATCGCACGACCGCGCAGAAAGCGATTTTAGGCATCCAATCAGCAGTTGGTGAAAGTGCGGAAAATGTATGGGTAGCATAACGTACCTACCTACCCAAAAATTTATTGCGAGCCGCCATAAAGTTTGGTTAGGACTTTGAATATAGCAGAACCTGCAAATATATTCCGAGTTCTGAAGGCATAGGGATTCATTCGGTTTATAACATTTTTCTTACAATAATATTGAAAAATCTGTGAGTCAGGTTGTTATTGAAATATTGCACAGCGGCATTTGATATGCTTACAATTAATTAATACATGGTGTTATGTGGCAAAACATAAACAATCGTTTTATATGCCTACCTACTGTTATTGGTTTCCTCTAGAAGGCCCGATGAAATGGAGATAGTTAAAATTTTAGGTACGCCAAATTCTAATAGCGAATCTTTGGTATCTTTAAGGATAGTCTGACAACCAGTCTTATCAAGTAGGGATATCGGGTTGCCTATGTAGCTGATGGGTTGAGGAGGTCAGATAGGCGATCGCTCCATTTAAAAACTGGCACTCAGGTGCATCTGGTTAGACTGGAAGCCGACCCCAATATTTGAGAAAAGGCTTTGCAACATTTGGAATATGACGAGTAGCCCTAATCATTTGACAGACCCACCCCAATCTGACTAGAAAAATCTCATTTAAAAATTCACATTAAAATAAGCTCTGCTGTTTTTGTAAATGTAAGATTGAAAAATTAACTTATCTCACTCGAATTTTCCAGACGAAATTCCCCAACAGCAGCCCCGCGCCATGATCCAGTTCACTGAAGCCGCCATGCTACTCATGACCCTCACGGCTATGGGAGCTCACCAGGACACCGCCCCCCTCACTGGAGATAACTACCACTCGGCCAATGTACAGTCTAGGAAGTGGACAGCATCCAAGATGGCACCTTTCAATGGAAATCTTGCTGCTGTTTTGTATAAGTAAGTTTGGTGTGAAGTAAACTGTTTTCCAATTTCTTTACATCTTGTCTGAGGTCCATCATTCATACTCTTCCTATAAACTCCTTTATGTACATACCCCTATGTGCTCCCTTCTTTACTTTCCCTAGCAGTTCCTCATGTAATCCTTTACGTACTACACCTACCTATGTATTATATAAATTCCCTTATGTACTCTCTTATGCACTACTCCTATCGTATGTACCACCCTTATGTACCTTAATTTTGAATGTGAGTTTTCGACCATATTGAATGGACCCATCACCTTTTTTGAGGGCAGGATTTGCACCTGCTCCAGTGCCCATTTAATTTTTATTTTTTATTTTATTCCAGGTGCACTCAAAACGGTAATTTCCAAGTAAACGAGGAGTACCAAGTTCTGTTCCTAGAGAACGAACATCCCCTATCTTTGCCAGGCTGTAGAGTGGGTCTCTGCGATTGGTCTCTCGTCAAAAACCGTTTCGGAGAACTTGTGAAGAACTGCAATCTGGACTTCTGTAATGCAGCCGCTAAGATAAGTAGTGTTAATGTTATATTATTTACGTTTGTAGCATTTTTTGTTAGGTATGCTGTGATCAGGATATAGGGGACTTTTGTTAACATAGTGCAAAGCCATGAGGACTTAGTAAGCAGGACTGTTGAAGTCAGATTGACTTGTTATTTTAACCCGTAAGATTTGAACAACTTTGCTCCTAAATATAGGCTCAAGTTCGAGACATAAAAGTCAGTGTTCTTAAAACCGCTTCATTATGAATGTTTACTTACCTTCAATTTTCAAAAGAAACAGCTATTTTAAGACAAACGGTGGGTGACGGTGAGCTTGGCCCTACCTACATAAATATGGGTCTTTAACTATGTAGTTAATAAGTCCTGCTTATCATGAATTCATGGTAGAAAAGAATACTTAATTATGACTATGACTTACACGCTAAATAAAAGTCATGATTAATTTGAAGCAAGGCAGAGCAATAGTTTTATGCTACGTGCAGACTAGGCGTTCTTATGGACGGTATGCGTAGTCGGCACAAGTCCTCAAATATTATTTCATTCAATGTGTACGCGTACTACGCGTCTTGAGACCGCCTAGTCCAGCCATACTCAACCAGCGGCCCGCGGGCCGCCTGCGGCCCGCTGCGCTTTTTTTTGCGGCCCGAGCCACGTTAAGGGCCCAAAATTACGTAAAATTAACGTATTTATTAATTCACGCATTTACTCATGTTTTCTCCCGTAATGCGTACACACAGATCACACTTGAGTGCGCTCAATATGAAAAATTTTTGAAATTAGTACCGGATAGCTATGAAACGTTAAAAAATTGCGCACATTTACTCTTGACATTGTTTGCATCAACTTACCTATGTGAATCCTCATATTCAAAAATGAAATATGCAAAAAATGTCTACAGATCTCGGCTTACCGATTCGCACCTAGACGACGTCTTGAGAGTAGCATGCAGTAACTATGTGCCTGATTTATCAAAAATTGACAAAAAATTGTTACAATGTCAAAAATCACATTAATTTTTATGACAGAAATAAATGCTAATTTTTTTATTATATAGTTTTATTTAACTGTCGCATAATCTTCGCTTCATCACTAGTAACAAATGCGAAAGAAACCCAGTCTGTCTGTTACGCTTTCGTGAATGAACCACTGAATCGATTCTGATGAAATTTGGTACATAGATAGACTATTCGCTGATGACGTAGGTGACATAGGTATGTAGGTAAATTACTGCGGCCCGCAAGGTTAAACAGTAGCAATTATGTGGCCCAGGGTAAAAAAAGATTGAGTATAGCTGGCCTAGTCTGAACCCAGCTTTAGAGTATTGTATTATAGGTGCATTGATAACAGATGCATTTACAACTTAGAAGTTATAGTTGATTAATTAATGCAATAGTTTACACAATGTTTTAAATAGATTTTCACGTTCAGTCATAGTTTAGATATTTTTAATAGTATTTATATGGTTTACCTGCTATTACCTATGATGAGCTTAGAAATAAGAAATAAATGTTGCTGTAATTCGGAGATTCAGAATTAACTTTTGGTACAAATTCTTAGACATTATTGCACCATAAGTGTACAAAATAATAGTCGCTACCATTCTTATACATATGTATTTGGCTTTTGGACTAATTAATAATGTTTAACTACTTTACTTTCATTTAAACAAAATAATCATTTCTGTTTGTAAATAGAGTCGTCTTTGATTGTGTTCTTATAATTGAATACTAAATAGTAAGTATTTTCTCTTGGATTCTTAAAATAATTCAATAAAGGCTGTGCTATGAAATATGCTTCTTATGTAGTCCAGCCTTTAAATTTCTAAACATCATTTAAACTAAATACCTTGAGTACCTTTTTCTTATAAATTATAACATGTACCTAGACTAGACGATGTACTTATTTTTCTATATACTAAATAGTAACTGTTTTAACAGATATTTTAAGCACAATATTTTTACACAAGTTGTTAATAGAACGCTTAAATGTTGATGTTTGATATTATTATTGTTGTTGTAACTCGCACCAAATAGAACTATGTAATAGTTGAAATAAAATGTTTTCAAATCTATTGTTTTTTTTTTAACTTTCTCTGCGATTTGCTGTTATTTCAAATGTTCGAATTGACTGGGCTAGTATGTCTTTTTAAGATAAACTCAAAAACAACTGCACAGGTTTTCATGCGGTTTACACCAATATATGTAAAGTGATCCATGAAGAAAGATCTGTAAAAAACAAAAGTGAACCCTTAGTGAACCTACTTATAAATAACGAAAAGATCTGTAACCATAATAAAAACAGTAGGTAAATAATAAACGTTCTTTATTTCGTTTACAAAAATTAACAACTTATCGATAAAATCACAAATTGCTCATACACAATTTTACATTATGGTAGCATACAATCGCTTTATGTACAAATAATATTTATATACAATTACTATATATTAATTTCACCTATTCTCCATTTGAGTATGCACCATCTATAGAAAAACAAACTTGATATTTGGATTGAAACAGTTTTAAAATAAAATGTGGCTACAATTCTAAAAACTACAGTAAATAACAATAACTTAAATAATTAAAACGGTACTTCAAGCAGAAGCTATAGTTTATTTAATATGTATTTGTAAAAAAGTCATATCAAGATGTTTACCTTTAGAAGTACCTAATCAAATGAAGTAAGTATAGTTAGCAGCTTATTTTTATGAAAGGACTTATAAACGGTTTTCATTCACTTTGGAGTTACAATAAACGCACTTTTTCAGGATTATCTATGGAAGATACTGGTATCTAGGACTATATCATAATGGTGTATAGTATTTCATATTTTATCTTAAGTATGAGCTTGCCCAGCGTGGTCTCGACATACTGTTTGACTTAACACAATATATGAATACATAAATTATACATTTCGCTGACATGATGTAGAAATATGGCCAATTTATTTTATTTATTACTTAGTTTCAGATCAGCTACATATGCTATATTATTACTTGTTTATATTAATTGCTTCTTTTCAAATATAAATGTATAAAACGATATACCTAAATGATCATGTGATTGCTTGCTTCAGTTAAAGGCAATGTACTTATTTTCAGACTATTATTTGCTTGCATGATTTTCTTATTTTTACAGGCTTTTTGATATCTAATATTGTAGTATACAGTTTCGGCAGTGTTTGTAATGGGTTAGTTACTAGCGGTTTCTCAATTATGCCATATTTTATATATAAATTATAATATAACATTATATTATTATCTTAGATCCGATAAAAGCTAATTAGGCACATTTTTGCATACATTTGATATCTATTTAGGACTATGATGTGGATTTCCTAATATGAACAGAACAACTACCGTCATATTAAACAAGCTAGTTGTTTATTATATATCAATAAATAACTTTGTTACTGCCATGCAGCAAAACTTACAATAAATGTAAGCGTTTATAACATAATTATTTAATAGAATACAGATATTTCGATATAAAATTTAACAATTGTAGTCATGCAAAATGTAAAAATCTATGAATTTAGGTCTAGCTGAAACTTCATAACACATTCGTAACTTTGTTACTTGATTACAATATTACAAGCCATCTAAATATGTATCTGTCAATCTAATATCTAGGAGAGAAAAAGTCCATACAATATTTTATAAGAAGTTTTCTCCTAGATATACCATTAACAACAAAACAATAATAATTTATACAGTCTACAGTTTAATCACTGATAATTGTCATAAAAATACCGCGTGAACTATGAACCAATAACACAAAACACTGGGAACTCAAGATTTACACAATTAATGCTAAGAACGATATTTCATAAGATTTGCTAGTCAACAACTACTATACAAACAAACATTATTTTAACGAGTGCAAGCAACATAATGCGTAAGAACAGTGAAATAACTTGACTTTAAATATAAAACAACAGTTTTGGGTCGTGAATACATATTTTCCATGATAACTTAAAATGTTTGGAAGTCCATTGATGATAATATGTTATAATCCATTTACGCACATTGATTAGCAGCACCAAAACGTTAATAATGATGATTGACATGTCACAGTTCACTTATGTTCACTAAGCACTGGTGGGTATACTCTACAATTTGATAACCTAGCTAGGGCGAGAATCACGTGGCGTCCTGACCACTGCTTGAACTTATATTCCTAGTCCTTTTCCCGCTACCGGTAGCGGATTTATTTTTGTGCCTCTTTCGATCACTGTCTTCTTCGGTAACACTGTTGCACCGAGGTTTTGGGCTCATCATGGTGTCGGACGACACTGAATCTCTTTGAGATTTCTTCCTTTGCCTCTTGGGCAGATTTTCTCCGATCAACATTTCGTTGAATAATCTTTGTCTAGCCTCCCAGTATAAGTTTTGTCGTTGAACAACTTCGGGGTATTTCATTTCGAAGCCGACGTCGGGTGGAATGATGAGCTCCCAGCCAGTCTTGGGGTTGAACTTGGCGACGGATCGGATGATCTCTAACACCTCTGTGGGGGGGAGGCGAACTGCTGCAGCTACCTTCCGCCGGTCGATGTACGAGTGTTGTGTGAAGAGGTACAGCTGTGATGAGAAAACTTTATTTAGTTGCAGGAAAATTACGGATTACAATGAAATTAAATAACAGAGCAACACATAGTCTGGAAGTTGGTGATTGATTCATCCGTGCATACGTAGCGCACGACAATGTCGGTCTAGCTTGTGATCTCTCGCAGGTTCGTGTCGGATTGCCGTCTCATCGGGTTATGAGAGTGAAGGAATAGTGAGTGCACCTGTGTCTGCGCAAATGCTTATGCACTAGATACGTCCTGCGCAGCTGGCTAATCTCTTACATGAGAACAGCCGCCGCAGTAGATAATCGGCTAGGAGGACATTACTATTACTATAGTATACTGACCACATGATCTCTAGCAGCACACATAAGCCTGGCGGGCACGGGCGCGGCGCGGGTGTAGAGGTCGGCGGGAGGTGCTGACTACTCACCACATGGTCCCTGGCGGCACACATGAGGCGGGCGGGCACGGGCGCGGCGCGGGTGTAGAGGTCGGGCGAGCGCGGCGCCCACAGCCCGCGCACGCAGCACGCCGCGCCGCTCAGCGCCGACAGCAGCGCCGCCTCGCTCAGCGCGCCCGACTCCGTGCGGATACGCTCCGATAGGTCCTTGAATGTCATCAGTTTTGCTGGGAAAAGAATAATTTTGCTTATGAAACAAACTAAATTTCCATTCAGCAACATCTCATAGCATTGTGAAATATTGTAATTAATATTAGTACACTGGGTGCACTGACTCCCAAACAAAACACAAGCCATATGGCATTTATCTGAATTTATCATACTTTATACTATATTCGTGTAATTAAAAAACACATGGTAATGTTTAGGTTTCACAAAAGCGGTGGTGGGGTAGAGGTGACAGGTAATTTAATAAAGGGAATAAACATATAGCGCGCTGAAACTTAAAATGGATTCTACACAGTGTTCCATGACAACAAAAACTTTAGCAATACCCAGGACACAACTTACCTCTAATAAGTATTTCCTTCAACTGTTCCTGAGGCGAGGGCAGCTTGGTGGGCGCTATATCGGCCTCGTCCTCCGGCGGCGCGGGCACTAACGCTCGCACGTACTCCCGCGCTCTCACTGTTAGCGCCGACCCATCGGACGATGTGGCGCTGAACAGCTTCAAGCGCTCCAGCTGTTGATGTTCAATGGGTTACAAACGAAACTGATATTATAAAGCTGATATGTTACTTTGGATGAAGGTGGTAAAGTCAGGAATGACGGTTTGTTAATTGATTTGAAAAATTCAGTGATAGATAAGTTGATTTGATAAACAATCAATGAAAAAAAGATCCGGTACATAAGGGCATGTACCCCTTTGTATTTAAATAATATGAGTATCATAATGGAGTCTCCATAATGGAGTAGATAATATCATAGCAAGTACACAGGGGTAGTAAATGAGGTAATTTATAGAGCAAAAACATAAAACAGTACAAAGGCATAATACATGGGGGTAGTCCATAAGGGAGTATAAAGAGAGAATACATAAGGCAGTAAAATATGTTATGTACTCTATAGAATAGGTAGACAAGTGATCATGATAAAAATATAGCAACTTACCTCAGCATGATCTGTTTCTGATGATTTCCATAGTGCGTCATACCATGGCTCATCGTTAATTCGCTGCGATATTGTTTCAAAGGATTTCTCTCGCGCTTTTTTTGATACTTCGGTCTCTTGACGCGCGAATTTCACTGTAACCTGTAAAAAATATTTATTGGTAAAGCTTATCTCATCATGTCATCATGGCAATAATTTTTGACTTGATAAAATTGCGATGAATTTCTGCAAGAAACTCAGATGCAGTCCATCCTAAGGAGCCTAAAAATCTCCAAATAAGTACCTACTTGGAACTCTTGTATACTGAAAATATAGATTCAGGAGAAACAGTTTATTTTCTATAGTATCATACCATACTCTATAACAGTGGTTCTTAACCTTTTTGACATGAGGGACCACTTTACTAAAGTTTTTCTTGCCGGGCACCACCTCATCGGTTTACCTAAATTAGCACTCATTTCTTTATTATTTATTAAAAAAAAAACTGAATTTTTGGGTCAGTTCTACTCAAAGCTAAACGCATGTCGGCAGTTGTGTAGGTAAGCAAAAGTAAATAAACAAAAACACGCCTATGTAGTTTTCAAATGCGCGAGCGGAGCGAGCGCGAAATTTTTATCGGACTTAAACCAAATATTAAGTAAAATGTAGCCCAAACGTACTTAACTTTTTGTTTGTTGACAAATGCAAAAACAAGGGCATATAGTTTCTGAATTCGCGAGCGAAGCGAGCGCGAAATTTTATCGGAATTCAACTAAATATTACATAAAATTTAGCCCAAACGTACTTAACGTTTCGTTTGTTGACAAATGCAAAAATAAGGGCCATAATATGGATTCTGAATACGCGAGCGAAGCGAGCGCGATATTTTATCGGACTTCAACTAAATATTACGTAAAATTTAGCCCAAACGTACTTAACTTTTTGTTTGTTGACAAATGCCAAAATATAGTTTCTGAATACGCGAGCGAAGCGAGCGCGAAATTTCTATCGGACTTCAACCAAAAACATACATTTTCATGAATGGGGGGACTAGGTACGACACACCCGATATACATACGTCCATGCGAAAACCCCCGCTCGCAATTATAAGTCGATAAAAATTAAGTTAGATAACGTATAGCAACGTCGCGATGCTAAGCTTCGCGGACCACTTGGAATGCCTCCAGGGACCACCAGTGGTCCGCGGACCACCGGTTAAGAACCACTGCTCTATAATATAAAAGGCATATAAAAGGTTAAAACAGGTTAAGGCGGCCAACTTTCCGAAAACTGAATGCGGGACTTAACCTTTCGTGAAAATGAGGGGGGGGGGGGGGGGGGGGGCAATGAAAAACGATCGGACGAAACTGATAAAATAAAAACCGTAAGCAAAAAGCTATAATTTAACCTATCAATATCGTGTCACAGCGTGCAACTAATGTCTTATTTTAAAATCATTAGGCCTCACGAGTTCAGTAGAAATAAAGAGAACGAGATTATATTATAGGTAATCTGTGTTCCTGCACTGTTGAGCGTGCGCGCAGGTGCGTGTTGTGTAGAAGTGTCAGAAGTGTGGTAGAAAAATAGGGATGCGGGACATGCGGGACGCATACAACGTTTTGCGGGACTATTTTACTAATAATTTCAAAACGGGATTTCGTCAAGCATTGCGGGACGGTCCCGCAGAATGCGGGACGGTTGGCCGCCTTAAAACAGGTCTAAGTGTGGAGATGGTAAGTTTATGGCTTTATTTTTAAATTCAATTAAATTACCTGCTGAGCTTCAGGCTCTTTGTCTTCATCATCAGAATCTGCTTTACTCTTGTCATTCTTACGCTTGTCTTGCTTATCAAAATAGGAGTAGGCAGGCCTCATTTGAATGATACCTAAAAAATATAAAATTGATCATTATTGATTAATTACCTTTTAATTTTTATAGCCTTTTTATGGTTGGGTACCAGTGTTTTACTTGGAGGCTGTTCAGCTAGTTTTAATAAGAATTTAATGAAGTTTACAGGTTTCTGTTTACGTTAGTACTTATGTATTTTTATTTACATTCAAATTAATTATTTTTCTTACTAGAAGTTGAAAGTAAAAAATATATATATTTGTGGCTATTATCTATCCTCATTATTTAAAAACTCCATACCTTGTATAGGTGTACAATGTAACTCCTTATCCTGCAGTATAGCCACAGCATAGTGCTGCGTCTCTGTGCATGGCACGCTGCTCTCATAGACAATCTTATCCATAATGCCATGTCTAAAGTACTGTGATTTGTCCTTCTCTTTAATGTGCCATGATGATTCCTGTTACAAGAGAAAAAATACATGTAAATAACTTCTGCAGTTCTTTGCACAATTTGCTTACACTCTTGCAGCAAGCTACAGCTGTCAATCACATCCCTGACAAATCAGTTGAACATATTACAAAGTTATAACTTTTACCTGTTGGCCATCTGTATTGAGAGCGATCTGTTCGCCTTTAGACGAACAATACTTGTCACTGTACGTGTCCAAGCCAACTTCTAGCTTCACCATCTTGTTCCTAGGTTTCACAGACGCATTCACAACTTTAACGTCTTTCCAGTCCCTATTTGCAGGTCTCACCGGATATTGGTATATATACAGGTTCTGAGATAATGCCTGCGACAGGAACACAGGTATCTGCAACGAATAAATAGCCAATTAAACCACAAAAGCTACGTTTTCGCACAACAACATAACCTAATGAATTACCACGTTGTTAGTTAGTTTTAACAGATAGTTTTACCTCCTGTACTACTGGATCTTCTTCCTCCATTATTGCTATGTATATCTTGCAAACAAAGCTATAACATGACTGGAATTTATAAACGAAATTTATAAAAATCACACCGCAACGCCAATGTGACAGCACAAATCCACCATTTTTTGACAGTTTTCAATGGTAATCAACAGCGCCCCTATGCAAACACTTTGCGTGGTACAAAGCGGAACTAATCGACGTCGCCATCTTGTAGTCGACAGTGGGTTTATAGTAATAATTTTAGTGTTGCGCTTTCACAACACTGATAAAAATTATTAAAGAACTTGTTCTTCAAGCATTGATGTATCTTCTTTTTGTAACGATTTTAGCTAAATAAATATTCTGAGTACACGATAATAAAATGAGATCAAGTTTGTGTTCTAAAACATTTTATATTGCCATTCTGGCAAACAAATGGCATCTAGAAATTATAAAAAAAACTTATGACTGACAGACATCTATCAGATAGTCTCAAATATATTTTTTGAAGATATATTTTACTATAATTATATTTTGTAAATATGTATGATTTTTAAACCAGTTGTTAGGGCCATACAACAAATGTTATATAATTATTGAAAGAAAAGGAATAATTTACAAACCTCAAAAATGTCGGACATGATAATAAATGGTAAAGACACATTGCACACATACAGTGTTTAAAATGTTTTTTTTTATTGATTGAATCTTCTAAGCAATACAACATTAGGCCCTTTGCCTTATCTCTTTTTCAGCAATTGATTTGATGTCTCTGTAGCATTTTTTTACTTGAAACCGTTCAAAACCAGATATGGAAAAGTCATCTAACAGTTTGCAACGTTCTATTTGTTTTAGATTCAGTACCAGTTGATAAAAAATGGAGCGAACTAATCAGATACAATATTTTCATTATGAAACTGGTCGAATTTGTAAGTATTTACCTTTTCGCGTAGGTAATACAATTATTGTACTGCAATTTGAACATATTTTTATTACTATTTCATTCCTTGTAGGTGATTTCACTAGTAATTACCGTATTGCCGATGATAATTCCAAGGCCACAAGGGCATATGTACTGCATATCTACTGGTCCTACTCTAGTTATATCGTTGTTATTCATTATCTTGTATTTACGAAGAAAAGTTCCATTATTCATGGAAAAAATGTACTTATTTTTTCAAATTCTGTTTACATTTGGTGCTTTTATTCAATGTTTTCTACTGAATCTTGTAAGAGTTTGGCTATGGTTAATTTACGGCGTATTTTATTTTGCATTGTTAACAGCATTATCACTTGATCTATTTCTGATCGCTAATGAAAGAGGGTGTACTTTTAGTTGTGCATAATAATAATTATAAACTTATCAGTTTACGTGTACCAGGCATAATTAGTATTTTAATACAATATTCATTTAATAAAATGTGTTTTGATTCAACCTACACTACAATTAAAAAATCAAAACTTGTTGAAATTTAGTCGATACTTACCAAATATATCACTTAGTACAGCCTTACAGTTTCGACCTTGACCTTTCAAATGAAATGACATTGGTTTATTGATAAACATAACCTACACAACAAAATTCTTAAATCCTTAAAAGATAGCAGAAATGTTAATAAAGTTTAATGAAACACCAGGCCTTCTGATAAAATATTACTTAAGACAAAACAAGGCTGACTCAATGGGCTGTACAGTATTCTTGGAATTGTTGCTTTGTAAATGAGCGTTTTTATTACAACTCGCAAATAATTCGTATCCTCCAAAAGAAACACAAAATGAGAAAATTAAAAGGGCTTCCTTTATTTCGATTCGAAACAAATATCAATTTACCTGCGCTTAGATGTATTAGGTAAGTTCCAAAACATACGAGACGAATGTCATGAAGTTGTTACTTTTAGGTTTTATCAATGCTCCTCATGATAATCCCGTTCGTTTTGACGGAGCCCAACACAATGCACTGCCTGGCCGTCGCTCCGACCCTCGTCCTGTCGGTAATGTTCATCGTGCTATATGTAGTGGACCAAGTGCATGACCTGGCCGAACAACTATACTTAATGTTTCAAATATTTTTTAATGTCCTTGCATTTATTTTCGTAATAGTAACTGGGAGCGCCACTGGAGCTCTTTACGGACTATTTTATTGTCATCTGCTCATTGCATTGTGCATAGATCTGTTCTATGTGGTCAAAGAAAGAGGTTTTGCAATGACAAGAAAAACTTGAATGTTAAAATAAATAAAATGCTTCAGAAGGCATATGAATTCGTATTATTGTATAGTTTTAAGACTATAAGATTTCATGACTACATATCATACCTTTGAAATTTTGGACCAAGAGGGAGGGAATAATTTCTCATCTAGTTTTAGATTAGTTGTTGTATAAATGAAAGTGTACAAGTGGGTCCATCTCTTACTTTTAGGTAGTGGCACTGCTCCTCAATATACTGCCTCACGTAGTGGAACCTGTGGAATCTTTGCATTGCCTGGTGGCCGCACCCACTGTCATGTGCTCCACGCTTTTAATGGTGCTGTATGTTGTGGACCAAGTACAGTTTGAGGCAGAATTGTATTACGTCATCATTGAGCTAACAATAACACTACTAGCATTCATCAACCTTTTTATTGTTGGTAGACTAGTAGGAGCCATTTATGGATTGTTTTATGCTGATTTAATAATTGCATTCTCAATGGACCTATATTACATGCGTAAAGAGAGAGGCTTGACCTTTTAATATGAATATTAAATCTGTTGTTATCTTTACTATTGTATTATTTTTATTAACAGTTCAAGTTTAGGATGGCTGATAACGGCTTCCTGTTGCAGCACAGCTATCTGTGAGTTATTGATAGTTAAAACGAGCCTTCAGTGTACCACTATAATGTGCAAAAGATTAACCAAATATACATGGACTCTGGTATATTGTATATTCACTATGTTAAATTATATATTTAAAAGAATAATGCTGCTGCGGTTGCGAGTGTTAATGTGGTTCTTACTAGTATTTTTAGTGTTATTCTTCTTACATCAGATGATTAATTCTGTGGATGAAACAAGTGTCGCAAAAGCAGCTTCTCAGTATCCTGTGATACTCTGGTGGACTATGGAGTTTCCGGGCACTTCAAGCCTTAAACATTGCCCTAATAATGTGCAGTGTCATGTCTACAGCGATAAAAAGAAGGACCAACTTTATGAGGTGGGAGCATATCTGTTTTATGGAACAACTATAGATTTTAAAGCACTGCCCTTACCAAGACAGCCGAAAGACATAATCTGGGGCTTGTATCATGAAGAATCACCAAGAAATGTGGAAGAATTCTTACATGAATCGGCACTAAACTTATTTAATTTTTCAACTACATTTAGTAGATATAGTAACATTTCTTTTCCCTTGCAATACTTGCATTCATTGGAAGATATTAAGACTCTAAAATACTTTGTTGAGACATCTAAGAAAAATGAGTTGCTAAAAGAGATTGCGCCTATAATGTACTTACAAAGTGATTGTGAAACTTCAAGTGAAAGAGATGCATATGTTAAGGAGCTGATGAAATATATCAAAATAGACTCTTACGGAACATGCCTTAAGAATAAAGAAATGCCAGCAAAATTCCAGAATGACTATCTAAACAATTTAGATGAAGACGAATTTTTGAGATTTGTTGCAAGGTACAAATTTGTTATAGCTATAGAGAATGGAGTATGTAATGATTACATCACCGAGAAGTTTTGGCGAGCGATCAAAGTGGGCTCAGTCCCCATATATTTTGGTTCACCCACGATCAAAGATTGGTTACCAAACGAAAAGTCGGCGGTACTTCTACAAGATTATCCGACTCCAAAGATAATGTATGAGCATATCAAGCTGTTGTTGAGTAACGACAGTTTATATGAAGCCCATTTAGAACATAAGACTAGACAATTCATTAGCAATGAAAAGGTGTTACTGGAGTACAATACTAGGCCATACCAATCGGATGGCATCAAAATTATTGATGAATTTGAATGCTTCATATGTCAGAAGTTACATGATAAAATGAATGGGAAAATAGAAGTGAGCGTTGTAAACAAAAGTCATTATGATTGTCCCAAACCAATTTCAGCTTTAACTTTAGACGTAAATCCTGAGAATAGTTGGGTGTTTTCTTGGGAAAACGCAGGAGATAATGCTAAGAAAATATACAACAATGTTTTTAACGGAGATTGATATTATTTTGTATTATTTTTATTTTATTACTGTTTTTACGCATAATATTATATACATTTTTGATACAGGTTGTTGTTTTTTATTGGCATACTCCATCTAGAGGTGAAATTGGATGAATGTCGTAGCGAATCCCCCTCTTGATAACATGAGGAATAGTTTTAGGCACCATGCTGTAAAGTAAAAAATTGTGTTTTAATTATTGCTAAAAATTGTTACAAATCAACATACTGATATGGGTATATTAGTAAAATAAGCCATTTTCACTCTAGAACATACTTTACAAAGTAACCTTAATTTTGTAGGTATAATATGTTTGTAACACACCTATGACTGATATTTTCTTGCGTTAAAATAACTTAGATAATATTAATAGGTTTGTTTTTACTTCCTACAAGATTAGGCACGTACCTACATACTTATAACGGGCACTGATTTCTTATTTCAAGTGTTAAAATCTGCGTAAAAAAATATATACTTACGATATGCAGTCGATGATGGGACAAACGGACAGACATAGGGTGCATCCAGTGCAGTCTTCCGTCACATGTGGTATATGAGTTTTGGGGTCAAATCTGAAACAAAGATATTTGCTTGAAACAATAAAAAAATTATATCTTGGAAGCTTAGTCCGCATGTATTTAAATTCTGTTCCTGAAAAAAATAAAAAGTTGAAGAAAAAAAATGATAAGTGATATTGCAATTTTTTCACGTTAATTTGACTTACTCGATAGCCTGGTAGCCGGAATCTGCGCACGCCATATAGCATTTTCCGCAGTTTATGCACATATCCTAAAACAAAATATGAACGTTTTAGTCTTAGTACATACACAACAAATAAATTAAAGAAAATCATTCCACGTTCCATACTAGCTTATCATCTATTCAGTGCACACATTAAACATAATTCACTGTAGGGCAAAACTGGAAAGCTTTTGTACCTACATTTGAGTGGGTCTATTCACTCTCTGTCTAGGATTTTCCAACTATGTTGGGTTGGGCTTCCAGTCTAACCGGATGCAGCTGAGTACCAGTGGATCTATTAGTGCCCTAATATAGTTATCGGCACGGATATTGAGCTCTCGGCGGAGGAGTGGGGATCGCTTTGCGCACTGTACACATAAGGCAATAAACCAACAAATCGCTTCTGTGCAGGTGAAGGTCAGGGCTCAATATCCCTGCCGATGATTGTAACAATGTTGAAAATAGAAGGTACATAGTAAGTGTACTCACATCATCAATAAGAGCGACAACTTGCTTCGTATTATCCAGATGTTTGTACGTCCCGACCCTCGGCAACGCTTCGCCCAACACATCTTTGATCTTAGGAATGTCCACACTTTCTTCGTGGTCACCGTTTATGCCGTTTGACAGGTAAGTTTGAACCTTATTGTCGGCTAGTAAGTCTGATTTTAGTCTGGCCTCGTGGAGTAATTCTTCGCGCTTTTTGTTGTATGGTCCGAAGTGGGCTAGTACCTGGAATGAGGAAAAACATGAAATTAAAAAGGCTTACAAAAAAATCAGACTTCAATAAAACCCGAAATCTTCTCCTAATACTAAGCTGAAAACCACATCAAAATCGGTTCGACCAAATGTGAGATTAATTGCACAGGACAAAGTGAGGTCTTCTTTTTTTGTATTCAGTTAAAAATGGGAAGGAACCATTTATACGTTTCCTATTAATTTTCACAGTAAGTTGTCGACAGAAAGAATAGATAAGATCCTATAAGATATTTTCAACTCTGAACAACTAACTTGAACTGAGGATTCAAGTTAGTTCTTCAGTTTGGAGCCTGAAGTAAAAAAAAAAGAACTATGAACTCTATAGCCAACTACATAAGATTTACTTTACCTTGCCATTTTCATCATACAAAGTTTTGACAGGTTTGCCCTTCTGATGTTTGAAGGTGGGCGGCGACTGGCCCATCCAGCCGTGTAGGCCTTTGGTACGTAAGTATAGTAGGGCTTTCAAGCCAGTTATATAGTCTTCTACAACCGTGAAGTCTTGGTTTTGGACTGCGCTGCAAATCTGGAATGAAATAATTTAAGGAATATTAGTGTGTTAGAGTATATAGCGTTTATTTATAGAAAGTATGTACAACAGGGAAAAATAGAACTGTCAGGGAGATCAGCATATCGCGGAAGAACAATGGTGCAAGTATTCTCGATGGAGGTATCCAAGAAATATCTGCTAGTTAATTTGGCCTAGGAAGGAAAAAATGTGTCAAATCCTTTCAGGCTCCATAGTTTCAGAGAGGTCCATTGACTGTCCAAATTATACGTTATGCAGATGATATCTTTACTAATATATAAATCTAAAGAGAGCCATTTTGTTTGATTGATCGCAATCTCAGGGACTAAATTATTCAGTCCAGTTTAAAAAATATTCCAATATCTACTGATATCTCTCTATCATACTATTTTTTATCCATAGGCGGGGCAGTAGCCCCCACAGAACACGGGTGATCATACTTCTAGTACTTAGTACATATTTCCCTTACCTGCACTACCGGAGCCCCGCACATGATGAACTGCAGCGCGGAGTCGGCGGAGTCGATGCCGCCGATGCCGAGTATGGGGAAGGCGGGCAGCTTGTTGGCGATGGCGGACACGGCGCGGAGCCCCATCGGCCGCGTCGCGTTGCCCGACACGCCGCCGTATGTCGTGTGCTTCTCTACACCTGCGGAGTGGAATGAAGAATTATGAGAAATATGAAAAAAATGGGGCTATTATTTGTGCGATTTTAACGAAAAAGTCATTATCGCTAGAACATGGGGGAGTATATAGGAGTAGTACCTACATATGGAAGATAATGTAAGCAAGTTTATAGGAGAAGTACATAAGGGAGTTTGTAGGGCAAGTAGATAAGGCAGGGAGTAACTTAGTGGTAGTATATAAGAGGGAATGCACAAGGGGCGTATATAAATAAATTTAGAGGTATAAAGGGAGTACAGAAGAGGGGTACATAAAAATACGAAGTGTAACATCACAAGTAAATTAGGATTATAGATTGACTAGGGCACATTGCACTTACCCACAGCCGGCCAAGGCGTAGCATCAGCTCTGACTGACATCAGACCCGACACTGTGTTGATAGCTGACACTCCATCCGCGCCGCCTGCACAAAATAATAAATAATATATAATTTTCTAAACAAATAGAACATTCTGTAGATATACTTCTTCACACATTATTGGTTAACTCCATGGTTTGTTCATTAGCTTGTGTAATGGGTGCTTATACAAGTGATAAACTAAAAAAGATGTCGTATATCTTTTAAATGAGTTTTTTAATCAGTCATGAAAATATAGGAACTTTTTGTAATTCGCCGATTAGCCTATTCTATGTTATACTAAGTTGAAAAGTTTAGTTACCTTCATGAGCAGCAACAGCGATGCTGACAATGTCAGTGATGTTAGGCGTCAGCTTTACGAAGAACGGTATCTTGACGGCTTTGCGTACCCACTGGGATATACCCTTTACTAGGACTGGATCCTGTCAATATGCAATAAAAGAAGTTGAAATATACAGATAAAAAAAACGAAATGTCATTCAATTTTGAACTCAACACCCAGAAATAAGGTGCAATCTCACCTATCCTTGTGGATAGGTTAAGAAAATACAGTCAAGATAAAAAAAGAAACTTACAACTATAATACTCAGAATTGAGGATCAGTCTCACATATCCACAAGAGGCCATACAATAAAAGTAAAAATCGAAATGACATACAATTTTGAACTCTAACTCAGAGCTAAGGTTTACAGGCGACCACACGATAAAAAAAATCAAATACTCCTTTACATACCATTTTCAACTGTATCATATAGACTTAAAGTTTAATTTCTCTTATCCACAAGCGACCACCACGACACAAAAATCTAAATGTCAGTTTTACACTCGAGCACATACACATAAAGTTCAATTTCCCATGTCCACAAGCAGTCACACGACAACATAAAGAAAATACCTATTGCCATACAATTTTCAATTCTAACACATAGCCATAAGATTCATCCTCACCTGTCCGCAAGCCAGCCCCATGCCGGACTCGCCCATGCCGTGCGGACACGACAAGTTCAGTTCCAGAGCGTCGGCGCCCGAAGCTTCCGCCTTCTGCGCTAGCTCCGTCCAGTCAGACTCGTTGTACGAGCACATTATTGATGCTATTATTACCTGGAATTTGGAGAAATGTTATTGAAATTGTAAATGGACATAAACAAATCTTGGATAATTGGTTATTCATTATACAGGGTCCTTTACATGCTGAGAAAAATAGTGAATCTTTGACAGGCAGTCGCAACAGGCAGTCGGTCTATCAAACTTCTACATATATGCATATGGATTGTACAATTCTTTTGAAACTAAATAAAAATTATAAGAGAATTTATAGAAAATATTATATAAGTACCTACTAAAAAAATGAGAATAATCAAATTGATACTATTTACAACAAATTCCTTGAAAGTAAAAAATATATGATGAAGATGTTGGGCTCTAACATACTCTCAATCCAGAAGCTTACATTTAGTACTCAAATCTCATTATGTACCTCCGTATCCAACTTTATATTAGGTAAACATTTTGGTAAGAACTTATTCCATATTAACGTACTTTTTGTGGGAAATCCCTCTTCAACTCAGTGATGCTCTGGCACCAGTAGTCGGCACACTTCTCGGAGATGAGCTCGATGTTGAGGAAGCAGCCCTGCCCGGGGCCGTAGTTCTCGCCTGATGTTACACCCCGGACGATGCGGGGGGACACGTTCGTCACTAAGTCCTTGAGGAAAAAAGAGCCTTATTTTCATGTGTTTAAAGCACAATTTTGAATGTCCTGTGAGCAATTTTTCTGGATTGACTGAAAAATGACAAAATACACGACTTTTTGATTTTTTGTCGACTGGTCCATTTTACCATAGAATGCTATACAACGTTATTTTTTGTTTGTGCGAAACCTGAATATAGTTTGTTCAGAATCAGTAACTGAATCGATTCCAATAGTTTTTACACCATGTTATATTTTTTCCCAAAATTATCTAAAAAACTTTGAATGTTGGACACCACAAATAGGCACGGGAGTTCATAGCGGGCGCGAGCGCACAGTGCTATCGCGTTGCGCGGCATGTGTGCGTTTTGTGGTGATTATGTATTTTTACGGACAGTCCCGTAACTTAACAAGCTTATAACTTTGTGATTTTTCATGATACCGTTTTGAAATTTCGTACATAGATTCTTTACATAAAAATACTAGATAGGTGTATCAGGTTTCGCATAAACAAAAAATAACGTTGTATACATCAAAGGATCAGAAAGTCTGTCAATCATTCATACCAAGGGGTTATTTGGGTTGTGAAGTTTAGATAGGCAGTCGCACCATGTAAAGCTCTGGTACTCAGCTACACCCGGTTAGACTGAAAGCCGACCCCAACATAGTTGGGTAAAGGATAGGCAGATGATTACCATAGATTGCATTAGAGAACATAAGCAAGAATCCTTATTGAGCCCATTTACGTTCGATGTCAGGACACCAAAACATGTAAGTTCTAAAATCATTGTTAAACATTGTAAGACTGCAGAAAATACCTATAGTTATCGGCACGAATCTTGAGCTCTGACCTACATCTGCGCAGAAGTAATTTATTGGGTCCCTTTTGTGGTATGAAGTGAGGCGCGGGGGCGGGCTAAAGCGGTGATTGTCCCGCAGCGCATCGTGTCATAGCCGTCACTCGGGATTGGTTCTTTGCTAATAAATCACTTTTGCGCAGGTGTAGGTCAGAGCTCAAGATTCGTGCCGATAACTATACTAAAACTTACCTTATCAAGTCCAAAAGTCTTAGTAACAGCGAACCCCCAGCCCTGCTGGAAGGCTCGGCGGATCATAGCAGTGCTGGTAGTGGGGGGGGCGCTGGCTAACCCGAACGGGTTCTCGAACTTGATGCCGCATACTTCCACCGAGAGGTCCACGTCATCGATAGGAGTGTGGAACTTCGGTAGTTCTATTGGTGCTGAGAATGGTATGCCCTGGGAAGGAATTATGTGGCTGTTATTGGGATTCATTCTTAAGAGATAAAAAAAATTGCAATTTTTTTTTTTACGGATTGGAAACTCCTCTTATCGCTCTGACCAACAACATAAATATATTTTTTCTTAAAACAACAGCATATTATGAATTTTTCACTTCTTAGGAAAAAACCGCCGTTTATGATTTCAGAGAACGTGAGCTTCATGAGGTAGAGAACGTTGTTGATTACGTAAAAAATATCGCATTGCTTAAATATTTTGGAACATACTTTTTATTTCGGATAGCTTTGTTTTTTTTGCCTTCCATGAGAGGTTATAGAGCCTCAAGCGAAATATGTGATTTAACTTTGATTGAAATGCTTGGTTTTTAAACAAACAAAAATATTAACTTACCTGCAAATAACAGTGCATATACCAAGCAGCAGTCTTGCCATCATTGACAGACTCGACCGTGGTTTCCGCAACCCCGGCCAGGTCTCCGCCCACAAACACTTTGGGGTTGCTGGCACTCTGCATGGTTGCTTCGTCAACCTCTGGCAACCCCCAGCGGTTGAGTTTTACGCCGGCCATCGCGTCTTTTACTACAAAATAAATGGTGCGAATTTTATGACAAAATTTTCTATTATGTACCTAACACTATGATACCACTTAGTAGGCGGGGACGGGATGTTTTGAATGACGAAATACTATTGGTTCTTTAATATGGTGGAGTATGGGCTTTTTTAAGGTCTCTGCGCGTCGCGTCGCGTCGAGCGGGACGGCTCTGTGTGACGTCGTCCGTGATATCTAATACATTACAACCGCTCAGTGTCGCGTCCCGTCCCGTTCCGCCGCGCCGCGCCCGCGCCGTGCAGAGACCTTAAGGCACCTAAATATTTGATGTAAATTAGTTTTGAACGGACACAGACATTCGACTGTTTATAATATCAGGATGAGATTTTTCAAAAAGTCACTTGTGAATAGTAGAATTTATATCTAGAAGACGCATCAAAGAATATTAAAGCATCGCTATCTTTAGGATATCAGAGACATGTAAAAATGAACCTTACCATCAGTTTCATAAAGTCCAGAGCCAAACGCGGAGATAATGAAGTTAGCTTTGAGTTGCATCACTTGGTCTTCATCCTCTATCCATTCTCCGTCGTCCAGTTGTTCAGTACGACACATCTTTAATGCTGCTATCTGTAACAGAAAAAAATATTTAGAACAATATGAATATTACAACTACAACATATGGGATAATATGATTAAAAAAAATTGTTTTATTTATTTACTTATGGTTTCTTGAGAAACGAAAGCCAATTTGGGTAAAACGAAATTCGCTGTTTTAGTTGGTAGGTATTCATATACATTACCTTTCCATTCTTCACGATAACTTCTCTAGGAGACATGAAAGGTACAAACTCGCATTTCTCTTCTTTAGCTAAGTCGACCTGAAAGTAGATCCAATTTTGAATATGTTGTGCTGTAAATCAAGCTTTACCAAAGGAAATAAGTGTCTTTTGTTACAACTGCAGATTCAGGACATATTAACAATTAAGGCTAAATAAGGTTGATATTTGAAAGTTATAGAAAAGTATGCTGTGTCCAAAATTTAAGCAATATTATGTCTGCTTGCGTTTAACACATTAGGTCTCTGTTTAGCGGTATCCGCAGTTTTGTAAGCGCAAAAACTCGAGTGAAATCTGTAATTCCTTACCTCTTCAGGCACAGCCCTAATGTTAGTGACTCCCTTCCTAAACACGACGTATACTCGTCTAGCGCCACAGCGCAGCGCAGACGTAGCGCAGTCGAAGGCCGTGTCGCCCGCGCCCAGCACTATCACGTTGCCGTGGAGGGCTGGTAGCGCAGATTTGCAAGCGCAGAGACCTGGAAATTTTGCGCAAAAAATTTATGGGCATATTTTGGAAAAAAAATGCCTACTAAGTAGGTACCTATATGTATGTGCATCTAATAAAATTTTAAAAAATCTATTTGTAAAAAAATGCGTTTTCAGAAATTAATCTTCGGAAAGCCTGTTTATTATACACTAGCTTTTGCCCGCAACTTCGTTCGCGTGGAATAGTGACTACCAGCAGATTTTTGATTTGACCAATAGATGGCGCTATATGTCCGGAATAATTTTATTTTTATTTTTTTTTGTAATAAAAACTATCCTATGTCCTTTCTCAAGTTTCAAACTATGTCTCTACCAAATTTCACACAAATCGGTTCAGTAGTTTAGGCGTGAAAAAAAGACAGACAGACAGACAGACAGACAGAGTTACTTTCGCATTTATAATATTAGTTTGGATGACAAGTACCTATTTCACGCTCCACGTTTCTAGCAAGATTAAGAACCAATTATAGCAAGGTTCATTTTACTTTAATAAAGTCCTTAAAGGTTTATTTACACACAAACATTTATCTGAATCGTAAACTTACCTTTCTTACTGCCCTTAGCCACAAGAGGCAAGAAGTCCTTGCTGGTGTAGAAACCCATTTCTTGGTTCAGGCCTTTGAAGATTGGAATGCTCTTCGGTTCTGGAAGACCGATGCCAAGGAATACGGCTGCGTGACCATCTTCTAGAAGACCCTAGAAATAACATAAAACAATATGTTGTATTAATTTGTTTAACCTCTTGTAAATTATATACTTCGAAGCTGAGAAAGTAGCAGGTAGGAAAGTATTGTGTAATTAGTATTAGATTAGGAGAGGCGATACTTTTGCTCTTATTCCTTAATATTTTTTACCCACGACGGAACGGAGCAGGTATATGCGTTTAGGGTGAGAGATGTGCGTTTGTGTGTTTGTGAGTTTTTATATATTCCTCTCTAACCCGGTCCCTTCCTAGTCCTTACTTTACTGTCTAAATGGAATCATTGAAATGAAGAATAGGTAGCATTCTATAAACTGACCGCAACGCAACCTTGCCATCTAGCTTCCTAAGTCTATATCTTCCCATTCTATACTAAAACCTGCTTAAATCGATAGGTACTCACATTGACAGTGATGTCCTTAGTGGACAGCTTCCTGCCGGTGACGAACTTTACTCCAAGGTTCTTCACGAGGTCCACCTCAAACTGCACCACGTCATACGGAAGACGGTATTGAGGGATTTCTGCTGAACTGGAATTTTTAAACCACGCTATTTAATAGCTTTAGTTGTGGCGAGTAATGTTAAAAATTTGATAAACATAGAAAAGGATTTAGCATCATCACAAACTGAATTGCTGAGCGTTTGAGGTATTTTTCTATCGAAGTATTAGGAGATCGTTGTGAAGTATTAGGGGAGAAGATTTTGACTTTAACTCGAAGGAGCAAATAAATGCTTAAACATCTCTTAAGGACTGCCAAAGCCCTCTTTTGAATCCTTAGCCCGTTAGTGCCCTTTTTCATCTCAGAAAAACTGTAATGATCTTTCGATCGATGATAATGATCGATGGGCTTTTTTTCGACTAAAACCGCTTTATGTTTGAAGTTGCCAGCATCCAAGATTAAATTATGTCTTTAACTTTTATCATTAACTAAGTCATAACTTTCATAAATGCTTTATACCCACCTCAATCCACCCAAGTACTTCTCCTTCTCATACACAGTGATGTCCTTATACCCCAGCCTGGCTAAGAAGCAAGCACAACTGATGCTGGCCGGCCCACCTCCGATTAAAGCGATTTTCTTGTCACCACCCTTTGGGAGTGGCTTCGTGTTGGGGTCCAGAGTTTGGGGGATACCCATCTTCATGAATACCTGGAATAATTGGTGAATTTTGTAGTGGTAAAAAGTCATGGTAGTGTCTTTTATAAATGGGTTTGAATCGAGTCTAGTTGAAAAACTGTTTTTGACAATTAGGATCTGGATATATGACATCCACTCCAATTAATTGGGAACAAATGCTGTCATGTTCCAAAAATATTGTTTCCCCATATGTACCTACTGGGTTTCGTGCTGGAATGGAAAACTCTTCTGCGACCTCTATGTCCTTGATGAGGGATAACAGAATATCTTAATCATCATTACCATTGGTTACTGGTGGACTATTTACGAGAGATTGCATTGTGCATATATTTCAAATAAAACTAAAACATTCTTCATACTCACGTCAACAGCAAAATGCTGTAGTCCACCGATATTAATAGCTCCCTCCTCGCTAGCGTGCAAGTTACAGCCTCCCACACAGAGGTCGCTAGTGGGACACACCATACCACAAGTGAGCCCGAGGGGATTGTCCGACAGAATCGCTTTAGCCGCTCCATAGTAGTTCTAAAAATAAGTGAGTAATCCTTAATTAATACATAATTGGGAATTTTATTCCTGATAAAGTAAAATTATTTCGGGTCAAAGCAGATTAGGGGTAAATATGCTGTGTGTCATCATGTGTAGGTAGGTAGTGCCTACATTATATTATTTAAAAGCTTGGGGACCCTGATCAAATTGGCAATTTTCACTGTAATGCCATTAATGACTATGCATCATATTTAATTACCTACACCACAGTTCTATCTCCAAGTTAGGACTATACTTATATCATAATTAATTGTTGGTTTGGATAATAGATAATAGATTCCATAGTAACCACCCCACCCAATTACACTTCAGCAGACCATGAAATTCTTGCAGGTAGGTACAGATTACAAGATCAATGACATGATAAACATTCTTGACGATAAACGATAACGATTAAATAAAGTTAAAATATCGATTATTAAATAAGTTAAAATAAATAAATAATGAAATACAAACCTTAGTAGCAATACTGCTGATAAAGCTCTTGACATCGATCTGAGTGGGGCAGGACTTCTGACAAGGTGCGTCTGCGCACTTGAGGCAGCGAGCCGCCTCTTTTAGCGCGCCGCGTTCTGAGAGCGTCGTGTGCTTGATGTCATCGAAGTTCTTTGTTAAAGTTGGACAGGCCTGTAAGAAAAGGTTTAGATAATTATGGCTTTAAAAATAGACAGCCTTATGTATGAAGCAATCTTATAAGGGATAGTGGGTAGCTACTTATTTGAAGTAGATATCCTATGAAGTTTAGCTGTTCTGCTCACGTAATAAGGGTACTAATTCCGATTCCACCCCGATGAATGCTGCCTATGGTTGATTCCTTAATCCTATCTTTCTCATCCCTCATCATTATGTTGATCGGTTCAGCGGCTTAAAGTAAGTGAAATCAACAGACTCGCTTTATTGGAGTTTATATCATTACATACTGAATCCGGTTAGACTGGAAGCCGACCCCAACATAGTTTGGGAAAAGGCTCAGAGGATGATGATGATGATGATGATCATTACATACTTGTGTATAGGTATGAATGATGTTTTTAATATCATCTAAAAATATCGATGGTATTAAAAATGCATCCATCAAATATCGACGATAGGTAATACCTTTATCAATATAGGTACTTAAACGTTTACATTCAAGTGTTGTACTTTTATTAGGTCCGAGATAACAGATAGTAAATATTTCTAGGTGAAGTGCGGTATCAATCTAAAGTGGCCTAAGTATTCTAATTGCATAAATCTCAAATCCATCAGACTATCATCATCATAATCAGGACCTTTGTGCAATTGAAAAATGACATTTTATACAAGGTGAATATGCGAATTCAGATTTCAGATTTCTTCGTCATTTCTAGTTGCATTATTTTCCTAAATATAAATAAGTTGAACTACCTCTATACAAATGGGGAGTTAGAAATATGTTGTCAATACTCACAGTACATTTCCTGTCTTCATTCCTCTTCCAATGCTGCTTGTTCCTCTTGGTTTGAGCTGAAGGGACCAAGTTAGTGAATTGTTTCACCGTCGGATTGAGCCTTAACAGGTTCTGTCAAAAAAACAAAGGATTATTTCAATTATTTATAAATAGGTACGATTATTTATTTAAGTGTTAACCACCTACGACATTTATTTTTATTTAGGTGACAATATTAGGTACAGACGATAGCACATCGAGCTACCCAAATCTTTCACATTTCTTCTATACATTTTCAACCTTATCACAATAGTGGAAGGTTAATGTTCGATTGGTAAAATTCAAACTGTACATGTAATAAATAAGCTGTCCAAGGCCTCCGGTCTTCTATCCTGAGAATATAGCGACAAAAAAATTGGTTCCGATAACATGGGAGCTAGTTATCGCAGACCTATTCGTCGGCTATTGAAAAACAAACGTTGAGGAAAAAATACTTAGTTTATCGGGGCTCGTACCTACGTGGTCAAACAAAAGGAATTGTTTTAAGTTTAAACATATCCATGTTGACAGTACGTAATCATTGTAAATTGTAAATACTGTGAACGTTAACCTTGATTCATAAACGCGTAGATTACATAAAGAATATTTCACTCGTATGTAATAGAAGATAACCCTTGACAGTTAGTTCTACTGTGATGTAAATCATCGTTTTATCTGTTATTCGTTATGATTTTAACAATTTATCTGACACACCCCTTATCAATTGTTTTTAAATTGAGAGAACTGTATATCTACATGTGTAACATACGAGGGAGTTAATCAGATACTTAGGTACCTAATTTCAGTGCCTCATTTTAACATTTGTATGTATAACTTCAGCAATTTTTTAATGAAAAACTGTTATGTACACAGTATTAAAGTAAATATGCTTTAATCAAAGTTTGTATTGTGTATCTTTTACTTTTAACTGACTCACAAAATGGAAGAGATTCTCAATTCGAATGTTCGTGTTTTTTTTCGTCTAACAAATATAGAATATAGGTGCCTAATATACCACTTCAGTACGGGATAAGTCTCGAATACAAAATAAACGTTCCGTTGGAATAGCTGAAAACATAGGAAACGCTAGTAATTAAAATACCTACAGTTAACTCGGTACTCATCAAGTAATTATGTACTTAAATAGCCCGATATACCAATGTAGCTAATACGGTACCAACGCCATATAGGAACGTTATGGTCTAATAATGCTGTAGATAGATAGGTGGTCCGTACCATAAAAGGAGGCCATTGATTAAAGAACCTTTCTATAAGCAATTATTTAAGTACCTGCTTATAAGTCAAAGTAAATAGAGATCCTTTGTTTGTTGTTCCTTCTAAGTAAAGTAATAAGGTATTGGCCTCGGTCTAACTGAGCAAATAGAACGGAGCAAAAATGTGTTGTTTATTTTATATTCAAAATTGAAACCAGTCATACAAGTCCAAGTGTTAATTACTATGTACCCAATGATGTGATAATGCGGAATTACTAACTTAAGTCTTTGTCCTGTTTGTTAATTTTATGTTAATTTATTTGTAGGATTAAAATAGTCGAATTATCAGTGTACGTGCTTAAAATGTTACCTTGACTATTTAGGTAGGTAATTCCCCCCCGCAATATTTTGATAACAATAAGATAGGCACTAAGATATTAAATAATCCGAGAAAACCAGTTCACGGTACGCCAAAGTGTGTCTTAACACAAACGTGTTATATTATCTAAAACCAAAACATTCTACGTAAACAAAAATAGCTGAAACTAACCTCAATATCCGGCAACTCCTTGCTCAGAAGCACTTTCGACATGTTTCAAAAATGAACTTTATTTCTTTGGTAATAAAGTGAAGATTTTATTTTCACGTTTTTGTTGTATTTTTCTTTTTAAATTTGACAGACGCAGAGGACTGCTCACTGGCAGCGCTACTCAAGCGACTGATTAGAGAACGTCTCGTGAATCGGTACTATCACTCGTGACCAATATAATATGAACTCTGTTTTTCGCTACGAAACACATTTTGGTCTTGTTTTTCTGTTGGTACAGGGAGAGGGGAAGGTCAGCTTAAAATGGTCATGAAGTTTAAACTAAAACAATACGCAATAGTTTAATGATCAATTATTATGTAGTTCGATGATGCATTTGTTTAAATATTGGTCACATAATGTGTCCATTTTTAGGTTCGTGATTGGTTCAGCTGTGAGGTTCATAAGACTTTCAATTCAGCTGTTTAGTGCTATATGCAGTTGGCTGACGTAGATACACATTTGGTATCGCCCTAAATTGTTTTTTATATTATTTTGGCAGTTTAAAACTATATATGAATGATCTTTTTTTTCTAGTTTTCTGCTATCAATAAACGCGAGTATGTCAGCTTGTCGACTCATCCTTACCTTGCGCTTAGATACAATATATAGTTGTTGTCTTTCACTATTTTTTATCTTTACCCAGTTTGATATCTGTTGCTAAGGTTGCGTAATTTTTATCATTTGAGCTGTTTACACACACTGTAGGTACCACTGAGTACGAAGATCTACGATTGTTTTATCTACTGCGATTCTTTGTACAAGGTTAAATTATATTCATTAATATTTTTTATACAACGAAATCTACGTCTAATAGTAAGAAGTCTACACTTAAAATAGGATACATAAATAAAACACATATTTTGAACAGTTAATATAAATATATTTTGAATTATTCAGAGGCTTTACAATATTTGGAAGAATTACTCGAGAGCGTTATCTAACTATCATATCAATCGAATTATAGACACAGCGCATATCTATACATATACAATTTTGTATAAAAATAATATTATACAAGCTGTTATTTGAATGAAAGCAAATGCAGTACATGGCATACGTGACTACCAACAATACAACAAGATGACAACATAACATCAATACAAATAAACGCGTCTAACATACACTACAAATACAAAGTATATAATTATAATAAATGGAAAATTTGGACTAACGGATCTACTAGATTTTACTAAATAAATTCAATAAAAGTTTTTAAGAACCCAGTCATTGTTTTAAGATTTTCGTGCATTTAATAAAGTCATAGCAGATATATTGACTCGTCTCCTTTATGAAAAATATCGACAAATATTTATCGTTATATTTCTTGACAAAATAATAGTATCTTATCTGTTTCAAGTTTTAAAAAATATCATTTGATTCGATCTCGTCCTATCGCTGCCTCAACAGGTATATTATATTGTTGACCTATTATTTAAATTATATATTTTATAACTAGACATAATATAGTTAGTCCATTCAACCATAAACGCATTACAATACATGAATACATAAAACTACACAGTGGAAACTATTTATTTTCAATCGAAAAATGGATCTAGTATAAAAAATGTTACACCAAAGAAAATGGCGTGTGTATTTTAATTTTTGTATACTTTAATACTAAATTACCGGTATTTACATGCTGATTCTTCTAAATATTTGCATCTGAACAATACATACATTAAAATCTTACTGCTAGGGATGTTCTGTGCAATTGTTCGAGCTTTTTAAATTTAGAAACAGAATTAAAAACTCATTAGTAAAATAACTTTTTTAAAGGAATTAAAACTCTATGGCCACTAGTTTATAAACAGCGTGCCGCGTTGGGTGACAAGCAACAACAATTGCACACTTAACACAAACTTACATGTACTGCTTTCTTATTATAACATTTATATTTTAGGAGTGGATTTAGACAGTAATTAACTTAGTGCCATTTTTATTTACTAAAGAAACGATCTGTAGAGACTACGAAAATCGTGAAGTTAGGCGTATAAGGTAAAAAAAGCGTCCCATATCTAGAGGCCGTGAAAAATGTCTAGATAGTCAATTAGAGCCTAAACCCGTTTATCACATTTTAGCGAAAAATGCCTCCCGTGACAGTAATGCGGCCGAATCGAGATGGTGAGCGAGCTCGAGGTCGTAGAAAGAGTTATGTCCATCTCGACTCGGTCGGTTAATGCTAAAAGTAGTTGTGCGGTATTTTACATTAGCCCTAGAAGACTAAACAATTGCGATACAATCTTGTTGCTTATTGAAAACTGCGCTAGCGGCCCTAGTTCTGCAATTTTAACCTCCATACTCAAAATTTCAATCCAGAAAAGTTTATTTCCTAACTTGTCAGTGCAAAATGATACTATAACCATACAAATAAGGTTGAAAATCGCAGAACTATACCACTAGTATTACAAAGACGTCACGATAGCATAGCTACACTTTACCAACGATATGTATCTAAGTATTGACCATTCACGCGTTTATACTCTTAAGCTTTTAGCCGATTTAGAGAAATAATACGCAAGAAATGTCTAAATGTAGCTACTGCATTTTAGCACTTATGGCCGTAACATTAAAGTTCAAATTGCGTCGTCCACGGTTTGATAAAATGCAGTAGCTATATTTTCAAGAAATGGCATATTATTGACTAAATGACCGTTCATTTAGTTTCCAATGAAAGTCGACTTCAGCATGAGTTACTTGACATTATTAAAGTTACCAATTATTAAATGCGGGATTGTGTGCTCGGGTTCAAAGTTTTGTACAGTACAGTGGGTTCTTATTTAAGACATTATTAACCTACAAATCACATCGAAGTCAATTTATACTGGAATCTGCGTAGCGTATTAAAACGAAATACAGTTTACATCATACATAGGTACATATAACCTTTTTAATTAATTAAATATACAATGAATACGAAACTTTTATGATTAACCATTTCCTTACGAACGAATGCTGTACTTATTACGCCACTATCCTAGCCGACGTTGTAACTCGTATACAAATTGAACTTTAACATAATAGAAATAAGGACGAAAATGTATACGAGCAAGAGTCGACCAACACTGATATACAACAATGTGGAAACAAATAAAAAGCAATAATAAATCGAAAAATATAATCTCTGGCAAACACAAATTTCAACAATTCCATTTTTAAAACAACCGCTCAGAAGCGACGGTGAAGTATGTTTAAACAATTTGTACCCGAAATTATCATAGATGTAGGAATGTAATTACACTTTCGTAATAGCGATGTTCTAGATTTTAGTAAAGCACCCAAATATGAGTTAGAACTCGGATTACCTAGTAGTCACTGACAGGCGGTGGTATAACGTGAAATAGTGTACAAATAATAACCAATGTAGAACATAGTGGCACATGATTCACAAAAAGAACATTTGAATAAAGATTCCAGTGACGTCCATAGACAATATTCAAAGCTAGGCATAGGTAAACCTCTTTGCAGCATACAAACTGCCAGTGACAAGAATACCCGGTCGATATAAAAAAGCGTTATACATTAAACGGACCTCACTCACACCAACCCACGTTACATATTAATTAATTAATAATGCGTACTTTAACAGTAAAAATTAACATCTATGTATGCATTTATTGCAGTCCATTCAGTTATAGAGCGTGTGTTTATGCACATTTATACTGATGTTGGTGCGCTCTATGTAAGCTATGCTGTATACACTGGCATCGACGTCTGTACTACGCTATCTGTGGAGAAAACACAAAATTAATACATATTTTATCGAGTAAAGGAAATTTTATGAATAATCAGAAACTTCTATCTGAGAAAAAAAACGGTTTGACATATTTTTCATACAAAAGCTGCCAAAACGTCGAACATATTATGCTTCAGATAAAAGTTATGTGGCGATTGAAAAATGGGCCCTAAAAGTATAGCGTTCTAGATTTAAATTAGAATAAGAACTGTTCTAAAATACCAAAATGATTCATTTATAACAAATGGCTTCTGCAAATTCAAACAGTAATATCCTCGTTCACAATCATTTGACTCATGAAACTAATTTACTTTGATTCACATTCGCTTTAGAGGCAAGAATATTTGAATGGCATTCTAAAGTCAAACTAATAACACCGATATCGGCACACGAAAAATTGCCTCCAAAAAGTTTCCATACCTTATCTGACAGTGGTACACAAATCCTTAAAGCAGCGTACACTTCCGCCGCGGCTTGATCGGCTGCACGGGACACAGGACGGCTCGGATCGCCTCGTCGAACACCGTCTTCAGGCCCTTCTGCGTCAGCGCCGAGCACTCCAGGTACTTCACCGCGCTGATCTCTTTCGACATGCCGAGACCCTGGACAAGTGCAAAAAATATTAGTTCTATTCAGAATAAAATTCTTTGGAACCTTCCTGGATAAATGAGCTGCCTAACACTGAAAGAAATTTCCAAAAAGGCCCCTTGGTTCCGGAGATAAAATATGTAGAGAATTTAGTTGAGTTTGGTCTTCAGCTTTATAAGATAAGTGCAGAGAACAAATGGTCGTGTGCTGGTTGGCCCTACATATCTGACTACAGGAGGTAAATATAAAAATTATAATATAGGCTTGCAGTTTTACATACTTGTAAACAAACACTAAGTTGTTGATATCATACAATCGGCATTTCATTATTGGTGCAGCTGGATAGCTAGGTAGCTATTTTAGGATTGTACCCAAATTAGCCTAAACTGATTCAGACATAAACCATTTCACAAATGCAAACTGTCATACGCAACACTTTAACAACTTCCGACTATACTTCCTTAGGCAAGAATAAACCACAGGTATAAACGAACTTTACGAGTACATACTCAGTACTATCAATCAAGAAATAAATTGGCACATTCCAGTGCACACTGCAGGAACTCTCGACAATAGTAGTTGTAATACAGACGCGTAAATTTGCAATATCCTGGCTGCGGGCAGCTTGCTTCCCACCTCGAATATAACTAGCGAACGGTGCACATTTACTGAGCACAGGGCACAGAATATTTTAGTTTAACTATGGAGGTACTTTGTTTAAATGGTTCATCATCATGATCTGCCCAGATTCCAACTATATTGGGGTCGGCTTTAAGTCTAAATAAATGGCCGCAGAATACCTCTTACCACCTCTATCATCCCAACATACAAACTCTTACCACTTTTGACGCCTATGTGACTTCATCAGCCCAGTAAAGTAACCCTCTCTGGTAAACCCGATACACCATGTTAATGACTGAATTTTATAAGAGGCTCCAAATAAAAACAATATTTGGAATGAAGAAAACTTTTAACTTTGAAGACTGGTTGTCACTTTCTGGCATGTAGAAAAGAGGAGGAATCACTATTCTCATTGAAATAATATACTCTTTACGTCGCAGCTTTACTTGAATTTAATTTAATTTCCATGATAACAAAGTCGACAACAGTTTCACAGTGAAAATTGCTCTTCGTTCTCCCTCATATGCGCCAGACGTAGCGGTTACGAGTATACATCAACTGTCAGACGCACGTTGGGTGAGGTTTGTGTTTACGTAGTGAGGTATCAATCAAAGGTAAATTGTTTAGTGTTTGGAATGTTTTCATGGTCATCTACTTCGAAATTCAGTTTTTTCACAATCCTGACGCACAGGTGCTACCTGATAAAATATCTTTAGCTAGAGAGTTGGTAGACCCTTTAGTTAGAGTAATCGAGGCAAACTGGAAACTTATTTGCTGCCTCTTCTATAATACCCCAACATAGAACTACAGACTTACTACGCGAATGGGACTGTTTATATTTCCAAAGATACTTGCTTACAAGTACATACGAGTACATTCAAAGACTATAGAAACCAATGCCCATCAATTCTTGGATCAACAATTCCTACGAGCCTAAGCACCCCATTCAACATACATGCGAAGCCTACCTGTGTGTAGGTGATAGGCGCGAGTTTCTTGTCCTTCAGCTTCTCAATGGTGTCCTTGTCTTCGCGGAGATCGAGCTTGGTGCCGACCAGGATGATGGGTGTTGACGGGCAGTGATGCCTCACTTCGGGGAACCACTGGAATGTTTAGAAGAAGGAGTTATAAGAGGCTGTTCTTTACACAGTGTTATTTTAAACGACTATAAAAAAGGGGTTCTGGATTTTGGACTAGAAGCTTATGGTGATACATGATGCTCTGATTAGAAGCTATTCATGGATATTTAATTGAACCCAGTATGCTATAATCAGTACCTATCTGCTTTCCACACAGCCGGAAAATATAGCCAGCAGAAAAAATGAATCGATTCCAACTACCATTTTGGTGCAGTTCGGTCATGGTTGTCATAAATGCTCCCACGTTTTGAACTCGAAGTGAACTTTGCAATCAGGAAATCCAACTGAGAAAATTTATCGCGCAGATACGAGTTATTTCTTAGAAACACATATTGAATTGGCTACATCAATCAAGTCGAGTATAAAGAAGGAGTGTTCTTTGGAAGTCACAGTAACATAATCATATTTTCTCTGTTATCAAGTCGAGATTTTACGACTTCCTACATAGTGAAGCTTTGACATACAGATAATGAGTATACAATTACGAGGCTTGTATTATTCCATAGAGAAGATTCAAAACAAAAATCTGTATTCAGTGGAAACTCTTGACTTTAGAACTCGCGGAAACTCTCAAACAATAAGATGAGTTATAACAAAATATCATTTGAGCAGCTACATACCTTAGCCCGAACGTTTTCAAACGACGCAGGGTTGACAAGCGAGAAGCATATAAGGAACACATCGGTCTGTGGGTAGGACAGTGGTCGCAGCCTATCGTAATCTTCCTGACCAGCCGTATCCCATAGACCCAGGTTGATTGGCTTGCCATCTACCATCACGTTCGCCGAGTAGTTGTCGAATCTGAGAAAAAGGTCACAAATAAATAGGTTTTAATTTTAATATTGAAGGTAAACCTGCTTTGATGTTAGATTTATTAATCTGTTTCAATTTGGGTCACGGTTTTCATAAGGATGCTTCATCAGAAAAACTAATTAAAGTCTCTTTAAATGATCTTGGCATAAAATAAGACTGCATTGATTGGCATTGATGCGAAAATACATTACGTATTAAATATAAATTACGACAGTTTCAATGTCAATTGTTTTACAGATTAATTATTGCAAGATATATTTTCTGTTGCAGCAGAAACTTAAAAAGCTTTTAGTAATGCAAATATCACAACAACCGAGCGAAATTGGACCGTTGTCTGACGGATTAATTCATAAAGCTCTGGATTGAGCTCGAAATAGGTCAAACAACTATAAAGTATACTCATCTCGTTACATTTTGTTTGATTAAGGTAAACTTAGTTAACGAGCTATAATTAGGTTTGTTTTGAAGTCGAATAATTGTAGATACTTACACTGTGGGTATGTACTCTCCTGGGAAGGCATTTGTGGTGTAACTGATGAGCAGGCATGTTTTACCGACGGCACTGTAGACAAAGAAAAGAAAAACATTAAACATAGCTCCAAGTGACAGAAAGAAAGTCCGAGATATAAAGTTTCGAGTTCCAATTCCGTTGATACAGCTGTCATAATAAATCTCGCTAATAGGACAGATTATAAAGAGGAACAAAGGCCAACAAAAAGTTTATGCGGAAACTGCAACCTCATTTTGAATTTTAATTTATTTTTACATAAGGAGCGTAGAATTTAAATTAATACGCTCGGTTTGAATTCATGGGCCGTTCGTGATTTTCTTTGTAATTTAAAAATTATAAGGCAGTGTAGCATTACACTGACCCAAAGAAAAAACAACACTTGAGCACGTTCTTGCGTGCTAAGGATGAAGGATGTGATAAGTTAAGTGGACACCATGCGGTTGCCACAGCAAAAAACGCAAAAAACCTAGTTTTAATGCATATTTTATAAAATCGAGGTGGAACATAGAACATTGTTAGTTTAAAATGTTTGTGTGGGTCGAAGCCATTAAAGGATTTCGAGTAAACTGTAAATGTACATACAACGCAACATTTATTAGGCAAACAGTAATAAAAGTACAATAACAGCAGGAAAATTACAATCCAGTTAGTCAGTATCATAATTCAGATTATAAATACCGCAGAACAATAATAGTATCTGGTGTAACACCGGTATAAATAGCTCACACTATTTTCGCCACTTACAGTATACCCCGCGTGCATACATACATACAAATATAAACCCTCTGTTTTAAACAACACTGCGTTGTCCTCTATTCTCGGCCACGTCTAGAGGTCACAAGTGCACAACATAAATTGGTCGTGTAATAACGATGGCTAATATTCCGCCCTCGTATCGTCGAGCACGACATCCTGTCAGATACTCCTGGCTAGGGAATGTCGATGTCGATAAACTCGTTTTTGTTTTTAATATGCAGATCATTGGTTAATGTTGTGATTATTTTTTTGCATCGTAGGCTCTAATCGAGTAGTTTCTATTTTTTGTACGCGCCAATCACATACCCGCAAATGATAACGATCTCGACTGATGTAAATGTCTACGTAGTATAGGATTTGCACGTCATAACTGGCCTAGTTAAAAGTTGTGTTATCGCCATTAATTATAATCGAAACTCTTGATCTACCACTGGCCCAGACACAAAAAAATCTTAACATAAAAGCAACAAAGAAGAATGCACCAGTGTGAACCCTAACGCATATAAAGAAGGAACAATCATCGACTGACCGCCCATAACCCTCGACCCGAGCGTACGCATCTCTACAGCGATCGCTCTTCATTCCACAAATGAATCACGTTGCATAACAACCTGCATGAAGGAAATACTCAACATGGGAACATCTGACTTGAGACTGTTAGTCACCGACGAATAGAAAAAGAAAAATAAATCACTATTGCCATATCCGTATGATTCATTAAATATCATGACAGAAATAAAGAACATTTTGCTGTATTTACATTATTCTAGAAGATTCCTATCAGCATTTGATAGACGTTATCTGAATCAATGGCTGAGTTAAGATTTATGGCGAAAGGTGACGCATTTTCAGGGCCAACAAGACTTATACCAGCCAGACGATGCGGTGTTTCAACAACTTTAAAAACAAAATCTTTAATATTAGCATTAGCTATCGCTTGATAAACATATACCACTACGTACTACGGCTGCTCGCTGACGATTGAAAGCAATTTACAATCAAACTTGATTGCTTACGATTGCCTTTAAAGTTGTGTTTTGACTTATAACAAGACTCATCAACGCCAACTCACGTTTACGCACAGGAAACAATTGTAGATGTTATAATTAAAACAACAAAACTTTAGTCCCAAAACATCACAAAGAACATGACACGATATCAAACAAATGAACGCGATGCGTCAATACTCGCATAACGATTCGATAATATCGCTTCGGGACTGACTCATCATCCATGACTCAACGAAGGTCAAGAAAGCAAACATTATACGGTAAATAGAAGTGTTTGCTGTGTCAAGATTTATTTCGTACAATTTTTTCCCCCAAATAATGACCGCGGGACGTCGTCGCCTCGGCTGAAATATCGGTGTTTGTTTTCTCGCCTCACTCGACTCAACGAGTAGTTTGTCAAAACTGGGGCGAAGTAACAATCGAATTAATCTTTCCGGTCTCGGGCTCATGTAGTTATTTGTAAAATAGACGTAACATTTTGTGGTTGTATCAGTGATAGTTCTTTTGTTACCTTCCACAATGGGTGGCTATGGATGTAGATGTTTTTTTGATTCCTACGGATCTCTAGATTCATCGGTTTGGAGTTCGCCCTCTGGGAATTCATCTTTCTTTTATTTTGCCTGGTTTTGTTGATATCTCTGTGCTCTATTGCAGCAGAAGTAGACAATTCTACAGCTTCAGATTCAATAGTTTAGACTGTTTTATTCTAAAGACATCGAAGAGAGCATATCGAGTAAGCAAGTCGAATTAAATATGGTAGTAGCTATGGCCGAGTAGATTAGTCTGTCCCACACTATTGACTTGCTTCTGTTTCTCTCAAAGCAGCCACTGGTCGACAGATAACGTCATGAATCGTTTAAAACACGTGTTCCATTATACGTAGCTGGTGACACGTTAACCATGTGTGGAACTCGCTTAATTATCGCTTTAACTCACCCGGGAGTCATTGTTTCCGTGTGAAATAATAGCGCTTTACGTACGTTTGAATTTCTGAATTCTAAATTAGATAACTCGAGGTAAGGTCATTGCGAATTCCCCGTTGCCAATATCATAGAAACTAGTTACGTGCAACAGACCGAAAAAACGGCGTTCATTCCAACAAATAATACTACGGTAGGCACGAAAGCGAGGAAGCACGAAGCCTTCAGAATCTGACACAATTTCCTGTATTACAGAAAATTTGCAAGGATAATCTCGCACGAAAATATGAGTTTCATATCGAAACGAAGTCGAGTTACTGGAGGTGAAGCGTAGGGCTGTCGCGAAATCAAAACACCGCGGGAGACTTACTCGAACTTTATAAATAAACTGGGTATCTAACGACTTATGGCTGTATAAATACGTGAAGTCATTCATCGTAATGGCCGACCGAGAAATATTGTATTTTATCTGTCTAGACGGGAATATTATAACGTTGTCATGTTTTCACTCACAGTGAAGGGACTGTAAATGAGTTTGAAGTATTGGATAGCTTCAAGATTTTATGGCGACAGTTAGTTTACACACACATGAAACGTATTCAGATTTATTATTATTGAGAAAGATTAAATCGTGTTTCACTGGAATGACGGGTATAGAAACATTCTTTTACTTAATTCTGAATCGGAAGTGTACCAAATAGTTTTTTTTTGTAACGATGACGTTAAGATAGCCTTCGTTTCGTTTCTCAATGTTTTCCTAGTAAAACGGTTAGTTGAGACAAGTGTTTTATAGCTTCCAAGCACAGTTGCGATAGCATCAACGTTTTGGGTCTCGCGTCTTGTGGTTTTGGGGTTCTTCAAAATTGTTAGTTCAAGTTTTTGCTATGAAAAAGTCTTAGCATTTCGCGTTGCTTCATTCAAAATTGCGGTTTTACCTCAACGCTTAGAAGCGTCGACTAAAATGTTTTTACTACATAATTCCAGCTCTGGAACTGGTACTGTTTTAAGTTTTAAAGTATTTGAAAGCATCATAAGAGGATGGAAAGCCATACTGCATTTTTCCCAAGCTGAAAGATATTTCATCCATTTGGTAGAAGGACGGACTCTGGTAATACTTTTCCAGTGTGCGAGTGTGATACCGACAATACTAGAGGTTGATTGCAACGAACATTTCATGGTATTAGTATGGAATGCGTGAGGGGAATCCAATATGGAGACTCTATGACGACAATGTATGCACGGGAACGCCTGCAAATATCCTTGTTTGACTGAAAATCTAGGTATTCTAAATTCCTGGTGATGAAATAAAAATATGAATGGAAACAGAAATACATACAGGGAAATTTTCTTTTGTGTAAATATTTTCATGAATGTTAGTACGGGTTATTACCAACCACAGATCTAAGTAAGGTAGTGATTGACCTACGTTTTGTCGTATGAACTCATTAACTATGCCACGATACAAATAACAGATATACTTCCTTATAAAACAAAGTAGTATAGTATGACGCATAGGCAGTTGCATGTTTCGTTGGCACAGCTGACTCAGACGATCTTTGCTCTTTTATTTACAAGAAACTATTCATTAGAAAGAGTATCTATTTTTCACTATCGTTGATTTAGTTTGGTTGATGCTTATTTCGATTTAACTTTTTCTATTTATTAATTCCTAGGACTTGCTGTTTATCGGTTTTCCGTGAATCAGTGGTTTAGTTTAAATAATGTGTGCTTCGATTTAAAGGAAAAGTTGGCTGTCGATGGTAGTAAATTATTACGGTTTCCTTTGAAATGACACATACTAACTCTACATATAGTTACAGAGACTTATCGAACATAATAGAGTCAATAATTCTTGTATGACCCCATTCATTTTCTTTGTAAGTCAATGAAATGACGCTGCATACATGCTTCAAGCATTTTATTACTAAATTGTATTTTTACAAGTGACTTGTATGCGTTTGAGACCACATGCACTGTGCAAGGCTGGAGGTCAACGACCCGGGCGCGTTTTGTTTATTCGGATAAAGCTACAAACTTTATGATAACGCTACGAACATAGTTTAGAATGTAGGTTAAATTGCCGGAAAATGAACATGTGTCTAACATAAAATGAGTAATTGGTTTACGATTTGTAAATTGATATTAGGCATACCGGAATGTGGTTGAAATAGTGATTTATTTTATTTCTTTTTATATTGCGTGAACGTCAATCATCGGTGTTATGGATGTAACGTATAATGTTCCTATACATATATTTTTTAATTCCCCACTAATATCATAATTAAATAATTATAGTCTTTATTATAATTACTACTCTTTGGTTCTACCTCGTTATCTTTACGACTTGAAAACTAGAGCAAACAAAGCAAATCTACGTAAAAGTTGTTAAACTTAATTCATTATCTAATGGCCGTTATCGTTATTCGGTGCACAAACTAACTGTACTTAGTTGATAACGTTACGTTGCAGTGCGGTAATTATTACTTGTGATAAGAGTTAACTGTACCTTTATGTCTGATTAGAAGATAGCTGCGGTAGTTTCTTATGTTGGTGAAGAAAGATGTGATTTCTCAAAGGCAAGTGTTGACAAGTCTCAGGACTGTTATACCAGATATATTATGTAAAAGTGCGTTTTGAATTCCAGCTGCCGATCGCACTTGCAATGCATCATCGGTCGATATTTGAGAGCGACTCCACATGCTGCTGCCGTTTCGATACAAACCAGTAGGGCGGGCACACTGCCCCAGCGGAAGATTTCATGCAGTCAGCAGTTGCATTCGGCAGCTAGCTTTTAAAACGTACCTTAACGCAATATTTTCAAACTTCGAATCAGATTTTCCTGTAGGTAATAAATGCTTCTTCAGCGTTTTCGGGATTTTGGGGTTAGGCGAATTCATTTGCAATGGCACATTATTGTCATTTCTTTTATTGTATGATTGAAGTCACGTATAAACGTATAAAGGTAACAGGAATCATATGTCATTGTGAATAAGGCGATTATTAGTAATTTCTATGACATTACAAAATATCATATAATTACATTCATGAACAAAGGGCCTTCCCGCTTACATACACCATATAAATAAATTGTTTACATCACTTAACGATGACATAATTAACAATTTTATACATAGAAAATTATTTGGGGCATTCCCATTTCAGTAGAACATTCTGACAATAAACTGGGAAACTACTACATATTACCATACTTTTCTTCGTAGCAAAGAAAGGCGTTGCTATGATTACAAGCACGAGAGAAATTTCAGTTCCGTCTTCGAAACGGAAGAGGTACTGAGGTACGATACCTGTGCATATCGCAATCTGCTGCCAATGATTATTATTTCTTTTGAAATGTATCAGAGCATTGCCACGTTTGTATTTAAGAACATATGAATATTGCAAGGCTATAACACTTCGACACGGCATATAAAATAAGTTATTGTTTTCTTACAAAATCTATGTTAACGACTTTACAGGCAAGCCTTTAGTCATATATTTTGCAGTCAGTATTCTGTATACTTATTGCGACATAGTTGTAACACCTGGTAAATTATAAGCATGGGAAGTGTATGAACAATGTACAGTAATGTTTTGTTTATTTAATGTCTGCACGTGCAATTAATCAATCATAATTAAAGCAATTAACATGTTGCATTTGATCTGCTTATAAGGGCTGATCGTGTATGAATCTAATACTAATATGTTGCTATTACTTGCCATAAGTACAATGTCGATACGTTAATGTAATGGTTTTTAACCGATTTTAATAAAGAATGATTTGAATATAGTCTTGCCCCCGGAATGAGAAACGGATGAATAACTTAGATGTAACATTGACTTTTAAATAGAAGTAAAGCGATATATTTGCATCATCTACAGCTTATAACGTAATATTACATTCATTTGTTAAGACTGCAAGCAAAATAATAAACAAAAATGTCGAGGCCGATTATAAGCAGACCTGTTTCTCAGAGATAGTCCCAGAATATGAGAAAACTTGGCAAACACTATGATTGCATCCGAGAATTCATCTATAAACCTTGTCTAGCCAAAGAATGCTTTGGTTGCCGACATAATCTATAAGTACCCACTAAATCTATTTAGCACTTTAAGTACCTTCGTACAGCTAGCGTGAATAATACGTGACTCACTTGTGGTTATCATTAACTTGTGCGTCGACCAACGAAATTAAATAAACGGGACACCTATATGAGTCAAGAACGTTAAAATACCATTAAGTGCAATAACGTGCACTTTACCGTTACGTACAAGTAAGAAACGATGCGTAATCATGCGTACGCGTCTATTCGTTTAATTTGAATTGTGATGCATTCGACTACGTCACATCTAACGGACTTATTTCGAATTCTGTGCAGCATCTCTACTGGATGTCTGTTCAAGGAAAGAGCTTTGTATTCGTAGCACGCATCCTGTTCCGTTATTATTAAAATTATTTGATTAAAAACTACAATATTGAGTTATTTTTCAAAACTAGTTCCTTTCCCATAACCAAGCTGCTAGAGGTAAGTAACTCTTGCAAAGTCTACATTCGAGACCTACAAGAAGATACTTTTAGATTGTCAATTGTTTAGCAGTCTCCAACATAGAGTCCTAAGTACTTCTCCTCACCTATAAAACTTAAACACCCCTAGTTACAACATGTCATAATATTTCAAGCTGGTAGTTTCAGTATAGTTAGTACCAGCCAGTGCACCGCGCCCTTTCTCCCCTCGCCTCGTATGATGTACGGGCACTATGCTAATTTCATTAGCCAGCCACTCACCACGACTGGTATCGCTTAATAGCCCGGCTATTGGTCCAAATTGATTTCCACTGAAGTGAAATTTGAGTGCAGGCAGTTAGTATGGTGATAAATTAGTTAGTGGAGATATCATTTTAATTGGACGGTGTAGAAGAGTGAATGCTGAAGCACTGTATAGATTGATTTTGCAGCACGAAAAAGTGTGGTAAATTCAGCAAGAACCTTCAAAAGATGCTTATTTTCAGTACTTCGACGGGAGCACTACATTGCCACATTCTATGTATTTTTCGAGAGGCCGGTCAGTGGTCCTGTGATGGACACAAAAGCCAGCAATGTTTAATAAATAAATAAGCTGCGCAAAAATCCAAAGCAAATCGCACGAGATTCTAAACCAATATTTTTCTCCATCAACAAAAGTGAGCAAAATATACATCCGCCATCTCAGCAAAATTTCATAGTGGAGAAAGATGATATAGTTAAAAGCTAGAAATGCTTTGGTCCCGCAAATATCTCCGGCATCACAAACGTACGTCCACGTGTTTGTGCACCCCACCGAGTAAGGAAAGGATAGCGGAGATGCCGTAAGGAAGGTAAGTCAGGTTTCTTGTAGGTAAAGTACTATTCGCATGATCAAAACTAAGAGTTGCTAGAACTAACGAGGCGTTCAGTCCAAAGGAGGCGAATTCGGGCGCAGACAGTAACGTTCCTTCTCCCACGAACAACTGCATTTTGGGGTGCTACTTTCTTGGTTGATTTCCGTTCTGGCATCTCCGCTAGATTTTCTTCTCCATGGTGCACCCTGATACGTCAGGTATTCTCGAGATGAATCTCAAACATTAATGTTATTACTCAGTCCCTTGTACGGGGAAGCGGTTTCATTCGTGGAAGCAATTTAATCTGCAACCGTTTGTTTTGTTGGCATATTACTCTAAATGTTATTTCATCGTATCTGCATTGTTGACTTACATACTTAAATATGCTAAACTATCTTCTGTTTCTCTGGTTTCACTAGGGAATTATTTCCCGCACCTTGCTAAATATCCTATTTGTTACTCTGATATATGAACTATACATATCACTGATTAGTTTCATCAACGTCCACGGCAGTATTTTCGAGAAAGAGGAGCAAAAATCAATCCAACTTTCCCGTTTATAACATTAGTAGGATTTTGCACAGAATATCTGCAAAAGCTATGCATCCATCATATCCAAGTCTTCCAAAGGTAGAAATAATCGGGCATTGTTTACCTTAACTAGATGATCATTATCACTAAAGGCAAGATAATTACTGCATTCAATCTCATCCTAATGATGCATTCACGATGCTAAATGCTTAATAACTTCTTTTACGAGTATAAGTCGATGTTATCCCATATCACGACAGGAATATTTTTATGGCAGCCATCAAAATTAATCTTATGATATCTTTTTAGATGTTTGTTGTTTACTTTGACTGCCATCAAACTAAATTAGGAATGAGTATGCAAACTCATATCGGAGTACTAAAACGTTATACCATTTTATTATAACTTCAAAATATTCAGTTGCTATGGGCACAGTCTAGCTTTGCATTGTAAAACCTTAAATTCTAATGAATGACAAAGGTTTCCAGAAAGTGGAAATAAAAATTATAAGTATTTCCTGGAAAATACACATTGGAATACCTGAATAGTGCCAAGTAAATATGAGTTTAGTAAGTACATAAACCAGCTCCTGTTTCGTACTAAGGATTGTATGCCACAGAGTTATGAACTACATAAAATGTGCACAGGTACATATACAGTAAAACAAGTGCTATCTTCTCTCTACACCTAAGAAGAAGTTCTGGAGTTGTCAAACAATCTGAATACGAAATTATTGATAAAAGGCTACACAGCTCAACGACAAGATAAATTGAACGGAACCAAATGTGGTATCTCTGTGACAGTTGTGTCAATATTGGTTTATCAAGATGAATCGTAAATGTTCCCCGAAACTTCTATGATACGAGGGAGAGTGAAATACGTAATTGATACTGTCGTTGCAGGTATAAGTCTGTGCTTTTCGCTGAATTTGTGTAATTTCATATTGATTCATGTATTTGCATCGTGTTGCCTTTTTGCGAGAAATGAACTTATAATTCAAAAGAACAATATTAAAAGTAGGCATTATTCCACAATTATATTTAACTAAAAATATGAATAATATGGTTTAATAAATTTAAATGATTCCGTTATTAACAACAGAGCTATCCTTCTGTGCGTCAAAGAAATGTTTTTCTGGACTTTTGTTATAAATAGTCCTTTATATGAATCAGCAATAGGTACTGTCTAAGAGTATACAAAATATGTTATTATTGTACCTTATACAATAAACATCCAACCACACACTCAATGGTTTTACCATTAACCCGAGAACTTTTACCAATAAAACGGAAAATGGCGCGTAACTGGCATTACGAAAATGTATTTTCGATTCCCAATGGAAAGCAAAGAGGTACGAAGAGTAAATATGCACAAAAAATAACGCAATAACCCATAACATTCCTCTTATATTTGCCATTTGTTTTTCAATAACATTACGTCGTATTTTGGCGTATCGCAGCGGAAGCGACGCTCTGTGTACAAAGTTTACTGTTTTTATTTCGTGAATTTGGAATCACCGATTTGACCTACATTTTTTTGGGGTTGTCCTAATGGTAAAGTTTTAAGGGTTAAAATTGTATTCTTTTTTCGATGAGAAATATTTCGAAGATGAGTGTTTCGCACGCCTTGACTGCAAGAATGAATAATTTTATGCTATCAACCACGAGAGATAACAAAATATAGCTACCAAGTTAGGTGGCCGATTAATGAAACCACCAACTATATTGATTAAGCAAAAAGCATAATTGTGGCAAATTAAGTTGCCCATAAAACCACAGTTTACTTTGAAGGCATCACACAAACCGCATCCCATTTTCAGGCGGGTAAATAGGACAAAGCAAAGCGGGCACTAGGGACCACTAACTCCCTGAAAGGGAAACCCTACTTTATATACAGAAAGACCGAGAAACAAAGAAAATTATGCTTTATGTTAACGTGATAAGCTGTATAACAACAGCATAGATAAGTTTGTATGCTTTGCAAATTGTGAAGTAAAAGAGGACAAACATGATTTGTAGAATTGTGACGTCCTGACGTGTGTTAGTGGGTAAACTAAATACGTTTGATTGCAAAAATCATACTTCAATGACGGAAAACTGTATTATAATCCTTGTAGCGTGATTCAGTCATTACTATTAGTAACATTTAGTATACATATGTATTTGAATTTTATGTTATTCTGTAATGACGTTCACACCATGTTAGTAGTTGTGGTACAGGAAAACCTTACCTTATGATTTAAGGCACTAAAAGTTTTTACTTTTCGTCGATTTAATAAATTATTTGTAAGTGTCTATGCGCACAAAGAAACAGCCATAGACGAAAAAGCTTTTAGCCATAACTAACAAATTAAAAAAAAGGGAACTTCCAGACCACTGAAAAATAAATTTACTTTCAGAGCATCACAGGAGGTGATACAATTTCTAGAGGTCATCGATATTGACCAAAAAAGCCAAAATTTGGTAGCATGGCATTTTTGTCACCAATAACATTCATAGATCAGGGTTTCACATAAAATAAAACTGGACCGGATTGGCTACAATTTATAAGAACACAATAGCTCTTTATATAATTGAGAGATAGAAGCTGGACATTGATTACATAATTATGTATGTAGTATGTAGCATTAATTTCGACATAATTTACACAAAGCCTCCAGTAATAATTTGGTAACAATAGGAAATTAATATAATTCAAAACACAACAGCATAGTATTTCACACATTCGTGACACAGAACAGAAACCCACGCGTGCTATATTGCAATAACAATATACATTTCGTTTTCAAACATTTCCTAAACAATTGCACTGAAATATAGCTGAAAAGTTCGTATAGATTGACTATGAATAGACTGTAAAAACAACAATTACACACAATATGTATTATTACTTACTTAAAGATAAACACGGATAGGAACATACAAAACATACGCTTGCAATATTACAACTGAAGATATGCCGTAAAATCCTCCTTCACATAAGTTTAGAAACAAATGCATGTTTATAGGTAAGCTTTAACCATAGTGCAGGTTCGAGCAGAGTGCAAAGCACGGATGCAGAAAGTGATATGCAAAAGGGGTAAGCGAATATCATGACCAGGGTTGCCGAACATAGAAAAAGAGTCCAATTGGATCAATAAATGAGGTAACATCAAACACAATACAATAAATTGATCATAATAAAACTAAAAACGTAATTTATTCTAAAGTTGTTTAAAGCGTAAGTTCAAATTACTGCAACTAAACCAGCTTACACGACAGTTGGATTCCGCTAAGTCTGTAAACTCGCAGTTAAGCCACAACCGAGTTACACCCACTAAATCCCGGAACTAACAAGTACTAACAACTAAAGCTCAGTAAATCGCAGCCCTATTACTCTGGTACAGCACTCGGGGCCTAAAAGCAGTCACATCTATGTACTTTATGCTCTATTCTGAAAGCAATTCATTTTACTCTTGCAGCGTTAGTTTTCAAAGCACCATTTACTAGGTCCTCCATTGTGGAAATGTTTAAAGCACATTAGGAGATGAATTAATGCGTAATGCATTTATGCTATAGTAGTGTCGTTAAATTTCATATAGATCTAAGGTTATGCCAGGTTCATATTTTGAGGCACTTTATATGTATGCCGCAGTTCATCGTACTTAATTATCTCAAACTTGAAGTAGATTGGGATATCAAAATATTCAAATTATTCCAAGAATAACATTTGATATGCATAATGATCTGCTAACGACTATGTTGTTGATTTCCAAGCGAGAGTTCAACAGTTCATTTCAATCCTTTCTAATGCATATCATCAGGTATGTAAATAGCTCCGTAGATCTACACCGTTTGGGATAGAAAAATAATCTTCCACCTCAGGTTGGAGCAATTTCGTTGAATTTATCGGCAGTAAAATGCATAGAAACTAGGTCTCCACGGCAGGTTACACAAAAGGCTCATCTATTTTGAGTGTGGCCACCAAACAAAGGGAATCTGTTTGATGAACAAACAGACCGCGATGCACAGTAAACTCATTTACTATTTAGGGCCAGAGACGCTAATGTGCTGCAGTTTTGAAGCCAAGGGTTTGCTTCGACACACGTGTGTGAAATTTTTAAGCGTAAAGTAACAAACCGTTTTGCCAAACAATACTCTAAACTGCATAGTAAGACTGTTTTATAAATCAAAGCACGTTCTGAAACGCAGCAGCTCATTGATTTACAAAAGCACTTCTCGCTAAGAACGGTCTTGACAGGGTATTAGTTAGTTCCAAGCTATGAATTTTCATAAGCACACCGTTTCATGTTGGAACGAATTTTGACGACACTGAGAAAATTTCAAGAAACCTAATTTGCGAGCCTGATGCTAACTCAATTTTCTCTGCAAGAAATTGTCGATTCAGATTTTCGGGGACGTGATTTAGTTCCAAATTAAATTATATTTTGCGATACTGGGCCAATCGATCCTTTTGATGTAACCAACATGGGATCATCCATGTATAAATAACCCAAGCAATGTTAAGATTATGATCCCAACACGCGGCACTCGATGACGCAACTAAAACGCGTTTGCCAGCGGTAGGCAACAATAACTTTATTGTTTGGACTCACGGTGCTATTTCTTATTCGTAATTGTTGCCGGCATTGATAGCGTAATTAATTTGACCCCATTGTTTGGACATAAAACGTACAATAATTGTGTTCCTCGCATCCGTCACGTAACTACGCTCTACCGAAGAAGTTATACCATATATGGAGTGTTTGTATTGCAGTTCATTCGTACGACATCGTACGTTTTCAATTTCTAAATAGCCTCAAACTTCCGATCTATAGGAACCCAGTTGCACATAGTTACCAAAGTTATGAATAAATCGGTTGCGAATGAAACTCATCGATTCAACAAACCGATGCAGCTTGCATTGGAAGCAAACAGGTCAGTCGACTGACTAGCCGGGATCAGAGGCACCAGGAATTAGGGCAAAGCAGTAATTACTTACACGCTCAGCGGCCTAGGGTCGAACCGGCAGACCTGAAAGGGCTTTGTGAGGGAAATAGTCTCTTGTTACGGCTTGTTGAGCATTTCGAGCCATCTCGGCCACTCGGTAAAACGGAAGTGGGTTAACTTGAAAATCCTTTGTTTGTTTATCGCTCGCTTCTCTGTGGCCACGAATGTTTTATTTTGCATTATTTTATTATCGACTTGACAGCATCCTACAGAATTTAGAAAGTAGTTTTCTACTTCGTGATTCACTATAGGATTCAAACGGCCATCAATAAATCCATTATCGTCGAATGGCTAAGTAGTCCCAATCAAAACAAGTGCTTCGCAATCACTTTCACGGAAAGTAGAATTATATGCTTTGTGCAGTTTCCTTTTGTTTGTTTACAATATGCGACCGAGTACAGAACAGTACGATCACTTAGTCAGAGAAGAGAAACAATATGGATATTTAATTTTAGCGCATTGTAGTACTACATCATTGAATTACGACTCGTCGGTCTAGCCTTGATCGAACCCACGCGTATTTAGGTACTTACTACAGGTTTCTAAAAAAGAAACTGAAGATATGTTTTGTAATTCAAAATTATCATATTGTTAGTGCTCTGATTCCAATTTGTACTATTGTGTAATAATTGCTGGATTTTCTCAAGCTACAATTTTACGGTTTTGCAACCATTTCATAAACATTTGAGTGTTCTCAATAACCAAAATTTAGATGGAATCATGGCATCCTCTGGCCAACTTTCAAGGTTTATATTATTTCCAATCTCATTGCCAGGACAACTTGGGCATTTACGAGCATTTATAGTATTTAATTTTGATTAATAGCAACCTAGGAGACAAAGACTGTTCAGATAGTACAGTTTGTAGTAAGAAGCGTAGGCGACAGCGCCGTGGCTAACATGTCGATAAATCGAACATATCTACTGTAGTTCGTAAGGCGAACTGGCTGCACAAGAGCTGACCAGATCTCTTGATCCCTGGCCATTATTTATTTTCCCGTCTGTAAACAGTCGCGAATTGTATCTGCAGAGGGTCGGGAGAGCTCGGTCGACTGGATCCACTATTGTCTCCGAGTGAAATTCCGGTACACGCCGGATCGACCGGTTCCTGCAGGACGAGGGGAGAGCAAGGTTACGCGTTATTTAGCACGCACGTGCGACGCAATACTTACTCTGGGATCGAAACCGCGTCCCAATTTCATATTTTCGCTCGCAGCATTTGTCTCTTAAAACAAAGATTGGAAATCTTTGAATCTTCTCATACAGCTAACACCAATCGCGTAGTGAGAGCTTATGTCATCAAACATAATTTATGGGTAGCTGGCGCGGGTTTCCCACGGCCGTCTTGACTGACAGTAATGACCTCCAAAGGTTAATGTTAAACTGCAGGCACATTACTAGACACGATGTTGATCACTTGACTGTTCTTGTTTTCGTTTCATGATAAAACATGGACTCTCTATCAACAGTACAGAAAGCATTACCACAGATAGCACAATAACCGTAAAGAAATACTATCTGTACAATAACGGAACGTAGATTACATAACAACGGTTCTGTTCCCACAAATTCGAATTGTCTGACGCATCATAAAGTTTTACAGAGTTTAAAATTACCCTCATTTCAGATAAGGAACTTGGTGCTTCGTGTGTATTGACACGGAGTTTTGGATTACATTATACAGGTCAAAGTGGGAAGAGGTTTAAATTACATTCCCGCTTCTCTTAAATTCGATAACCCAGGAAGCGTGCGAGAGCTCGCAATATGGAGACTCAATTAGAGACTGAAGTGGCTGGGATAAAAAGAGGCATTTGAAAAATGAAACGATACACGAGATAGGAACCTATGTCCAACCGGACAGAAAACAGAAGAGAAAAATTAAATTTCAAACGGAATTTACGACTTTTTATGATTAACGGAGCTGGTAGACTGACAGCGATAAAACAAAAAATGTTTGGGAACATTAATTATCCAAACGCTTCGAACTTCCAGTGGTTCTGAACGTATGCAAACGTTAATTTATGATGAATGTGAGCGGTAATCAAACAACATTTCATCGATTTATATCATGTGTTATAATTTTCCTATACTTATAAATAGAACACTGATAATATTACTACATTTAAATATTTTCTGTTTGGATACGCTAGCTACAAACAGAATCAGAACGGAAGGAAAATCTGTGAAAAATCTAAAATAATTATAAATTAAGAGCAAATGGCGGTTATTTTAGTATAATAATAGCTAAGTATTTATCTCGATATCATTAATTTTGGAATAAACGCGTTGACAACCTTAGTTTGTCCTCCTCTCCAACATTAAGCATTTATATTGAAAAACTTTTAAGTCTCCTAGATTACTGGCTGAGAATTTTATTATTCAGAATAAGCCAACCATAACAGGAATAAAAACTCTTAAGTAAAACCTCAATCATTAAAAGGCAATTAAGGAGCAACGTAAAAGATCTCCAGGCTCAGCTCAAGAGAACTGGGGCTCTCCAAAAATCTTAATAACAAAATACCGTGAACCCAATTAGGCCCGCGATTAAAAATACGAACCAGACACGAGTGTTTCTCCTTAATTAGATTAAAGATTTAGCAATGCATACGCACTCAGGAACGTAGGTATATATGCTATATTTTGAGGCACTTGACGAATGAATCATATCCAATTCAAAAGAACCCGATACTTGCGTTCCTCTTCACCGTTCAAGCGTTTCAGTCTATTGCCAAGGTTCGCTTTACTTATAGAAACTGGTTGTGAACGCTTTAGCAAGGACAGACTTAATTAAAAGCTAGTACAGGCTGCGTTTAAGCGAACGGAGATTCGCTTTAAAATCCATCATTTATATGAAACATCATTTCTTGTTATACAACTATTTTTAGAACGCGAGGTCAACGTCTGATACTCTGATCCCTGCGTAATCTCGCCTTCACAGTTCACATTAGATGCTTAGACGACACAAAACATAAAAGAGTGCAACCATGACGACTTTCATAATCCTAGAAGAGGGTTAAAATAGTTCGTCTAACAAACATCTGTCTCGTTGCCGCCTGCATCAATCACTTAATAAAAGCAATCAGATTGTCCAAGTGGAGGCCGTGGGTAAAAGGGATTTGTACGGCTGGTACACTAATTTGATTACGTAAAAAGCGGTTTTGTATGCGGGCGAGTATTGTCGTGGGGACATACGGTCTAACATTTGCAACCGTGGCCGCGGGCTGTCTAATTCCATTGATTACACAATACAAACGAAAGTAGACTGCTGCGTCAGTTTCAACTGTCAGCCTAATGGCACTCATTGTTGTTAATTGGCAACATTACGGGAGATATAATTTTAAAACTGCTATTACTATTTACTTTCTATGAAAGAAATTGAGATCTCTAATAATAGGTACTGTAAAGTTTGTAATGACTAATAATTGCGGCGTAAAGATAAGCATAAAACGAGTTAAATTCAAACGATCAATAAGTTTTAATTAGTACAAGTTAGTGTCGGCAAAGGTTATCTAGGCTTAGGCTATAAACGATAGTAAAAACGCAGATAATTTCTAAGAACACAAATGAATTTATGAATGTTATCGTTATCGATACTAATAAATGACTCGATCAATAGTAGATTGTTCATGATAAGGTGAAAATTCGACAGGTTAATATGAAATTCTGATTGGTACTAGGTACGATATGAGTTGGGTTTTACAATGAGCAGTATTACTTTGGGCAATTGTTGGGTTTTTTCGGTAACTTTTTTGCTTTCTCCATTTATAAATGGATATTTGTTATGATTTTAACCGTCAGTTGCACAAAGCTCCATAAAAGTTAAAGCTTCAACTTTAATGGGGCTTTGTGCAACTGACGGTCAGGCAGCTATTTCCCTTAGTTCTAAGCACAGAGTTCAAAAGCTAAAAAACGTTTAGGACAAGCGAATTCTACAACATACTTAGCTGCTATAAACACTGTTTTTAGAAAGCCCTTGTATTATCCGCGCCCTATTTGTGGTACAAACCAAAAGCCATTGTTTCGCCTTCTATTTACAATGACAGGAAAGGTTGCCAAAAAATAGAAAGCCTTTTCGGAATGCTGGTGAACATTCAAAGCAAGTAGGTTGAGCTTAAAATTGGATAAGCAGAAACTGCAATTATTGAAAACTTTGCCATTGGTATAGTTTGTCATCTATTGTTTGTTGTATAAAAAACTAAAACCTATAACAAAAATGCACACCACATAAAATACTGAGTAAATGTCTTATTTATCTGAAGAAAACCAAACAAATTCTGGGATACATCAGATCAGGCGCGAGAGAAGGGCCTACCTATGGCCGATCAGAATAACAATTTGCAGTGAGATAAACAGCTGTCGATACACACCTTTTTTCATACATTTAGCACCGAAGTAGCCCCACCTTGTCGTGTCACCATATGATAGAACGGTTCGCTCCGTCATCGGCTATCTATGGGTTCAACAATACACCTCTGCCCTTTGGGATCAAGGCTGGGTATTATCTGATCCATCTATTGGCGAAATATTTGTCAATAGCCAACCCTCCTTTTGAGCGTAAGGCAAGTAGGTACTTAAGCATTATAAATAAGTGGTGTCGTTTATAGAAATTCTATTATGGTGGTCAGTCAGTCCTGATTTTAAGTAACAATGGCGCATCACATCAGCGAATATTATTTAAGGGTTAAGGAGTGACGTAGCTATCTTTGTTCCCGAAAAATCTCAACTCTAAACCAGACAAGGGCCTCATAAACAATAAAAATATCAACGACACTTTCTAAGTTTCTACAGGCTAAGATTAAACGTGATTGATTAGATGTTAACGTTATGTAAACCTAACGAACGTTGTGATCGTGCACTTTAGAAAGGAGTTTGCGATCCCTTTCTTGTAAGTGCTGAGTGAGACGCTCAAGTCGTTCGGAAACTCGATGGTGGTCTGGTAGGACGCTCCGCAAAATAAATCTAAAGCGTACGAGCATGCGAGAACTGGTTTGAAAGTTCAGCAATAAAAATACTTGGTTTGGTTTATTTCTGAAGCTACAGTTCGCATCCCTTTATTTATTCTGCTTGCCCCAAGCTGTTGAATTTGAAAAAGCCTGATTCAGAAAAAAGGTGTCTGATTCCATTTTCTCTACGGAAATCTTCAATAAGGATATAATAGGTAAAAACCCACATATTATTGTGTAAAATAGTATCCCACCCAAAACAAAAATGTGAAAGACTGCCAAGTTCGATAATATGGGAATGCTTCGCCTATAAAAGAAGTGAGATCTGAATAAGTACCAAGTTCCATACACATACCTCAGTTAAAAATAGTTACTTTTTAATGATGTTACTTGGCAAGTTTTCATACACCTTGTTATAAACCTACTAAACGCAATGAATCAAGTATTTAATTTTCTATTAAAACTTGCCAAGTAATCATCATTAAAAAGTAACTATTTTTAACTGAGGTATGTGTATGGAACTTGGTACTTATTCAGATCTCACTTCTTTTATAGGCGAAGCATTCCCATATTATCGAACTTGGCAGTCTTTCACATTTTTGTTTTGGGTGGGATTTCATTTATTTTTGTAAGGTTGTTTATTTTATTTTTTTCTTATGATGAAGTTAGTTAAAGAAATGTCTCATTTATACTATCTTTTAGATTTTTTAATATGCACTATGTTTCTTACAAAGAAATGAACTAGATTAACTATGACTAGATTTACCAACTGACTGACATGACATGTTATCATATATTATGTTCGTGGATCAAAGTTACACATTCGTTATTTTCGAAAGTGATTCACACTTGGCCGTTTTCAGATTTTTACTTTACTTTGACTAAATACAAACCTTTGTACCATTCGAAGATATATTATATAAATATAGATAAATTTAGTTCGTTTTAGTTCCTTAGGGGTATAAATTTACACCGGGTATAAAACACCTTCATTATTTTGAAACCGACTCACACTTGGCCATTTTCAGATTTTTCCCTTTACCTTGACATAAAGACCTACCTCCATGCCAAATTTCAAGTCAATACGACCATTGGAAGTGGTCTAGGTTTTTGATGAGTGAGTCAGTGAATCAGTGAATCAGTGAATCAGTCAGTGAGTGTATAGTAAAAATAGCGATTTTCTGACGTCAATATCTCAAGACCTACAATAGGTATATTAATGAAATTTTGTATTTTAGATAAGTGAGGGGGTCTCAACAGATACTAGAAATTTGATATGCGTAAATAAAATAGATTTTGAGTTACAGGGGGGTCGAATTTGGCCCGAAATGGTTCGTGTAATATAACCCACGGCCGGTGTGTCGCCTTTTTTGCTCGAACTTGGCGGACACACTGCCGTGTGTCTAGATAAAAAACTAGAAATGCGTCCAATTCTACGTGAGACGACCTTCAAGATTCGCGCGAATTCGTAAAAACATGTGTTTGTGTGACAAACAAAAATAGATTGTTATTATTACAGTGTACTTGACTACTAGCCTAGTTTTCCCACTCTCCACAGATTTATCTGCATTGCATAGGAAGATTCGGATGCATTATTGATGGAGTTTTAGAATACTCTCAATGGCATTGAAAACTCCTTTTGCATTTTTCTAGTGTTGATTACTAGATTCAAGCAGAAAATCTAAACCTCATGATTAAGATTTCGAGGAACAACAAATTAACCCACAAAAAGATAACATTCTGAATAACAAAAGACCTAAATTTTCTTAAAATTAGAACTAACAAGATTTTAGTTGAAGGTACCACGTGAAAAATATTCCAATAGAATTGAAGAATTTAATTGGCCACCAAAGTACCTATAACTGTAATTCTAAAAATAAAGTAGTTAAAAAGCCAGGCTACTTAATTAAACATGGTTATGCAAACAGCAAAATGTAAACAGCTGTTTAAGTGAATAAGCAATGCTGAATGCATTTCTAGGTAAGGAGATTAGGCACTAAAAGGAGTCAACATTAGCGGCCATTGAGACTGTCCTACTTGCAATTTTTGCTGCAAGATAGTTTTATACTGAATTGTAAAATAATGTACGTATACAGCCAGGTTGTATGCTATTATAGGTAGACAGAAGCCGGTAAGTCTGACATCCAGTCTTACCCAAGTGTATTGGTTTGCCTGGGTAACTGAGTTGAGGAGGTCAGATAGGCAGTCGCTCCTTGTATAGTTATCGATACGGATATTGAGCCCTGACCTTCACCTGCGCTTCACCTGGTTTATTGCCTTATGTGTACAGTGCGCAAAGCGATCCCCCACTCTTCCGCCAAGAGCTCAATATCCGTGCCGGTAACTTTAAAACACTAGTACTCAGCTGTATCCAGTTATACTGGAGGTCAACCCCAACATAATTAGGAAAAATCAAGACAAAAAAGGTTGCATGTATCCTGGATAAGTGACTATTGACCAAGGGACATAATTGGGATTTTGGGATACACAAATCGAAAGCTAAATCTACCTAGTTACACATACATAAAATGTGTAAGTTAAATTCCAGCATAAAACTTCTTCAATACAGCATTATAATGAATCGTTCACAGTTAATGATCTCATAGAGCCCTACACATGACTCAGTAAGGGCAGGTTTAAATTGCAAAGCAATATATCACGGTGTCAATTAGCCGAGTATCTCATATTACTCAGCATCTGTGCGAGTTACGATGCAATCTGAGATTGTGTACCTAGGTCATAGACATAGAGCATAGAATAGGTATCGAAAATGTGACCAGTTGCAAATACTTTAATAATGTATTAAATAACTTTGACCTTTGAGTTATTATATCATTTCAGTAATAAATAAGTGACACTTTTACACTTTCAAAATATGAGTCATGTGAAATACTTGGTCAGTGGTATAAATAAATAGGTAGGTAGATCCCATTTATAAAACCATGCAATAGTGAATTTCTACATTTCAAATATTTCAGGGAAGTCAACTACCCTCTCCGCATAATAATTACTTATGCAATTGAATAACTTTATGTTATCCATTGTATTTTACAATTTGTGTAATACATATTTGAGTTAAAATTCCACTTGTTTAGATTTATGTTTACTAAAACAAAAAAATATCAGTAGGTTTAGCTTTTTATCACATTTATCATACTCCTTATCTGCTCGCCATAACTTTATTGATAAGATATCAACAATACTTTTGTAAATGGTACAATGAAAGGTAAAAAATTTGATTTATTTAAAAATGAACTTGATACTCTTTGCTACAATTTGTATTCCTGGCATGTAAGATTTTCACAATGCACTGACCTCTATATATACCACTGGACAGGCTGTTCCGTACGTTTGACAGCAATTTTTTTGTGCCCATTTGAAGCGCCAATATCATCTAAGCGAGTGTCCACAGAACTAATTTTGACGTATAATTTCAAATGGCTGTGAGAGAAGTGTTTGTTCATTGGTTCACTGTAAAATAATTTTAGTACCACGGACACTCGCTACGTCTAACAGCGCCAAAATGGCGATTATCAAACGGGCACAAAAGCACGTTGACAGCAGCCTGTCCAGTGTATAAATATAGAGGTCAGTGTCACAATGTGACTTCCTATTCTACTAATGTAAAAAGGTTACATATTCAAATTGTGGTCTATGGAAAGAGTACAGTTGATGGCCTCATTTGGAGAAAGGAAGCAGTTAGTGGCAGGTTCAAACAAAATATTATGTAAATGATAACATTACTTAATCATATTGTAGTTTGGAATTGCACTAAATATGTGAAAAAACAGATGTGTGCTACACATATCTAAATTAATAGTTTGTGTAACATCATGTCATGAAGTTTCTATTAATTATTTTACCTCGTAAAATCAGTAATTTAAGTAAATTTTGATATTATTGAAATAAACTTGACCAATGGATTTCCCTGAGGAAATATGTCATGATTATTTAACTGTCTTAAACCACATCACTCAAGTTTAGAAATTGAAGGATAAATTGTTGTAAAATTACATAAAAATTACCAAAAGCTTTGGGACACCGTCTTCCTACTAATAACGAGACTGTTTCTACTATAATAATTAACATTAACTACTAGTATGATTGTTTTTCACATAAACAAAAAAGTTAAGTTGAAATGAAGGTATCTACATCTTTTAGCTAAACACAGACAACAGAAAACTTGCATATGATTTTTGGCAGTTTTTTTCTATATACTGTAACATCTGGCTGTTTATTATTGACCCTAGCAATGGGCAATATGTTTCAAACGTCGGTCGCTAAGGCCGAGAACAATAACCTACACGTTACTGGCTGGCTAGATTCTTGGCGTGTGATTTTTTTATCACCTTATTACTCATACTTTTTAGACTATCCGCGTAGTCAGAGAACACAATAGGACAATGGCAATAGTAAATACAACGTGTGTTATCGTTGTATAACCACCACCAACGCGCTGGATAAGCCACAAACCAACGTCGTTTGACGAGGATTCAATTTAAAATATGACGTCAGACCGTTTACCAATAATTGTTACGTTAGGAAAGCATGCATTTCGAGTTAATTTGTAGAACTTACCCGTCACCGACGACTACACATTTAATCGCCTGCATTTTTGCGTTCTACTCGACGGTTGTCACTAATAAAGCACAATTTATCAAGGGTGGCTTCAGATATCTCGAATAACTCGGGATTTGCTAAAACTGCACTGGTATCCACGTCTAGTTGCAATCAATACACATCCGCATCACAGAGTACTTTTTATATTATCCGCATCACAATCAACACTTGTACGAGTGAACTGCACAGTTTTTAGATAAAAATATTAATTTCATATCTCTTCGCTGGCGATAAGGTAATTTGTTCACGAATCCTCCGTTTCGTTCACTTTGGTTGGAGACGTTTCACTCGCCGATTACGGCATTAATAGCAATGTTGCAATGTTAGAAAAAGTCAGTACCCATTTTAAAAATTTTTAGAGTACCGGACGATTGAAGAATCCTTGTGCCCACTAAGTTTGGTTAAGTTTAATTTTAACAAAAATTGACGACGATGGGAACTAGTGTTTAATTGGCTGCTGGATTAACTATGATCAAAGTGTTTATTGATCTTATTCAAGAGTGAGTAAGCATCCTGTTTCAGATATATCAATTTTAATAAGCATCTCAACTTATAAAAAAATAACGAATTAATACAATATAATCTTTTGTGCTGAAATCATTCATAAGTATTCCAATAAAATTATGTGATTGTTATTGGTGCCTTACATTTTGAAATGTTTAATCTCCCCAATAGTTTCTTTTTTTTGCTCTGGTCACATTCGACCATAAACACTTCCCATACTTTTTTATATAGTGAAAACTATTTTAGCAAGATTTTTGTTTTCATAAAAAAATATTATTTATGTCGAAATATAAAATTATTATAAGTTTATTTAACTTAGATTTTACTTCGTCTGTAGAAATATCGATACTTTGGTAAAGTTACGGTTTTTGGGAACCACCCTACTCCAGCACGTTTTTGCGCGCTTGATTTTCTATTATCTATGCTATTATGGCGACTTCGATAGATCGCGTTGCGCGGTATTGCGTGATACGATTGTTGATTCCCGTTAGAATATGGCAAAAGGTGATAAAGAGTTAGAAAAACCAATAGTGAATAATGAACTACCTAATCCGGAGTGTCGGAGCACGGACCATGAAGACTCGGAGTCGACACAGGAGCAGCCTCTCGACATCGGAGAGCATTATTTGGTGCGGCGTTCGGATGAGTCATGGCACCCGGCTGAGATTATACAGACGCGATACAATGCCGCGGAGGGCTGCTACGAGTATTATGTGCACTATGTGGGCTACGATAGAAGGCTCGATGAATGGGTATCCCGCCACAGGGTTATGTCAGATAGATTCGACATGTGCGAACAGTCGAACAACAACATAAACTGTGATCACCTGCTGACGGACAAGTCCGGCCGGAAGATAACAAGGAACCAGAAACGTAAACACGATGAAATCAATCATGTTCAGAAGTCTTACGCGGAGATGGACCCCACAACAGCGGCGCTCGAGAAGGAACACGAAGCTATCACTAAAGTTAAATACATCGACAGGATCCAGTTTGGTAAATACGAGATAGATACATGGTACTTCAGCCCCTACCCTGACGAATACGGCAAACAATCAAAGCTTTGGATATGTGAGTACTGTCTCAAATATATGAGAATGGAGAAAACATACAGGTACCATCTGAGCGAGTGCACAGCGCGACAACCGTTAGGTAGTGAGATATACAGGAAAGGAACAATAGCCATATTTGAGGCAGATGGCAAAGAACACAAAATTTACTGTCAAAATCTTTGTTTAATTGCTAAATTGTTCTTAGATCACAAAACATTATATTTTGATATAGAGCAGTTTCTATTTTACATTCTGTGTGAAGTTGATAAGCAAGGAGCACATCTCGTTGGCTATTTTTCTAAAGAGAAGGACTCTCCGGAGGGTAACAATGTTGCTTGTATATTGACGCTACCTCCGTACCAAAGACAAGGCTATGGTAAGCTGCTTATAGCATTCAGTTATGAGTTGTCCCGGCTAGAACATGTTGTGGGTAGTCCTGAGAAGCCATTGTCAGACTTGGGCAAGTTAAGTTACAGGTCCTACTGGTCATATGTATTGCTAGAAGTATTAAGTGTGAGCAGAGGTACCTTGAGTATCAAAGATCTGAGTTCTATGACAGGAATATCGCAAACAGATATTATATCTACACTCCAATCTATGAACATGGTGAAATATTGGAAAGGGCAGCATGTAATATGTGTTACACCCAAGATAGTAGCTGAGCAGTTAGCTAGCTCTCATTTCAAGAAGCCCCGCTTGACTGTAGACCCTACCGCATTGAGATGGACTCCTCCGCACAAGCAAGGGAACTCTGCGAAAGCCAAAAAGTAGTACAGGCTAACAGGCACAGCTTAGAGAATACTTAAGAAATAAGTCACCACCAAAGGACTTTTCTCTAATTGCTGGCCTGTTCAAAAAATACAAGGAAATAGGTAACCAATAAATAATATTTAATGTGCTATGATGTAATTTTAATATCAATAATTTGTATGCATATTTCCAAATGCATGGAATGTGAATTTTTTCAGACTTAAGTATCTCCAGGTATGTGATTATCTTTTCTTTTTATGGAAACTCACAACTGATTGATGTTAAAAATACATCTGAAGCTGTATGCAGTGTATAGATCATTGCTAGAGTATTATTGGTAAGTTACGAATCATTTTTGCTTTAAGGAAATCAAATGTTCTGTGGCATTTGTTGTTGAAGAAGATATAAAAATATTGCTATACAGATATACCAGTGAAGGAATAACAAAGCATTTGGAAGTAACAGTAGAGTAGTCATAATATAGAAAATTAAGGAAAAAATTATAATATTGTAAACAAAAAAAAAAAGGATTTAAGTGCATGACAAAGCCTTATTAGTAGATTTGGCTTTAAGTCTCAGTTCTCCAGTATGTTTCGGTTAAAGCATGAATAACATTGTAAATATAGCTCATTGGACCATTGTAATGTGACTATAAAATATGTGTATATCATATAATATCATGTTAATGACCAATTACATGCATTATGTATGTAGTTGACTCAAACCACTTATTATGTCACTATTTGTATTCATAATTGCACTTTTGTAAGTGGTAGATTGTAACAAATCATAGTTTGTACCTATTTCTTAATTTAAAAGCTGCAAACAGTCTATTAGCTGTCCATTTTTGCCAGTTGTATTTTTTATATTCATCAATGGTTATTTTTATAATGTTGTAGACTGGTAACTCTTAATGTCTTGTCATAATTGTGGGATAAAATAAGTATTATTGTCGTTTTTACTGCAGATATTCAAATAAATAAGCTAAAATTTACTTATTAAGCAGGTCATTTACATTATAGATAATTATGATAAGATAGGTACAAAATTCATGAATCTTAGAGTTGCCAGAAGTCAAATGAAAACTTCAGTGTTAGGTAATAAGAGTTGGTTTCATTTGATATCAAATTGACTAACATGAATAACTGATTCAAGTATTTTAAACTCGTTCTATCCACACGTTGTGTAAACATGACGAGATAATATTCTAATTAGAATGCCATTGACCTTCCATTTCGATTTTTTCTCCAGTGTGATATCAGAACTTGTAGTTTGGAAGCAGAATTCAAATGAAATAAACTCTTGTTACCTCTCTCATCCCAAAGTTTAACTGTAAACTAGATCTGTATTCTACAACTTGTTCAGTTCCTTTTATACTGGTAACAGTGATACTAATGGTTAAGTTTTAATTAAGTTTCTACAGTGATGATTGAAACTGTCTGACAGTATGCATCTTTAATTTAGCTTTAAGTAAACTAGCGTCGTTTATATGTTTTACGACTATTTGTGTAACATGGATGTTACAAAAACTTAGTTATAAGTAGATGTGTTTAGGTGTAGTGATAAAGTAGCGCAACTGGCAATTTTGCGCAGTTTTTCCATTTCAAATTTGCCTGAAAATATCTCAAAAATGTAATTTTATTCATTGTTAAAAAAATTCATCACTCAATGCCTCTGAAGTCCATTCAAAAGATGGTATTGATATTTAAAGTATTATGCAGAAATTGTATAAGGATTATAATTAATAACAATTGTTATAATTAATATTATGACCATGTTAAATTAGAATTTGAATAGTTGAAAACAAAATGTCATAAATATTTGAATCCAATTATGTTCAGCCTACATGTAAAAATGATTCTATGATTAAAATGTTAATTTATGCGAAGCCCTATAGTAGGCCCGCGTAGGCAGGCCATTATTGTCAGAATATCATTTTTAAACAGGCTTGTTCCGAATTTTGTCATGACATAAGGAAATGTTTAAAACTGGTCAACAAAAAAATTGTTTCAATGCTATGAATTCGTTAGTTCCGTATTCAGTATCTAAGCATAGTCAATGTTTTTTTTTTTATGTTTAACATTTGATAGAAACGTGTTTTTATCAGTTTTGCTATACTACAATTTGAATAACCTTCGGTATTTCGGAACAAAGCATCAGAACTCCTTGATTGCTTTCAAAATGTAACAATGGTTAATATGCTGCATAGTTAAAGTATGAACTAGTACGCTAATTAGGTACCCTCGCGACAGCTGCTGAGGACATGACAGTTGAATGAACTGCCCTCGAAATAGTGCGGCTATTACATCACCCTACTGAGGTGAACACACTGAAATTATTGTGAAATATTTCTGAAATAGTACTGAACAATGCGAAATTCTTATAGGTTAAGCTTGATTTTAATTCCGTAATGTTAATTTGCAATGTAAGCATCTTTAGTTGATAACAATTTGCCACTTTATGTTGTGTCAAGTTGCATTAGAAATTTAAAGGTCTACCCGTTGCGTGTGCGTTCGCGCAGCGGAATGTTGTTGAATTTAAAGATTTTAATTATGCAGATAATTAGTGTAAGACGTCCTATAATTGTGTATGGTAAATAAAAATTTGTGCATGCAGCCATTGTGGAGAAATTCACCAAAAACAGATTCCGCTGGGCGAACGTTGGCAAACGTTGTCCTGGCGGAACTTTTTTTAATCCATAGACTTTAGAAGAAAAGAGATGTGTCCGAAAATTAGTGTGTATTTGTGTATAATTGATTATGTATGAATGAAATCAGTGCATGCATAAACTTCGGAGAAATTCAAGTTTCCGCTACGCGAACGTTTGGCCATTAGCTAGTTTTCATATAAAGCGCTTACATAGAGAGCTGTAGATTTTTACGTACGTTGTTTTGAATTTGTTTATATTTGTTTAAAAAACAGATTTAGAAAAAGTCGTAGGGTTTAAAAGATAAAAATATAAACGTAAAATACACTTATTAGGTCTTAGTTCTTAAAGTATGCAGTTTGGGGTCTAGATTTTCACGTTTACACAAACCTTGTAAGTGTCTCCAACATGTTGCCAAGTATCAATGATATTCCGTTAGTAATTAAAAAGTTATAGGATATTTTACCATGAACAGATCACTGTTTACAAAGCAGTCGAGTATCACGACGTTCTAAAGTAATTGCATGGTAAAATGTATGCCAATAATTAGTTTAATCATTCAACTATTCACTTGCAAAATTTCATGTCATTAAATTCAGTAATTAAAGAAAGACAATTATAATACTGACGGAGCATCGAAACCCTACATAATCCGACCAAGTTCGGATAGGTACAAAAAAGCGGCCGTGCCATATGTCTAAGCAACGTTCTTAACTTGGAAGGTTAGTATATTTATTAATATGGTACAGTTGCGTACACAAGCGTTAGGAAAAAATAAAACAATTGCATTTCTTGAATGAAAAATATTTTTTAAATAATAATGCCACTATCTACGACATTTTAGTTAAAATACGTAACGTTTATTAACGTTATTTTTAATCACGTTGTCAAGTAATTTATGTAAGTAATAATAATAAAAATATTTTTGTACACGGATATTTAAATAGAGAAGTACTTGTTAATTGAAGATTTATTTTTATCGTAGAAGTGGCATTATTATTAAAAGAATATTTTTAAATCAAGAAATACAATTGTTTTATTTTTTCCTAACGCTTGTGTTCGCAACTGTAACATATTAATAAATACTAACCTACCAAGTTAAGAACGTTGCTTAGACATATGGCACGGCCGCTTTTTAGTAGCAATCCGAACTTGGTCGGATTATGTAGGGTTTCGATATTTTAATTGTCTTTCTTTAATTACTGAATTTAATGACATGAAATTTTGCAAGTGAATAGTTGAATGACTAAACTAATTATTGGCATACATTTTACCATGCAATTCCTTTAGAACGTCGTGATATTCGACTGCTTTATAAACAGTGATCTGTTCATGTTAAAATATCCTATAACTTTTTAATTACTAATGGAACATCATTGATACTTGGCAACATGTTGGAGACACTTACAAGGTTTGTGTAAACGTGAAAATCTAGACCCCAAACTGCATACTTTAAGAACTAAGACCTAATAAGTGTATTTTACGTTTATATTTTTATCTTTTAAACCCTACGACTTTTTCTAAATCTGTTTTTTAAACAAATATAAACAAATTCAAAACAACGTATGTAAAAATCTACAGCTCTCTATGTAAGCGCTTTATATGAAAACTAGCTAATGGCCAAACGTTCGCGTAGCGGAAACTTGAATTTCTCCGAAGTTTATGCATGCACTAATTTCATTCATACATAATCAATTATACACAAATACACACTAATTTTCGGACACATCTCTTTTCTTCTAAAGTCTATGGATTAAAAAAAGTTCCGCCAGGACAACGTTCGCCAACGTTCGCCCAGCGGAATCCGTTTTTGGTGAATTTCTCCACAATGGCTGCATACACAAATTTTTATTTACCATACACAATTATAGGACGTCATACACTAATTATCTGCATAATTAAAATCTTTAAATTCAACAACATTCCGCTGCGCGAACGCACACACCCGTTGCCGTTTTTATTAGATTCTGTGAATCATCAGTAATTTTCACTGTTTATTTGTGATAATTTTTAATTGTAAGTAAAAGTGTCCAATAAAATGAATGCAGAAAGCAAACTTGTATCATTTATTTTGCAAACCCTATCCCACAGAAAAAAACCGCGACTCCACCGCAGGTTGATTACACTCACTGAAAAGAAACTACCTAGGTATTTGGGTAGTAAATAAAACACTCCATCCACAATATCTATTATTCCAATTAATTTTTATTTACCATTATTTCATTTGCACATTATTATCGAACATCTAAACACGATACACATGAGGTGCACGTCCAATGTAATCATCGAATTGGATACACCCAGGTTTGTGCGTTTAGGGTACAATTTAACGCTACAGTGTATTGAATTATTGTATTGAAAACTCGTAGAACACTAATCGATTTTCGGAACACTGGTTCCATTCACCTATTTATTATATTCTTGGTAAGGGAGGTTGTACCTTTATATTATGTACTATGAAACTTATATGAGAACCTAATTCTACATATAGGTAGTAGCAAAAGTAACAGCAAATAATCATTAAAAATCAATATCAGTGATCTGCAGGCGGATTAGAAAACCCGGTCAAAAATCATACGATGTCGTCCTATGACTCACATAATATGGCACAGACGCAATGAAAATGTGTCGCGTGTCGTCTATAAGCTTATCAACAGAAATCAGGTCACTGTTATTGATAAGACTAAATTCCGCACTATGTTATCAAAATCACACGCTAATCTTACTACGAATCATGGCCGATTACAGGTATTCTAATGATGATTTGGAACATGGCAGGATTTAGGCATGTGGCTTTTTAAACGGTTTTATTAAAACTTAAGCTGTCATTAGGATTTTTTATGAAACAGACAAAGGTTACACTTGATACCCAATTCGATAATTACATTCAAAATGTGCAAAACAACAAACAGTCGGCTGAAAAGCCGATAAAAATAAATACACAAAAATGTCTTTAATTTATCCCGAGATGAGATGCAGATGCTTTTAAATAGGTAACCCGTAAGGTAATAAATTAGATAGAACTGAATATTGGTGACACTTTGCGATGCGATGGACACATTTTATGAAGGTTTACCCTACGCTTAAAATTCTTACTTTGAATTACGCGGTCTTTTTTCGTGTGTTGCCAACGTACTACCATGAAATAATTTGGTAGTAATAAAAAGAAAATGTTGCACTGCATCCCATTTCACAGAAACCGTGTCTTTGATTACTTAAATAAGTACAATAAGATAAAACAAATACAAAAATAAATAGGAATTAAATAAAACCTCTTTTAAGTTTTTATACACTCGTCTTAACATTAAGTAGGTAGGTATTTACCGAACACTGAACGACTTTAGCATTAAAATACTCAACACTTATTACAATATTTTTTTACTGTTTATTAGATTTTTTTATTATCGTCAGAACATACTAACCAACATACAAGGTACATGTCTACGGCTAATAATAACTACATAATATAGTGTACAGATCAATGTTTACATTTTAGTGATTACGAAAACAAAGTAACAATAGTTTAATCTTCGTTAGATTTACTCTTTTATCAATCATGTGCATGAAGGGCATATGAAAAAAAATGTAAGGTGGCAATTTAAAGAAATATTTCATATTTTAAATCTGAGAAGACCGTTAGTTATTTTTTTTCTTTTTTATGAGTTCTGCTGACTTGAGGCTCCTCGTCAGGATGGTATGATGGTAAAGGACGAGTCCTAATACCATGTCAAAATAGATATCTCTGAAGGGTATCAAATAAACGTAGGTACAAGTTTAAAAATATATACGTTAAGTTATAGAGATTGCAATGGAATGTAGGCAATTTTAGGAATTGTTGGTACCTATATGCACAAAAATGATTTGATTTATCATTGCATCATTTAAATATTTTCCTAAATATATAATGAGTACTTTCATCGAAATGATTTATATATATATTACGACGATGCCCCTAACACATAAGACTGATATGAATTTCACACAATTCAGATGTACTCTTTACTCAGTAAAGCTTGCAAGCTTAAAAAATCGATGTGCTGGCAACATTAACCGTGAATAAATACATTTTTTGAGTAATGAATGCATCTGAATACTTATTATTGCTAAGATTTTATAAACAATAGTGCAAGCTATGGAAGTGATAAAGACAACTACAGGCTTGCTGACGATTTAAGCCAACACTCATTAATATCACGCTATTTATACAGTTAGGTTATATTCATTTATATACTTGAAATAATAAAATTTAGAACCATTATTGCACACATTATATATCCTATGATTAGAATGCGAATTTCACTTTCGCACGATATAAACACACCGTGAAACAGAAAAACATTTTGCTATATATTTTTCAAGGTGTCAGTTTTGTAAGTAGTTAACATTTATTTCTTGTCCAACTAACATATATATTTATTTTTACACAGAATGTACTTTCCTATACATAGTGAGTACAACAGACACACTTATAACTTTTCCATTAAACATCAAACTATCAGCAAGCCGACTTTTCAAAGTCCTAACAGGACACATTTCAATTATTTACCCTGGGGTCAACTGTTTTGTACTCAATTTTAGACCTTAACAGCACTTCAATAGAGCTCAAATTACATCGACAGCTTATTACAGTAAGACTAATATATCTACGCGAGAGTAATAATAAAAATGTGCCCAGAAATTAAATGTAAGTATTCTAATAAGAGCATTACCTAGAATATATTTTTTTATATTAAAAAAATACTATGATTTGGGTAAAGCGCTTAAGTCATAGATATAATATTTAACTATTTATTAATACTGAATGTATTAGATCCATAAGGTACATTTTGTGGGTATTGAGAGACAAATATACACTATCTTAGACGAGACAGTAACACTTCTTAGGAGTTATTGAGATTAAAGTTTACATATTCTTAGACTATGTCATTGTAGATACGGTACAGTAGTACACACACAGAGTGATGTTAGGTCTGAAAATATTTTCATAGCAATCAGGTAAAATAGCACACAATCTGGGCACAAAGGGCCCATACATAGTACGTAGTTCGCATTGAAGACCAAAAACATTGAATAAGTTGTATTAAGTGATTCCTTTTTCCAATATCTGCCAAGACATATCCCAAGGTTGACTAAAACTACGCACTTCAGAAGCATTTAATATCTAAATAGTAACAATACATGTACCGAACAAGAAACAACATTATTTCACATAACATGTTACAGTTGTGTTGCAGTAACGCGTTACATATTAAATTAAATAATGACGATATGCTGTTTACGAGTAAATATTAACTAATGTAATTAATATTTCGTCCTAGTTTTAAGATTTTTTTTCAATATATTATTATTCAAGCTTGGTTACTGGTTATATTGTACATTAAACAGAGTGGTTGCTTTGATAAATAATTTAACATGAATTATTGTAATTGAAATAAATGAAAATACAGTTTTATTTTTAACGGTTTCGATTTATGATCAAAAGCACTGACTGCGTATAATTGCAGGATTCCTAGAGAAGTTATATATATATAATATTTTTTTACCTACCTATTTTTCTAAGCAACCACTCTGTCTTCAGGGTTTGCTCTTAAATACATCATAATATTGTAATATCCTATACGACATAGCTAAAATGAGGTATGATTTTGAAACATTCTGATTAGGACAAAATAACATTTTTATTAAAAAAATAAACTTTCAATACAGCTCAAAGACATGGCACGATGATAGTGGAGAAGTAATTTAAAAAATAAATATCACATAAAGGGGGTTTGCGATCTCAAACGACTAGATGACAGCACTTTGTATGTAAGCAACTTTTTTTATTAATTTGAAACATTAAAGGGGCTTATTATTCAGTTATTCAAATATTTTTTTTCGTGATAACGTAGCCTATGAAGCCTCGTTTGTACACAGTCGTCTGAGACCCATCTACAATATGTATAGTATTTTAATATCTGTTTAGAATACATTGTTATTTACATATAATATATGATGTTATATTACATTATATACGTATCGTATCGAATATACCTACAAGCAGGTACTGTGAAGCGATACACGTTTTCATATACTTGAATATATATATAATATTTATGTATATATCATCTGATTACAATGTACATGAACTTTGGTATAATTTTAATGTAATGACTGATTATGGCTACACTTAGTAAATAAATAAAAAAATAAGCTTCACTAAAATAAATGGACATGATTAGCTATCACTCAACAATTAATAATAATCAATTAAGTATATACATACTTTTTGTATGTTCGGAGTTGTTTGGTAGATCTTTGGTTTTTTTGTTGGTAACACTGTGGTTTGTATCGATTGGAATCGACTGGTCTGAATCGTTTGAAGGATATATATTTTTAGTCGATTTTCGGTAGCATTTGTATTTGTAGGTGTGATCCGAGTAACAATAAATCATTGTTACGTCCCAGTCGTGACGTGAGCTTGCAAATAAAACTTGATAAAATCAACCATTCCGATGCCGCGAAACAGCTTAGTAAGTTGGGGCCGTGTAGTCGATGTTTCCTGAAATTTTACAAGACACCATGCTATTATACTATTTTTTTACTTTAAAGTCATTGAAACATAAGGCGGCCACCGTCCCGCATTCTGCGGGACCGTCCCGCAATGCTTGACGAAATCCCGTTTTGAAATTATTAGTAAAATAGTCCCGCAAAACGTTGTATGCGGCCCGCATGTCCCGCATCCTTATTTTTCTTCCACACTTCTACACAACACCCACCTGCGCGCACGCTGAACAGTGCAGGAACACAGATTACCTATAATATAATCTCGTTCTCTTTATTTCTACCTACTGAACTCGTGAGTCCTAATGATTTTGAAAATAAGACATTAGTGCACGCTGTGAAACGATATTGATAGGTTAAATTATAGCTTTTTGCTTACGGTTTTTATTTTATCAGTTCCGTCCGATCATTTTTCAATGCCCCCCTCCCCCCTCTTTTCACGAAAGGTTAAGTCCCGCATTCAGTTTTCGGAAAGTTGGCCGCCTTATTGAAACATGCCGTACAGAATCACAGAACTAAGAATAGGGCTTCATGTAGAAAGTCCCTAGTGGAAGTTAGGTGTGGACTAAGTAAAGAAACGCCGGTCCTATTCTCTGCAATAATAACGTGACCTGTGTGGCGTGTAGGTTTCAGAAAATTACCTGTTCCTTGGCTTTACGAAAACGCTGGCTTTAGGGCAACATCGAGGTAGAGGGCTATGAGAGTGAAGGAATAGAGAGTGCACATGTGGCTAATTACGTGCCTGTGCGCTGTAATATCTCTGCACAGCAGGCTGATCTTGGAACAGCCGCCGTGGCTGAAATTGGTCTCCAATATAGTCTTCAATCGTTTATTATACATAATAGTGTGATAACGTTCCTGTGCCAAAAGTAACCTGTTCCTCACAAAACTGAGGAGGCTGGCTCATGGTCAGCCTCGCTAGGTTCTTGGATAGGGGCTACCATAAGTTGGTAACTGACCTGTGCCATGGTTCTGCGAGAAGGGCGGCTCGCTGTAGGCGGGCTCGGGGTCGGGCGCGGCGGGGTAGGCGGGGAAGGCGCCGGGGCTGCCCACTGCGCCCTCCACCTCGTATGCCGGCGCGAACGCTGCGTCAGCGCCTACACGGAACCGCTGGAACGCGAAGAATGCGCACGCCACCTGGAAACCATGATAAGGAAATATGATACCAACCTAGCACATCATAAGCATCTTTTATTTAAACGTTTGAAGGTAAAGACTACATAAGACAGTTTTCCCAATGAATACGCCCTTCTCAAGATCCTATGTGCTATTGCTGGGAAGAAGTGGAGCAACCATGGAAATGTCAAGAAACTCCCCAGCAACACATCATGTCTTAACTATATCATGTATTAGTATTATTAGTCTCGTATTTGAAACTAGAGATGTCACCTCGGTTTAGGTGAGAAAGCCTGTATGTTAAATAGCTCCCTTACATACTTTTAATTAAGTTTATGTTTCTGATAATGTGTCTTGTCTCTTCGGTCGGTAGTTGGTATTAGCACGCAAAGGTGTGGAGAAAACAACAAGGTTTAAGTTTATGTTTCTGATAATATGTCTTGTCTCTTCGGTCGGTAGTTGGTATTAGCACGCAAAGGTGTGGAGAAAACAACAAGGTTTAAGTTTATGTTTCTGATAATATGTCTTGTCTCTTCGTCGGTAGTTGGTATTAGCACGCAAAGGTGTGGAGAAAACTACAAGGTTTAAGTTTATGTTTCTGATAATATGTCTTGTCTCTTCGGTCGGTAGTTGGTATTAGCACGCAAAGGTGTGGAGAAAACAACAAGGTTTAAGTTTATGTTTCTGATAATATGTCTTGTCTCTTCGTCGGTAGTTGGTATTAGCACGCAAAGGTGTGGAGAAAACAACAAGGTTTAAGTTTATGTTTCTGATAATATGTCTTGTCTCTTCGTCGGTAGTTGGTATTAGCACGCAAAGGTGTGGAGAAAACAACAAGGTTTAAGTTTATGTTTCTGATAATATGTCTTGTCTCTTCGTCGGTAGTTGGTATTAGCACGCAAAGGTGTGGAGAAAACAACAAGGTTTAAGTTTATGTTTCTGATAATATGTCTTGTCTCTTCGTCGGTAGTTGGTATTAGCACGCAAAGGTGTGGAGAAAACTACAAGGTTTAAGTTTATGTTTCTGATAATATGTCTTGTCTCTTCGGTCGGTAGTTGGTATTAGCACGCAAAGGTGTGGAGAAAACAACAAGGTTTAAGTTTATGTTTCTGATAATATGTCTTGTCTCTTCGTCGGTAGTTGGTATTAGCACGCAAAGGTATCAAGAAAACAACAAGACTCTCAAGAATGTTTCCTCATTCCTCTATAAACTTATGCTTCTAAACTCTTTACACTAAACCATTACTCACCCAAGCAAAGATGGAGAAGAAGCAGAAAGCAATAGCACCCTGCATGTTGTTAGCTGTGCCGACGGGAGGGTTGTCAGTCTTGCCCCACGCGTTGGACAAGTAGCAGAAACCGACGAAGTACAGGAACGCCCAGAACGCTGGAAATTAATGGAAGGATCGTTCATTTTTGTTTTAAAACGTACCTACTAAAAGAAAGGTACATAGTTTCTTTTTACTTCATACGAGTCTTTTCTCTGAGGCGTAGTCTCTTCGGGGTATTAATGGCAGAAGTCCTTGCAAACTTTTAAGTAACCTAGGAATACTTAAAATGTTATGTGACATCATATAAAGTAGGTAGTTAAATAGAACCTAATGTCGTGAAATGAGACAATTAAATAAACACATAAACAAATGACGTAGGTACGTATCGTGACAATACGCCTTAATATGAACGTAATAAATTATTTTTATTGCTGTTTACTGAAAACTACTACATTTTCCTGTAAAAATTACAAAGAATTACATTATTTTAGTTGTGACTATAAACGTTGGTCACATTTTTTATTAAGTTCGTACATAATATTTGAGTGTGTTTGTTCCACGGAGAACTTTACTTACGCCGTTTGTTCTCATCGCCTACAATTTCAACTCGTCAGAAAATTTTCATAAATGCGCAAACAAAGTGACTTTCCCTGTAAGGTGGGCACAATCGCCCTCGTAAACGTGGATCCGTTTTCACACGATAAGTAACAAATTAGGGTGAATTTTACGATCTATAAAATTTTACACCCACTGAGAGTGAACGCTGTCCGATCGATGCGCGCTAAGAATTACGTTGTTCGAGTAATAAAGATTGAATGACTAGACATTAATGGGAGTACTTAAAAAAATATGGACGCATCTTACTTTTATTTTATGGTTTGTAATTAATATAGGAAGATAACGAATAAGTACATAATCTCTGAAGATGAAATTAAGCTTTGTTTATGTGTTAAGGGGTAACATTTGTCTTGCACTGTTGACTCGTAAGTGCTCCCTTGGCCATTGTTAATTCTAGATTGTTCTTTTAACAGCGGGGGTTAATTAGTTGACTTCATTAAAACATTTCACATTCTGCGTCGGGGGTTGAAAAGAGTAAAAATTGCCAAGACACCTCCTAGCTATACTAAATAAATAAATACTAAATGTATTTACTGAAGTCTAGACGCTACCTATTCTTTTCTACTAGCATTAGTTTCAATTTCACGTTTATCTTAATTGTCCGTAAGAGATTCAGAGTTTACGCCCCAGATAAAAAGTCCACGAGGCTTTTTTTATAACAATTACGTAGCCTAGTTTGCCTTTCAAGAAGGAATAGAATTCTCGCTTAAGTACTTACTTAGCAGATATTTAATGTTTTTCAAACTACAACTGCCAGGTGCTATAAAGAAAGTTAAACAAAATATTATAACAGCTCACGCTTTAACACAATGTTATTTTATGATTTGGAATTAATCTATTATGGAAGTCTTTCACTAGAATTTTTCAAAGTGGCGTGCAGAGGAGGTAATCTGCAGGAAACAGGTTTGGCTGAGAAACATCAGAAAATGGACAAGAATCTCGTACATGCCTTAACATTTTCGCCTCGCACAGGACCGCTAGAAATATGCGGACCTGACTGCCAACCAGTCTGCAGTACTTTAAGAAGACGAACCTGTTTCATGTATTCACTTTATTTGTAATAATTACTCTTTAAGGCTGCAAAAAATTGTGTTGCAGAATGTTAGGAATTGAAACGCAAACGTTCTATTGCAAACTTTCTCTCCTGTAGTACTCCTACTCTTTTGTCTTCACGCTGAAACTCGTGTATCACTTAGATAAATACCATCATATGCAGTTGGTACCTCTAGCTGCAATTACACGAGCGCATCATGGCAGTCTCTTGACCCCTGACCGGCATGCAGTATACATATAAATCTGCCCGCCATTGATGAGGGCAATTAATTTGACCTCAAATTCAATTTAGATCCTCACAAGTTTATTGACTTATAGTCTTGAAAGTCGTTTTCGTGAGGTTTTGGGAAAACCTCTGGATACTTTAAGGTCTAATATGTATCTGGTCTATCTTGCCTTCTCCCCGATTAGTTTCGAACTAGTGGAAGTGACTGCCTCTCTGACTCCCTCAACCTATTTACTAGGGCAATCCCATTCTCTTTGGTAAGACTGATTGTCAGGCTTAGGTAAGTAGGGTGAATAAATCTCGACTTTAAACTTCATGTAGCACATTTCAAGTAGTGCAATTATGTAGGTAGTAAAGGCGGAACGTTTTCAACTTGATGACTGCTATGCTTTGTAGTTTTGTAGTAGTAATTAGTACTCCTCGTGTAGGTTAATTATGAGAAGGCTTATTATGAACTGTAACTGTATAAAAGCTAAAAAGAATGGGTATTATGTCCACGCATGTCTATAATTATAAGTTAAGTACTTTACATTAGGTAATATGTTTTTGCCCTTTATGGACGTTTAACACATTTTTTCTTAATGAAATATTTCAATGATGACTGAATGTATGAAACGCGTCCCATTAATCCACATCTAAGAATTACCTCATCTTCAATTTGGTTTGCTCAGATCAAAGAAATTTGGTTTGGAGTCTTCGCTATCTTTGAAAACTCAAACGAAACCAAACTATAAACCATACATTCCAAATTCAAACCACAAAAAAAAAAACAACTCACCAGAGAATCCCATATCAGCCAGTACGTAATGCTTCCTAGTTTTGACAGATGACATTTGTTCAAAGAGGTATTCTCCCGCGATGAAACCTATGGAGGCTACGAAAGCGATGACGGAGATGCCGACGCCATAGTTGCAGGCATTCGTATCGTTGTTGTAGACGCAGTATTCTTTGCCGTCGTCGGCTGTGCGCCAGCCCTTGGCTGATATGCAGCCCATTACGATGACGCTGAATAGCTGGGGAAGAAAGAGGGTTTGCTTTTAGAGCAAGTTAGGGAAATTGAGGGATCTGGTAAATATGTGACGTAATTTCAAATGTTGACTCAAGAGATGCTTATCTATTGTAGGAAATACCGCAATAGGTAATTTTAGTAGGTAATATTTTAATCGACCTACTTAACTAATGGAAGGTTTTTTTGTGTACTGGGCGCGTAGAGTGTACTTTTGCGTCTTGACTATTTCTTAAGTCACACGGATGTTTTTCTTGAAATAAAGTTGGGAAGACTAGTTATCCATTATGCCTTGGACGGTGGACCGCCTATAAACCGTAATTATTATCGCTACGAGGAAATGTCATCGTAATGGCATAAACATCAATACTCCATATTTGGATTAGACTGACTTAACATATACTTAAACAGGAGAACTCTAATTACTATTTAAGCACCAACTCCAAATAAGGACCAGTAGTCTATTATTTCATGCTAGGAAAAATCTTATTTATGTAATTTCTAGCGTTCCATTACTGACAACTAACGCTCTTTTCAATTCATGCTGCATTCGATTTGATGTTCCAACTACTTAATAGAGTGCATCACTCTATACTATACTTTACAAATACTTCGCAAGTCGCATGGTCTAGTTTCCTGACCTAATTCAACATGGATCATCAATAATTAACATTAGACAATATGTCGTTAAACCATTGTTAAGTCATAGTTAAGCTCAAACAAAAATCTATTTTTACGTAGGTATAGCTCATCATCCTTCTGCCCTTGTCCCAATTTTTTTATTTGGGGTCGGCGAAACATGTTTTCTTTTTCCATACTCTTCTGTCTGCCATCATCTCACAAGTAACATTCTTTCTAGCCATGTCGACTTTCACACGATCCATCCATCGTTTCTTTAGTCGTCCCCTTCATCTATATCCATCCACATTCATTTAGTACAAAGTTGCAGTGCGTAAATAAAACCTATTTTTACGGTGTTTGATACGACCTTTATTGATCACAAAGCCTTGACCTCAAACAAATAGTATTTCAATATTATACTATCCTTACTCAGCTGTCAATTACCCATCTGATAATATCGTGGTGACATTAAAATACCATTTGAATATTAGACCTCTTTTCGGAACTTTCGTTTTATTGGAACTTTATTTTCGTAAATGTAATGCTATGGAAAATTTATCAGGGTGTAACAGGATGATTAGTGTTTTTTTCAGGGTTAAACTGTATTTTTATATGTGTGTTTATTTTTTGATAGTAGGTAGGTAAATGCGGTCTGTGTAAGATACCAGTTAGTGGGTACTTTAGAGCATACCTAATGCTCTATTTTTAAAGACGCGATGAAAGAATTTTCTACAGACTACTTATTTAGAGTAACCTTGTTAAAGATAGCCAATCTTTCTACCGGATTAATAATGATCCGATGTGACCCAGTTGTAAAGTCTATAAATATTTTATGAGTAAATTTAAAAGCAGCACCATGCAATCAATGCAGCGTGCAGCGTTACACAAGTTTCAATTACTACTATCAATATGCACAGATTGTGAATAATTGTCTATTCTAGGTTACATAGCTCTTTACTTAACCCAAGGCCAGTCACATGCTATATAGTAGAACCTACATGCTGCGTTTCAAAAAGGCTCACAGAAAAAAAATAAAGATATTCGTAATTCGAATGTGCGTAATTCGAAAAACAAATTCGATTTGTGGAGAGATGCAATGACATACTTTCACCGATCAATTCAATTTTAATTATGTTTATGTCAACGTAAAGTTAGAAATAGGAAAACCACATAAACATCGATTTTAACAAATTAAGGCAAGTACATGGTTCTAACTTTAATCAGTTTTGATTTTAATAATGTTTTTATTAGAATTAAGAACGCTGACGTAACTCGATCTTTCTGTATTGGAAAAGCACTGTTTCGTCGCATTACATGATGTGAGTGGGTTGCATGTAAAGTATCTTACCCAACAGACCGCCCTCACGATCACGGGAGGTCTCTGGATGAATTGCTGGGGATCGAAGGCTCCCCCAGCCTTGCCGCCGCCGTACGCCCCGCTCGTATCCATTTCACCACTTTACAATGAAAATTATGCTACTTGAAGCACCGACGTTAACTATCTATCCATACACGGCTCAATAAGTATTCAACCTCTGTAACTTCGAATAGCCAATTCGTGTTATCGATCGCGCAGACCAAATTCACAGATGACAACAGGGAAATCTGACATTTGGGCGTTCTCTACGGCCGGCGTGCGCATCGATTTGCTGAAGCGCGCTCTGATTGGTCGAAACGTTGCGACACGAGTGGACTCGCCAATGAGCTTCGGGAAAACTCGGCTTTCAGGAAAATGTGCCACAGACATAAGAAAACTGGCTGTCAACTTAAATACCTATATATAATAATATTGGCATTCTATTTATTTTATGTACAGTTCTTATTGCATTTACATGTTTATTGTATTATGCAAATAGGTTTTACTATTTACCATTTTATGAATAGAGAATGCTTAAGGTAGCTTTATGCAGTGGCAATTGTAAGGAAACTCTTTTGTTTTGGCTAAGTAGGTTAGGGATGGCGCGTCGCACATAACTTCCTGTTTTTGAGGAAAGCGGAAATGAACTCTTGAATATGGCGCGCTAATTTTATATTTATGTAGGTCTCACATTGTTTGCCATTGATAAGATAATGCTTTCAGTGCTAATAATGGGAAATGACACCTAATTAATAATGTGATAACGTTTTTATACGTTGATTTATTGTGGCTACTATGTATGTGGAAAACGAACTATGTTTTCATGTCAATGCAACAGAATTCCTTACATTCCATAAAAAGAGATCATAACTTTTCTAAATTCATAATAGTGTTCAAGAGCCTTATTTATGGTATCATTCAACAGACCATCCATTCATAGGTATTTCAGTTTGAGAAGAGTTGCTTTAGGATTAAAGTTTAGAAGATTTGGATTACTTCGGGAATTTTACCCATTATATGAAGGCTCGTTTCATGTAGGTTCGATAAATAAAACTACGTTAATTAATTTCAGTGACTGATAAATATAAGGGGAAAAGAAAAACTCACTTAAGATATTACAAATATATTTATTGAAATAAGAAACGAACTAAATGAGGATCATAAGCTGTTCAATAATATTAAATTACATTTTTAAACAATTTCTGATTATTAATTAAGATAAGTATAAAATTGCTTTCATTTGCCGCCACTCGAAAACAAATAAAATTTTGACTAGTTCATAGAACATTACTTAACTATAAGTAAATTAAAGTAAAATATAGTTTGAAGGGTAAATTATTTTGCTTTATTTTTCTAGCACCTTACAAAAGTACAATATACCTCAATGTTACAAAGAAGAGTGGCGGCCAAAATTGTTTTTATAATAGTATTAACATGTAGGTATACAAAAAGTTTACATTTGAGAGTGAATATCAATGAAAACTGTATAGAAACACTGATTTCTATCAAGATATTTACAAAGTTAAGCTTAATTATACTGTTCTACGTTTAATAAGATGTTATGTTTTTAATTACATTCGGTTAGTAACGGGTTTTTTAAGTTATGATTTATTATGGGCGTTATTTTGAAAACAATGTTAGGTAAAATTGCAAGCCAGTTATTAAATTAAAATAATTTAAGTATACAATTAATCCTAATTTAATTAAATATTTCCCACTGGTATTAATTTTTTTAACAGTAATTAAATAGAAAGTAAGTAGGTAAATAACATAGGTAGTAATTTTGTTGTTGTTGTCTATGGGCACGTACATTTTACATAACATTGCCATCACAAAAAATAGTTGTATACTTTATGGCCGCTTGATATCACGTTGTAAGTGGACATGCGTTGGAAAATAAAAAAATAAATCAGAGACCACATTTTGTGAATTTTATTCAGATGTAAATAATATCAAGTATCAAAGGGATATTTTTCATGTAATTATTTAACATCTTCAATATTTTTAGCGAGGGCGATTCTGTGTTCCTTTGCAAGCAGGGTGAAAGTGTTGCCAAGCGTTTAAATGGAGGAATATTAAGTAGAAGCATAACTTTGTATTGTTTCCGATGATGGGGCAAACGCCATGTCCTTAATGCGTTACAAGAATGTTAACATACAAGTTCTATGAGGTCTATAGCTAACTTTATAATTGTCTATAATACATTAATATGTAAACCCTAGTTTTTCACACTATCACTAGACTAATGTTCTGTATAAATTCTAGCTACATTAATCTCTACATCATAATCAGATAATCTACAATTATTGTACATGAAAAACTAACTACTGGGATATATTTTATCTATGACATAATTTAAGTAAAACAATATTTACAAAAATAGCCATTTTTGTCTGATTTTTGGATCCGACTAACATCTAATTCCTTTACTATCCCAATAAAAACACTCAATTTTAATATTACAAGGAACTAATTATTTGTAATAACAAAATTACACAGCTCACTAATTAAATAACAGAGGGTATTAGCAAACTAGGTATATGTTTAAATTACAAGTATGTATAAAATGTACTACGTCGGTACAAAATGCTACAAAACTATTATATAGTACGTACATTATCCGTTTGTAGGAATAGTTTGATGGCAAGTGACGAATATATGCTTCTGTGTAGCTCAGCTATGGAATGGTCACACGCAGAAGCGTCGGTAGTCATATACTTTAGTCACATTACGGTTCAGGGAAGTTCAATCCCCTAGTAATCAAATATCAAAGTAACATCACATTCTACTATAGTCAGTCCTTTGACATAGAGGTAAATATAATTATGCAATGGAAGAAATGCTTACACAGCTCGGCTTTGATTGTATATTTTGTATAAAAACTCATTTGTTTCAAATCGAATAGTTTTCAATAAAACGCTCCAATCATTATTCAGAATTCATAATCGTCATAACAATGCAATATGATGTACACAAAAAGTGTTTATCATATTGCTAGACTCCTAAATCAATGTTGCCTACAGCATCGCGTTACAAAAATGTCAGCACACCATAAAATTACTGGAAGTCTTTGCCGAGTCCAATTCTTTGGAATTTTTGACAAGTTTATTTAAAAAAAAAAGAAATGTATTCGAGTACAAATATTTTAGTCTATGGATTTTAGGAATCTGTGAGTCCTTGGCGCTTTTCTTCTTCCAACATGGCGTCGAGTTCGTCGGTGAGGTTGGCGAGCATGTTGCCGATGTCGTTGAGCACGTCGACGGGCTCGGGCTTGTCGTCAGTGTCGGGCTTGTGCTCGGGCCGCGGCGGCAGGCCGGCCAGCCCGATGCCGGCGCGGCCATAGTCTACCGTATGCGGCCTCCCGCCTATTTGGCCGCGGTTTTGCTTTATGGTCCCGGCGTTTTCGTTTGCAAATGGAATGCTGTCCGATTCCGTGCTGGAGCTTGACTGTAAAGAAAGAAATGGTCAACGTTAGTGGGAACTTTCTTTTTGCAGTTGCTCGGGGTTCAGGTTAGGTAGTGACTTATTTTTTTCTGGATCCTGTAGGTAAAACTCTAATTAAGAGAAGTCTTAATAAGTTGCTCGAAATGGCAGGAAAATAATGATTGTGCTCTTCATCAGATATTGAAAATGCTAAAAGGAGAACTAAGCTTTAGTAATGTTGGAAATTTATTTGTTAACCTATCATTAAAGAGGTGACAATTACCTTAAAGCTAGCATCAGATCCAGTGCGCAGCTTGTCGTCGTCGTACCGCCGCGGCGGCGAGGCGGGCGCGGGCGGCGGCGGCAGCAGCCCCGTGCTGTCCAGCGACACCGACAGCGAGTCCGAGCTCGGGTACGCCGGCAGCGACAGCGGCAACGACTTCTCGGGATGAATCTCCACCGTCGTCTGCCCGAAGCGAGAGAACGGCGCGTACTGAGAGCTCTGACGCTTCGGCGGCTCGGGAGGTGGCTTCCGAGCCACGTGCGGACTGGCGCCGTACGCCACGCGCTGCAAACGCGCAGAGTACGCCAGCTCGTCGTACGCGTACTGTGGCGTAGCGGCTATCTTAGCCACAGGCCGCGGCCGCACCAGCCCCCTCGGTCGAGGCAAAGTCCCCCCGCCCTCATAGCCCCCGTCGTTAGTGGGAGTGATGTCGCCGTCGTCGTATGAGCGTCGCCACTGGCCGCCGCCGTAGTAGAACCCGGCTTCAGGCGAGAACGTCGTATGCGATGCTCTTTCCGAAGGGTCCTCTAGACTTTCTAGCGATTTCCCGCGCGGATGACGTATCTGTTGGCGTTTGTTAACAGTTTTAAATCTATTCTGGTTGTAAAAAAATGTGAAATTCCATTTTGATAGTTAATTTACATATAAAATTGTCAAAGAACATTTACAACAACGGCATCAACTTATTGAACAATTCATGTTAATGTCGCTCCTCTTACCATGCTGTCTGTTTAAGATTTTGTCTCGTCAATCATTAATAATTAATAATGAAAATATTTTTATTGTTGTTAGCATTATTAAAACCATGCGCGATTAGTATAATATTAGAATTAATTCATATAATAATAATTAAAAGTAAAGTGAAACAGCTAACTACCGTGCAGGATAGATCAATCACAGCGGTTTCTACGGTACTGGGGAGAGAGGCATAAACTGGTACAAAATAATCACACACATGGAAAACACTGCGTTCACTATACGATCATTGTGCACATACAAGCCGGGTGCCGGTGCTGAGAACAAACTGACAAGACCTGTGCCAATGCGGTTGTCTCATACCTGAATGGGGACCAAGTCTGTGGCACAAAGGGGCGTCGCTATGGCGTCAAAGTTTAGGTCGGGGGGTTTATGGTAACTCCGCTGTCGCTCCCAAGGCTGGTAATGTAGCTCCCGAGGATATAAATCCTTTAGCCGATTATGTCCAAGGTGCGGTTTGTGTTTGGAAAAAGAAAAGAAAACAAAACATTCACATGCTGCTTCGGGCTAGTGGTATGAGGTGGATGCAGCGGATGGACGTGTATGCTGGCGGATACAACCCTGCGACTCACTCATATACTAAGAAGATATGCCGGCCGGCTAGAAGGTAATATAAGGAAAACATTTTCTTCCGAAACTGTTCACTTTATTGTTAATGTTACATTTTAGTAGTTAAATGCAGAAATAAATATAAATAATGATGGAGGATATAAAATGTTCGCAGGACTGTTGGACATCCGACCAGCGAAGGCGATGGCGATGGACGAACACCTAATATCTAAGCGAAATTATATTACGACGTTTCTGAACGCATTGGGGAAAAATCACAAAATTGAACACGACACACATTTATTATATATTGTTATTAAATAAATTGATAATAGGTATATATTTCCCATAATGTGTCAGCTTTCGGCTCAGCAAAGCTTTGCAGCCATTTCTGTGCTAGGGTCACACAATATGGATCTAACAACGAAAGCCTATGTCGGCTTAACAGATATAATGATTTAATTAGTTAAAATAAAGAAAATATATTGAAGCTATTAAAACGCTTTTTGTTAAATTAACGCAGTTAGTATAAAAAGAATAAGAGTATTAGACTTTTTATTAAAATAGCATCGGTTCTGTTAGATTTGGCGGCAAAAAATCAAGATGGCCGATGTATGAAATGAGATGTAATGTGATGTGAAAAAAAATATGAAATCATAAAAAATAAAAATTATGACAAAATAATAATAAACAATATTGATTTGGAGTGATGCTTTGAAAATTATCTTTTGTTTGACAGAATAGAAATCTAATTTGCTCTCTATTACACGGTCTATTAGAATATTATGAGAGCGGATTTTCATAAATCATTGTATTTTTTTTCTTTATTTTATCCGCTGTCATAAAGGCTGTTTTCATAGCAGACTGTATTTAATTTGAAGCAATTTATTTTCATTTTTTATTTACCATAGACAACTTTTTTTTTCTTTTTGTACAGTCGGCTACAAAAAAGGCCGTCATCTATCAAGAGTCTAAATTCTAAAACATCACTACAAACACAATGACATTAATATTACAAATGTCTTGGTACTGACCTGTCCCGGTTGTATTCTCGTAAAGTCCAAGGACCCTTGGTTGCTAATGCTTCTCTTGCCTGCTCTAATGTCTTTCACTCTTTTGATAGCAAGGAGGATTTTCTTTTGATGGCCCAAACGGACTATGCCCATATCTTCTAGATCCTGGAAAAGTCATAGAGATTTGTTAGAAACGCTTTTGAAGATCTTCTAGATAACATTTTCAAGTCAAAGTTACAATATATTATAAAGTCTCTCAAAAAGAAACAATCAGAGTTAGAGAGAAAAGTTAGAGTATCACTAAATAAAGTATAGTGTAAATTCACTATATGAAATAATATCAGTAAGAATTCAAGGAATGCAAGGAGGATAAACAATGTAACTGACCAATGGCCATTGCTTTAAAAACAGGAATTACCGAATGGAATTTGGATTAAAAATTAAATTAAATAAAGTTGATTAAAATGATGTAACTGAGGTATAAAGAAACTATCTTGAACATTGTGATTCCGTTGTTATTTTTCTCAAAAACTTTTGGAAAAGGTGGAGTAAGATATGCTTACCTCCCAAGCTAGTTGCGTGACGTCATGCACGGTGCGGTATCCCTGCGCCACCAGCGCCGGCCCGTACTCCTCCAGCCGGAGCAGGCGTAACCATTCCTCTAACGAGCCCTGGAATTGGAAGACACGGTTTAATAATTTGGGCAATGTTTAAAGACTTGAATGCGGTTGTTACAAGAACTTCTTGCCGGATAAGAAACCTAGTCATGTTATGTACCCACTCATGTAGATATGTACTCATGTCATTGCAAATACACGCACTATTTATAGATATGTTCCTACAATAGAGATGGTTGAATGGAGAGGTCCTCTCAGAAATTTGAATCAGAATTGGGTTATCTTACACCAAAACCTTATTTTAAGGGAGATGGTCAGACAGAGAGACATGGTCAGATAGTACCACAGTTACGTTAAGTTTATTCATTATTTTGATAAGCTTCACAAACTGAGAGTTCAAACTCAACTACAATGCTTTGGGTGAGCAATGCCTCATTTGCTTTTTTACGTGTTTCGTATCCTAAAAACCAATACATACCGGTATATAATCAGGCAGGTTATCAGGTACATTCAAATTGGCCAGTTCCGCCTTTAACCTCTTGCGATGGTTTGGCTTTTTGATCCCCACAGCCGTTAAGTCTTCGGGAGTCATCCGTGTGACTGTGGGCAGGTCGTACCCGGCCTCAATGAAGAGACGGGCGTACTCCTCCATTTGGAGATCTGCTAGGCACGCGTGGATTATGTCTGTGTCCTGAAATACCAGCGGAAAATTTCGTGTTAAGTTGGAATTTATTTTTGTGATCTGTTTTAGTCTCTCTGAACTAAATTTGAAGGCTTTAATGTTCTTTAATTTAAGATCAGTTTTTTTGCTCCCACTTTTGAGTTTCACCTTCAGTATATGAAGTTGTGGTTACTGTTAATGCTGAAGTAAAGTATCTGAGTGTGCTGATTAACTTAAAGTTAGATAGATAGATATACATATTCTTTTTTATGTACACCAATTTCAATTACAAAAGAAACTAAAAATATTAAAAAGTTTAGGTGGTCGGTCTTATCGCTATAGCGATCTTTCACGGACATCCTTTGGTTAGATTGAGACGACAGAAAGTAACCAGATAGCACACGATTTACAATTAAACAAAAAAGTCTTGTCCCTGATAAAATTTTCACAAACTCACCGGAAGACCCTGCGCAATCATAGCTCTGACCCTATCAGCGAGATCCCCGCAGTGACACGCGGCGTGGTGATGGTGGGGCATGCGGCCCGAAGCCCGCCCGCTGTCCAGCGACGCGGACGAGTGGCGGGACCCCGAGCCGGCCGAGCCTGACGACGAGCCGGGGCTGTCGCGACCGGGGCTCTGGAATGTGACGTGGAGATTAGTAAATTGGTGAAGAAGATGGAATGGTGATATAGGTGAGTAGATGATGGATTACTTGGCTTTTCTTTGGCAAAGTAATAGTTACTTCTGGTGGAATTCATTTATTTTACTTTAAATATTTACAATTTACATATGAAACATCTATTTAACATTATTATACTTACAAAAAGATTTTTTAATTTGATAAAAAAACTCCTCATTTTGGTAGGATAATAAAGATGATGGAGTAAGGTGAACATTTTTAATAGGGAAAGGCCTGCTAATTTAGTTACTTTTGTCACAGACGTTTTGAATTCACACGGCAAATAAAGTGGCTTGGTTAGTATCTGGCATAACCTATTCTATTAAATTATATAATTCTATTGTGATATGAAATTGATTTTGGGTGAAGATTTAAAAAACCTAGACTTCAGGATAACAATGTATTCTTACCAAACTAAAAAAAGTTACAATAGTCAAAAGCTCCCATACCTGTGTCATATCAATCCCCTGATCATCACTCAAGGCTAGCTGATGATGGTAATACACGGCAGCCTTGTGCGTGAGCGGCTGCGCGGGCGGCGGGAAGGTGAAGGTGCCGCCGCCCGCCGGACTCTTGCCGAGGCTGCCGCTCGCGCCCGACACGCCGGACACGCCCGACACCGTGCTGCCGTAGTCTGAGTGGTCATCTGGAATAGTGATAGTGAAAAAGTTAGGATTTGATTTTCTTTCTGATTCGTGGTCAATGATTAATGGTTCTTCAGTATCGTCTACATATTGTATATCATGAAGTGTTGTCTTTCTAATTTATTGTCAATGAATCTAAATTCTCGGGACCTATGAAGTGAGGAAAAAGGCTCTATGGTTCTGCCATATCATCCATAGATGATGCTAGAGTTAGAATATATGTGATCACGAGGGTAGGTATATAAGAAGCTGCGAGATTGCTCGAAAGAGTTACCCCGGCCCTGGTACATATTGGGCTTACGAAGGAACATACGGGTTTTAGTTAGTAAGATTCTGACTCTCCCTCACGCTGCCAACCCACAGCAGAAGGGGTCATTTGATGATTTCCCATAACAAAGCGTATATATAAGTAGCAGATAGGTACAGCAGACAATCATTCCTTGAATCGTACTGTGATCGATCATGTTGGTCAAGATTATATAATCTATGATGTCTAACCTCTGGTATGTGACGGCGTATCAGGCGGCTGTGGGTACGGCTGTTCCTCGCAGGAGGCGTACCCTTGCGAGCCGAAGCTAGAGCCCGAGTGTCGGTGCTGTGGAGTCCCGAAGGCGTCCCCGGGCACTGCTGGCGGCGGCACTCGCTTCGCGGTCGCCGTCTTGCCGGCGCCGCTCCCGCCGCGAGACATCCCGCCCACTGAAGAAAGGAGGATCGAAATTAGTGGAACTGTCGTTGGTCTTAAGTAGTTGTAAGGGTTTGTGGAATAAGGTTGAAAAAGCTAAAGACTCATTTTAGTAATATAAAGTAGGTACCTAATCGTTTACAAGAGGTACAGGTGTGTTTTTCTCATCAGTAGATAAAATACCCTTAGGGCGGGGACAGTGTCTATTAAATTAAATCCAAAATACTATTTCATTTAACTTTACCTCACTTTGTTTGTTAAACCTTTGTACAATGTTTGCACAGAACGAAATCTCATCTCTCAAATAAAGGGTTCGCCTTTAGACCCTTAAAACCCAATATAATGAATACGCAAAGGAACCCAAAGGGATGTAAGTGAAATAAATGAAACGCTTCAAAGAGTTCAAACGCTGTTATCAGGCTTGAACACGACGTAACCGCAATCTCGTAATGAGAAGCTCCCCCCACTCCGCCGCTGTAAGCTGATAAGCCGTGGAGGGGATGGCTTCGTAATAAGGTAAAAACGTCATCAATCATGTTTGGGCCATCGCGGAGATCGGACGGCCCGGATCGGATCGACCGCCTAATTGCTTGTTTCGAATCGATAACGTTAACTAATGGGTGGGAAAAATCGACATGGAATTAATTGCGATGCAAACCCCTGATAGGAAACCGCAGCGAATTTATGCGAAAATTGAGTTTTTAAAAACAATTTCTTCCTTGAATAATAAGGTTGGTGTTGATGAAAACACTTTTTGTTTTGTAAACAGTTAGTTAATTACATCTTTGTTGATTGGCAGGCACATCGATCATACGATAATTTAACGCGGTTGTTTTGAAAAGAAAGCAAAATGGAGTATGTTCTCAGACCATGTTCAGATGCTTTTAATAGCGTAAATATAATATTTTATCCCCCGCCATCCTTTGGTAATAAAAGTTATAGCTTCAATTACACGCACGCTATATTGGAATATTAAAGGTTCAATCAAGAAATAAATAAAACATATTGGAACATTCAGCACCGTGCGAAATTGCTAAAGATTAAAAAATGTTCAAGTTTAGAGAAACTTTTCTTTTAACTTATTTGGTCAACTGTAATTTGTTGAGCATAAAATAATGCTACCTTTAATATAGCTTTCTCAATTTACCATTGGTAAAGGTACATGGCAGTACACATAAAAGTTCGCAAAAAACGCGCAGCTTTATTACATTTTTATCTCGTTTATTTTTCCTGAAGCAATAAAACACGAATTAAAGAGACTTAACTACTCAAAACTTAAGTAAAGAATCTTAGATAATGATCCGGAGGCCTGGCTGGTAATCCCGTAAGCATTGCCACCCACTTTACGTTTTATTACCCTGTCATTACATTGGCTTGTGGTGGATTACCCACCTGGCCGGCTTAAACTTTGATTGATCATTTAGACGTCTCGAATCAAAAATAAGTGTGCTTTTTGTACCTTGCTATTTGACGGAACCAAATCTGAATGTCTTTATCTTTATCTAAAGCCTTTATCGATCAAGTCTACTTTGTTGATATACCGATTGTGCAAAGCTTATTAAAGGTAGGTAAGCGATTAAAGGTCCTCGAAAATGGTCGGTTTATACCTGATTTTATAACCGTTTGAGCGAACGACCAATGGCGAAATTGTCAAGTCCTGTATGGACGTTATTGTAATTTTATAGAGGTAAATTATAAAGTAAAAATAAACGCGAGAGACCGAGGTGCTCATTAAATTAAGCCTACCATTACGTTTAATTAAATTGACAGCAACTTTCTTATAATTATTAAAGACAAGTTAATAAAGAAAGGGTCTATAAAATTTGATCATTATGTTTACAAGATTATTAGTTTAATAATTGACATACAAACAGATATGAGCAAGGCAGTAAATAGTAGTTATCAGGCTATCGGGGCAATAGCTCCTCAACACGGAGCTACAATAATTGCCAATAAGCAAAACGGTAGCACTTCTGTCTTGTAATAAATAAGTGTGTATCTGCTAATTCCCGACGATTAAGCCAGTGATTAAGCCACTATTGCCAGCTAGGACAACGTCGTTATGCGATTGGTTTATAGATCTCCATTTTGATGTACACCTTATGTGCTTACCTTAAGTGTTAAAGTATCAAGAAGAGGCTGTCGGACTGTAACACGCAACTGACGCCATCTAGTAACGTCGTATGGAATTAATTAGACGTATCTGCGGAATCAAGCGAGTCGCTAATGTTGGTATCTATTGACATACGCAACCGAGCCGACATTATGAACAATTATGCGGCGCCGACATCAATGCGCTGTTTATTTTTAGAAGCCCATATTAGTTATATGGCCGCATGCCTGCCAATGAAGGATAATTTTAAAGGCCCGATGAGTTTGATAAGCTTAGTCGTAAACACGATAAGTTAGGCATGCAATAAACAGAATAAAACAGAAAATTACCATTCGCAGGTTTCTCACGGGAAATTGAAACGAATAGTACATATTTAGAGTCATAAAATTCAAAACTTGATAGGATCGATTGTAGGTTATTAATAGATATTTATTGGGAGTCAATACAGTTTCAGTCAGAGTACTTATTTAAGTTTTGAAATAACGTTAAAATGTTATGGACACTTTGTTATGTCGTGAAATATAGTTTCCTCTTTTCACTCTATAATTAAAAATTGGTATCCTGCTAGCTGGGCTCAAACATTGAGAAAAGGTTTTATATTTCGTTCAGATTTTCGAATAAAACTGTAGATATAAAAGAAATGCTGAAGTCATAATATGTATTAGGTTTTACGGGGCCAGAACTTAAAAAATATTCAGTTTTGTTGAAGCATCTATCTGCCCAAGTCACTGAACATAAAATAACATAAAAACCCCAAATTCCAGCATTCACAAAAATATTCACAGCCTCGAGAATAATATAAATAATAAATTATAATAACTATTGTCGCGGACACTAACTGCACTTACTTAACTTACTAAAAGGGATTAATTACAAACTCGGACTAAATATTTGCAGCATAATAACAGTTTTGTCATAACAACGACTCGTAATATCCGCTTATTACAGCAGTATATTAGAAATAAACATTGTACTTATGTAAGACATGAAAATGCTAATTGCAATAATAGCATACGACTTAGTTACTTAGACTGTTTTTAGTATCTTGGAATGAAACTTCAAAGAAACATGGATACGAACTTGGCGGTGTACCTACTAGGTACACATTTTAAATTTGTTGAAAAAGTAGTAAGTATAGTAAGTATCGAAGCTTTATGTTACAATTTTTTTTTAATACTTTATTGGGCTAATTGAATCAATTGAACTATTAACGAATTAAAAAACTTGATTGGTGGAAATCATTGTTAAGAAATACATATAAAGAATTTCAACCAGTTTAAATATCTAACTAAATATGAATTTAGTAACATACCTGACTTTGATATCCAGTTTTCTCATTATCTTATTTATTATACAATTACAGGAAAATAGTTTTCACATTCCCGCCAAAAGGAACTGTCAGAAACGTGCCCTTGTACGTGTCAAAGGAATTTACGCATACAGCCTAAGAGGTCGGTTATCAACCGTTTGACTAATTGCCTAACGAACAATAGCCAGTGTGCATATCGGAACATGTTTTGACTTTCACCGCGTTAACAGCTAACAGCTCCGAAATGGGTTTTTAGAAATTACTGTTCCTGATAGTGACTTCATTCTATCAGTTCTGACATTTTTAGAACAATGATAAGCTGCTGTTTTTGTGGTAGTAAATTAGTTTCGGAAAAGAGTGATGGTTGTGTGAAACAGTGAAAAAGAGGTTGTATTTTATATCGACGACCTAATGAAACTTACTTTTATTTTTAATGAAAGGGCAGTTATAACTGCATTTTCCAGTATCTTTGGTTGATGTAATATGCTTAGTTTTTTTTATGAATCAAGGCTTTATTTAGGACAAAAAGTATTATCGGTCTTTCCTGAAAGTCAAAGCCTTTTGTATGGTTTATTTCAAAGTCAAAACCGAAATTTCAGTAATATGTATTATTAATTCATATTTCATATAAAATGTTCTTGTTTCCAGTAACCCAAATATTTACTGAATAAATATAAAAGTTTATTACAATATGAAGTCAAACAGAACATGAGGAAATGCAGGCGCTAACATAAATCGTAATGTTGTTTATTATTTTATTCAGTGCATGTACGATGCACCTTCTGTGAATAACTGTGAATCACCTATACCTGCAAGAGTTATGCCCGATTCGTCATTTTAGTGATTTGGCATCCATAAAAAACGTGTCCCAGTTGGTCATTCAATAAAATATTTTATTTTGCTTAGTCCCAATCGGTCATCCGTACTTTATTTTGTAAAAAGTACTGTCAACAAGATAAGCTTTACAATATTGTAATATGTTCTTTTTTATTTATTTTGGTTATGTTTTTTCCGAATATGGCAAGACGCTATTAATAAAATCGCGATTTCAACGGCGTCACACACCGCACGGCCAAAACCAAAATACCAGGATCGCATAGATCAGATGAGTAATATACCAATCAACGAGTGTCCATGGAACTGCCCACCGTGTATTAGGACCGCATAACTTACAGGAGTATAGCAGTCAAGAGTGTCAGGATTTTACGTTTTTTTCCTAATTGTAGATAAACATACCAATTTACACCATCATTCATAATGTTTATGTATACAATCTCTTTGCTAGTTATGGGCCCCTAGTACTTTTGTTACCGGCACAAAAAGTATCGAGTCACATTTTCGGGTTTATAAAATGCCCATGTTGTCTTCACCTGTGTTTTAATGTAAATTTTATTATATTTATATCAGAGCTATACCTTTACCTACATCGAAGTTTTTCATTTAAAATTTCTTCTAACACTTTTATTTCTGACGGTACTCTAATACGTGAAATTTTATGCGGGTGACCAATCGGAACTCAAAATTTAAATATTAAATTATTTATTTTGCTCGAATGACCAATTGGGACTTGGTGTATGGAAAAAATAGTTTTTGACCAATCGGTACTAATGACAAATTGGGAATAACTCACCTGCAATAACCATATCTTAATTAAAACAATGAAATAATACTTTATTTATCATAAAAAGTGTGTCTTACACGACTGATTTGCTTCAGTCTACGAATATGTATTTAGTTTCTGGCATGGAAAAAGAACTTTTTTTTAATGCTAAAGGTTACCTACATGGGCCAATTATTCGCACTAATTTTCATTTGCAACACAAATATCAAGTTAGAATCATTCTCACAGCATAACTACCTAAATTACTTAACGCAAAAACGATGTAAGAAACTTAATGACCAATAACAGAAATTCCTACATTTATGCCTACCAGGCTATATACTTTCGTCTGTCAGACTGAGCATAGACTAAGGAGGATGGTTGCTCAATCGCACTAACACTGGCTGACACTCATTATGTGACTTACACTCACGCTATATCCGCTATGAGGTAAACTTTGATGTAACTAGTACCTATATGGAATGTTTGGAACAAAACTTTACGGTACGAGAAAATTAACGACGAAATTAAATATAGGTAGTGTACCTAATCGTAAATAATGTAATCAACTACTGACCCTGGCCCAGCATTTTACTTTACATAGAAAAAGGCGTAAAACAGGGTATTCCGCTCTCCCCTAATCTATTCACTTGTACACTGGAGGAAGTATTCAGGAAACTCACTGTGCCGTGGCCATCCAAAGGCATTGTCATTGGTGACAAAAAGCTGATGTTCCTTTCTTTTCGTCTGCATCAGCAGAGCTCCAATAAATAAGTACTTAGTTATGAAAATGAACCATTCAACATATTTCCCGCCAGAAATGATTACCTACATATATTGTTGGTACAGAAAATGACACTTGTTATTCACCTGTGTTGTTTGTTAGTCACTATGGTTTTAGTTTCGTTCTGTTTAGTATCCGATAGCCATTTGCGCAACAAAAAGAGCTTCAAGCAACATTAAATACAAACTAATGCTCAAACAAAATGTAAGCGCGGATATTCTCATATTTGTCCTAAGGCTAGCTCAGTATAATCAGACATTGGACTCAAGTCAAGATGTCCTATAGATCTATATATATCTAGATATTCAACTGTTGAATTTACGATGCACGATTAGAAAGGACCTAAGATTAACCACTTGAACGAAGTCGTAAATAGTAATCCTATGCTTAGATATAAAGTTTGATATAAATACTGTCAGAAACGCGACTTATGAGAGTGGCTTTGGCAGCGACTTGTCGATACGTTCAAAATGCAATATATTTTATAATTGACTTTGATAATGGTAAGAGACAGATTGTAAGGACATAGTTTATTTATCATAAACTATTTTAACAAATTAAAATACATGAATGATTATTTATTATAGACGTTAGCAGAAAACCGAATTTGCAATCAAAATTATTTAGATTTTCTACCACAATAGACTTAATATTACAATATAATAAAATTAATTCAGCGTAATCTCTTAAATTACCCACAAACGTCAAACATTCCATTCCATCGTTCCAAATTGGTTAATTTATTTCCAATAACAGTCTCGCTGAACTAGCTTATCGCTGCGTTCACTAAATTAGACCACACCAATAAGTCTAAGTTATCTTAATGTCACTATTTGCGTAACAATAAACTTTTAGGCGCGGACACTGTTTCTATCGGTATAAGTAGTAAGTTTTAACCATGGAGAACAAAATGACTAGCGGAGGTGCCATAACATAAAATCTTCTAAGAATCTCCTAAGTAGTAAGTAGCGCGCCATAATGCGGATGTGCAGGAGACGAGGAACGTTACTGTCTCCGCCCTTATACGCCTTCTTTGGATCCAAAAATTTTGTTGTTTGAGCAGATGTCTCAAAGCACTAGAACCCGTAGCTGATTCACTCCTAACTGATCGTTTCGGTCATGCATGACAATCGTACGTATTTGACCAAGATGAAGGCGCTTGACCTACCTGCATTATGGTATCTCTGCTCATTCTCCCTACTCCGTGGTATAAGTAATAATAAGTTACAACTATTGTTCTAGGATCGGGTTACAAAGCTAGCGGCTCGGAATACTAATGGTGATCACTAAAGGAATTCGTGTTTTCAACTTATACATTATTTGTAAAATAATGGAGTGCAAATCGCTGCAATTGGTTTATGGAGCTCTAATTTTGAATTTACATAAACAACGAACTAAAATTCTGTTATCGAAAAATATTATATTTTTAGCTGGTAACATCACTGTCACATATTCCAATCAAGATATAAAATTAAGTACATGACAGTAAAAAATAACGATTAAAAAATCCATCTACGTAAATACGTAAATACTTATTAACTACATTCGCTCATACAAAGCTATCAACTTCATTTAAATGGAATCGCAATGTCTCTGGGCAGTAACCGTAATGGAAACTCCTTCGTAATCAGACGCTTTCACTTTTAGGGGTCCTATTACGTAAATCAATACTCTATCTCGATTTACTTTTATTATGATCAATCAATGAAAGTGATCGTTTGTAATCAATGATATTATATATATAATCTGAGGTAGATACGTTTTACTGACGTCTGCGCGGCGATACAAACACAAGCTGATCAGCTTGAGTGAACTCAGTCCGTCCTGCGTCTGGCCGTGATGCGAACGTATGTTTAAGCGAGAGTTTGGTGTATAAAAATAAAGAAAAATGCCTAGTTGTGTGTTCAGAAAGTGCAACACTTATACTGGGCCTGCTGTAAAATGCAAGAAGGATGTGTCTTTTCATTTGTAAGTACCGTATAATCTATTTAAAACAGAAAATCATAAATTTTATTTTACTCAAAAATCACTGTCGCGCTATTGCCGCTTTGACATCTACACGAACGAGACAAATAGTGCGTTTAATGTATGAGTGACAGAGAGAACGAGAAAATGGCGCGCGGTGTTGTCAATTCGAACGATGCTAGAGGATGTTGGGGTCATATGGCTACAATATTGTTTTTCACCACCAGTATTTAATAATATTATCCATAGTAGGTAAACACAACAACAACAGCATTTGACTTTCAACATTAATTTCTATTTTATTTTAGATTTCCTAAAGACGGATTAATGAAAGAAAAATGGGTACAAGTGGTAAGAACACAACGACGAGAAGATGATTGGATGCCAACGACATACCTGTGGAGATAAATAATGTGAATAATGTGATGTTATTATAGTTTTTGTTACTCGTGGGCACTCGTGGCTAATGTAGCTTTCGAATGGTGAAAGAATTTTTAAAATCGGTCCACTAGTTTTTGAGCCTATTCATAACAAACAAACAAAGTTTTCTTTTCTTTAAGTTGGATTTTTTTTTAATAAAAAATTATATCGTTAGTTGGAAATATATTTATTTAAACGTGTAATAAACCTACCCTACCTGTTTTTTTTTAGATCTACTTATATTAAAATTTGTAAATAAACATTTTTATTAAAAAAAACTGTCTATTTTCTTCATTCTGCTTCCTGTGTACCTATTTTTCCCCAGTTCACACTGGCAGCCGATGCAACGTCATTGGCTGTCGTTGACAATTGACACGTGCACAATATGTTTATCTCTTTTTGACATTGGGGTCCTATATATCTCTTTCATCTTCTGACTTACTCAATGCTAGAAATGAATTGGCTTAGGTTCTTGTAGGTAATTACTAAAATGTCGCCATTTCTTTATTACTTTACAATGAGTATGACGTCTCTATTGGTAAAACCTCATTGTTTGTAATTGTGTTTTGGACGCACAAGATTGCTATTATCTCAACTTATGGCGGCTTCCAATATTGAATCTATCTGCTGTTCCGCATAATAGAGATAGAATTTATGGCATTAGCCCCATACAAGTAATGTCAAATTCCTATCTCTAGATAGCAAAACGATGTATAGATAGAGTATTGGGAATGGCGTCAAGGAATTATGAAAGTGTTTTACTATCCAAATTGTTTCTTTAAGCTATCAATCACGGTAACTGATTGATTGATTGTTTTTTGCCTAAGTGACGTTATCTAGATCTTTGCGTGTATTAAGTTTGGTACCTTATTCATTATCTTCATTAGTTCTATGTCCCGATATGGACGTCTTTCGATTGAATGAATGTTAATAAAATTAAGACAAGATGTAATGAAGTTTGCACATCGATTACTCAAAGTCTTAAACTTCCTTGCGGCAGTAACATACTGTCTTTATGATTAAAATATAGACATTCTCCAAAGCTGGACGAATTCAAATATTACACAGGCTTTTAAACATGAACTCAACAACCATAGGTACTAAGTAATTGCACCCAAGAGAAAGCAATTTCGTAAAAATTATCAAAAAACCTTCGTTAACTGAAAACAAAGGGCACTATTATCACTCATTAGGCCACAATTAGGGCCAGGGGGCATTGTACGCTAATGGCTTAACCGACGCCTATTACTTCGCTTGCTTCACTCACACAAATGTATGAACGCTAATTCACATTTCACGCTAAATTCTCTATTCTATGCAACGTTGCTGTGAATTAAATCAGTGCTGTTAACTTTTTATAGAGCAATTTAGTTTCGGTCGAAATGGTTAAATTGTTTTTGTTAGGGGTTTTGAACTGACTCAAGGTCGTTAACAACAAAAAAAACTGCGAAATACGAAAAAATCTCAGCTCATTTTTTTTTTTCTATGCGAAATACCTAAAGTCTCCAAACATCTGCCTTTTAAGGCTTTAAAACTACCACAGATTATAGCCGTCTAGACTATTAATTAAAACTCTAAACAAAAAAACTTCTGAGAATAGACACTCTAATTGTTGCAATGTCATGATAGATGGCGCCCCGAGCGATATATCAACCATTCTGTGATACTTTTAATTAAACAAATCATAACTAATTTTAAAGTAAATTTAATTTCAAGTATCTAAATAGATTCGACATTAGCTAAATAACTAACATGTAGGTATTTTATAATGTTTATTCATTTATTTAAGATAACGGTTTACGGTAATTTTATTTGGCAGAATAAGTTATGCTCCGATTATTATATTGAAAAAATTGATTGATTTACTATTAAGAGTCGTTAACATTTTTTGTAACCACTTTTTGAGTTTAATGTAATTGAGATAAGAATTATGATTGAATGCTTAGCATTACCTATTTATTTAATTTATGAGATGTTTTTACCTTATTAATTATTCATAATAGAAAAAAAAACTGAATAAATTGTCTTAAGTAAGTAATGAACGTGCATAAGTATTGAATTTCAACTAGGTACGTTGTATACTCAAATATCAGTTTTCTTTTTTAATATACTCATTAATTTACTAAAAATGTCGGGCTGCTACAGAAGCCGGAGCCTCATTGGGCAATACCTGCTTGTTGCTCTTCACCCTTTCGTTCTATCCCACCAATATTAGCACTACTACATGAAATAGCAACGCAGCAATATCAATGGGAATAATGACGAAACTCAGATTCGAACTCGCGTCTCCATGCGCGGGAAGCAGACGCCTTATCCGCGGCACCAAACGACGAATAAAATTGTAGCGCAAATATAGGTTCTGTATCGACGCGTTGATAACAGCGCCATCTGTTGTTGACGTAAAGAACTAACGATATTACTGTGACAATTTCAGAAGGTCACGAAAAATACTCAAAGTACTTATTTACTACAAGATTGCTTTTCTAGGCAGCGATGGTATTTATTATTATTCAACCATTTGCCACATTCACAACTTCCTTCATACATTTAACTATTCCGTGCTCATAACTCCTTAAACAGGAATATACAGAAAGTGGTATCGGACACTGTCTCACAATGTCGGCATTCGCGATCTATTGATAACCGTGAGACTTATAGTGGAGGAAGTGAAACAGTGCATTTGCTGGCCAGACGCCGGACGCGACGTCCGTCGAGCCTGAGCCATGGCATCCACTTTCGCTCTCTACCGGAGTTATGATTAGTAATAACTAGTTACTAACGCATCAGGTGGTAAGCCTGTATCGATATCTATATTTCTGTGCTGTTAGATTGAAGTATGGACTGTATAATATTATATTTTATGCTGTGTAAGATGCTGGAAACTTCCTCAACGGTCAATTCTGTAGATATCAAATCCAGACTTGTGAGTTTTTCAGGTTTTCTTTGAAAGTTTGAATTCTAATGATATGTGGGTTTGATAACAAATCGATAGAGTTTAATCAGTCAATCAGTAATAACTATTACAAACGTGCTTATGTAATAAAATACTTTGCCTAAGTCTATAAAGCTTTTAACTACTAACAGCTGGTCCTAATAACTGTCATTTGGTTTAAGAATGAAAGCAGTTGGGCTGTGCTTACAGTTAAACTATCTAGTCTTTTAGACTGCGTTGGATATTCGATATCCTTTACGTACCTGCAATAGTTTCACATTCTGACGGTTAGACTGGAAGCCGACCCCAACATAGTTGGGAAAAGGCTCGGAAAATAATGATGAAAATTGTTTAACATTTTATGCCTCCGGGTAGTTAGATAGCTATATGTACTTCGAACTAAAACACGTAGATATTTGGACAAAAAAAATGCGAAAAAACAGTTACCAAATAAGAGAAGCGACAAGAAATTCCGTAACAGAATACGTACTCCAAAAAAACATACCTACATATCGGATATCGACAAAAAATGCTCCACATACAAAATAAGTTTCTCGTATTGCTGTATATTTCCCACGTAACACAAGCAGTCGGAGTTCCGCCAATCAAATGTCTTGATGTCGAACACCAGTGGCGCGTTATTGGATCTGCTTGACGGTATCTATCATCTTTCGACCCTGAGAAGTGGAAGTACGAGGACAAGACGTGTGTGAAGGGCACGTTTTTGCTGAAATTATGTTATGAAGGTTATGGCACAGGTACAAAGAATGGAGACAGATAAGAATGAACCAAAGACTCATTAAGAGATTGAAGCTGTAGCTATGGAAACTGAAGGGGACTTTGACAGTTTTTACTCCACAATAAATACATATCTGTTTTCTCCTTTACGTCATTGGACTAAGGACAACATAAGTTAAGAATATTTTTTCTTTTTGCCACTCCATAAATCTGTCTTACTTTCCAATACTGTAAAAAAATCTGTACATTCATAAATGAAAATCCGTAACTGAAATGGAGAGATTTCATACATTATCCATTACCCGATATAATATATTTCGTAACATTTTTATCGGGACTGACACAGTTCAATGGACACTATCTGAGATATGTCTCGTCCATGTGGTCAGTAACGAGCCCTGTGGACGCAATAATTGCTTGTCTCCTGACATTACACACGATTTCACCACTTTCTTACATCAAATAATAAATATCACAAGTATCCGGAAGATAGGTAAATTGATTTTACGTCTCAAAAGAGATTTTATTACAGGGGCGTAAGGTGCAAAATTGAGGGGAGGTTACCCGCAAAAATGAGTAGGTATAATGCCGACTTCAGTAACGGGATTATTTCGAAGAAACGACCATTGAAGCCCTTCGTTTCATCTCTAATTGCTTCTGGGGAACTGATGTTATTAAATTTGTGGATCCTCGCATCGATCCGGGCCGTTTTTATGTTGCCATGTAATACTGAAATATTGCTTTATTTTATTTATTGCTGGGGTAACACCGAGGCGCGGCTCTTTTAGGGCTTAAGCTACCTGTGGGCTATTGTGCGCTTTGTAAGCGGCTATTGTTTTACAATTTAATTACCTTTTAGTTTTAATGTAGGGGAATTAATTAGATGGAAGACAATGTTCTTCGAAAGTGGGGTGTAATTTTGTAGGCTTCTGAAAGATGCGGCTAAGTATTGTCTTCGAAGTATCTGTAAAATACAAGGCCTTATCAACCGAAATATGATCTACTAGCTGGTGCCCGCGACTTCGTCTGCGCAGGTTTAGTATTTCGAACAATATGTTTACAAATTGTAGCCTATGTGTTATTCTGATGTATAAGCTATATTATTGTAAAGTTTCATTAAAATCCATTCAGTAGTTTTTGCGTGAAAGAGTAACAAACATCCATACATCCATACATACAAACTTTCGCGTTTATAATATTAAGTAGGATAAAATATAGGCCAAAATAGGCTTTTAACATTTCATGTTTGCGTACAAAACAACAAACATAAAACGATCGGTTAAAGTTACGGTTTTGTTTACCGTCACCACTCCCAGCTCACCCCTAGGGAAGGGAATAACCGAAAAACTGAAATGTCACCAGTTACAAACTCGTATTGAAAGCTTTTATAACTTTTGTCACGTTTTCTATGAATAAAACCTTTCCATACTTAGATAAGGTATAATTTATTGATAAAGGGTACAAGTGTTCTAACTTTCTTGTTAAAAAAAATATACAAATTATTAATTTATTTTTAGGTTGTCGTTAGAAAAGTGTAGTTCCTTATAACAATATATCAGTTGTGTATCTGATTTTATTCTAACAGCCAATGTGTCTAGTACATTTTGTCCTAATTAAGTACTTACTGAAACATAGCAAAGTATCATAAATAACTTATTTTTTCTTCAAAGTTACCGTTAAAAAATTGCATGAGAATTTCGTTTTCGAGCGAACACGAATGCGTAATTTAAACTATCAAAACGTGGACATTTTACATATTACCCTAAACCTAAACACGACCGTTTTGTTAAAAGTTTAGTGTGGCAACACATTTAGAATATTAATTTTGTGTAAAATTAAATTATAATTCCTATGATACCACCGTGTAATTCAATTTTGGCCGTATTTTAGTTTAATTCAAGTTTGGCAGTAAAATAAAATTTATATTCAACAGTTAAAAATACCGATAGTAAAATGACAATGCCATGTTGTTTATAGTTTATCCGTGACTATAAGAACACTAAATTGAATTTCCTAATAGAATCAATCAATATAAATTAGGTTTTAAGCGCAACAAAATTTATTGTTTCAATTGATTTAACTATTGACAAAATTATAGCTAGATTGATATATGATACTTTTAAATAATGATTGATATATGTATCTTTATTAATTTCAATACAAGGTTGAAAGAACTGACTGAAGTTAACGAGTCAGCAAAAGGATGATTCTTTACGAAATTCACCTGATAAGGCAGTCAAGTCAAAATACAGAATTCATGTCCAATTAAAATCTTATAACACTTACAATAACCATCAATAACAAAATTAATTAATTACTAATATTTTTTTATTAATACACACCCAAATTACGCTTCCTTACTACTACTGGGATGTTCATAAATTCATGTAACAATATACACGACAAAATTTAAAATGTAATTAAAATGGCCGGTTTGCTTGGGGCGGGCCGACCTCATTAAACGGTCAGGTAATTAGCAATTTTGTAAATGGTCTTATTCATTATATTGTTGGGGGCTAAATTAAATGCGGCCGTAAAAAGTCGCCTCTTTGAAACGTACACTTGTTTTTCGTTGGCTAATTTGTAGTACATTCTTTTTAATTTTTAGGGGCCTGTAGAGAAGTTGTGAAAACCATATCGAATGATGAGATTTTCAATCGCTTAGCCTTTATAAAATTTGTGATGAAGTTATACAAACTTTTAGCAGTCAAACTCTATGGTAATTTACGCACAGATTAAAATACCTATACAACTCTATCTGACGCTGACGTCATCACAAATAATTCCACAGATATTGAAACATATCTATTGTAGCTAATTAACACGAAACAGTAAATTATTATTTTATTGCGAACGTTTGCGGCAATCGCGTGAATTATGGACGCCTATAAACAATGATTAAACAACTCTAGCCTATTGAATTCAATGAAATCACTCTATAGCAAATTAACCGATCGGAATAATTTGGCGAGTTCATTTAGTTATGCGTATTAATAGGACTAAAGAGTGCTTGTGATTGGCGAATTTATGTGGCTGTCCAATTTGATTTAAATTATTTTAAACGCATACCTACCAAACGCACCTATATTAGGTACTTAAATTGTTATTAATAAGTTGAATTATGCAAGGTTAATTTGTTGTCAAACTTAGCTGTGGTGCTTTGCTTCTACTAGAAGATATTTCAATGTTGTCTTACCTGCAAAGAGAAAAAAAACACTAATTAGTAAAAATATAATAACAGCGACAAGCTACGTTATGATTAACACTTTAAATACGCAGCACGGACAGACAGTATTTTTCCCATTTATAACATTAAAGTAAGGATTCTAAATACCTTATCAACAAAACAAAACACAGAACAATAAATCGCAATTACAAAAAAGCCACAATGACTTGCAATGACTCGTGCATCTGCATACGTGAGTTCAGCAATCGTGACTAGCCAGTGGGTCAAGTCGGTCTATTAAATGGTAATGCTTTACTGTTGGACAACCACGTACTTGTCGATCTTCGAACAACTGATCAAATGTGTCGAGGGGACGACTGTCGCCGGTAATGGGATGTCTACTGGTCCATGTCTGAGAGATGGGGCTTTATGTACGCAGTTGAGGTAACAAAAATAAATACGTATTAACAAGTTTGCATACAAAATACTAATATGATTTTTTTTTTCGTATCTATATAAATTGCACGGAACCTTCATGCGCGAGCCTGACTCGCGCTTGTCCAGATTTAATGCAGTTTTTGGCAAATGTAACGCTTAATTATTAAATACTTTCTGTTTTTTAATACTTAATCTTTTCTGGGATGTTTGGTTTGAAAACCACAATTAGGTACTCCTAAGCCTAAGTATATCAGAAGACCAGAAGTAGGTAAATTAGCATAGTCTAACTAAGCAATTGATAAATGCCAAGGACATACGGAAATAAGTTGTAAGTCTAGACTCCACTACTTATAATGCTTCTAAAACTGAAGCGGTTGAAAACTCGTCCTCATTCAGTCGACCAATAAATGTAATACGGCGTGTCATTTCATACTTCCTCACTTACCAACGCTATGTTAAATTAGAATAAGATTTCATTACGTTTATATTTTATCTCAGTGCCGCGCAATACGTCAACGTGTCGTATGCAATAACCCGCTTCATTGCTATCCCTACTTACACAGATATTTTGTCTCTCAGTTAGCTGCTAATTCTACGCTTGTCTGAACATGTTTTAAAGCGTATCGCGTTAAAACGACAGTTTCAATAACCCGTTTATGAAACATAAAACGTGTTATTTATCGTTTTATTGCTGTTTCCCTTTATTTAAAACAATAAATGCAAAGCTTCGAATGTTACATTCAAACACGGCTGTCAAAATCTTAGGTTAGGAATTTTGGCGCCAAACGATATATGGGGAAAGCGTGCCGTCTCGACCCTGAGGCAGAATAGATTGGTGTCAGTGCTCGAGGTGACGCATAAAAAAATAAAATCTTTTGATTTGTGAATAAGCTGTCAATGTCATTGTCAAGTTTTATTGCAGACCAGTTAGAAATCAGCTGTAATTGTTAACAGTATGAAATAAACCATAAATCTAAGTTTTAGTACTTACATACATTATTTGATGAAACTATTAATTTATTGCAATTGTAATTTTAAATTTAATGCTGGACAGCTTTTAGAATCGTGTACTCGCATGCCATATTCAATAAGTGTAGAAACCGTTTTTCCGAATGTAGTAAAATAAAGATTTATTGATCCTACAAGTTTAAAAAAATATTAATAAATCCTAATTAAAGCATCATTATCGGCGTTTTAATCCCCTTTTCAAATTGTTAGAAGTTCTATTTGCGTTACAGTTCATTTACCTATATTAGAAATGATGGATTGCACCGTTTGTCGTTTAACAATAATTTAAACTTAAGTTATGTGGTATTAAAATGCCAAGACAAGACGTCTCATTATTGGCTGTCAGTTGTGTCAATTTTTTCTTTCAAACGTAATTGCTTGTGAAAGGCAAACATGTCTATTAGAAAATATTAAGCTGCAAAATATATAGCAGAAGAAATCAATGTACGCCTGAAACCGTGCTTACAGATGCTTTATTTTTTTTAGTTAGGTATTCTATGAAACTCATGTAAAAGTCTACTACCCGTGAGTAAAACGAAACGTTTCTTCTTTATAGAAACCACCATTTGCATCAACACATATTCAAATTAAGAAAAAGAACTATCCGTGATGAAGATTATGGCCGAGCACCTACTAGTGGCCATATGCACATTAGCGGGTCATCATCCTCCGAGCCTTTTTCCCAAACTATGTTGGGGTCGGCTTCCAGCACATTTTCACATTAGCGGGTCATTCCACCCAAAATAAATGGAAGTTATATCAAAATGCAAATACGAGTAACATAGCGATTTGTCCGTGACAGATTATAATCTCAGATGAATGTATCATTGTGCATTCGGCCAGTCGGATAAATGGTGCCAATTGCTGCAGCAAATTGAACCTATTTGTTTATGAAACTCAGCTCTGTGACAGTTTGAGACACATTTTGTGTTCCGAATTACGTTTCTTAGATTGAATTCGTGTAAAAGGTTAAGTAAGTATGTGTTGCTAAGACTATTGAGTGTGACTCACTCTTCATAGTTTCCTTATTGGTTTATTTACATTCAAACGTACGTGAGGTCCTTTTGCATGAGATATTTGAATAGTAATTAAATCTTTAGTATTGCATATTCGCAATAGACAACGAAAGTCGAAAGTGACAGCGTCCGGCTTTTTGCAAAAGTTCTTGGAAAAGCAAAAAGTCACACACACAATCATTAGTCAGCTCTAAATGATGACTCATCAAATAATTTGACATAGAAATATTTAAAAAAAGAAAACAAAAGACGTCAAGATCCAAAACTCAACAAAGCAGTTTTTATTTCCGCGGCACACTTGTCTCTGGTAACGCGTTCTGATGGCGCCAAAGAAACAGGTTCCATTATTTATGAAACCTCCTTATGTACAGACTGATTAATATTCACAACGCACGTGTCAGATGTTTAATTATTGATCATATTTTAATATTTGAGGTAAAGCTAGTGATAAACGTCGTGAATATCGTTGCATTTACTCATTGGGTTTAACCTACTGACCCTTTCGGTAGCTGCTTTAGGTAGTAGTAACGTGTTTTACTACTGCATGTGTTGCTTCCATAAATTGATTTATTATTTTCTTGGTTATTACATTCTTGGCTATTCTCTCAGTTTCTGTACTGTTTTCAAGTTTGATCCTATCATTTTTAGTAAGTACTTCAAAAGTCATGAACATATCGGTTAGCGGTTTCACTCGTATCCCGTGGAGACCTTTGCACTACCCCGTATAAAAAGTAGCCTTTCTCAATAAATGGGCTATCTAACCCTGAAAGTATTTTTCAAATCGATCCAGTACTTCCTGAGAAACAAACAAACTTCAGCTTTCAAATAGGTACTAGAATATATTAAATGTAACTATGAGATTTTGTGTTCATAATAAGGTTTACATTTTGGTGTATTACTAACAAAAGTGATTACTATAAAGTGCTGTTCACTAGTTGTCCTAATGTCACCGGCTATAATCGAGAAGCCATTTCAATTCGTATCAAATTTCAATTCGTTTTATTTGATTACTTTCGGGAAGTATTAACCTGTTAGTGGTTACACCACGTTTTCCTACGTAAGTATACATGTGTCTGTAACTGGTAGCGGGTTAAGCTACCAGTAAAAGGCTGCTGATAGCCTATGACATAGGATTAGCAAGGAAATAACATTTACTGCCCGTAAATTTAAGGATTATCGTTTTATTGTGGAATTTCTTGTGAAATTATGAGGGTCTAGTGATGATTCTATTTCGTTTACCATAGGTGCTGACTCACTTGTTTCTATCATCGTTAATATATTAAAGGTTTTTAACTCCAATTTATTAAAAACTTTATAAGAGCCATAATATGTCAAAAATATGAGGATAATCCAATATGGCAACCCACAAATGCCATAAACAATATCCACATCCTTTTACGAAACATTTAGAATATACATAAATTATCCTAAAATCGGTTTGTGTGACGCTATCGATTCTTGCATCGTACGATACCAATTTCCGTTTCGTGTTTTTTCGAAAAATTGCAACGTTATGCGTCAGTGAACCGCCAACCAGTTTTGTTCTGACATCACCTTGTGTGTTGGAGTCACGTAAGAGTGTAAGACCATAGTGAACTAGCCTATCACAAGGCTGCCTTGCCTCGCTTCTAGGTACCGCGAATTCGCAGTATTGTGTTCATTTGCATTAGCTTACCTTTTTACCTTTTATTTGGTTTGTATTAGTGTAGAGTTCTTTGCGTTTGTCAAATGTCAATGCTTCGGTAGGTACTTTATCTTCTAATGATGTGTCAGAATTTTTTATGTAGGTAATTTATTGAGCTATTAAATGTGCATAAACCGGAAATAACAACTGGAAATAAATCAATAACACGACTGATATAACATTTATAACATAAAGCTACACAAACAAGATTTGCATCAATCAAACACAAACTTACAGGAAATAAATTTAACAGAAGATGGCAAATATAAATTAAATAAATAACCATTTAGCTGATAGATATTCAAACAGATATCTCGATATGTTCCTCTATCAATCAGTCGGTAACCACTGCCCACTGATTTACTACGTTTATTACCCATATATTTATTTATGATATTGAATGATACATGTTCTCCGTTGCCTATTAGCAAATAGAGAGAAATCCGCCCTTGCCCTACCATTAAACAGGTTGAAAATACATTGATAGAGAAAAATGCGTAGTTATGAATTGATGACTTATGATTGGTTTAGGAAATTGATATAATTTCCTCGGTAAATCAAACATTAAATAATGTCGTTTTATGGCATTTGCGAGTTTCTGATCGTTAAGGGTACGATGCTGTCACTGGATTATTGATTTCTTTTGCAATCAAAGGCATTAAGAAGTGATTTTAGAAGGGTACGTAGTAATTACAAAGAGGAAAAAATCTCAAAGGCTCTACTGAACCGATTTGATATGATTTTCACTGTTGGGTTACACTACCCCAGTGTGACATTTCGCGGAAACCGCTAGTGACATTAGAGAAACTGTTGGCCTTAGAAATATAGGTATATCTCACAAATAGAAGAACTCACGACCCACACACAAAAGGTGCAATGCCACTGAGAATTGGGTCGTAGCAGATTTATGTTACAAAGATATTCTGCGTGTGAACAGCAAAGTATACTTGTAACAACATAAGTATAGGGATTAGTGTTTTGTTCGCTAGATGGCACACAGCAGGGGTCAAAAAGCTATCTGACAATCGTAAAACCGGATCGTCGTTTGTATCCCAACAAAGCATGGTCCGATGCAGTTTTGCATTACGAAAACAGTATGCATCCTACCTTCGTCTTCGGAGCCCTAAAATGTAGCATGAACAAGATTGTTCCATTTAAACTTTGTAGCTTGTTACGATTTAAATTGTGATAGTCCTTAGGAGTATGTTCTTAGGTACGAACACTATTTTAGGCACGCGAGTTACGCAGACAGAATACGTTTTAGCGACCCTAGCAAAATAAATAGAGGTGTAATGTTAGTTAGAAGAGGAAACAAGGGTCTTAGTGACTTTCTACTGTCTTTTACTTTTGTTACGATATCATTTTATTCTGTAGAAAATTTTCTGACTTTCGACTCGTGGATATAAGGTAATTGATTTGTTAGAGATTAGATCTTAGGAGATTTGTAAGTTAAATAAAATGAATACCATTCAAGAGCTTTATCTTGAATATTCATAAATTATGAAGCAAAAATATCTGTACGCCAGAATTTTCTCCATTTCCATAACGAGCACATTTTAAGGTCCACGTCCATGTTAGCCGCGTTCCGCCGTGGTATTGGCCGATGTTAACAAATGTTATCGACTGGCCGTTGACATGAAGTTATTAATGATACCACTATCTGCACCGGTATTATATCTAACAATATTCCGTACACGAGATATCATTGTTTTTCGTCAACAGATTCGGAACTATGGGTGGTCTAGGAGAATTTGATAATGGAGGTCGTGTTACCGGGAGATCGAATTATATGACTGGTTTTAAAGGAAAAGTTTGAAATAAGAAGAGGGGATAAAGCTTTGAGAATAAATGCCATTTGTTTAAAAAAATATTGGTTCTTATTTTTTTTAAATAACGGTTGAATGCTAACGGTCCCAAAAGATGCGCCCACAACTTCCTTATTTCACGATTCAATAAAACACTTCACAATTTCAATGCCACCGCAAGAAATCGCTTGCAAAAAGACGAATTCCTTCTTCTTTCAGCGTAGATTGAATGCCATCGTCCGTTTATGTGGTCCGGCCATAAAACGTGTCACGTGATTGCTATCGGCATTCCTCTCCCTATCTGAGGGTATTTACGGCGAAATTTTATCACAAGCCGGTATGAAAGAGGGACAGGTTCCATAGACGTGGGACGAACTGGCCGGCTGGCCCCGCTTATATAAGCTTCGCCACTAAATGTTCAACATTTAAATTGGTGTCGCCGTCTCAAGGGCATTCGTTTCTGGAGCGTAGGTGATGGCTTCCAGTCATTTTTTACTCGTGTTTCACTGTCACTCGTATCGGTGCATCAGGGAATTACAAAATGTCAAACTCATTTGTTTAATTACGATCAAATACCATTAATCGAAGTTGCAGTTGGGCTTTTTATGTATCCGCTGTAACTAGTAGATAGATTAAAGTTTAATTAACTCCTTCCTGGGCTGTCGATGACTGTCTAATAAAACGACCTAATGTTTATACATGTGAGATCTGATTAGGCGCTCGTCAGCCGCCTAGGTCTCATTATAATGCTTTCGATAATGTTCTGCATCTAAATGTCTTATAAGCAATTACTGTCAATGGCGTTACAAAATTACCATTTATTCGCACTTTAAGGTGTTAATTTAGTTATTGGAGATTTATTTATAGAACAAGTCTTGCCAACACAACAGGTTTGTAGTGTGTCGAGGAAATAACTATGTCACCAAAGTAAACATACGACGGGAACCGTATTAATTTTGATAAATTGCCGTATAGGCGCCGTATTTCAATATGGTGGGAGTGCGTCGCACGGAGTCGTGCGCCGGCGCGCCGTACGCAGCTTGTTAGCGCGTTCAGGCAACTCGCGCGCATTTTTCACCAAGATGGCGGGCGTATGTTACCTCTTGGCGCCAGCCCACTCGATAACCGATATACCAACGATTTATGATCCCTGCCTCCATTTTATTAGTTCTGCACTCAATCGACAAACGTACGAATTTAATCGAATGCTTTATTAAAAATAAGTTATGTCTACACCGCCTTGCCATTAAACGATATGAATTATGTTATGATCAGTTGCTTGTTGTCGGTGCTGTATATCAAAGCTTTTATTTGAAAACAAAAGTGAGCACACGATAGATCAAGGGTTTATTGTCATTTATAACGGTTGGTACTGGCAAACACCTGGTCTCCTGAATAGAGCTTTTCCAATTCTAAGCGGCTGGTAATAAAACGAGGTATCTGACTAAACCGTTGGTAGGCTGGTTGTAATTTCAACAGAAGACCTGAAGGGAATTAAGGTTGTAACTGAACGAATTATCTAAGAGAAATAGTAAATGTGTCGTTGTTTAGAGAAATGGTAGAAGCTCCTACAGTAATGATGGCAATAAAGATATAGCTTCGCAGTATATTATCTACGAATTCTAATTAATTAATTATAGCCATTCAGTATTACACTATATTTTGATATCCCATAATGTATTTATGCATGCCCTGAATTTCATGAAGAGGAGCAAAGATGTACCGTTCATTTTTTTTTTGTATCTTTGGATCCTTTGCATTCTCTGCGCCATATCATGTCACCTCACCTATCTAGCTATTTTCTTTAAAAAAGTTTGTATTGAACTTCAGCCATCACTGGTGGTGGGGGGCGTATATAACGCGAGTGAATAACTGATTTATTGCCAGTATCGTCGCGGCGTACGTGGGCGTCATATCTCTTCTGATAAAGTAGTTCTTGCGATCTAAGTTCCGACTCGCAGTTCTATCAAGTTAGCATCTTTCAATCTAATGGCTTTTCGTTACAATGATCTATGATTTGTTTATTCAGAGAAAGCGGAGATTTACTGTATGAATATTCGGTTTATATTTTGGAAGATGTAGTTAAATGTTATATTTCATGATTGATTTTAATCATAATGCGTTTGTGACGGTTTTAGTGTGTCAACCTGTTATTAAGACAGATAATTGCACGATTTTCAAATAAATCTTTGCTTTCTCGATCATACTATTCTTCATTCTGAATGCCATAATTTTTAAATTAGTATAGCCATAAAGCAGTATTAGTGTATTCCCTGAGATGTATTCAGTTTGGGAGACTATACTTACGAAAATCTTGTCTGCACACCTAAGTTGCGACAGGCTCACATCAAAACCCTACCTTAATTTATCTCACACTAACCTACATAAGTTTCTTCATTCCTTCAAATTTGGCAGTACATGTATTCAAACCAAAACATATTGGTACACCTATTTGAATGTTACCAGCGCAATTTAAATTTCCTTCGACGCCAATTGACATGTCTTGATAATGTTTTATCCCTAGAAGTGACTGGTACAAAAACTGCGTACATTCAATTATTCCTTACTAGGTTTACGTAAAACGAAGGAGAGGCCTAGAAAGTGTCTAGATATTTAAATAAGGTTAGGTAGAAAAAGTTCTCACTTGAGTATGTAAATTAATTCATTATGTACACCTATGTGTGGTGTTGATTTACTTGTAAATCAATTTAGATTCGTGTTGGTTACTTCTTTGGCGCTTGATCAATAAATTTAGATTCATTAGTGGATTTTTGCAATGTTTGAACAGTTTTGGTGCATTGAGAACATATTACTCGTAACTCTTTTAGAAGGAATTTAGTTCACATTTTTAGTCTGATGAAGTATTGAACATCTTGTCTTGGCATTTCGTTTCACCAATTAATACAGCAAATGAATTCAGTAAGCTTAACTTCAAGCTGAGTTTTGCATGATACCATATCATCTTTGGCACAATCTTTCCACTGACTTACTAACCTGCAATCTGACTAAAACCTTCACGGTTTCGTAAACCCATAATAGTTTACAACCCGCTAAAGAATTACAAACATCAGTACAGTAACCAATAGTATTTGTAAATGAATGCTAAATAGAACTTAGTGTCGGGCGCCAACAATTTAGACCGTCGAAGATATTTTGTCTACAGGAAATATCGTATTTGAGTCTATGTGATAGATTCTACACTGATTGTGACGACTGTCTATTGTTTTTTTATGGCAATAAGGAGCTAAGTATGGTTAAGTAAAGTGCATTTTATTATTTGGTGTTCAGTTTGACGGTTAAAATGGCAAAATGTTGATTTCCTGCGAGTTTAGCCTAAAATGATGCCACAAACACGAACTAAAATACATTTCATGCACTAAAAATTGAATCGTCATAACTAGTGACGTGATAATATGCAATAGAACTAATAAAACGCGAATAAACCCCTCCATCCACCGCAGTGGCTTAAAGCTATAATTATTGGCACGAGCCGCGTAAATCGTCATTATGATAGAAATCGGTGACTGAAACACTGCGGGTCCGACTATAATTGAGCAGTTGTGCTCCGCAATACAAATAAATATACTTAGTCAGTAATAACCCTAAATACTGACAATGTTAGCTGTTAATTGTCCCTTTATATTTTGTCTATGTTTACATAATTTAGTACAAACATTAAAGCATTTGTTCTCGTTTAGGTTTCACAATTAAAGTTTGTATTGTCGCAAAAGGTTTCGCTTGGACAATGTTACTAATTTTAAACAGATAAATTAAATAGAAACAGAATATTTCTTGGACATTTCAAAGCGAAAAACTGATTGCTAGAACACCTAATCCTACAAAGAGTTCTCATAATCCGCTTGAAAAGATTTCTCCTTTGCTTGGCTAGCAGAGATATAAATGTAATAAAACCTAGTTTCATATCCAGGGTTTCAAAGAGTTAATATAAATGCTGGCGAGTGGAGTTCTTACAATTTCGTCATGTTCGTCCATCTGCCGCTCTCTTATAACCCGTTTCAGTGCGTGATTTTTCACGGGAAAATATGACGGTTGCGGAATTTTGTTTCCAGTACGAAGTTGGATGAAAAATGTTGGTGGCGTTTTTTGGGTGACTGTACCTACTAATGAAAAGATTTTTCTTCTTCATGGTACATTTTCTATTTTTACTCGGCCAAGAAGGATTATGGTTTTCTCGATACCAGAATATTTATTTCATCTAATTCAATACAATTTGATCAGTTATTAGTGTTAGGTATCCCTTGCAATTTCATAACTGTCCACGATTGATATCATAGCCCACAATTACGTCAAACGATCAAAGGTACACATTCGTATTGCATTTGTTCTTCGACATCAAACGCTCGCATGTTCCCCGAACATACCAATACCAAACAAGTAATGGATCATAAAAAATAATTGTTATCGCATCGTTGAAGGGTTTTCGATCCCATTTTATTTAGAATTTCCACGTTATACGTAATTGAGTTTAAGTTATATGGGTTGAAAGCAATTTTCATTTGAAAATGTGTAACTTTTATTACTATTATCTACTGCGGTATAGCGTAGGATGTTTCCATGCGATGTTAAAGACATTTGTATGTTATTACGTGTATTGAACTACGTAACTTGAAATGGTTTAAATTAAACTATCGCTAGATGATGTTCAGGTGTTAATGGGTCTATTCGAATTGATGTCTTTTGCTTTTTGGTTATTTTGTAATAGTGTTCTGTTTTGAGATAGAAATGTAAATTATGTTCTGTTAAAAAAATATTGGGTATGATGACTTGGACGATATTTCAGTAGTTATTTTTCTTAATTAATATTGATTTTTTAACTGACACCTAAAATCTTTTTAAAGATTTCTAATCAAACGCAACAAAATACCTACAGTTCAAAATCCCGACCAAGATATAACGCAAAGTTTATAGGTCACTTAAATATACCTACCCAGTCATACCATGCAAACTCGTCCAGCAAAATTATAAAGGCGTGCACACACTTGCAGCAAGTAATTGAGGCGTAAAGCCGCGATTACATCGGCGCGGGTGGCGTTGTCTCTACACGGGGCCGTGTCTTAATTGATTGGACCGTGCCCATTACACACCATTGACTTTTGGATAACTTAGGGCTGCTATTAATATTCGCCGATTGGGATATTTTGGGGTATCTGTGTGCCCTTGGACGGTTGAGTGGTCGTTGAACTCAATGGACCTAAAGTGTTTGGGGTCATTGTTTCATTAAATGACAAGTCATAAAGTTTGAAAATATAATGGCGTACACGCCCCCCGCCAAATATACCTATTGTTTCACTGTATCGATATTAATACAAAACAGTCAAGTATTTAGATACTGGGGTACATACATGCATAATTTTCGTTAGTCACTACGAAATAAGAGGTCAACATCAAAACAGTTTTTTACTTGCCAAAATTAGATACCAAGCAAATATTTATCCAAAACTGGGTTACCCTAACTCAAAGCTGTCATGCATAAATTGTGTATACGTCGTGCGTCCGTATCTAACCTTTGTGACAATTCGTGCGTAATTTGATTAAGTTGTCGATATTTCGTCAAAGTACGCTCGCTTGTTAGCGCGCCTCGTTACACGAACAAAATGTCAATAGGACACTTTCGCTCAAAAATCGATCTGTGACGAGAAAGTAAATTGTTAGTTCCAACGCTTGTAATTTACCTTTTTGTAAATAATCATGTGTTGAGAGAAATCATAAGGAGTTTTTAATTAGTTTAATTCAGTTTTTACGGTCGCATTTTATTGTGAATTCCGTCGATTTTCAATATAATTGCAAAAAAACTCAAATTTTACAATTCCAGACACCAAGCCATGTCAACGTTTCTTACGTACAGTTAATTTAATTTTCCACTCATCTTCAAAATTGCGGGCAATTTTTCTTTACGTGTCCGTTCAGCCAAATTGGTTGTTACTCTTCATTGCATATTTAAAGCACTTTGAAATCCATTCTGAAGACTGCACTCATTAATTAGTGACAGTTACGTCTTTACCACTTGAAGGGAACATGTAAGACGTGATATTATAGAACGTGCATTTTTGTGAGCTCGTTAAAAGAAATACAAGCGTGTTACAAGTGTAACAAATCATAAGGTAACATGTAACAACGTGAAACAAATCATATCTGCGCATATATCAAGCTGTCATGTGAAGCCCGGAGCGCGGAACTTCTACTAACTTTTCGTATTTATATGTTTTTTTCTTGTGTATCGGAAAGGGTTATTTTTGGGGGAATGTTGATTGTATGTAATTTGGGAGGCGTTCGTTTCTCAGATCGTATGAGGAAAATTTGAAGGAGTTGGATGTTCAGCACGTTTTGAGCTAGGAAAAATTTAAGGTTTCAATTCAATTTCAAAATTGGACACAGAGCTGTTATGGGTCATTGAAGTCAATGCTCATATTTTTGACCGTCCCAAGCTTTAACAAAGAGCATCTTCAAACTGCAAACCCAAGATCGAATACAAGTTCGCAGAATCGTACACATACAACCATCTTCCTATAGATCGTAAGTACGTAAGCTCGTACAATCAGATATACCAAACTAACTAACAGTGTTGTCAACGCCGTCTGAGCGTCGACAAATCGGCTCATCTCAAAAGCATCTCGTATTCTTTTATGCATCATTGTGCAACAGGGATGCGATGCAACACATCAACCCACACGCAGAATTCGTAATCTTCTTCGTCGTAAATAAAACGAGTTGGCACAACCCTATTCGGAAATACAGGGTTGCCAGTTTTTTTATGATTTCGAAGAACGACCAAGCAGGTTTTATGCTACGTTTTGATTGTTCTTGAAGATCTTTTTGCTGTGTAATTGTCTCTAAGTTGAGTGAATTAAATGGTGCTTTTTTAGGTTTTGTCAACGGAAGTGTTTGACATTGGCGGTTGATTGCTATCGATTTATTTTGAAAGTAAATGTATTGTTGTCTGAAGTTGCAATACGATACTTTTTCAAGTTTTTATTTGGCGCGAAGACAATGATCGCGTCTTCTTTTTTTTCATCATTATAAAAACGTCTTTTCCGGCTTATGTTCTATGTTTATTATGTATCTTAAATTGCGTCTTACGGCAGCCCTATCAGAATATAGTGTCGTGGGCGTCTCGGATTTATGCGGCGCGCCGAAATTTAGACGTGCTCACCCCGCGCAATGTGCACGATAATATTCATCGCGCATAATGCGTTACTTTATGTTTTTCCTTAAAATGCAAATGTTGCAAAATGCTGTTTGAAGGAGTGGTCGGTGACAATCACAAAAAACGGTTTAAAAGAGCAACATCCGATTTGAATCTCAACTTCAACATTATAACCGTAATTTGTCGGAATATATGTTTACCATAACAAATTATGCGTAATTTAGAAGCAGCACACCTACGAAATGCACAATTTTAGTCTGCAGTAAACGTCAGTGTTGCCAGTTTGTACGCTCGATATTTATGCATCGTTAGGCCGAATTTCGACCGCACAAGTGGCCGCAAACGGCCAGTGTTTACTCGACGTCTTAATAATGCATCGATTACACTTTGTTTCGTGGAACAGAGTCACGGGATTTTTACTTCTTTTGTAATACAATACACCACTTTGCGACTCATTGAAGCAATCACATTCAAATTGATCTTTTGTTCAGACATTTTATTTATTTCTATGTTTTTTACAAACAGTTCCAAAAAGTTTTAATACTGAATCGTAATAAATTGCGTTTATACGAACTTAAGGACTACCGCATGAAATATAGCAATTTACATTTAAATAAACGAACATTTTGCAAAACATATATTATTAGGAAACCTCAAACCCATTCAAAGGTGCTACCGTAAATAAAATATTGGCAAACATAAAAACAAATTGTCACTTAGCCCCTTAGGTCCTTGAAAATCAACTTCAATATAATAAAAACCAAAATAAATACAGTCAAAATATTAAAGTAACTTTTGCATTATCATACAAAAGGCGTTCAAGTCATCGTGATGTTTGTTCGTGTTCCTTATTCAAACGAACGACACGATGCCCGAACTTACTTACGGCTATTGGACGAATATTAATAATCCTAATGTAATGCCGTATCCGCACTGTAGGATTCAAAAAAAAGAAAAGGTTGAAAAATATATACCTAAAGAGGTTGCGATACATCGTCAAACACCGATTGGCTTAGAAATGATATGCTACTTACGGTTATTCGTCGTCAGACACCGATTTACTCATTTCATCAGAAAGTTTGACGTTAATGACTGTGCTGATTTACTATAAAAAAAAAAAACATATTGGATAGGTAATTGGTAATGTCTAACATCTGTCTACGCCTTTACTAATGGCGCTAATGTTAGGTAGCATTGATTAGTAGCAGGTGTGTGACCCCACTTATAATACAGTTTTTATTTATTTCAAGGCTTACAAAAACGTTTCACCTATTAATACTTAACGTAGATGAGCAAAACATAACCTGTGCAAAGTTATGTCATATTTCTACTTATAAATAATACAAACAATGATTTTTACGGCGCCTCGCTCCGATCGCTCACGTGTCGAGACTTCAAATGACTTTAGACTTATAAAAATAGACTTTATTGTGACAGTTTGATTATACAAAGCGATAATATTTGAACAGCCAATGAAAATAAGGAAGCATTAGTGGTATTATAAAAACTAATAATATTTTGTTTGGATTTCGAAACGAAATTGGTTATCTCAGGTTTTATTTTATTTACTTCTTGGCGTTATAAAATCTTGTCATTACCTTTCGTCGTAAAAACTACGTTTATGATTATTTGGACACCTTAAGTTTCATTACCAATTTAATTTCTCATAAAATATATATTTTTTTAATCTACATGCGCCCACGCACGTACACAGATAACGTATAGGATGACATTGTAGGAACTGTCAAATGAAAATGACAGCGTTTGTGAACAATGGCGGTAGTGCCCGCCTCATTACGCGCCATTACTCTTCGATTTCATCACTTCAAGTAAGTAATGAAGGAAAGGAAATCCTACATTATACCCACTCAGTTACAAGCTACCTACCGCAGCTTAACCCGTCAACTTATGAATAAACATACATACATACATAAAAATAACAGGAACCGTGAAATGACATCGTGAGTAGCATTTCCTTTTCGGCGTTCGGCTTTCGGCTTTCGGCTTTAACAAACATGTTTAAGATTAAAACTCCATATACATGCAGCGTGAGGCAGGAAATGAACATGAAAATTACGAGTTTTGATTTTGCCGCGTAGGGTTAAATGACCATTTGTACCATTTTTTGTGTAGGTAAACTTTTGTCGACAAATTTACGAATTGAGAACCTCCTCTTTTTTAAGTCAGTTAAAAATGTTGTAATGGAGTACAAAAAAGGATAAAACTCTCTAAAGACATACAGTTTAATGTCTCTGCTACTTAAGTTTTTCAGTCGGAAAAACGGTAGCAAAGAGCTTTCATCTCGAGCAATAAACTCGGAATTTCGCCCCATAAACTTCAAAGCTTTTTCTAGCTAACACTTCCAATGATTAATAATTACATTAATTCGTAAACTGATACTGAAACTTTCATCGGAATTTCAAGAAACAAAGTCTAACGGAAAAAGTTGTCAAATAAATACTCTTGTCATAAAAACTTTTTTGTCACGCTTCTTAAAACGACTTCCCTTAACCGTTAAAACTGTTGTGATCACGTTAATAACGTTAATAGCACAACACTCGTTAACTCTTTAACGGCTAATTATTACATCACTAACTTTTAAAAATAAGTGTTGAGATTTTGATCGTTGTCTCTGCTCTATTACTCTATGGTTTGTTAAAAAAAGAACCGTTGTTTTAATTTTAGTTTATGGTCGACTAATGAAGGAAAGAATTATGAAATTGTGATATCATCATACATAATTATTTTAATGATTTCCTTTGCTTTGCTACTAAACTGGATTAATTGTGGTTTTATGACATTCTTGTGATTTAAATGAATTAATTATGAAGTATAAATCATATACGTGTCTATATTGATAAAGGGTAATAAATAATGAATCCAATGACGAATACATGCCTACAGTAAAACTTGAATATTACTAGAAAGTGGTAAAAGCACCGAAACATTTAGTTTCTAGGAACATAAAAGCCAATTCCACGTTACCCCCGCAACACAATTGCAGCTTTCCGCCACGAACGACCATTTAAGGTAACTAAAAAACTTTAAAAACTTATTTTCCATACAAAACATGCAGTTTTGGCGTTCTCGTCACGTCCCTTGTCACATGGTGGCAGACAATGGGGTATAAATTACAACATTAGCACGCTATGGGACCCCATGGCAATTCACCATAGAGGTCGAGACTCCATAAGGTTTTATGTGAACTTGTACCCCGGATTATTAAAACTATGGAGGAATGGGAAAGCATGTTTTATGTGATGCATGCTTTATTCAATTTTAGTGTCTCGTCACGATTGTGACTTCTAAAGGTCAGATCAGTTTTCAGAAATCATATTATTTTAAATCGAAGAGGTATTTTAAACCCTATACAGAACATATGACATAACGAATTCAAAAGTTGAATTTGGAATCGTTTTGCCACAGACAATTTTCCTTCCAACTATAAACTCATTTCTACGTCCCATGATTGATTATGTACTACATACTTTTTGCTAGCTCAACGATAAATCTACCTAAATTAGAATCTAACTACACTGAATTGGTTAGCAGTGCACGTAGAACCATAAAAACAGTAATACGAGTCGACACGGTAACCTGAATTGCATCAAGTTATTAAAATTAATTTGTTTGCTTTACATACAGCTTATTAAGACAGATAGTACTGATTATCTTTTATGATTCAGTTAATCCAACGAGATGGGAGATAACTTAAATAATTATGAGGCTTAGATTAAACTACTCATTTTAATAACGATTCGTTATTCTATTTAAATATCTTGTTAGACATTTCATTTTGAGACCATATTTTCATCATCTTATAAATTTTTACGATGTTTTTTTTTGCGGGGACTCCCAAATATAAATAATCTTGCCAAAGTCTTAACAGCTGATTTCGAAATTATTATAATTTCAAGTAAATACCGGAACTCGTTAACAAGAGTGCTCATTACCGAAATAACAGTTATTTTAGAAGCGAGAGTATCTTTATTGAACGCTGAATAATTTATTACCAAATCTTGAGCTAAATTAAGAAATAAATAATCCTTAATTGTTAATCGTTTGGGATTTAACTAAATAACTAATATTCATTACCAGTCTCTGATTACCTTTAGATTTTAAGCTATTTTGAATCAAACGGGTGTAACTTAAATTTTAATTGGTTCCTTTTAAAGCTAATTTATGGAAGGTATTTACAATACCTTTTTTTTGTCGAACAGCCTTTTTAACATAATGTATTATAGATCCCCTATAGGCTTTATATATTTTGGCACTATATATTGTATACCTACTCTATTCTCTCCAATTTAAAAATTTACGACACCATAAATTAAATATGGAACTCATCAAATTGATTCTGCTCTAATTGACGACTGATGTCGTTATTCACGCGGGAAAAAATAAAAATTCTAATATGGCTACTTTCCTCACATGGCTTGATAGAGACATAAAAATGTATGAATTCACTCTTTGATTTATTTGCGCTTCCTTTTACGATTTTAATGGCTGAAAAGATATATCGGAACCCTTCGGTAGTAACTTCTTTATTCCTATTTTAGCTTTAGCGACATTTTAGTTAGCTTTCTCCACTTTTAAAGGTGATTTATTTATACCAGGTGATATGTTTATTATTTATGGATAAATAGGGTATTAAATGAAAGGGGAGCATGTAAGGCGTGACTAATTGTTTTCTATTAGTGTACCGAAAGGGGTCTGTACGTGATCGTCAATTGGATCAAATGTCTCACAATAAATTAGTCGTCCAGACATTGAATATTGTAATTAGGCGGTAATTCTATGCTTTGAAAGGTGTAAGAGTTCCTTTTTTATAGGTACTATGTCAGAGGGATACGATATCACTAGGTTATTGTGTAAGTACTCGTGAGGGAAATATTCTAAAACATTTTATGATTTTAGAACTAAAATACACTTACACAGTAGAAACATGGAACCTCTTTGTTTTTTGAACCTCTAAAAACATAAAATCATGCCTTAATCTTATTTTTATTTATTTTTTACTTAAACTTTAGGTATCCTAAGTTTTAACTGAATACAGGATTTTATATTTCCTCAGAAAACGTGACGAATCAGTGACTGTTTTCAATTTAATTTATAGATATGGATACCTAAATAGAACCAATTAAATAAACTATTCACGATTTCTTAGAAATTATCGTTTTATTACTAGATGAAATTAAACGCTGCGTCCGATCGTAAAAGTGACAAGAACATCGCCATTTTGAAATAATCCGACATTTGAGTAGCGTTTATTATTAATAATTTAATTATATTTAATAATTTAACTAGTAATAAATACTGAAGGGCTACTGTGCGTGGGCTATATTAATATAATTTATTAATAAATGAAGTGTGTTATTTAATTACAGTTCACGACACCAATTTGTAATATCAATGCTTGGCGTCGGCACATTTGTAACGCGAATGGGCGTACAATGTCTGTTAGTTATGGTTTAGGTGTTGCCAGGAGAAATAATTATATTATATTTTGACAGGTACGGTCAGTAGCTTTAGCTTTAGTGGGTAATTTTGGGGTGGATTTTTTGACTGTATTTTTTATAAAATTCTTGATGCTACGATTTAAGGAATTGTTAAGTACGAGTTAAGGAAAAAATGTGTAGAAAAGACGCAAAACATGAAGAATTGATATTCAAATTGCACAAACAAATTACTGGATTCTTAATCCAAATAATACTCTCAATTTAATTTAATCTAAAATACGTAACGAACGTAACGAATCTAAAATAATAGACGTAACCGCTCGCAGAGCTTGTTTCAAATCGTTTGCGGAGGCGTCAGAGGTCAGAAGAGGTCAGATATCTGATATGATTTATAAGTTCTAATTAGAACATAGACTTTACCTACTGATAACCGGTAATAGTTTCGCAAATAGGTTACTGATAGTTATTATTAGTGATTAACTACCTATGTGTTAATATATGAGGATGGATGCTCATGTCTTCTGTGACCCTGGTAGTGGGTGGTCTTTCTGAAGCCATTTGTCAGTGCTCAAAGGATTTCGAGACGTAATTAAAATATTTAAAAAATGGCATTTACAAATTACTTACAAGGAATAATATTATTTAACGGATGTTGTTACCTGTTTACAGTATATTAAGGCGCCTATTTTAACATTAAAAAAAGTGAAACATTTAGTCGGTATCTTGTTCCCTGCATAAAATCCTCATATTACAAATTAACGAATAGGTACCGATTAAGTAAATGCACTCCATCTATTTAAAACCTAACTTAGCGTAATCAGGAAGCAGTAAAACCGTTTTGCTGTAACATTATATACTAAAGTTATTTACTCATGGCAACATTTTGCGGCTCGGCCCACCGCTAACGTATCATGGTTTAATTAATTACAGCAACGACCGATTTATTTCAAAACTAGCACAAAATATAGAGCATTAAGTAGGACGATGGCATAAAATAATCGGGTTTGCATGTCCTTGCGGCTTTAAAAAGTAGATCAATGAGAAATTTTATTACAAAAACTAGGTTCAATGATGTCAGAACTAATCAAGAACGCCTTGAGCTTCTTTTGTTTTCTAAATAAACAAAATAGAACGTAAATTCAAATTTAAATTCTTTTGTGCCTGACTTTATTATAATAAAAAAAATTCGTAATTCTTTTTTCAAAATTTGCATGAAAACAAAAGCAATTGAAGTCTCGACGTTCCGTTACGCTTTTGTGTCGTGAAAACTGTTTGGTTATAAACATCAGGTTCTGTTGAGTAAGAGCGCATAACTAGAGAAAGCTGGCAGGCATCGCCTACGTTCCTACAACAATAACTAGTTTCCCTTAGCCTAACAAGTTGTGGGATAAGATGGTGACACGGGTAACTATGTTCTTGCCTATTATAATCTGAAAGTTACTAAATCTAACTATAGGCAGAACAGTTTTCCAAGGAAATTGGAGATAGAATGTTTAGTTAAACGCAGTACAAATACTTGAGCAGTTCTGACCACGCTCCTTTAACTTTACAGACTCCGTATTTAACATAAACAAAAACATCGTATCATTCATCTTTTCATTTATTCACATATACAGCTGCCTCGAGCGTGTGTATCAAATAAACTGATAATAAAATCTTGATCGACACATCACAAAAGGAATTCTAGAATGTTCATTCAAATCTCCCGATCGTCAATCGTTCTCACACCCATATACGAAGTGTCAAGCTTGTTGTCAATATCCCTGCATCTAACAACCGACCTTTACCACAAAGATTATTGTCAATAAGATATATATGGAAATAATTATACTATGCACTGACAATAATTCTCTATACTGCATAAATAAAAAGATTGTAATCTGCGACGTGGAAATTGACTCCACATCCTGCCATATAAAACGCTGTAACAACCTGACTTAGTTAATAAAATCGCATTTAAATCGGTACGGTACACAATAAATTGTATTAAAAATGAATTTGAAGCGATAAAGGGAAGGATATTTTGAACTCAAGAAAAAAATATGGAAGCGACTGAATGCAACCATAAAGAATGTTCACTCATTTCATTCTAGATTTGAAACTTGTTTGCAACTGGCCGCACAAGACGCTACCAACCTTCAGCGATCAAATAATAATGAATTAATTAAACGCCGTGATGAGATTGTAATCGCAACATGTCATTTAGCAAAACGTATAGCGACATTAGCAGGGACTCGACGTGACAGATCGCTTGGCTTGGCGCCAATCGATGTTCGTAACACGACGCTCACCTAATCCAGACTTGTGTACGGAAATTAAATTTTTGAGACAACAATACTGGAGCGAAGCGCGGACAGTGTGAAATTGAAACGTTTGAATCTTGACCGCTTTTGTGAACGTTGGTTGAAACTTCTGGGACATTAATATCTTCGATGGTTCCAAAATGCTACCAAACTACACTTTAATTATACATGTACTTTTAGTATAAGGATTGGTGAACATGATCTAATTAATTTTGTAAATTCTACATCTGTAAGCATGTTAAGAAAATATTTCCGCTTGTCACAATATAAATCAGTAATTACAAATCAAAAGCTGAACAGTCGACAACTGCATAACGCAATTAGAATTTCCAGTACAAGTAGCCGAGTTGTGGTCAGATGGCTGTCATTCCATATACAATATATTCAAGATATTTGCAAATCATTGTTTTTAAATGTTCAATGAGCGCATGTTATAATTAAAATCAATTAAGCAATAAGTCATCCCTTCAAACAACACCGTACATTATGAAGTGTTAAATCGTTCATTAATTCACCGCGTGCATTGCTAATAAATAAGAACTGCCATAAATTATTTATGCTCGTACCTGCATTGTTCTATGTTTAGATTCGAAGAAGTCGGTTAGAACGAATTTAGTATTCGCACGAAGCTAAAAGCGTGTGACTCTAAAAAGCCGAAAGTGAATGCGCTGTCTAGAGTTTTATAACCGTCATCACGCGACTTATTGTTCTGAATTAAAAGAAAAGTTTTCTTTAAATTAAAACCTTATTTATAGTAACTGTCGCGGAGCACAAAAACGCTGAAAAGGGAGAGTGCTTCGTGAAATATTACTTCGTCAGAGGACGGGAGGGAGTCCCGTTTTGACATGTAATGAAAGAAAAATTACACGCGCCAGCCTTTGTACAGTCGCCACTTTCATTTCGACGAAATTAACTTTTGGATGCTCTGCACTTGTAAAAAAGTACTGTGGAAGCTCAATGGCAAGCCTGTTAGCTGGGACATTTCATTTTCAGTATTAGGTACGAGTTTCGTGAACGTAGATATCTAATTTCGTATTTATTTAAATCGTTTTATTACGAAAACCTAGGTGTTGAATTCAGTATTATTTTACTGGTACATTGAAAAGGTTGAACTGAGTAAAACTTCTTTGTTCAAAGTGATAACACAGCGAGTTCTCACAATAGAAGAAAATTCAAGAAAATCCCTTGAAGTCCGAATGGTCTTTCGCAAATAAAATTAAATTGAAAAAAGCGTACAAGGACAGGGGACTGACTCTTACAAAATTTTCCAATTTCTCTGATTCTCACTTCATAAAGCAGAATAGATGCTTCAGCATTATTAGAAACACCAATTTATTTTACAAAATAATTCATTTGCTGGAAGGATAAATTCACAAAGCGTTGTTCCCTCGTAATTTGAGAGACATTGCAGGGGAATGAGATTGTGGATAGATCTCTCGGTCGCAAGCGTAGTAATAAGATTTTAAATGTGAATTTCTGTCTAAATGAAGTCGGTCATATTGACATGCCGATAATTATGTTTGTCAACCCGTTGTTAATTAAATTGTGATGTGTACAACGTTTTGTTTGTTGATTATTGTGCTTCGTGTGTAAAACATATACATATGTATTCTAAAATTCGCATGAAACATACAAATGGTTTTTCAGAACAAGCATTCCGAATGTTCTTAATTCAAAAGCGGAGAGTTGACCTTAACGAAACATCGACACGAATTCCAGCAAAGAGCAAAAAAAAAAATAACAGCACTCGATCAAGTGAGCAAAGAGTATTTTTGCAAATACTTCGATAAGCATGCACCATTGATCACTTAGTTGGATAAAAAGCCGTCGCTAAGTTGATTCAGCTTTGCTTTCCGTGCGAATGTCGATAACAGACATATTCGAACATTTATTTGTACTACCGAACACATTTCTCATTGGCGGGAAAGTGGTAAATGTAAATTATATTTTTAATATTCTCTCTGGTTTGTTAAGAGTACATATTAATGTGTATAAATATTTGAGTTACCTGATTCGAACAGATTTGTTTGCAATTGAAATTCGAAGCTATGTTTGCCGAATTAAAACAAATTTCTTTTTACAAGAGAACAATATTATTCCTCCATATTTTTTTCTTATTCCGCCATATATATATTTAAATAAATTTATTCCGCCATATTTTTTTCTTAAAACAGGCACCTAATCAACACTTCAAAACGCATAAAGCGAAGCACTTGAGCAGAAAATGAAGCGACGTGAAAGTTAACCCTTAATTTTCCATTTGAAAACGAGAAAAAAATCATTCAGCCCTTCGCGTGTTATACAAAAAACCGTTTTTATGTACAGGGTGAATACAAAGCGGGTAAGTCAGCTGATGAAATCGTCGTCCAAACAGGCGGTCGGGGGATCCTGAATAATTTACACAGAGAAAAAGAATGCTCCCCCTGTTTACGTACTCTTGTTGATTTTCCATGGGGGCTTCTAAAACGGCCTCTGAAATACACCGGTCTCTTTCTAACATACGCATTACAAGCGAGAGAAGGAATATTTGTTGTGTATCGAGCCTGGATTGAAAAGGATTTGAAATTTCGGCGGAGAAGCAACGTTTAGATAGGCGCTGGGGAATCAAATGAATGCAGATTTAAATGAAGGTTTATATACAACCATATTTCTTGGTGAATAATTTAAATGTCAACATCAACATTTTTGGAATCCTCAAATTAAATGAAATATATTTACTGCAGTTCTGCATAATATTTGGTTTAAAACAAGTGAACGATTTTAGTTCAACTAAGTATAAACCCGGTATTGAAACCAAAGATACCTGAGGGGTTTAAGCAACATTCCCAAAGCTTATTTTACAAAAGTTTCAAGTTAATATTTACAATAAATATGACCTATTCGGGTTTCATCTAGCTAATATAGAATGCCTTAGGGGCAGATCGCTATCAGTTTACTAAACCGCGAACTTTAAACACCTAGTTTATTTCGAATTACACAAGTCGGACATAAAGTCATAATATACGAACATTTTATATTAGTCACGGGAAATGTTCCAAGAACTTAATCTGACAAGCGTAAAAACGTCGTAAATATTGTAAATACAAAACCTATGTACCCACACGCCTCCTACGCGACTATGCACGTTCTGAGAATGTGCGAATTTAATATTATCTGCGTATACGCATAATAATGTCCGCTTTAGCGAACAAAGCCTGAATGCATGGTTGACGTTATGCACCGTTATTGATTATGAGACTCTATTGTCTGATAGTAGATTAATGTCAATCTGTCAGATAGCGCGACGAACAGTAGAATGAAATTTATATTTAAGCGCTGATTTCTGGCCTGATAAAGTTAATCCTTTCATATTTCCATTTTAATCCACCATGTATATGTTCACATACTGAATATTCTTTTTGCAAAGTAAAATATACTGCATGAAGGACTAAAAGTGAAAATAAAATACGACGAGGTTAGCAATCAGGCGGGCTCGGTGCTTATTAGAGAACACCTACACATTTCGTTGCGAGGATTACAATATTTTTAAAGGTGAACGTAAGAGAAGGGTATAAAATTTTAGAGTAAGTACGGTTTCCGTAATAACTTAGGGCCAGCATAAAAATTGTGGTTATCTTTAATTAAACGAAAGCTTACGCCAGAAAGGGACTTTAATAGATAAAATTAAGAAAAGTAATGCGCACCAAATTGAAATTAGAATTTTATTCCGTTTAGGGTTTTAAGGATAAATATCTTTGTCCCCTAAGCCCGTAACACTTGTCTCAGTTCCCTGTCGTCTCATCATTCCCCTGTAACTTTACAAGCGTCTCATTTTTCCGATTTTACACAAGCACAATGCGCGTTCTCCTTAATTTAACCTTTTGGATCGCATGTATGGTTCCCCGAACGGCTTGTAAACGTTTTTCCCCGTTCCGTTTCGATTTTACGAGTCAAGTACGAGTTTTAGAATTGCTTTTATGGTTTCGAAGTACCCTGCCTATTTCTGAATTATTAAATTGAATACTGTGTACGGCTGTATCGCGTCTTGAAGATATAAAACTATATCTTCTTTTACTGAAGTTATTTATTCATTAATAGGATTTAGGCGGGGAATTTTAGTAGGAGGGTTTATGGCCCCGAGATGTGCTGCGCTGTATAAAGGTCTAGCTTTATGAAACTGCGGGAGGTAGCAAGTTTGATATTAACCCCGTATTTCTACGCTTACCTACTTTAAATATGACGGCTACCTCTAAGCTGCCAAGAAAACTCTCGTACTTACCTGTAAACAAAAAGAAATACACATTTAATAAAGAGCGTGATACAAATCTTAATGTTCCCAAAACGTGGTGAACTTATACTAAAGTGAACTAAAGTGACCGTATCTACGTGTACGGTAAGAATTTTCGTCCCCTTATCAAGCTAGAGCACACAAACAGTACACCATTAATTTCGACGATATTATCCAACATAAATTTATATTCAGACGTATAATTAGCTGCCCACGCGCAAAGGAAAAAGCGTACAGAATTTCACAATCCTGACCGCCCACACTCCGCCCGAGCCTTTAAAATACGCGGAGTATTTACACGAAAACGGACTTTTCTAAGATTAAAATGTTGTCGGATTTGCATTGAGGCGATAAGAGTATAATGAGCCGGGCGGTTGCCGGCGCCAATAGATCACGGTAGACGGCGCCACTGAGACGCGCTTGCGCAAGCACAGCACGCAAACTTCGCACTCCATCATAGATTAGATCGCTAAGATACGACGACGATTTGCAAAAATGCTAAAAATCTCATAGAATTAAAATATTTGATGAAAATCTTTAAATAATCGTAAATTACGGTTGTATGCTAATTGTATCGGACATAAATATGTATTAAGCACATTTTGATGACACACTATTCATCTTATGTGCGTAAGCTCGCTTGTTACGCTCTCCGGATTAAGCACGTTTTAATTATGTATTTGCATTATTAAAGGAATGTACGAGCAGCTGGCAACGGTTTAAAAAAAGTTTTTTAAATGTCATGGCATTCCAATCAACTCTCCTGAGTTAATCTTTAAATCCGATCCTGAAACTGAAATTGCCAGATAACACCATTTCATAATAAATCGATATAAGTTGCTGAAGCTTTTATTTATATGAAATACGCAAATAATTTTGCAGAATTGTGTTTCCATGCGTGTAATAATTTGATTAATTGTACCCATCTGATAATTGTTTAATCTATGTGTATTTAGCGGGTCTATCTTCCATGGTTTACGAGGCATGCCTATAAATCGGCTTCTATTAGCCGATAGCCAGCTCTTTGATAGACTGACGACGAACTAACTAACATACGGACATGCGAACATGCATGTCAAAGAATTAGGTAATTACTGAGCGCTAATGTATGTAGTTACAAGTTATTTTCCTAAAAGAGAAGGGAATTTCAATTAACGAGATACATATGTTGGGTTTAAGCTGACTCGTATCAAAAGATGGACTGTACTTGTATGTTAAGACCACGGTTTTTTTAAACTGAATTAATTTATGACATTCTGACTTCATTCTGACATTACTGATTTGGGTCTTCGAAAGATATTCGATGGAAACGTTGAATAAAGAATATAATTAGATGAAGAAGTTGTCGCACATATTTTATAAGTGGATTCTTCATAGAATTTTCGAATTTGAACAGCAACAGCGTTCTTTCTGACAACAACAAAAGCCCCTACAAAACAACATTATTAAGATCATAAGTCTCGTCTGTTTTACGTACCTACATTGTGGTACGTATACTTTTTTCCTTCTTTCTTTTACGTAGAATTGCCCTATGGTATGGAAAAGACAAGTGCATTATTTGTACCCATTCTATCGAACATTGACATCTATAGCTACTCGTATGTTTACAAGAGTACGAGGTAGAGAAGTAGGTACTGTAACGTAGTTAGAAACTCTTTCGTTTGTAAGGTTTTATTCGTTAAATATTTTTGATACTGACCGGGCAATCATTTCAAATGTATTCGATTTGTTCCATAGAATAAGTTTTTTATATTGAAGTGTGTCACTTCACCTCTCGAGCCCAAGCAATAAACGTCGTGATATCGAATCAGTTTTTCATTTTGAGCAAGATAATCGGTCCTGGCGTAACAATTTGGTGGAGGCGCCGACGCCAAAGCCCCAAGTATTTTTCAGGTCATTACCGCGAGAAAGTCGCGTGGTGACGTCGAAGACGGGAAGAGAGAAGAGCCTGGAAGATTAACCCTGGGCACTGATTCCAATGAAATATTGGAATACGGAGAAAAGAGCTAAGTGGAATTTATTTATTTAATGTAGGAAAATGTCCAAAGATATTCAGTTTTTCTCCGGAGTCGATGACATATCAGTCGACGACTTTCTTTTCGAATTTCGCACAATTGCGGCGATAAATAAATGGAAAGAAAACGATTTTGCACTACTACTAGGTGCATATTTGCAAGGTCCCGCTCTTGCATTTTACAAATATAATTACGTCGATGGGATTGAATATAAAACCATATGCGATAAATTAAGGGCAGAATTCCCTGATAATGTAAATTATGTAGAAAAATTCTACAACGCTCGACAGGAGCAAGAAGAAGAATTGTTGTCATATTATTATCGTCTGTGTGGCTTACAGACAAAGGCCAATATTGTAGACGACAATATTTTTATAAAAACCTATTTAAAAGGGCTAATTGTCAAATACAAAGCCATACTATCCTCACAACTTTTCATAACCAAATCTGAGCTGCGTGAAACGCTGGTTCAAGTGAGATATTTGTTCGGAAAAGAACAAAATCAAATTATCAATTTGCCTGTCATTCCACCGAGGAATGATGACAGGAAATTCTATGACGAGGGAAATAAAAGAAATGCCCCTTGTTCACATGTTAATACACATAATGCTTTTAGTGTGGAGAAAGAAGCACCGCCCAGCAAAGATGTGGAGATGGAACAGCATGATGAGGAGCAGCATGCGAAGCAGCCTGTGGAACTGCTGGCGATTGGATCGGAAGTAGAATATAAGTCTGGTGAGACCGGTCCAAATATTAATGTGTTGATTGCTCAACAGGAGTTCAGGGCGTTAGTCGACACAGGAGCGTCGATTTCCTGTTTATCCGAGGCGTTCATTTCAGAACTCAACATTAAATACACCAAGAACAGTTCTTATGAAGCTTCTTCAGTCTCTGGTGCGCAGTTGAATGTACTGGGCGAAACATATATCAATTTTTTGATAGATTCGTGTTTATTTAAGCATAAATTTCTAATTATAAAAAATATTCGCCAAAACATGATTTTAGGAAGAGATTTTCTTTACAAAAATAATTGTATTATAGATTTTTCCAAAAATAATTTAATTTTAAAAACGAGGTTTATTGCAAAATTTATTGATATTGATACTTTAAGAAAAAAGGTGTCAGTGTCAGATATACTGACAGACAGTCACCATAGTGATAAAAATAATGACAAAATGACATGTGAAATTGACAACAAAATAAATAAAATGAATTATATTTATTTTCAAAGTAAAGTAAAAGGAAATAATATTCGGAATAAAGTTTCGCAAAGAAGAAACCAACGGTATGTTCCGAAGTGTAAAAAGAATTATAATTCAGAGATAGTGCAATGTAGGCTGGCAAGGCCTAAGGACGTCAAGAAGTCCAATAATAGAAAATATAATAATGATAATCATTATTATCCTTCAGAGGGGAGGATAGACACGCAGTACAAAAAACAGATACAACTGCGTAATATAAACAATAATTTAGGGTTTTTAAATAAACAAAATGTAAATAAATATAAAGATAGGAAATATTTTACTTAATTTAATGACTTGTTTTTCTAATACGTGTTTTATATTTACATGTTACCTGGAACGAGTTGTACGAGCATTGCCGGTGAAGGGATAAGAAGGTGAGCTACTTCATCTTCGTGAGGAGATGATGTCCACGGCAGAGCTACTTCATCTTCAATACGAAGGAAGATGAAGATAACCAATGTGGTCAAGCTTGTGTTATTTTTATAAGTTTTTTTTTAATATGGCTCTGTAAATCTGATCCCAAAATTATTATCTCATTTGGTTTTGAAGAAAAAATATTTGGATGGTGAATTGAGGTTGAGATCAACTTCGCAATAAGGGGCATAGCCTCGCGAAGAGTGTTTGCTTGACACAATGGTTTCTGCCGAAGATTTATGATCCCTATATTTGATTTATTTATTATTTAATATTCCAAAATTGTAAAAAAATAATTATTGGGTAAGATGATTAATTATATCACGTTAGGTGAGAAACTTTGATAACGGTGACTTATCCCTTCATCTGACACGTTAGCGTCCGGCGAAGTTGTAAGTTGTCAATACAGAGTTTTTCTTCGCTTGAAAAGTAATCCCTTCAGGACGGGTGTTCACTTTGAATATCCTTTGCTATTAGAAGCACGTTTCGAGGCTTTTTGCGTGGTTTTGCCGCGAAAAAGTTCACGATAACATGTTTTCTTACAGTGCAGTTTGGCACACTTAAGTGAATAACTGACATGTTATTGTAAACTATCCCGTTGTGAGGGACGTGTTTTAATTTCCACGCATAGGTCAGTTTTCGGTTAGATGTAGGTAGGTAACATTTGTATGATTGTCCGCCTATAGTTGCGCTTTTGTGATAAAGTTTCCACTTTATCCTAAGGGCGTAGCTCGTGTAACGTAGTTAGAAACTCTTTCGTTTGTAAGGTTTTATTCGTTAAATATTTTTGATACTGACCGGGCAATCATTTCAAATGTATTCGATTTGTTCCATAGAATAAGTTTTTTATATTGAAGTGTGTCACTTCACCCCCGAGTCAGAAAATAAACGCTAAGTTAAAGTTTTTTCCAATCTTTTAATTGAATAACCCGGTTCCTAGCGCGCCACGCGCTACAGTACATATTAAAATGTGTCAGAGCTTACCCGCCTACGATCGTCACATTACCCGCTCCCCTCATTATGTTCACTCCTTCAAACATCACTCCTCTCAAGTGTTAGAAACTCAAGCAATTTATTGCCTAGTATTAATTAGTTCTTGTGCGTAAATGTTGATCGAGTGAAATGGCTTAGGACGCAAAAGTTACTGGCTTATTATATTGCTTCGATATCCTGGAAACACTTGGTATTAGAACCATATATTTTTTTAGATGACTATAAAATTGCTCGGATCAACTCGACGTTTATCGACTCGATCGATTAAAGCAGTAGGTAACTGGCAGCTAAAACTGAAAAATAATCGATTCTATCAAACAAAGCTAACAGCTGTTTCTCCCAGCTTCTGCCCATAAGAGCCAAAATTGAGACATAAACATACAGCTTTCCAGTTTTCCCATACTTATGTAACCGTTATACCATATACGAAGGAACTCACGATTTCATTTTACAATAGCTCATATTACTAAGTCCATATACAGAGAAGCAATTCGGTTTAAAATTGCTAGTTTAGCAAGAAGGTTGGCAGCTAATAAGATCCATAAAGCCAGACGCCTCGATGCACTAAAATAAAGTTAATTGCTCGTAAAATACTGGCTGGTTCCGCCATGTTTGTTTCGAGTACACATAGACAACTGAAATGGTTCTTTTAGGCCAGTGTCAGTAGAACTTATCTAGCTATTGTGTTGGCATTATTCAGGACATTTACTTTCTTGTAATTAACTAGTATTAGTCGTAAATTTTCAAGTCGTAAAAACATTAAATGGAAAGCGACATCTTCCATTTACATGGTTCCCATGACAGATTCTTATCTTAATTCTCAGTCGGTCCCTAAAATGGCTTCTGTTATTTTTTTAACACCATGAATGGTCAAGTGGCCTCGCAAAACCCAGTTCAGTTGTTTTATGGCCAGGATTATGCGTTTATGTTGATTTGTGCAAATCTTAGGAATATTTGAGTGAGGCGGGGCGCCGGTGTTGTCGTGGGCGAAGCACCAGAGCCCTGACCTACTAGAGACAGGCAATAAAACCTATTTTAACATACCACTGGATATAATTCAAATATATTTGTAAGTCTCATAAGTTTGAAGAACCTATATATCTTTCGAACCGATGCGTGAAGTTGAAACTATTTAATAAATTGTGACACAAAGCATAAACAGTGTAACTATATTTTTTTTTTGTGACGTAGTGATCCCGATTCTTTTTTTAAATAAATTATTATAATGTGTTACAAAAACTGGGGCAGATTCAAAGAGAGAACTTTGTTTATGTACTCTCGAGTACAAAGGAAAATAAATCCGTGATGAATGTAAGTAAACAGAACTTTTGGTGAATTATTATGTTGTTGTCTCTATATTAGGTTGTTGCTTGACACAGAATAATGAAGATTACATTATCACAGATGATTTGCAGGGAATTTAACTGTTATTAGCGTACAAAATTTTATAATAAACATAGACAAATAAACCTTCACCAATTCACTTTAATACGGTCTGGCAACTTTGTACTAAAATGCATTATGGCGCCGATAAATCAGCAATAAATAAAGCCGACGACACACTTAGCGCTAAACTCGTCTATTCTAAAGTTCGCATCACACACGAGCGAACCTTAAGAGACTGCCAACGAAACAGTCGGCCAACAGTTGACCCGATAGTTGGAAAAATTAAAAAATCTTGATACCAATCAAAGTTTTCAGTTGGTCTGATACCGGCTTAATACTTGATCTTTACGTGCCCTCCCAGGCACGGGGGTATAACACCACCATACCAACATACCATCATTCATATCAACTTCTAGACTCCTGACAACATTTGTAAAAGTTTCATAAACCTACAAAGCGTCCCCGAATGCTACTCAGTAATTAGTAGTCGTTATTACAATTCCACGTCAGAGGCCGTCAGGCGGATTTGAGAAAACTCTGACACCAGGGCTTGCTAGGTAATTACACCTGCAGTTCACTCGATAAGAAGAAGACCTGATCTATGCAAAGTCCAAGTCCGTAGGCAGGTATATACCTAGTACCATTTTCATACTTCTATGGGTAACTATGGGTCCAAAGGAACTATCGGCCGACTAAAAGTTTGCCGTGCGCAACTAACACTATAAATCACAATCGTTGTCCAGTTTAATTACCAGTCAGGCTTTATCTAGGATTCGACATTCGTAGCATATCGGGGGATTGTCGCACCCACGAGTATAGTGGCGCCAACACCACGTAGGCGAGGAGTGAAAGGAATCGGTCGTATTTATAGAAAAACCAGCCAGTTCACCTGCTGGTTTGTTTACTCTGTGGTTGCTTAGAGGATCGTAGAGTATGGACTACGCGTTCCTTGAAACAAAATCGGGCGGTGAAAGAGATCTTTTCTATAACTTTGACAGACCGGAATTTACAGAAGCGGAAAAATGACAGATATTAACGATATTCTAGAGAAAAAAGAATTATGTATATACAGGCACTAATTTCAGGCAGTGGTTTAACCCGCATACCGTGGGAATTTGGAATATTGTTTTTAAATCGGACCAGTATTTCAAGCAAACAGACTTTTCAGCTCCATAATATTAATAAAAAATAAGTGTAGATTGCCGTTTGAACGCTCTCTGTCTATGAATATTGCTTAACCCTATGTCATGTTGTTGTGTACCTATGTCATTATACGGATGTTTTATGAATGGTTTAGGATTACTCAAAGTTCTAATGTTTGGAAACATACATACATTGTCATTTTAACGGTAGTTAAGTTAAGATTATTGCTTACATTACACGTGGCCTTTCGTTTAAGAATTCCTTAATGTTGTATACAATGATGTTTTGCTTTATTAAAATTGTTGTATTTTGGAAAGTAATCATAAAGTACATACAAACATAGCCATGAATAAAAAGCTTAATTCGAGTAATTTGATCCTCCCATAAATTAAAAACGACACCTACATGAAAACAACGAAAGTAAACAACCACACAGAAACCAATAAAAAGTTATTATTCTTATGAAAGATTACGACCACACAGAGAACTTAACAATTTCATACGGGACCCTTATAAACGTCTTTAAGTAGATAGTATTAAAATATCTTCAACTATATTTTACAAGGGATACCCCGGTAACCTATGTAAGGATGAACATGTAATAAACATCAAACACACAGATAAACATACAGATATGGACTGGATAAACGAAGCGGTTATTTGCCTAATCTATAACAATTTTTGTTGCTATGATAAGCGAAAATGACCCTTATTGCGTAGGTGTTTAAGTGGTTAATAAGGTGTGAATGGTTCTGATAACCGTTGGGCGCCAAGAGATCGCTCTCACGACTATTTCGCCCACTCGTTTTGGGGACTAACCTGGTCTAGTATTTAAAGTGATCGAAGTAATTTGAGCGTTAGCCAAAACGGTTGGTACATAGGACTGAATATTTAGAAATACATAGCTGCAATAAGTGCAATTTATTTGTTAATTAATACTTCCTCTCCAAATAAGAAAAACTCATAAGTTTTTAGACATTAAGGTGCTATTCACATATCATCTGTCCGTTCTTCACTTTTTCCTACACCCATTAAAACAGTAGTAAAAGTAAATTTTCCCACGATCGCCTATACATATATATTATATTTTAGCACATAGACACGAGCTACTCAATATTAAAAGCCCAGAACACCTTTCGTTTTAATAACCCTTTCCATCAATATTTTACAACCCACGCACGAAACTCAACGATTTTTAACTTTTAACCCACTCCTACGCATTTTACATACATTTTTATACCCTTGATTTATTCCGACTAATTATTTCATAATTCATAATTCGCGATATCGGTTCAGAAATAATGTTTTACTTTATGAATATTTATAAACCGCAATTAGCTAATTATTAAATGTATAATCAAGTATAATTGGATTAATGAGAGTGGTATATCTCTGATGATAATTTTTATGTTGAACTGAAATTAGAAAGCACTTTACAATTATTGTAATTAATCTGTTTTATGGTCGACTCTAATTAATTTTATGAGCTGGACGATTAGCCATCGGAAATTAATATTTATGTAGATCAATATGTTCAGTGCAACAGGTTTTCTGTACATAGAATGGAAATTGTGTTTATTTATGAAGAGTCACGAACTCAGATATTTTACGGGATTTGTTTATTTTTAAGTTGATGCTAACTGCATTAAATACTCCTTTTCGTACAATTTTCATTGAATTTCAGAAAAACCAGCATTTATATAGCACATATCATTATTCTTTTGTTAAAAGTGTTTATAACACAAACATAAACTCAAAAGAGACAATGAAAGACGTACCTACCATTTTCTCTTAGTTGAAAACACTCAAAACTCTATTTAGCTAATCTATCGTTTTTGTCTTCTTAATGGCAAAACAAAGGAACACTAAATATCTATTTTAGTTCTCGTAAAAAGAAGAACCAAACCCACTCATTACCATCATGCATTCCAGAATTAAAATTCCTCTCATGTCCGTCAACGCAAAATCCTTGCGACTTTCTTATACAATTTGTCAAACGACCCGTTCTTATTTATAGCACATAATATATTTAACGAGATCCTCGAGTGCTCCGTAATATATTCAACATCGTAATTACAGGGACTAGTTGAAACGTCCTTTGAATTATGTATGCGCGCGCGCAGCCTTTGACGGTACGATTTGATTTGATTTTCTGTAAATGGCACCGCGTTGTTTGAAACGGCGACAGTGTTTTGTTGGAATTAATTTATTCGCGGCTAAATATACACCTTTATTTTTATGATGTACCTATATGGACAAGAGAAGTAAGGGGTTAAGCCAAGATTATTCCTTATCAAAAAGTTCAAGACTATTACGATAAGCCCACATATTTTGCGCGAATTTACCTTCACAAAAGTAAGGTAAACCCAAAAGTACTGTATATCATTCAGTACTATTCCATTACTTACTTTTCGCAAGAGACTCCATCAGTTAATTACGAATTTAAAATTCAGATATAAATTCGGTCCCACCTACATTCGTTAAAAGATTTTATTTAACACAATTTCATCAGACAGGGTTTAAGCTTACAAAGTGATAATTAACCTCAGACTTACCGAATTCTGAAGCTTCAAACGAACTCGAAAACCGCATGAACTGAGCTCCTTTATTAATTAAACATTTGACATAATTAATGTATGATGTAACGGAATAATCTGTTCAAGAGATTAGCGTGGTTACAAATGGATAACACGACGGATTGTGGGAGTGGGTCACAAAGCCAGCGGTGAACTCGGCTTTACAGAACTCGATTCTAGGCCCAGAATGTGCCAAAAGATATATAATTAATGGTCTCAGGTTACCTTTGAAGCTTAATTATTTATTTTTATATTTTAAATGGAATGTGGTAGAAAAAAGCCGTGTGAAAAACAGCAGTAATCGGTTAGGCGGTTATCCTTTCAACATTGATTGATGTATAACACAAAATATAATGTTGTTTTATTAATTTAATTTTTCTCGTAATCTTATACCTTAAGGGATTATCAAGTTGATTCCAGCAGTAAAGAAATGGTGTGGGACAAAAGGAACTTCTTTTAAATCGTGGGTGTACAAATACAAATATCTTGAGTGTGTATTTGATTTTTCCTAGTTACACCTAAAACACTTTACTGTAGACCATACAAATATTTGCTGTCTGTGGGAATTGAACTAGGAAACTTGCCACTGTGGGATTATGAGATTATGTCCTTTTAAAACATTCTTCTACAGAATTAATTGGATTTTGCATTGAAATCGGACTACTTTAACATATAAATATTCATTTTCTTTGTAAAAAATAGTTTCAATTAATTGACTTACATTGTAATTTAATTTATGTACCTATATTTTGGCTATCACTATCGCTCACAGCTGGTCCTTTCCCGCTTATTTAAAGGCCTTATAGCATAGTTGTGGGAACGTCACTGGTATAGTGTATCGCTTTTGTTATAACACTCAACATTATGAAGAGTAATGTTCTGTGAAAGAAGTCAGGTTAAGATTTAGATGCGTATGATTTGTGGAAAGTCAATTTGGAAAAAATATTTGTTAGTTCCTGATGTGATGATAACTGAAAAAGGACAATCTCAGATATCAGCCTTACTGGTATGGATCTATATTTTGACGTACTCTTGTTATTGATGTCCAAATACCATCGACGCGCTCATTTAAACAACAAATATAATATAAAAACTCAATACTATTTACAATCATATTAACAGCACGGAGCCCACAAATAAATAATATTGAAACTTTCTACCAAAACGTTTCGTCACACAAACATTTGACAAACACAAACTCCGCGTCTCCATAAAAGTAGAAAACAGTTATTCTTATTGATCGTAACATTCCCAGATATATTCCGTTCTGTAAGATCAGGCGTATGTTTAGAATTACAATTTAGAGTTCCCAGTTGTGAGTGACAACTGACACATTGCTCAATGTTTGTCCTCCATTGTCCACTGAATCGTTGAAATCTTCCCGGATGGCCCAAGTCAGAAAAGTTCATTTTTGACGAATATTTTGCCCCTTCATGTTTCATTTCTTTTCAAATTACTATGCTATGTGTTTACTCAAGCAATGACAACTATTTTCTTTCCTTCTTCTCTTTCCAAGAGTAGGTATAGTGTCCCGCCGCAGTAGGGATGAGACCTGGTTTTAAAGTGATTGAACTTACTGACTCGTGGCTGGTTTGTTAAGTTGATTGAAATTATTTCATTTATGAAAATTATACTGACAATGTCAAGCGCTCGGTCAATCATTGCACTTTCCTTCCTGGCACACCACGTTTACATGTGATGTATTCCAAGTTTTCAGTAACACATCGGCCCCGCTTTCACCCACACTTTGCACCTTTCATCTAAGACGTCCACTCACTTGAATAGCCGGCAGTCAGGTGGATGCGCATTCAGCCGCCGACGGGCCGCGCATAATTATGTTACCTATTTGGACCTCAATAGACCTCATTACCATACGGTCATCGATGTTGTCTCACTGATCAACTTCGGAATGTTTTTGTTTCACTTTATTGGGAAGAACAGTTTAGAATTTAAGAGCTAGCACGTGTTATGAATGGCCCGGAGTGTGATTGCAAATCTCCTTTAAGATCAGAGTAGGTATTCATTGTGAAAGACTGGCAAATATTTGTCTTTATGTACGATCCACGATTCGTCGTGCTTTGGTCTGTTATCTGCATTTATATGGCAATGTTAAAATTGAAAATATTGCTATTGAATATTAAAAAAGACCTTTCGGTGTTTTTTCTAAATCCCATCTCTGGTAAATCACAATCATCTTCCACGATCCAATCACAAATTATACAAACAAGCATCCCATAATTTCTCAACAAATAAACCACTGCTACATTCTAATCGATTACCACAATCCGAGTCTTTTATCTACTTAAAATACAATAGGGCTAGGCGTAACATGGAGGCTGGCGAGTTAATGCTATTGTTACTACTATTTATAATGCCCTAATCCTATAGGCCGCTGGGAGCCGCTTTCAATGCAAAGTGCGAATTGTACGGAGCCTTCCCAACGCTGAGACAACGATGTTCCAAGCGAGTGCTTAGTGATACTACAGATATGATTCTCAAGTCTACGGATTATCTAGAGATCGAAATCTTCCGCGGTTATTTCAAGACGAGAGGGAAGTGATTGTTTTGATTGCTTCTGGTTGCGTGGATGTGTTGGCAAGTTTAACACGTCATTGCTACACTGGTTATCTTTATGGAGGTCTGGTATGCGGATGATGTCATATGCGGAATTGAAGTTCTTCTCATATGCAGTTACACGAGTACTATTGACGAAATTGAAGGGAGCTTGCGAAGCGTAGGTATGTTCTTAAATTAAGCTTGATGACGAAAACATTCCTCGCTAATTAGTTCATGCAAATGCGAAGTTGCTTCATTGACGAACAGGATCCGAGAGACTAATTCTAATTACGAAGGCAATTAATGGTTTAGCAGTTTTTTCTGCACCTGTCTAAACTGTCATGGATACCGTAGGCCGGCGGGAGCGGCGGTTATCCGCAAATTTGCATAATCGGGCCGTGTGTATGCTAGCCGGGTGCGCTTTATGCCATAACGATGAAATTAACCAATCAGACACGACAGCAGCTAGATTTTAATGCCGTAAGGGTTATGTGAAAGGATCCTGTGAGATGACACACTTATGTTGGGTATGTAATGTTTTTAGAAGCTTAGAGGTCTTTCAAGTGTTACATTGTTTGTAGTTATTACATGTAAGCAGGTATGCCCTTGTTTTGTTTTAAATTAAAATTACCGAGTTTGAAACAGTGTTTTTCTTCGAGGGACTTCTAAAATATTGTTTTGGTTCCTTCCAAAACAGTTATTTAGAATTTACCATTTCATCCATTATCTGCATTTAAATCCATACCTAATCCATGTCACAAGTGGCAACCCTTATATCGATGTTGCCCGCTATTATTTTATTAAAACCTTTTAATAGAAGATTATTATTGCATGTTACGTTGTTATTATCGAATCACTCGACGCGACCAACCGTTTTATAGCAGAGCGTTCATATGAAATGAGAATACATTGTGCATTTTCAGAAACGCAGCATTTTAATTGGAAATTATTGAAATAAATATTTTAAATATTAATTGTGGTGTTCGAGTGTTGTGGCGAATATATTTTTATGAGATTGGGAATGGAAATATGTGGAATTTAAATTCGTTTTAAAACGAAATGCTGATTAATGTTTTACACAATGGTTAAATAAATATTTTGCAAAAGGATTACAACAGCAACGAAGTTTAACTTAATTCTGTCAATGTACAACTTTAGCTTAAGCTTTTAAAATCATATTTTGAAACAAAAGATCATCCAAAAAATCTTTCGGAAACAGCTAATATGTACCGACAACTTATGACATAACCACTACAATTTCTGGGTAAAGTCATTCAACTACAACCACCGTTAGTCAAGATTTCGTTTGACCTCTGAACAACGGGTACTAACTTTATTAGCAGTAATAACCAACACCATCAAGTGTGGTATGGCTATGTAAGCCGTCCCATACAGCAGTGGTCACCGCAAATTACTAGCAGCTGTAGAACATTATCTACACGTACATAGACGACGTACGTATGCGACATGATTTTGGCTACAGAAGAGACATAGCATTTTAGTGTCTTACAACGTGTTTGGAAGATCGTTGAGATTTTAAACATCTTTTGTGGTCACCATAGTCTTTAATACGCACAAAAGACGAATACGTCATGTGTATCATAGTTCTTAAAATAAACCAACTGTCATCGACAGTCAATCGGTATAAAAAATACATTCAATAATTTGATTCCTTTAAATGATAACCTAGTTTCTGCCACGCAAATATTCCCACCATTACAAGATCCCGTTCCCAGGACTTCACTATTATGAAGCTTATTAAAAATTCAAGCAGTAGCCAGCTTATTCGCACTTACCACGGCTATCACTTGTCCATTGCTGAGCCAATTACGGTTCTAGTACAACCAGGCTATTTCATATTATTATATAATTTCACGATTAAACCCGTGGCGTACATGCTTCGTGAACGTAACCTGTGTTTACGGTAATATGATTAGATACCTTTATTGTAACGGATTATTCAATTTAGAGCTTCGAAAGAGAAAGAGGCTTCTTCTGTAACTTCACGTAGTAAGATCTGCAAGACCACCACTGCTAGTCACTTGTTTTTGGTTATATACCTAACCCAAAATTAAATGACGAACTTCCAGTAAGTACTCTGTGGGATCATGTCTAAAATTCAAATCTATTGGAGAACTTAATTATTGGTCATTATGACAAACGTTGCTGCCACTGATACTAAAGTTCCTGCTTAACATCACCTGGAGGACAATTTATATCTTTCATGAAGCCAGAATCGTTGACCATACGTTCTATAAACACAGCCTAACACAACACTACCTACAGCTCGCCAGTTAGTGAACTGATATCGTGTCATTTGCATAATCGGGCCGTATACGGGACGGACACGGGACACAGGAATTATCTCGTGTCACACTCTGGACGAAACGATCGATAGGTATTTAGAACTTTGTCAGTGCAATCTGTGTTTAGTCAGGGTGAATGAGGATGAAGAAAATTGGTTATGAAGACCGCATCCCGTGGAAATAAAAGTAGCCTTACAGCCTTCTCTGATAAATGAGCTGATAGTTTTCAAAATGGGCCAAAAGTTTCATTAGAGATTAGCGCGATCAAACAATCAAACTCTTCTACTTATGATAAGGTGGAAATAGTTCTCTACAATTAAACAATGGTGCAGAGAAATAAAGAGTTACCCAAAAGACTATATTAAAACTTCATTAAGCAGTAATCTGTGAGGATGAGCATGCAAACGATCATGGCAACCTCAGACGAATATTTTACTACAATGTTTTATTACATGCAGGTTGCAAATGAGTTGCAGATGCATTCAATGACAATAAGGTATGTGGTATGTTATGACTATTGAACACAGCAGGCGTAGGTAGATCACAATTTAATACCAACACACAATAATTGGCACAATGATTCAACATCATTAATTTGTGACAGGCTATTGTTGCAGATCAAGTTTAGTCTAAGCAAACAACAATGGTTGAGTAAAGGTCGTACATAAGTCATTCTATTGAGTCCTGCTGCATAGAATGGTATCAGGTTACAACCAGATTGTCAGTTGGCCATCTGGGCACAATCTGTATTGGTGTGCCACCCATAGTGGGACTGACATCTGTGGGAAATTATTTACCACGTACTATACGAGAATTCCCATTTTTCAACTGTGATTTTGACAAAGCACTAAGAGTGGACGCCAAAAGAATGGAATAATTCACTTTGATTTCACAGGCCATTTTATACATAGCTGCAATTTTGAATCAAGCAAGTTTAGAAATAATGTGTAAAAAATTCCTACCTCCTGTCAGCATTTTATTGGTCTTAGCGTACTACAACTAGGTATGTAAGTCCAAAGTCTGAACATTCTGGAATGCTAATCCTGTGTTACGAAAAGCTTAAAAGTCATTCGATTAGAGCGAACAGACACGCATGCAAATTATTGTTAATAGAAATTGCGAAGTCCAGCTTCGAGCGGTTCTTGTTAGTTTCGTATAAACTTAGCTAACATGCACTTAATGCAATTACATATTTGTTTGAACAACCTCTTGGACTTGTAATAAAACCTCCGCAGTTGTTCTATGGATGTTCAGTTGATTGTCTTTGTCGTTTTGTGTTGTTAAAGCTGTTTGTTTGTGTGGGTTTTATTTGTACTTATTAATATTAAATTATAAGTGTACTTTTAGTTGTAAGTGTAGATTTAACATCGTTTGTATCATCCTCAATATTGTCCATCAAATTATCGTTTACTACTCTGTTTTCAGGACTTTCCGTGTCATCGTATTCAATTTTCTTTAACTGTAAAGTTATATAACGATTGTAGCATTTGTTTGTAAGCACAAAGCATCACTGTTACAAGTAAGAAACATCTTACGCACAACATCAACTTAACTACACACATTAACGACTTCATCAAACGGTATTTTAATTACAAATTCTTTACACATGATCATTATATTTAATAGCTCTTAAAGATTCGGTAGCTTACTCTCGATTCACCTGTTCATAATAGCGAGGTTTGCGCCCAGCGGGTTGGGCCCATAACTGGGGGCCCCGCGATGCGGCCCGGGGGGTCATTATCACCATAATATACGGTGTGATTTATAACTTTACGTACGTTAAGACGTCACCTACAGGGTATCCGCAAAATGCAAGCCAAGATGAATGTGTGCAATTTTGTGGTACTTATAGTGGTAGATGGTCAGTTAGTCTGAAGTTTTCGTTTGATGTTCTATCAGCCAAAATGTATAGCAAAATTTTATTTAGCAAACTTTATTTTATCGTACTTGCTTACTGTCACTCTCAGTATGAAATGATGCTTATAAATGTCACGGGCTATCTCTGTCATTGGATGGAATTTTAATCCAACTTAAAGCATTTGCATCAGTTAATATTTTGACTGTTTAATTGCAGATAAGTTTCAAAACTGGCCTTTGCACAATGACATCATAAATATAGACATTTCTGACACCACATCCATTTTCGAAGTTCAAGGTTTTATTCAAAAAGTCTTAATGGCCGGATATTAGATAATCTTGCGTCCTCAGTTATCTCGCCTACATGACGAGTGGGCGAATTAAATAATTTGCTTTCAAACAAGTTCCGTTTAATACGTATAACCATTACATTAATGAATTACACTTCCATGATAATGATTTAATGATGGGATGTGAAACTGAGGATGCTGTTAAGTGTTAAGTTAAACTATGACGTAGAGAAAGGTCTTTTAAGAATTCTATTACTACTGTACTGACTTATGTACTGATTTATGTTCGATTTCAGAACACTTTTGCCTGAGGTTTATCTTTTATTTTAAAGGGATACCTACTTAATATTTAGATGAAACACGGAAACAAAACTTGGCCCTTTCATTGTATCCATTTTCTATAGAATTATGTTAAAATGTTTATATTCTTAGAACTTGTAATGAACCGTACCTACATATTATGATTTTTTTTTAAATATACGCGTATGAATTAAAACTCTTTCAGTAATACAACTGATATCGCTAGCAACATGTAGTTATCAGATGAAACCAAATCAACCGTAAATTGTTTTAAAAATGTAACGTACAATTCTATTTTATTGACGTTACACGTTGTGAAATATGTGTCGAATTGAATTTACGATCAAACCAATGAGAATCGTCCTAATCTCACAGAGAGAATTAGGTTTTCATTTAATAGTACCGCAAACACTTGTCAAAATATTATTGATAAAATAAGAGAACAATGATAGGTAATTCAGTTGAGGAAAAAGCCGAAACTATAGTCAATATGGCGGACTAATTTTGACAGTCATGAAAACTTTCACTTTCATTCTATCTCATTCCATTTTTTAAAAGAACGGTGCGAGACTTATTGTTCCTTTATCCTTGAAAATCAGAATGATTGAAAACGATGCCGATACAGCTTCGTAAGCAGGCAATAAATAAGCAATTCTAGATATAAAGGTCTGGTCTGACCAGCCGATGGCGGTGTGGGCGTGTAGACTGGTTCTTCTTACTTCTTTTATTTTTAATTCTCGTTTCGCTAATAACGCGGTGTGAGCGCATCTCTCGAGTTCAATACTCTGATTGTGCAGTAGTGTGGGACTGGCTTTATTTGAGTGAAGTTCTTGTGTTCGAAAAACAAAATGAGGATTGTTTTTTTTTTCTTTTATGCCTGTGACGTATTTGTATTTCTTTATAGGAATTATATACGGCCTATGTTGATCCTGATTGATGAAAATAGTTTTGACGTACAACTATGTAATAGGAGATAACGAGGCATTTTCTATGAATTTATCTGGTAATTTGCGTACTTTTTGAAGGTGGCGAAACTGTCCATTACATTTTAGTAGCTTTATCATTGTATTTGATAGGATGTCAGTTTCAAGAATGTGACCACAGGAAAATATTTATTATCTTATGTTTATATTTATTACGCGGAGCTGGTGACAACAATTGTATAGCTGCAGGCATAGACTCATTCTCAGGTGTTAATCTCTATGGCCGAAGGTTAAAACAATGTTTATTATCATATTTCACGCTACAACAAACTGACAGACAGCGCAATTATTTAAATTATTGTGGTATGTGTTCATTTTGTAAACCAATATTCTACAATAATGTTAAAATATACAGCAATATTGACTTCTGAGGAATTTTGCTAGAGTCAAATTACATACAACTTAGTTATAGTAAGTACAAAAATTATGCTCAAAGTAATTAGGTACTTAAGTATGCACCTGCCCTTATATTGGGCAATAAAATGCGCTACATTATTTTTAAGTCCTCGCTTCTAGTATGTAGATTATAATGTCAGTAATGTACAGTAGCATACTGTCGGTCCTGATACAAAATAAATGCAATAAACTCAAGTTTTACACACATTTTCCATTAAGCAATTAAGACTGAACAGTTCATTATAATCTATGCGTCGTAAAATTTCAAATTAAAAATGATTAAAGATTAGATTTCAAAACAGAATGTACAATTTCCATGTTCAAACAAACTGAATAAAATGGCGCGATATATTGACATAACGAGAACTGTCAATGTCTGGCATGGTTTCCAAATTCAAAATAGAATTCCGTGACAATGGCCATAATTTCGGATACACCCGATTATTTAACAATACGAATAAATACAAAAAGGTTGTAAATGTCAATTAATTCATAACAGAATTTATATGATAGTGGTTTCGGTCGGTTATGCTCAGCAGGGGTTGGTCAATGCCGTAACTAATGGCGCCAACATAGTTTATTATATTAAGATTTGTTATTCAACAGTTTGTTAACGTTATTATTTTATGTAGGTGTTAATTGAATTGGGAATATTCATTAGTAACCCATAAAACTTTCTGTTGTTATTACAATAACTACGCAGGCTTTATTACCGTGTAAAGATTTATTTCCTTTGAATATTTTACGTTGTTCAATTTATATTTAAATAATTGTCTGGTCATGGACGAGCCACAGACTAAACAGTCCAGCAGAATAGTGGTGTTTTTACTACCTGTCATGTGTCAATGTCCCTTGTTCTTCTGCGAAATTAAAATAAAAAATTGGTAATGCGAGTATCCATATTCTATCCTCATTCCTATGTGACTTGATAGAAAATCATAGCAGCTACCTGACCAGTGACGGTCATGTTAACCTACCATTGCCATATAAAGAGGTTGGCTCTATTAAATTTGCATTTTACATACAACATGCTCGCTGTGATGTAACATGACAGGATAGTGATCAGTTGCGCAACCAGAATGTCGCTCCTTCTCTTTTTTGTTTTATCTGTGAACTGAATAATTAATAATTTAATTGTTTCGTCCGTAATATGTTAACGAAAACGAGATTTATTGTTTAGCCCCAAAACAGCTCTAAAGTCTCTGAAATCTTTATGTTTTTTTTAACTGCTACTCTCTGGTTACTTTGACACATGACACGTCAACGTCAAAGTTGACAGACAAAACATTAAAAAAAAACTTCACCGACCATAAACTCTACAAAGGTCAGGTTTAAAAGTTTTAGTATCACAGACGCCGCTTAATAGTTTCTTAAGAAATTAACACTGCTTATCTTAATGAGAGCGTTTATGAGTGGTTTATCTTCGAGGAAATGCTTGCATGTTTACTCTTGTTCCTTTAGAAACACCGCGAGAGGAACTGGATGATTGTTTTATAAGATGCTGGGAACTTTCTTGGGAGGTCATTAACAGACAAAAACTGTGGTAATAAAAGTCTCAGGATTGAAATGATGCGCTGACTTACTTATGACGGGAATATCTGAATAAGGTAGAAATGATGAAGGTTTTAAGTCTAGTTCTAATGGCTGTGGCAACAAATTTAAACCTGGGAAAGAGAGAAATACGCTTTTTACTGCAGAAAACATTATAATCAAACATGATGAGAATAAAGTCCAGTAGGTCTTTTATATAAGTAGTTCTTAAACATATAAAATTACACAGTAAAACTGACTACGTGAGTAAATGACGAGAGCATTGACTGATAAGATTAAGAGAGAGTCGATGGCTGGCCGAGTAGATCTCAATCGTGGTGATAAGCGAATTGAGAACAGTGACCCATTTGTACTGATAACTACGTCATGTCACTGAAACATGCAAGTTTACGGGACTTTTGAATTTGGAATGCGATGCTGTGTTCTGAAAGTCTGCTCTTCTTGAAGTAGCCATTGAGGTTTAAAACCTTATTTTTGTCTTAAAAAAAAACTGGGCCATTGTTTACAATAAGAATTGTCGCTTAGTTTTTGTCAGCTTGAGTACCTACAGAACAGGATATACCTACCTTAAATCTCCTGGTTTTTTTTTTTTCGACTTTTGTTTTGTTTAATACACCTACCTCATTTGCAAGTCACGTGCGCATATGTTAAAGACGCATTTTCTTAATCCGAAATTATGGACATTTAACACAATTTGCTTAATAAACCGGTAATGTTGCTACTTTGAAGCGTTTTATTTTCTCTTTCACACATTTTGAAGTGACAATACTCAAGAATCGTGTTAACAGTACCAGTTTAATTTTTACTTCATAATCTTGGATTTTGGTGTCCATATTGAGACATTAAGGAAAAGTAAGAATTACATAGCGCTCCAAATTTGTTGGCCTCAAAGAAAGCGATGATTGCCGAGCGATAGCCAAATGGCGATGTAGATGACACAAAAATATTAAATGAACCTCTGTTGAGATGACACAGTTTTGGGATTACCTTAGTAGGTATGTTATAATGTCTTATATACTTGAAAACATCATCATTGTGATAAATCTGAGCATGTTATGGAAAAATCCAATTTGACAAAATAAGGAAATATAATTGATTTTTTGAATATCTTATAATTATACCCTTCTTCTCTACTATACTATTCTATTCGTAATTACTAATTAGATCGTATTTTCATCCATATAGATTACAGATAGACTATTAATAATATACAAAGCAATCGGTTAACCCACTGCAGTTTTCTAACGCTCTTTCTAAAGCCTCAATTACAGAAAGTGTCAAAATATCCATTTACCAGTACCACTCAATTTAAGGTGAGGACACACACATAACAGACCTACTTTAATCGACATTGCTGACCACAGGAGACCAGGTAATATCCACAACATTGTAGTTTGACTTCAAATTATTGTCATTACATTGTCCGCTCGTGTAAGATATCGTGAGAAAGGTGACACTTAGTTTAAGTGCCGTGTTTAAGATTGGGAAATTGGGGTTTAAGGTGAAGATTATCAAAAAGAGGTGTTATATCAATGGAGATGCTTGAAATTGGTTTGAGTGTAGGTGTGATTATGAATGGGAGTGATGACGTTATGAATGAAATGTCGATAGAAGTAGATACATTTAACTTACTTTTATCAGACTAAATAGCTAAAGAGAATTCAAAGATTTTGTCGACTTGTTCTTGCTGTCTTTTCGGACATTTTGTTGTACATACTATTGTCTATTGGCTCTATACTGAAACGCGAATAATACCAGCTGCATAAACTCTAAACAGATCCTAAAATCAAACCTAAATTCATAAACACTGACAAGAAACTTGTAACAATTGGAACCTCCGTACAAACTCTCAAACATCAAAGTTGTGGCACAACTCGATCATAACATTGTCTATTCAATTTGCAGTTTATCCATTGCGCGCTTACATTGTCTGTCGCTTTGAAGTGATCGCTCCTGCCTGTCAATGTAGACAATACAATGCGTTATTGTCGCTTCCTCGAGGTCGTAAACTGAGCTGTTTTACACAAACTTGATTGTTTCAGACGGAATTGCTGTTACTATGTTGGGTGATATTTTGACTTGTGTAGCAACAAAATTGCACTATTCCTCTATTTATTTATATTTTTGTACTGCACATCTAAGCTAAAATTTATTTAGTGCCTAACACATTTTTTGACATTCATAAGTGCTTGTAAAGGCCTAAATGAAATAAATGATTTGACTTTGAACCAAAATTATAGTACTGGAGTAGGCTTTACAAACGAATAATTTTGGAACTTTCACATTGACATACACTTTTCTGAAAACTAGAGGGCACGTATCAAGATGAAACAAGAAATCAAACCATCACGGAAGCTCCAATCAAATCAAGCCAACATTCCCATCAATTCCAATTTCAAATCCGCAATTCCATCAATCGTTTGAATTTCAAATCGACCAATCCAGAACTTTCTCCTGAAACAATCATTCAATCACAAACAATGAGGTATAGTAAGTTCAACTCAGTCGTGCGCGCGGCCTTATGTGTGGGTAACCCTTGTACATATACAGTGACTTTGTGTGCGTCACAAGAGGTACAGTCGACTACAATACAGTTATTTAGGGGTTATATGGGAGTGTGTGGTGTTTAAAGAAAAACAGTTATTACGTAATTTAATGTTTATTTATTTATAATGATTATGAATCGCTACTTGAAAAATCAAATGATGAATTTTCGGATTCGCTACTGTCCAAGATGAATTATAAATTCTGACTCCATGTCAAAATGTCTATAGTATTCTTCTTTTGTACATGTCGACAAGTATTACCCCACATTCCTTCATCAATTTGACTTAAACGTTCATTTATGAGTTTCATTATTTCCGTCTTATTTTGGTCGACATTATGCGAAGCAATTTAATTTATTTTAATTCCCCACACATCTTGTTTACATTATTATACTAGATTATACCTCTTTTTACATTCTTAGTCCACACTTTTATTTATTGTCCGCGTACCCCCAGCCTGAAAATATGTAAGGAGTATTTAATTCATCTTAGATATTTCACCTTATTTATTTCTTAGATACTGTCAATGTCAATTTGAAAAGACGTATGAGAAAATAATGAAAAACCATATTTAATAATAAAAAGCTTTGAGTCGTGAATAACTAGTATTTTCGTAAACGACTGTACCCATAACAAAAAGCGATAAGAGCACGTCATGCTCGGACGACGTCACTGTCACACGAATGAAAGTTGTATATTTACAAGCCGACGCACACATAGGGCCGCGCGCAAATCTGAGTTGAACTATCTATAGGTAGTAAGCAAATCAATCAGGCATCCTGACCCATATCAACACAATGCTTGCTAACCATCCTTTAGAATGAGCGCACACTACAAACTTTTAGTCGGCCGATAGTTCGTTTATTAAGGCTCATTATGAAGATGAAGGCTGCGTTCAAACCAAACTGACTATCAGTCGCCGAATGTGAATGAATATTACGCAGTTTATTGTATTTCGTTTCGTTTGTGTTTATTAATGTTTTCGTTCACATCTAAACGACGATACGCTATGCATAGACGCTGACATTCGGCGGCTGACAGTCAGTTTGTTTTGAACGCAGCCGAACGGAAGTACACACGCAACTATGATCAGGTATTTATCCGGTCTCAGACCGACTGAAAACTTTGATTGGATTCACGAATTTCTAAAACATTTTTTCCAACTACTGGAGCCAAGAGTCGCCCGACCATTTAGTCTACAGTATGCACCTACACTTAAAAGATGAACACGTTAATTTCCTTTGACGTAACCTTAAAGCAATTACTCAAACATCAATATAGGAATAAATCTTCGTCTTGGAGAAGGCAGTTCAGTATTCAACCATTGACATTGCAATTCCGTATGGCTTGTCTTCCAAGAGTTATGGGTATCTCCCGCTATTGAAAACGAACACTTTATGTCGACTGTATTATGTGCAAAGTAATATGAACTTTGATGCATAAGTTGTTGGCTGGGTATCATAAGTTAGTTTACAGTTTTTAGTGTATAAAGCGGAAGATATACGAACTATTTATTGTGGATTTCGTTAGTAACTTTTTAGTTGTAACTTTTTTACACTATTTTCTTCTTGTCCCCGGATAAAATATGGCATAGTTTTCATATGAACATTTGAGATTTTACTAACATAGGAAACAAATCAAAATGTCTTTTTGATTACTACATACAACTTAATAAGTTAGTGCGTAATAAAATAATATTTTATAGGCAATAAACAAAAATTTATTTCGAAGCAATCGTTAATAAACAACAAGCCTTGTGTAAAGATAAATAATGGTTTCCATTCAAACGTTTGTTAAAGGAAGTAATCAACGTTAGAATCTAAACTATTTAGCCTAGACATTGACACACGAACATATAGACAGGACTAGCGGTCGCTTTGATCTAACCGCTGTAGTCTGAAATAATTAAATGGCTGACTGTGTTAACTTTGGCAATGAAAGTTTATTGCTTTTGATTATTGGTATAACTTGTATTATGTACCTTTTTATAGTCGATAGTACGTAGAATATTATATAATCAAAGATGCCAACAAAAGACAACTGTAAATCACTATAAAATAGCAATTACTATAACTTAATACAAAAGCTGGCCAGTTAAATCTCAGACCTTTCATTGCTGTTGTTTATATTTATAACTGTTAATTTAACTGTAGTTTATTGTAGTAGTTAACATTTATTTGTTGAGGAAGCCATGAATATTAATTTATGATGATAGTCTATTTGCTTAATTTGTTCCGCAGTCTGTGGGCTATGCTAGGTCACAAATGCTCACGTACCTACTAATCTTCCTTTGTTCCTAAGCTAATAAATATAAGCGTTATTACAATTCTGAATTTACTCCGAGCTTATTCAGGCCTTTTGTTTCCTGGAATCGTTATGTGTATTGAATTTTGTTGTTTACTAATATTCGTAAGTTGATTAAAGGCAGCTTTCACGAACAGTCATCGCTACTTTTTTTTGGCACTACGTTTTTTTAAAATTACATATTTTATTGTTTCTATCAATTACGTATCTACTAATAAGGTACATGTACAGTACTACAAATACTTGAAAAACTAAACAACTTCCCGATACACGTTTTCCATCCATTTTCTCCAAGTGCAGTCTGCATATGGTGCAACCACACGCTTGCGTTTGACGTGAGATGCAAACACAATCACACGCGCAGTCACGGCCCTCCATAATGGTGCAAAAACGCTCGGCTGACATAAGAGCAGTTCCGAGAACCCAACAGATCGGAGACAGGCAAGAAAACTGAAACGTGATCAGCAAACCTCCTTAGAAATACTGTTTCCAATACTACACGACTTTGTGCGTAACTACAACCTCTTTCTATGATAATCGTTCTTAATTCAAATTCTCTAACAGCCAGGATTCACCATTTCTAGAACGCACCATAGAGTATAACCAGCAGTTAAATGAATAGACAGAAAACCTCCTTTTTCACTGACAAGAGGTAATAAGATAAAACACCCAACTTCCTGAACAAGTTTCTTAAAGAAATTAATAAAGTTCCGCTGGAAGATAAGCTAGGAATGCTTTACTCGAGAGCTTAATATGATTCATGTATAAGACGCGGGTTAATAACGTTGATGATTGTTGTAATCTTAGAACTTGATGAAGCAATTTGATTTAATCAGCACGGACTTTCTAAGTTGGTATCATATAACTGCAAACCACTTCGTTTGCGTGGAATACGCAAATTGGAGTACTACTTTTACTTGAAGCGAGACGCGAGTCAAGATTCAGAGGATGCCATTACACTTATCAATGAAATAGTTCCAGTGTAATTTGTTACGGTAATTATCGTGAGTACTCTAACATATTAAACCTCATTTATTCAAATTCGGAACACAAAAACTAGCTACCTAATCATTCATCATCTTCAGGTTTTTATAGCGACGTTAAACAAATTCTAAGATCATAAAAGCAGTCAGCGAGTTACATCAGGATGTCTCGCTTCAAACCAGTTTCTGTTCATTCATAAATAACAATTCTATTTTTTTATCTAAATTGGCAAAGATCCCGGCGCACAGCCTTGAGACGGAACAATTGGTATTGCAAAGTGATCGTGGTGTGTATCCGAATGAATGACAGCTCGTAATGATTATGCAATAGTTACCTTGTCATTGTGTCATAACATGTCCGAATTTAAGTTTAGAATTCCGTTTGTTCTTTGTTTGACTCGCTGACATACAATTATAATTTTAGGCCAGTAAGTATACTTTTTAATAACTTGCATGAATTATTTATTGCCAATGCACATAACAGCTAGATATATAATTATGATGCTGCAAGAACTCTTTAAAAGGCCAAAATAATTGAATACTTAATTTATTCTAATCATATAATAAGATGGCCAGAGATAAACTAAATAGTGAACTCAATAATCAAATACTGACCGCTAACATGGGTAACTTTTTTAAAGTCAATTACGTGATAGAGTTGCTTACAGCCTGTCATAAAACCTGCTTCCATATATTGTACCTACGGAACTATAAAACGAGATATCGATTCACTCGGTACTCGTATATCGCTTAATCGAAATGAAACCGATTCGTGCCGAGAACTCGCTGATCAACACAGTTTTAATTTAGTTTGACAATGAGATTATTAAATGCAGCAATGATTATTAAATTATTGAATATAATGAACCTCATTTGAGTCGACTGTTTTCGTGTGCAGGGACCGAGTTACATTGGAGCTCTGATAAGTTCATGAATACAGAGTATTTATAATCAATTTCACACTAAAAGTTTGCTAAAAATTTATCAGAATAAAGACTAAGATTTTATCAGAATGAAGATCCGAGCAGCATAGTAACATACGAGGAAGAGGCGAGATAAAACTGCAACAAATCGAATGTCAGGAACACGCCATATTTGGCGTTTCCCTCCATGGACCGGCACCGTTATACACTCGCAGACTTAACTACAATATTATGAAACAAACTTCAAGCGAATTAAAGCTTTAGCTCCATGTAATAAGAATTAAAATTAAGTAAATAGTCTTAAGATGAAACGCGAAAGGCGACAAATTGGGAATGTTGGTGTGACGGCTAAGGAACCGGATAATGGCGGCTATTTGACTCCACTAAAGTATTTTTACATATTAATTGTTGTCAATATTTTGCAATGTATCGACATATTTGGATGCTCGGCTTAAATCAGGAAGCTTGGAGAAGTATGCGATCAATTTGTCGCAAGTCGGCACAGAAAGTTGGTTGGAGCAAGTTTGCTTTTTAAATATAAAAACAAACAAGTCTCGTGTTACTTGCATCGCATTATCCCACTTTTATAATGAGTATTGCCATTAAAAGGAACATAAAAGTGGTATTTAATATACTTACACTCCAAAATAAAAAGTTACGTATGTTCTCGTGAGGTCATTGTAAACTGACGTCAGAGGTATCATTGATGTGATGTCAACATAACATGTTTTATCTGCCATTACTTTTTCATCATTTAAACACCATGTTATATGTGCCTTGATGTCTTATATGACAGTACAGTATTATTTAGTAGAATAAGAAGACAATGCCTTATTGCAAAAATCTTCATTGATTGACAGACGCCCAGCTTTTTAAACGATGATCTATATCAAGTTTACAAACAGAAACCTAACCTTGACACACGTTGCACTCATGAACTACCACTCTTAGCAGACCTCTGAACTCCAGTCCACACACCTGACAATGTTCCACATCTTTACAACCGAGGGGGGTTTGGAAGGTCAAGATATTCTGGTCTTGCTCACGTCACGGGTTAGACTGGTCACACCGGTTGGACAATCAGTCTTAATTAGAGATGACGTGAGCTTTGCTTCTGCTAAATAGTTAAACAAATAGTGATGATGTTTTAGTATTAGTTGTTTGTCATTGTTTTTATGAAGATGAGAGGCAAACGAGATGTTCTTATATCGACATCCTACTTCAAGAAATTTTATATTTTGTATGGAGCAGTTTTTTTAAATCATCATCCTCCTGCCGTTACCGCAGTGCAGATTTTTTTAAATACTTTGCCAAAATGATGTGCCTTACCCTTACATGGTACAGTGTCTTCATCAGACGTCTACGAAAGTACTACAGCAAGAAACTTACCTGAAAAGACAGAAAAAATACAACATTAATAAAATTCATACCTATTAGATACAATCACCTTAAAACAGTTTTCATCAAAACGGAATTGAAGAATTTTATAAAGATTCGAACATGTTAACCCAATAACACTTTGAAGGTCACTCAACTGTTCTTTTTGGATATAAAATCGGGAGAAAAACCGTACTTAGACATAAAGTTGGGAGACTATCCGTCAAGAATGTCGTGTTAGCTCGATGTTAACTTGTTTTATTGTCATTTATTATTCAATAGCTTTATTTACGATCAATGTGCTGTTATATCACCTTGGTTATGTTTTACTGTAACTCAAATAATGTTTTTTTATGTTATATCTGGGCGGATATTGGCATTTACATTAAGTTTTTTGGGATGTTTGAAATAATTACACAGTATTTGTATTTCTAGTAAATGGTTCATTTAGTTGTTCTCAACTGCATGACATCCTAAAGGTATTATCACAATTTTCATTAGAAACATCTTCTGGTTTCAGAGAGCTTATGGTTTAAAAATATTTCTTTTACATCTATTGCTGTAAGTAACAAAGTCACAGCTTCTACAGAATTAGCAGTTAATTCTAAATACGCAAATAAAACAGTAGCGCTTATCTCCATACTAAGACTAAATCCCTTCAGCCAAAGCGAAGGTAATTAGACGCAAATATTCGCAGCTGGGACTCGAACCTGCTATCAGCCGACATCGCGGCGACGACGGCACTAACCGACATTGTCCCACAAAAGGTTCTCTTTTTTTTCTTAAACTTAAAAGCCGAGAATGTCCACAATAAGTTTCGGCGGTAGATTAAGGAGAGAAAAAAAGTTTGGTATTATAAGATTTATAGGGAATAAGGCTTTTGTTTTATTTTTCATACGCGTTAGGTCAGCGGAATATTGCATAAGTGTTACGTTTTCTTGGAAGGGTTAGGCTGCAGAAATCCGAAGTCAAATATAACATGGTACAACACATTTGACAAAGGTTGCCCTCTTTTCTATTCGGTCCTCATCTTCTAGGCACCTAAATTAGAATCGAATAATAAGAATTTGCAGTACTCCGACACAAGTGGGATAAAAAGAAAATTAAAGAAAAATAGGTTCTAATATTCACAAACAGATCTATTCATTACAATGATCAGGTCACCTAGAATCTTCTAAGCATTAGTACCACGTGACGTTGAGAACCTAAACCGATTACGAAGACTTTAACACCTAGTTGTAGTCTACTATAATCCGCTTTAGAAGATCCTATTATTACGTCACAAAAGACTTCTAAATAAACTGCCTGCCACAACAAAGAGTATTTTGAAAACAGTTTTTGCTACAGAGAATGTATTCTGGACGTTTCCTTTAAAGACGTTTTTTGCCTTTTAGAAAGTAGCTACAGTCCAATCAACTTTAAGGAAGTTCCGTGTTTTAAGAATAGAATTAAAGCCACTTAAGCTAATTACCTAAATAAAATAAGATCAGTTACCGGCCAGATAGTGTTACTTGAAATGAGATCTAAATTAGTGTGTGCAAAGTAATTTAAATCAGATTGTTAAGATCTCTTTATCTGCATGACAAAAACGATATAGCCGGATCTTCAGTATAATACGAATTGAAACCTGATAAGTTTCAGAGACACAAAAAGTGACAGACACTCCCCTTCACATAGAAAGTGCAAAGAATATTCAACCTCTTTACAATACTATGCAAATTAAAAGCAGTCTAAACGTCATATGAAAATGTCACATGAAGAAAAAAGGATACAAATCAGGAAGCCACAGGAATCAGATTACAATTCAAAAGGACAAGTGGCACATGTGGCAATAAATATCTTACCTAACCTAACCTCAGTTCGGAATGTGGAGACAATATAATAGATGCCATTCGGGCCTACACCCGGAATGCGCTACCTACGCCACCTCGTAATCTAATACAACAAAACATCAAGTTTCATAATCCTCCATGCTATTTCTGATACCGTTGACAAATATATTGATATCGGACCAGTGGTACGATTGCTTTATAGCTTTTAGAGCTGTTTAATATCCTAAGTGCATGATGCAGGCTCTTAAGGTAGTGAATCTATTGGCAAAGTGCGGCGGAGTGTTACACGTGTTATGGTTTCACTTACTGAAAACTTAAAGTCGTCTTCACTAAAATATGGAGTTATCCTAAGATATGTTTGTAGTCCTTCTGACGATAATTTACTTATACCCCGAATTGCTGATTGAAAAAACCTCACTATGTTGTTCTCAATCTAAGTCGTTACGCAAAAAAGAATGAATGAGAGTATTCCAGATACGAAAAGAATTGCAACCGGGTTACAGTGGTCGGAAAAGAATAAAAGCGTTGGTATATGATCAGCATGTTGATGAGATAGTTAAAAAGGCATCAAAGGCACTTGGATTTATTATAAGAACCACAACCTGCTTCAGGTCACTTAAGCCAATTAAAATTCTCTATTGTTCATTCGTACGCAGCCACTTAGAATATGCATCTCAAGTGTGGAATCCTCAATATGAGATATATAAGTCCCGTATTGAGGGTGTTCAGAGAAAATTTCTTCGATACCTGGATTTCAAAGCACAGCAATGGTCAGATGATTACATCCACCGATGCATGAGGTACCATTTCCTACCACTTGAGCACAGACGTCGCATTAGCGATGTCAGCTTTTTGATAAATATCGCTAATAGCTCCATCGACTGCCCTGAACTTCTCGCGAAGTTAGAATTAGGTACAAACAAAATTGCTTTTCGACAGCGGCCATTGTTGCACATACCTTTCGCAACAACGAATTACAGACGAAACGCATTTACTCTCAGAAGTGCACTCACTTTTAACCATCTTCCACGGGACCTAAACATTGACCTATTCTGCACCAAGGCGAACGCAGTTAGACGGCTTTTAGCTAAATCATTCTTTGACTCTTAATAGCGGCTCTCAAACTTATTATATTAGATTATTGGTTTTTCTTTTTTTTTTTCTTCTTTATAACTCCTATATGTATATAACAATAGTTAGGCAATCGATAGTTTGTATAATTTATCTGTGAAGGCTTGTAATTAGCAATCTGACTATGTAGTTTAAGTTAAAATACGATAATGTTATTAGTCTGTAAGCCTTCTCTAAGAACAATAAAAAAAAAAAAAAAAAAAAAAAAAAAGTATCCAGTTTCTTAAATCTACATAGATGACTTTTTAGTATCCTGCTTCGAGTATTAAACATGGAAGCGAAATAGTTTTAACTAGTCAATTGTGTCTAAACAGGAAGGCTTACTTATTGGAAGTGGCAACAATTTGAACCGCAGGATGTGAATGTAAGGTTTATATGAAATAATGGTAACATTACACTGCGGAGCTTATTTATTGACGCGTATTACGGACATGGAACAACCATTACTGTTGTGGAGTTGTGGTTCAGATAGATTTATGATATTTGAATAAATACTATTCGTTTGGAAGTTCTGGTGAAAATTAGATCAATACGAAAAGCATGTCAAAATTTCGCATTTAAGCTGAGAACACCCACAATGATGTTCTTGCCCAGAAAGCAGATCTAAATAATGTCCAACATGACGAAACACCAGTCTTAAACATCATGACCTCATTGGCAGAAGTTAGTCCAATTTTAATGGCTGTAAACAATGCTGATCTCGCTTGCCATAACCTTTAACACCGCCAGATAGTTACGTGTCCAGATTTATAAGTAATAGACTTGGCAACTAACATACCACAATCCACCGTATTGGTCGAAAATCACTTTGAAACGCGCATTCACGTTCAGGTGTCGTAATAACACGGACTATTTTATTGAAGGGACCAAAATGTTATAGTGAACATCGTAAAATAAAAACGATGTAAAATTCACGCATTGTACCGCCGTCCATGTTATATTTATGACTGCGTTACATACCATCGCTACGATCATACTTATGTTATGGATGACTTTTATTTGAGTTCTTCATCCATTGAATGTGTAATCTTTATAGTCGTATATTTTTCTAAACATAAACGGCAATGGAAAGCTTGTACTGAATGAATTTCAACAGCGAACCTTGGTGGTTTCACCTAAACAAAACATTTGACACAAATATGTAATTTGTCACAATTTACGATCAATCCATTTGAGAATAAATACGCGAGTCGACAAGAAAATGGACGAAATGTCTATAAATAGCAATTTATGGCTTGGAAATGACTACGGTTAGTCTGAGGAGAATAAAGAACTATAAAAGTCGATTTTTTGTAAGACACAGGCTTGGAAAGCGGTAAGCCTTACGGGATAAATGTCAGCGCTTTGGACTCTTTTGTGAAATTTATTTGTGGTTATCCAGCGTTCTTTACCGTGAAGATACATTGGTACATTACGCTTTTAATTTTAATTGAAATTGTGAAAGCTACATCCATAAGCATTTTTGTATCTATCTTCTGAAAGTCTCTAACATGCAACTTGTCTTTTAGTTACAACATCTTTTCATTAATGATCTCATAGCGTCGCGTTCTGCAAATCATTACCGTCAACTAAGGCAAACAGCTTGCATGCGAACTCAATTCAACCTGTTATTGCTCATTGCAGTTGCAACTGATTTCTAATCCAATTTAACAACTATGTTCGCCATTTTGATAGTTCAATGGCTTGTCTGGCTACTGTAAATTAAATTGTTGCCTGTAAAGAAAATGATTTAAATTGTTGCCAGTACAATTATTTCCCCATTTTTCATTAGTCCGTCATAGCCTGGTTACAATTACGCGGTGTGTTATTAAATAAAAAGGCGCCAATTATATGGCTCCGGTGACTCAATTATCGTCGGCTATTGGCTCGGTAAGTTGCTATTGAGGCCGCGCATGCGCTCTGAGTTGCCAGAAATATTGTGTGATTTATGGGTATAAATACAGTCTACGTAAACAAACGGAAACAATAAAGTAGTGTTAAGCATCTTGGTTAAAAATATAAATACGAGAAAATTAAAACTGTCCAGCAGTCTAACGAGAATACAGATTGCTGTAGTTTTCATAAATCTACGAAAGGAATTTAGATTAAATTAAATTAGATACATGCCTTCCACGACAGAAAACCTATCCCCGCTAACATCAACTAACAGATCAACTTTTCTCAGACGACACAAGAATTCTAAAAACTCTTAAGCTATAAAATGTTATAATCATGGCAACACCGGCGCAACATGATTGATACGACGCGACGTGTCAGCCGATGGCGTCTGTCGGTCGACGTCTATTGCTAACTAGGTAGCACTGAGGTACATTGCTTGTCCACTTAATGGCTCGCCAAAGGACGGTAGGCGCCAATAATATATTGAAACAAAGACACGGCACACGGTAGTTCTCTTAGGAATTCTAAATTGCTACTAGATTTTTTCATATCAATGCGGATATGAAGATTGGAATCTATTGGTCTGGGATTTTAAGACGGTAAAATGTGCTCTGAATAAAAATGAGAGATGGTGTCATGGTTGAAGATACAAAAGCAGTCGATGACTTAAAGGATGCCAAATAAAGAACAGTGAAATCAAAACATAAAACTTCGATAAAAGTTATGACATCATATTCATAAATTTCGCTCTAGACATAAACAAAAGCTTTAACGAGGAACAAGATGTAAACATTGAATTAAAATCGCCAAGAAACTTCTATCAACAAATAAGCCACGGAATTTATGTTAAAACATAAATATGGTAACCTCAAAACAAGAGTTTAGAGAATTCATCAATTTTAATGAGCATTTAGATTGGTTTAGATCAAGTGTATAGGTTCGTGCGCCGGCGCCGCCACGACGCTGTGTGGGATGAACTACCTGCGCTTGCCACGAATAACTTTACATATAATGCGAATGGTCAGCTGTGTCATTCCTCGCTTAGCTCCACTTGTTGGCTAGCTAAGGCTGTACTTGGACTGAACTTTAATCGAAGCTGAATAATTGTATGGAGAAATAACGTATGCAATTGGTGCATGAAATAGGTGCTGAAGACAATCATAATAATTTGTATTTTAGGATCCCGAAAATCGCAGCACACAAATTGAAATCAGCAGCATAGAAAATGATGGCCAGTGCTACCGCCTTTTGTAACGACAGTTTTTATACACGCTTTGTTTATACAACTTCTCTTGCGATATCGAAAGCAAAATGAACAAAACTAGTTCCTTCTATAAATCTTAGCTTTTCTATCGAAGCAGTTTTATTCTCAGCAAAGTATATCGCTTGACTGACAATCATTCAGACTGAGCGTCTAATGTTTAATTCTATCAGCGATTTGTAATTCATGACTGATGGCACTGACATGTTGCCGAGAGTCTAATGGACTTAAAGCTGCTTTAGAACTATTAGATGGAGCAACTCAGTCATTTCTAACTTCAGTCTGGTTACCCACACGAATAATAAGTTTGGTATAAGCTACTGTAGTGACACATAATAAAGATTTATGGGTGCAACTAAAGTTCATTCAAATTATAATGGCTTTGGAAAACTGGAAGTGAATAAGGTTAATCAGTCTATAACGTTATTGTTATAAGTACGGGCTTTCGATATATAAGCACAACAAGAGAATTGTATTAGTCAAAGACTTCAGTTTTGCAATTAATCAAAGCTCTGATATTCTTTGGAACGGTAATTATTTGATTGACACTAGAACTTGTTAATTCAATTTAGTATTATAGATTATTAAATGCTTGTTGACCTTGCTTATTAATATCAAAGACTCCATTTTTAAGTACTATTAGATATACAATCTTAATAACGTTGTTGTAGTCAGCAAGTGCATTGCAAATGCCAAACACTTGATGGTCGAGATTGATAAATATTTGTTCTTGAAACTATAGCAATTATTGAATAGTTAACAGCTGTCAGTGATTGTTGAACAAATTTGAATATTGATTTAACACCTATTTTTAGGATGAAGGTCTGCTAATAAGTAACTGCAGTAATAAAATTTAAATGATCTGGATATTGCGTGTTTAACAGCTATTCTAGGGCAAATAATAGTTACACTTGTATAAGATAATATTGTTAAGATATGTATAACAAAAGAAGCATGTATAATGTCACCACTGAATCAAAAAACATGTATGTAAAGTTAGTACCACAAACCCAAAGTTTAAGGAGCAGAAACCAATCTTTAACAACATGTTCCCAATAAATTAGTCCAGTTACGTCTTTATTATCATAAACCGTGTTGTAAAATTAAATATTTCTCTCGTTACAATCTCATAAACCTGGATTTGCTCGCTTCAATCGCCAGTAGGCGTCATTTACTGCGTCCAGATAATGTTCGCGTCAGCAACCAGCGACCGATCGATCGACTTTATTATGTCTGAAACCTCGTAGAGGAATTATTGAATTAGATCAATTTGCTTAAGCTTGCTTACAGAATTGTGAACGGCACCTGGTGTTACTTGAAGTTCTTACACAACGGTATCATACGCCACTCGCATTCAACATCAACTTCAATATTTGGGGCATAAAGAGAAATTAACTTCTTACATTCAATTAATACTGAAATATAAAATGAAAGTGACACGAGCTGTATCAACAAGTGCCGCCTTGATATCATGCCAAGCAAAAAGACAACTCAATATTTAACCGACACACGATAGATACAATCAACATGTCTAAATATCACCGCAAAATAAATAAAAAGAAGTTAAAACAAATAAAAAACACATTTTAGGTCGCGTTCATTTTATTGCCAGTGAAAATAATACACCGGTATCGACGCGTTCAGAATTTTAGGCACGTCGGCCGTTTACACCAGCCTGTTTATTTTAAATAAGGTTTCCGTTAAGTAAAAGCAAACCCGAGGGATTCGGCGCCCCACTGAGCTGAATGAAAAATTAAGGAAAAATATTCCGATTATTCGCCGTTGAAAATCCAAAATATGTGGGGACAAGTTGGAAAAATTTGTTCGTAATTCGTAATGAAGCAGCCTAAATTACTTTGTCTGGATTGTTTGGAAATTCCAATATTTTGTGTCTGCGTTGTTGCGTACTTATATTTGCTCCAGATGTTATATTTTCACATATTTTGAGAGGAATGAAAGGAAATCTAATACATATTGATGATGTCAATGATGAATGAAGATGGACAGAAAATGCCGCTGCGGGTACAATCATATTGAAGGCAGATCAATCATAGTAAGAGATTTTGTGGACGGCTGCTGATTAAATTAGTGAGTAACAACGTGTCCATTCTACTAGCGCCCCTACTCATTGCCACGGCTATTTCTTCCTTATTGGTTTTAGTACCTAATGTCGGTTTATCATAAACTGTTTTGTTCTCTTCAAAATATTGACAAAGGTTTTAACGAAAATGTTTAAGAAGCATCTATATTCAGTCAGGGTTAACAAACAGAACTTAAGAAAAACAAAAGCAGAGCACAAAATGTAAACACCAAAAAACGGCTCCTCCGCTTCTCACGTTCAAAATGAGTTCTAAAGGTTTTGCATTTTATATTATGCAGAGATTTGCGAGTCGGTCGACAAATAACACGGTAAGGAAGTCGACAAACTGAGAAAATATACTGAGGCGTGGAAGAGATTGTCTCGAATCGCGCTTGTTCCACAATCGTCTCTATAAAACGTGGAAAAACTTTAGTATTCCAGCCGCACGCGTGGAGTACGACAAAGGTTGGCGGAAATACTAATTTAACCCCTTCGCTTCAGCTTTGCGTTGAAACCGTTTATTTTGTACTATGAACCAAATTGGCAAGTTATTTGTACCTGAGTCGCGAGCTACACGTTTACATAGTCTCCTATATAATCCAGAAATTTGCTTGTACAAAATTCGTATACTTTGAAAATATTTTCTCATTCGTAAAGTTCAAAACTACATCGAAACAGCTCTAGGCGATGTTCGCAATCAAAACAATGATCAGAGAGATCCGATACGTAATTTTGTTTAACAACTTTATTCCTCGAAAATTACTTACAATGATGTTATTAAATCTATAATTTCATCGACAATCATGCCAAATATCACTGCGACCTTTAGTAGCTCACACTTTATGGAACCAAAGTTCAACAGCTACTACTGTTTCTTGGAAATATTTCTCTTGTATGACTTGAAAACTCTGCACTCTTTTATAATCGAGTCCAGTAGTAGCCTTTGGAACTAGTGCTATAGGATTTTTGTTATCTCACAAGTTTATCACTTGTTCTAGATGTTTATCGAGTTGGTTTTCTATGGTAGGGCCAATAGATCTGCCATGAACGATCATTCAGGCGGGCCGGTTCCCCAGAACTCCATTAATTATTCAGCACCGATTCCCTGTGAATCAGCGCCAAGTGTTTCCCTTCCTAAATTAGAATTATGAAGGTGGAAACAATGTGGTTTGGGAACGTGATGATTCGATGTAACCAACTTTAATTTATTGCTTTTGTCTTTCAGGTGAGCAATTGAAAGATTTATGTTAACGGTATGAATGGGAAGAAATGTATGTTAATTACTCAGGTCATATTTTAGGAGAACTTGTAGGTACAATTTTTGGTTTTTAAAATGTTGACCACTTTTTAATTATTCCATGCAACGCTATAAATCTCTGGAGTTTAAAAAAGAGTTGTACGCTGCTAGCTGTGCCAGGAGAAAGAAAAACAAAACAAGCAATTATTCATCGAGTGCGGACTGAAACTGAGCAAACCTCAGCAAAACAGAAAATCGTAAAAGCAAATGTTATAAATATGTATGTGCGTAAGTAAATATTCCAGTAATTTATCTCGCTAGCTTCTTAATGCATAATAATGTACAGTTTACCTCCAGCCGGCTGTACAATGCTCGCTTGTATTGCGGTGACATTGTAAAAACGTGGATGAAGAAGCGATTTCCCTCGGGCACAAAGGAATCGATAGCTATTGTGATCCCCCTACGACATTAAATTATACGGGAGGGTGCCTTCTGAACACTGAGACATCTGCCAAGTTTATCGGCTTTGCATTTTATCAATATTTGCCTATTTGATTTTAGAGTGGGTGCGAGCCTGCGAAGCTCTTTCATCGTTGCGTTTTGTGTGTGAGTCACTTCACCGATTTCCGCGGTTGTCCTATTCTTGGCACCTTTGGGTAAGCTATTTGTATTTCAGGACATCGCAGAATAGCACGACGTACAACAGATTTTGTATGAGGATCAGTTCGACGTTGATGGTTGATATGAAGCAGTATTCCCATTTCGCCATATCATATCATCTATATCAGAGTCGTCTTGACTTACAAGTTAAACAATCATTTTGTCCTATTCTCAATCTCAATAACCTTCGATTCTAGATCAACCTACTTCTTTGAAAACAACTTTTGTTTGTACACATTTTATTCCGAGATATAGATAAAGCACGTGTGCAAGGCTGTTTGATATAAACAAGTAGATACAAGTGTACTAGTAACGGGAGGGGCACAAAATTGTGTTTGTCGTTTAGTAGAAACAGAATTTGTGACAATAAGGGAGGTACGAACGCTTTTTATTGGTTTACGATAAACAAATCAGGTGGCCCACTGATGTTTGGTGAAGGGTTGAAAATGGGACGAATTTGGATAGGAAAAAATGTTTTTTCTTTGCAATTTTCATCATTGAATCTTCAGGTTGTAGTGTAGGTTCCAGTTACCTTTAATCATAATTTGGCCCTTAATTTTCAAGGGATTCTAATCATAGCTTATCTTCTTATGTAAAATTAATTCACCATCCTCTTTATCAGTCGTATTTACCGTATCAACAAGGTTGTAACTGTATCCTTTGAATGTTTTAATTCTACAGCCATATTGGCATCTGATATGAAACAGATATTAAAGTGTCAAACTATGATTGAACCAGCAATCATTTGGGTGGGAACTATTTAGATTTAGGCATGAGATTATGCAGTCATTATTTGGTTGGCATGTTGTTGAAAAACTAGGTTGTTTTGGACACATGAGTGGATTATAACATATGGTTAAGGTAGATTGTATGTAGACACAAATTGGTTACGATTCAGTAAGCTAGGTACTAATGTAAAAACAGCTAAGAATTTTCAAACGGTACATACAGAAGGTAATAAAATCTAGCTCAAGACGAGGCGCCATTTTATTTGCGAACACCTATTAGCCCAATCATCACAGGCCATTAAACACCCGTTTCTTCATCTGCGACTGTAAGCTCTCTTACATTCCAGATTTACGACACAAATAAAATTTAATTAAGACCTTTAAAATAAACAAAGAATACATAATTTCGACTTGGGCTATAATTATTGGCGGGGTCGAAACCTGATGGATTCGGTAGTATATCGATAAAATTGCAATTACGGAGTCATAACTCAGTACTGATTCACGTTATGTAATTACTTGATGAGAAATCTGGGCGCCTGTCGTCGTGATTTCAGGTAAAGACAAGGTTTAAGATGGGGACGCCAGCGATAGCGATTTTTGGGAAAATTATATTCTGACTGTAAGAACGGATAAAGGGGATGATGTCTGTGCTTTAGATCTACTTAATAATAAAGAATCAGTCAAAATTCGAACCACATGGTAATTATTTATTTATAAATTAGCCGATGGTTATAAGTAGTGTGACATGAAAGATGGGAGATGAAAGAATAAAAAATACAAAAAAGGAAGCAGTTTTAATTTCGATCAAGATAGAGGAACCAATAAATTCTGTAAGACTTTCGCACTTCACCCAAAAACATCGGAAATTGAAGCCAAATTAAACTTAAATTAAGAAATTAAAACTTCCCATACGTGATGGACATTCGTCAGTCAGTAATTTGTGTTGCAATCAATGTTGCAACTGCAGGTTAATATTCTTTATAAGGAGATCTTTTGGTTTCTCGTAATTAAGGCAACGGTGATATTGTAAGTAATGCGCTTTTTTAATAAAATGTGGAAACCGAACTGGATAGTGTAGGGAGTTATATAAAATCAACTTTTAAAATAAGCATTGTACATATAATAGAAAGGATTGTTCTCGGTTTAGTAGACGTTACAATAAACTTTGAATTTTAAATCTATCAACTTAATGTTGAACTTTAGGAAGACCTACGACAATTTCAAAATGGCATGACAAAATACTTACATATAAACTTGTTTTAACTATCATAAATAACGGTAATACTTCAAGTACGACTATTTGCCTAAATTCTCCAACATTCTCACATTTGCAATAAGTAATAAAATCGAGTAAGACATCACTTCACGCCTATAAACGCAAATATTAAAAAGTAATTTAGCACACTTCTATAACAAATTTTCGATCATAAAGTTAACTTTCTCACGGTCGGTATCTTCCTAGGGTTGGCAAACATAAAGATAAGACTTACATATGGTATTAAACTTAAAGCAAATATTGAATACATTTAAATAAATATTACTTTTTAGGACATCGTGAGATTTTTAACTGTCATTGGAAAGAAAACTTGAAATAAATTATAACTGCCCACGACAGAACATAGTTTACCTAACATTACTTACTTGGCTGAAGTAAAAAACAATAAAAGAGAAGAAACTGATGAAGTAAAACCTAAGACAGCTGATTTAACAACCATAACAGGTAAAACTAAACGCTTATACGCCGTTGACATTTACAAAGCAGGAGATATGGAATTACACGGCGATAAACTCCACAGACACTAAGATTAAAAACTAGTCCACTTTACAACTTTGAATTTCAAACATAATCTGCTATGGCGGTTTCCAGTGCGCTAATTGGTCATAAAATCATTCAGTAGCCTATCTGTGGGTTAGTGCAAATTTGTTTGTGAATCTCTTTTCCAGTTACGATTTCTCTTAATCATTTCTTGCACTTGCTGGACTTTCTCTATTAATATTATTAACGAGTTCAATGAGCAGGATTCATTAAAATGGGGTTTAATAGAGTAAGTTCTATCGCTATTTTCAAATACGGAAACCATTCAACGATAAATATTGTATGTAGCTGTTACAGTTTCATAACCATGCAATGTATCTGACAGCTCAATTATCGCATCAAACCCAAAATATTAATTAATACTAACAATAGCTGAATACTTTATTTCCTGTAACGCCATTAAATCCACATAAACATTACCACTGGCGTTTTCCTTCATCTCACGTATGTTAAGAAAAGCTGGAGGTACATTTTCCTCTCCATTCACTACTAACAAGTCTTGGTGGATTACTTGCGTTGGAAGGAATTAGGGAACCGTTTCCTTTTTATAAGAGATTGGCAGGATTACCCGTCATTAGGACTGCACCAAACAAAGGAAAGTTACGTTTGCTTATTTCGTATTGTCTGACATACAAGACCGATGTAATAGCCAGATTATATCTGTTATAGTCTTTCGGCGCTTTTCAAATGTACGCTGTTTAGTAACATGGTATTACGCTGTGTTGTAGACAACGATATTTATCTGTTGTTTATGTATTACTTAAGTTATGATCACTTTAACTTATTTATGGTTGTGTTTTCTAGCCGTTAGTAGGCAACGTTTAGCATTGCAGTGTGTGATAAATAAAGAAAAGTTCAAGATTACAATCTGTCCCACTATATTTGCTTGGCAACGTCTACAAATTACCTCACACTATGTTACTAGCATTAAGATGAAGCCAGTCTCATTCATAAGATTGTATGCACTGCTAATGTAATTCATTACAACGTAACATTACTCTTCTACTCATACACGATAACATCGATCAATGATCCCACATCCATATTCAATACTACATAACACGTCAGTGCCGATATATTCGGTCCCCGCGAAATATAGGCCATGGGTGCCAAACGCGCCCAAATGGCGTTTAAGTAAACAGTTTTCATAGACTGGACACGTTTATCTGGTCGAATCTATCTTTGGAGCTCGTCAGAGTCGGGAGGGTACTCTCGCCCTAAGCATTGTTGTTATGGGCAAAGATATAAGCGAAAAGCGAAATTATAAACCATTAAAAGAAATAGAAATAGGCAAACCATAGACCCAAACGTATTTGACGGTCAAGTGTTGCTAAAAAAAGAAACAAAATATTCTCTTTGAGGAAATTGCTGTGTTATATTGTTTCCGAATTGATTCGCCACGTTAAATTAGAAAGGCGAAATATCTTTATTTTATTTAAAAATACATATTTAAATTTTGTGATAGGTTGTTTTTGCATCGTTTGATTTTATTTTGAACACACAGTCTTCTTATGACGTCATTAACCGTCATGGGCCATCTGCCAGATCTGTCAACGACCTTGGACGCACATCAACTATACAGACCAAGGATATATTCTTATATCTTACACCATCCCTGATCATCATATCCGGCGCCTGCATCTCCTAAACACTAGATGGGTCGATAACCTGCCTATAAACAATGTTTAAACAGACAATAATTATAGTGATTACGTCTCGGGTCAGGTGGCAGCGATTGACGGCCGATATTGCAGGTATCGCGGCCCACATCTCAAATAATTGTTTTCTAAATCACTTTCGATTAGTTAGCGTTATCTGGGTAATATATCCGGATGCTGTGTATAAATTGTTGAAGCCATAGCATGGGTTTAGTGCTGCTGATAGGAACAGATTTAGCGTCTAAACGGTACCCCATTTTCATTTCATTCAGTCGGATATTCATGGAGTTTGTGTTATCCTAACTGAAAATGCCAGAAGTAGTTTAAGCATTAGGTAAGCAAGTATGCCGTTTAGAAGTACTTACACTATTTAATTTAGTCGAGTTTTAGTTCGCACATCAACAACAGTTAACGTGCGAATTCGCTCTAGCACTCCGACTCCCCGACACGCGAATTTGTTTCACATAATTTTCCGAAGACCGAATCAAATTTAGAAGCACTTGGAAACTTGGCAAACGAGTAACGTCTAAACACCCGCTCTAAAACTCCACTTACGTACTGAAGAGGAAATGGGTTAACTGCTCGAAGTACTCACCTGAAACAAAAACAAAACAACAATAAATAAACCGTTCTACACAAACTTTATATTATTATCCACTTCTAATAGGTCAATTTATCAAACTTCCCAACTCCACACTTCAATAGATCAAATTTTGTATAGAGAGGGTGAGGTTCTTAATCCATTGTAATCGCTCGCACGTGTGTCGCGAAACTTCGGCTAATTCTGCCTAATAACCGTATTCATACCACCACAAAGGAAAATCAACCCTATTCACATACAGTAAAGCAGAAAACCAGTTTTCCAGCCCACACAAAGCAACGGCTGACAGTCAGAATGAGGTAAATCAAATATCGTCACTTTGTTGCGTATTCACTTATTTTTCGTGGAAGTTTCTTGCTATATTTTGTTACCAGATCGTGAAATCATTCGTTGCCATTTAGAGAAAATGTGTTTGACATCTAACAGTATAAAGTATTTCTTAGAAAAAATATCGACAAGTGTTTCCTTAACGAGTGTTGTGGAAGATTCCTCGAGGAAAAGGGTGATGAAAAGAATATTATTATTCTCTGAACTGTGAAATCACATAATGACATCCATCAGTATTTTCACTATTTATGGGAATCGACTATACAATTTCAAAGCTGACATTTATTCTTTGGTTGGAAATGCTATATCTCGAAATTGAAATATGTAGTTAAGCACTTGTGCTGTTTGCCCGCCACTTGGTAGGTACAAAGGGGCAGCACGTATAGGGACGAACAATAAAGGTATTGAAGGCAGTCTGGAAAGGGCACATGCTTTCAAATAATAGCTCAGAGAATCCGAGTCGACGTACCCAAAGAATTTATACGAGGTCCCACTTTTTGTAAGGTCTTGTCGTCTTGCGAAACAAACCGTTTGATTTTTTCGATAAAAAAAGTAAAAGCAATGGCCATTTGAATGGCTGATATTGAAAGCGACCTTCTCATATACTTGGATTGAATGTTTTATTTTAGAAACGATTCTATAAAAACTATTTTTTTAAATAGCCATATTTCACGTGAGAGTCTTGATTTTAATTGATTCTTATCGTTGTTGAGGAAACGACAAATTAATTATGGAGATACGAATATCTAATCGGACTTGTATATCTAAGCAGACTACAGATAGTGTTTTGTTTTTATTTTAGTCTAATTTCGTTCAACTTATACGGTCGCTATCATTAGCAGTTTAGCACAAACCACCCTGTTCGTTAGCACTGCGTAAAAATACTTTTTTCGCTTATTAAAACCTATTGCAGTCCAGAAATGATATCTCTAGGCTATCCATTACATGCAAATGTCCTCTTGTTACGCCCTAAACGGGAGGGACAATCGTGCCGAGAAAAACGAAATGCTTAACTTTTTATAAACGTTTGCACGAATGCTTTGTCCGTCTGGATCGCAACGAGGGTTTTTAGGACAAAAGCGGGCATTTATTAAACTATTGTCAACTTTTTGTTGCTTGAGATGTCTCATTGTGATAGACGGGCGGTTTGATGAAATTATTAGTGTTTGCGTTTGGATGTTTATGTTGAAATTAGCAATGTTATTTAGAGTCGTTCTTTTTATTTATTTTTTCGAACATTTTTAATAATACAATGACTGACCGCTGTAAAAGAAAGCAAAGCATTGTAAATAGAAAAACATTATCCATATCCAAATTAAGGCAGGTTTTTTCTCCTAAATTCATTATGTAACTTAGTAACGATTATAAAATTTTACGTAAGGGGCAAAATAAATTGACTCTATTTTAAATGCACATAATCGGAAACAATCCTTTTATTTCGGTTCCAATATCTTACTGAAGCTTACCGAAATATATCGCCAATATATAATTGGAAGTAACCCGTTACTTTCATACAGTGTGTCAATTAACTTCAGTTTATACGTGTGTAAGAACAATAGGACCTGTACATTTCATGAGTGTGAAATTACATGAAATTATAAGTGGGACAACAGATAAACATCTGAAGACACTGCAGTGTGTGGACACTTTAGCGATTGCAAGATTACGTTTTGGGATATTGAGAACGGGGCATCCGATTAATTTTTACCGTTTTTGTCGACTTTCCTCTGTCTAATGAACTTTCGTAGAGCTTTTATTCATACATTTTAATATGCTAAATCTACATCGACATATGTGTGTACATATAATTTGTTAACTCTACACATCTATGCTTTGCAATGCAGTAAATTAAAGGGCTCAAGAAGGAACGTACCGCTTTTCGTCAGTAAGAGTCTGACACTCCCTCTCGTAATAAGACCATTCATTCTGAGCTGTACTGAAATGTTGCCATACTCTTAAATCATACACGTCAATTTCAATAGAACTCTAAACCACACTGGATATAACCTACATGGACACAATATGTAGCTCTAACTCACCATAACTAGATTAACGATGTCTTTTTGCCCATAAACGGAAAACCCGATATTACTCCCAGTGTGTAGAATTTACGGCTTCATTCACACTGTGGGGCATAAACACTGCAACAGTGTATACCGGCCCTTAGTCGAAATGTCCAAAACATGGCTGGTCGTTACGTCATTTATACCTACGTAGGTATGGTGATATAGGGTGGTTATGAATTAGTATGATTTGTTACTTCATTTTAATGGCTGATTAGCATTTCTATTCAAAATATGTGTAAATTATTTTGAGATTTTGCTGTTGTTTTAAGTTACGAGACTCAGAAAATTAAATAGGGAATGTTTGGTAAATAAATTAAGCTCTTAAGCGACAGTCAGAGTAGTACAGAAAAATTAATAATTCAAACGCCATGAGGTCCTATCAAACAGGTGTATTTCTTACCCAACTTTGGACAATATTCAGCTGAAATTATGAAACGGCCTGTACACTACACATAGTAAATAAAATAAATCCTTGTATATTAAAGTAACAAGCCAGTGATTTACCGTTATTACATGCTATTTATATCTGATTGGTTTGTAATTGACATTTGCCGACCAGCGGGCAATTGATCGCGTTCGTTCATATTACGAGTACATAGACTGCGTTGCATACCAAGTGCATAAGCTAATAATGTCGTTGATGTAGGTAATTGTCTGTTGTTAGATACGTGTAAAATGACCTCATATGGGTGCTTGTAATGGTCTTTTTATTGTTTACAAGGTGACCTTTTGTGGTGATTTAAAACAAATGAAGATCTGTAAGATACGGGTGAGGTTTAGTGCAGTATATGCAAATAAGGGGTTCCTAATTTAAAAAAGAGATGGTTTTTTTATCTTAATTAGTACTTTATACGCATTTTTTAAAACATTTACCACACTGTTATAAAACGTGGTCTTATAAATACGAGTTTTAGTGCATGATCTTGTAGAAAGTTAGGTTAGGTTAGATTAAACTTAAATTAGAAAAAGCTAACAATTGACGTTCCAAGTGTTGCACTAATCACAATTTACCTAGTTACCTGCCTACCAAATCTTAAATATACCTAACTTGATGAATTCCAGGTTTCCCTCGACGTAGGACCATAATTGATGTATTTCGAGATGAAATTCATATTACTAGTAAGACGGAAATTAGGAGCAGGCCTGCCACGGTTGTTATTATTAATTACTAGGGTTCAGAGTTCAACTATATTGGTATCGTTATGAATTTAGGCCTCTCTAACCGCTCTGGTTGGAATTTGATACGAGAAATGAGTTGCTATTGTTTTAATGAAGGATTGCGGTTGTAAGGGATTCTAGACAATGTTTTCCTAAGTTAATCTTTTATATACTTAAGTGATGTGATGGTAGAAGTGCTGAGAAAAATAATGAATTGAGTCATTTGCAAACAATTTTTTTTAATTGATCAATTAATTTGTATCTCTATCGTAATCGTCTATCGATCAGAAGTGTTTAGTGAATTAAGTGAGAGAAGCTATGTGCTATATCGAACAGATTTTTTTTTGTGTTATGATCATAAACTTACGTACTCACACTTATTTATCACCTTAAGATAACTAACAGTACATTGAAAAATTACATAAAATAAAACCAGTTTCTCTGACTACTTCATAATATCCATCACACCATGCTGAAGATTGCAGCACGTACCCTAGCGGTCCTGGTCGACGGTTATTGGCCGCATTTACGGCCGATTACCGGCCATATGGCCTATTACCGGCCATGCGGCCTATTACCGACCGTACGACACCGTACAATCTCAGTGTCGTTTGCACTGACCTAATAATCTGAGGGTAGTCTTAATACTCTTGTCGGTTAAGCTAATTTTTATTTTTATATTTATTATTTGTGCAAATTATTACTTTATTAGCTTGTGAATGGCTTCCGTATTGTTAACGGGTGTTAATAGTATGGATAATTATCATGTTAATAGTGCAGTGGGAGTGGCGAATAGTCTAGCTGTTTGTAATCAATGATTATAATGATTACTCGTTGATTAAGAAAATTCTCGTTAACTTAATATGAGAAAATTGGACTTCGGAAAAGTTTATGATATCATACACATTTTCTATCCTAAAATTATGTTGAGCTTCATATATCCAAAATAACATTAAAAATTATATTTTAACTAGCTTCTGCCAGCGGTTTCACCCGCATCCCGTGGGAACCTCTGCACGAACCCGGAAAGCTAGCCTATAGCCTTCCTCGATAAATGGGCTATCTAACACCGAAAGAATTGTTCAAATCGGACCAGTAGTTCCTGAGATTAGCGCGTTCAAACAAACAAACAAACTCTTCAGCTTTATAATATTAGTATAGATTTAGAATTTAAAAATAATTTCAAAATGGCGTGCCTATCTAAACGCATGATCCTTACGGAATGCGCGAATATCATGCTCAACACACAATATCCACGTGACTGCGATGACCCTGTTGCTACGTGAGGTGGCTCCAAAGACCCACACAGGATAAAAATAGATTACGGCGAATGTACTGCTAAGTAATGTATTAATATGCATTATGGACCTGTTTATTTGGCTTTTCATTTATTAAAATAATGTCATGTTCATAAGCAAAATTCACAAATGAAATAATGTGTTGTAACTTGTAACTCGAAATTTTGAGACTATTACATTTAGAGCTCTATTTACGTCGTCAGCCACAACTATGCAGGACTGTGTCTTTAGCAAGTATACATTAACAGAAATCCTAAAACTAAAACAAATGCGAAGATAAACCAACAATTAACAAAGTCACAACAGATGTAGGTACATAACATACGCGAACAAAAGTAATTTGGCTAAAATGCCGCGAGCGAGCGTTGTCCGAAGGGATAGTCACGGTTGACAAACCCCTCGTACTATCCGTGATATTAGTCAGACGGGTATTTAGAATTCGGCCACAAAGGGATACTTCGCTAATCGTATTGTAGCCGAATGTAGACAAGAAGATTAATTACTTTGGCATTGTAGATCTGCAATTGTTTTTATTGAATTGTCTTGTCCCCTTCAATGTCATCGTTGGGGCCTGTTAGTTAGATTATTTTGGTCAGATGAGCGAAAGAAACAAGACGAATGGAATTGTATAAACAGTTGATTTATAAAATAGATATAGCATAAGTTGGAGTGCCTTTCAAGTATCTGGACCTATTCGAAGTTTATTTTGCTGTTTATTTACACAGCGCAGGACGTCTACCAACAAGGTGGACAGACGATCTTATAAAGTCGCCGGAAGACGCTGGATGCAGGTTGCCTCCAACAGGTATCTTTGGAGATCGAAGGGGGAGGCCTATGTTCAGCAGTGGACGTCCTATTGCTGAGATGATGATGATGATGACTGTTTTTTTGTAAATTAACAGAAAATCAATTCTTATGTAAGAATGATTGGAGTAAACAAGGTATATTTGTAACTCTGCCAGATTATACGGACGACATTAATATTCTTTTATTCGTTTAGTTGACATACGGATAGTGTTTTCCGTTGCCAAATGTCCCTGATATGTAATATCAGAAATAATATTAAAGCCTATTATTACATATATTTATTAGAGAATGTATGTGTGTAGTGTTTCTGTTATTGATGGTAGAAATTCAAATTAGAGTTCACTTCACTTAAAGGTCTTAGTAAAATTATTTCTTGTTGCAATTCCACAACAGTTATGAATATTGCAATTGACGTTATTCTGTTTACGGGAAACTTTATTACCTACACAATAAATTTTAACGAGATTCATAGAAATGAGGTTCTTATTTTTCTCTCTATAACTAAGTCTTCTTAAGAATAATTGCTGATTTATTATGCCTAATGCCATATTTTGTCACACAACAAGCAATAATTCGTTATTTGAGGGTAATGGGTTACGAATATTGCTTTTAATGGCTATTTCTAATTTGATATTTTGCAACAGAAATTGTAGGAAAAATATCAATACAATATTTTAGTACTTTAACGAAATATGTAGTGCTTTATTGCATTCTAGCAATAATTTTCTATACGAGCTACAATGTCTTTTGATCACCATGTGTTTCGGCGGTAATAATAAGTTTCTAAAGTCATCATTATTTTCAACAGGTTTATTTCTGTACACGTTTACAATAAAACTAGAGTGTTATAGTGTTGTTACTTAACCGTACCATTCGACAGGGGGCCTATAAGGCCAGCCTAACGGAAAATTAAAAAGGCAATTTTCTTAATGAGACCACGCAGTGTGGGGTTGGTAGCTTACGCGACGCTACGCGAGATAACAGCCGATTACATGTAGAAATTGCTTATTTTCAATGTTCATACATGTTGAGCTATTTTATTGCCTGGCTTTTGATGCATTTTTCGCTCTATTTTGTTACATTAGTTTACTGTGTGTCATTCTTGTTTAACACTGGCAACAAATGTTTTAATCATCATTTGCCTAGCCTTTTCCCAAATATGTTTAAAGAGACGTATATAATTAAACATAGATTAAAACATAAACTAGTGAAAGCTTGTTTGCCATGTAATTATGTTAAGAAAGTTTTTAGTAATGTCAATGATTGTACCCGGTACTTATGCTAAAAACTGATACGTAAATATGATAAACTGTTTAAAGTTACAAATATTTTATAGTTCACCATTTTATAGACAGCTGCACGACCATAAAGGAAGAATTTTGTATTGAACCGTCATTGGGTATTCATAAAATGTCAAAATAGTAATAAAATTACCACCCAATCCGCCTTATAGGCTTATAAAACAATAATTTCCATATAGAACCATTTATATACAATTTTGTAAGTGATATACGCATCCTACACTGGTTATGTAGGCGATGTTGGAGGCGTAAACCTCAATTTGAAGTCAAAATATGGTCAGAGGATATTGGTACATTAATGTGATAATGTTAAGTATGTGTAAAGTCAAGGCTTCTGTATTTTTAATTAGATTGAAGAGTGCCACCTACGTTGAACATGGCATAAGGAATACTTTGTAAGTTAAATGGCGACGATAGAGCTAAGTAAACATTGTGGAGAGCACACTTAGTGTCAAGGCTAAAGGAAGTTACGTCCTAGCGTCGCGGACTCAAGATAACGATTATGTGAACGAATATGCTCAATGATTGGAGTTTCATAACTTGTTCCTTCGTTTGATGGCCTAAAATTATAAACTCGATAATGGTTTGTTTACCAAAATTAAGATTAATCTCCTAATTTGTTCTTTTCAGTAGTAAATTTTATAGTCAATTAGTCAAGGCAGGCGCCATCGCCATGGGGGCCATGAATCACAATAAACTTTAATGAAGCATCGATATAATTCGGCTATTATGTCGAACTTAATTAACCGGTATCATTTCCCAATAAAATATAGCTACACTGTCTAATCCGAGATTAATTACCACCCTACTTGGCAGTACAAACAATCAGTTAATTTACATAAAAGAAAGCGTTTAATTCGGTTAAGCTACGCGGTTAATCACAGGTTTAAACTAACTAAGCTCCTAGTGGTCATTTGTACCCGTCACACCAATAATTAACCCAGACAAGGCGAGAGCAGTAAACGGTTAACTACCATTTAAATAACAAAATAATGAGAGAAGAAACCGGATTCGTAAAGGTTAAGAGTTATGTTTACGCATTGGTTACGTTTTTAGACACGGTTAATAGATGATGTTAATTACAGTGGTCTGTGGCTGCTTAGCGGTTAATCCTCCATCGCCAGTAATATACAGAATTAATCAAGGAAGCAGTGAAACCACATATCTCGAGAACTCACATAGTAAAAGGTTCTTCCAGCTGCCGCCAAGAGCTCGCAGACAGCGGTGCAGGCGCGGCGCGGGAGTGGCGGGCGGGGCGCGGGGGGGAACCATCCTCACGTCTCCCTCCGAAGAGCTCCTGCCTAGCAGCGACGAGCCTCTATCTCTCGACAACGACCGACGCCTTCCGAAAGGCGCTCCTCTAACAGTAGCAAAGTTCTCCTCACAATTCATATTGAAAGTGTCCAAAGGTATCCCTTCTGGTTCTTCTCTTCGGCTCCTCACAGAAAAAGTTCTTCGAAACCCATTAGCTAAACCTTCAGCTATTTTCTTTTTTGGTTTGGGAACTTCCTCAGAACTAATAACAGTTATGTCATCCATATCCTGCGGTTCGTATGTCCTGTAAGTTCTAATCTGTTCTATTCCCGTGAGGTCTTCAATGCCTCCGTGCCTGTACTTCAAGGGTTTCGCGCGGTCGATGACCCCGAGTTCATCATAGCTTCTGTAAGTTGAGGAAGCACGCCTGGGCGCAGGTGGCCGGCCGGCTCTGTCAATCGTCATTTTAAGCTGATGTCCAATTAGCGACCTGACGAAGAAACGAGCAATTTGAATATCGTGTTCAAATTGTGATCCTGGTTTGCACGACGAAGCTTTTCACACAGGTGATGATGATTTCGGTGAAGACAACACTGGTGCAGCACACAGTTTACAAGCAACAGATACAGCGAGCGCGGCAGTCACACAATCAGACAACGTGTAACACATCACGACTATGTTAATGATTACATGTAGTGTCAGAAGTTATGCTGGCTGTAAATTAATTGGGGAACTCATTATAAGACACCATATAATGGTTTATTTATATTGTGGTAATAAAATTAACACGAGTGTCTGTTAAAGAGGTTTTCTCGTTAATATTTAAAAATAGTTCGTCATAGGTCAAAGAACTGTTCATGCAGCCTTCTAAATCTCTTCTTATCACATTATATTGATGACCTGAACTGATTAATCAAAATTAAAACTCAACAATCCAGATGATTTCTATTAAACATTTCATTGACCTGACAATTTCCGTATTCGTTGAAGAAAGGATTTTGTTTATATTTCTTTAAACTTTTTTATGAGACAATGTTTTGCGTTTGGTTTATTGGAGCAGTTACAAGCGATGGGCCACATAGTGTTAAGTGCGTGTAAGGCAGCAGTTGAACAATGCCGTGACTAGCGCACCTCGGGAGCTACATGCCCATAAAATTTGTTTACCATCCCCGACGCCGGTGAACTCAAATCTATTGATACTATCACGAAACGTTTATGCGCCGGTAGCCTTACCAGTCCTAATTTTCATGAAAAAAAAACTTCTTTTACTTACTATTAAGTTTGTTACGGGTAATCATTTGTTCAGTTTATGCCTATTTTCCTTACTACCAAAGGTTTTGGTCGTATTTTATTTTTGGTTAAAAATATTTCATACAGCTGTCAAAATATACGTAAAGCAAGCACTGTTAAATAATTTATCGTAAAAGCATTGGCTTTGACCTTAAAAGAACACGTTTGCACGAGAATGAAGAGATTGTCAATAGAATCTCATTCGTTCTACATTAATCTAGACATTTAAAAACTTGTTTAGTCTCGCCTAGAAACGTAAACATACGTCGACTGTCTCAAGTGATAAACACACTACGAGCTAGTGGAACTCGACCGCCAATTCAAGTGGCTAATGACCGACACGTAATTACCAACAATTGCACTCGCCTGCCTACTGGCGGCCAGTACTGTCCACGGAAACTATCCGATTAGTGAGACGGAATTCGAACAATTATCGAATTAGGTACCATTTCCTGCTTCTGGACACTTGACATGGAGGAGATCCTTATTGAACGAGTGTGTCCCGAATTTAAGTGCTCAAAAGTGCGTATACAGCAAACTACGGAATACATTTCGCGGATGTCGAAATGTATTCCATAATTGAGGTCAAGTGATCAAAAAGTATGTTTAATTTGCATAAAAAATTAACGTCAAAAGCAAGTCAAGTGCTTCCAAAAACTAACTGAAGAAGTTTTACACAAAATTGGCAAGATATTTGCTCAATACACAACATTTTGCAACTCCTTGTAAAAAAGCATAAAGCACTTGATATCTTCATTGGAGTGTATCTGATGATTATGTAAGTAAATGATAGATAAATTGTAGCCTTGATACCAATTAACGGACCCGACGAGGCAATCAAGCTACTGAATGAAGTGATGTCAATTAGTCTCATTAATGAATTCTTAACGATGTTGCTGTCTCTTTTTCATTTGAAAAGGACTTTGTAATTGAAGAGAAAGAGGAGATTAATAGTGATGATTGGACTGTATGAATTGAACAAGGGTTGATGGAGAAAGCTGATTGAGTGTCAGTTGATTAATCAGTATAGAATATTTTGGGCATCACTGTTTAAAAAAATCATTATTAGAAGTGTAGATTGAGATAAATACTAAAATAACTATATAAATTGTTTCAGAAGTCACAGATGAATCATCAAAGTTTCAACATATGATTGACGAACTTTCTCCGGTTTCGGTTCCAACAAATGAACCAGATACTTCACAGTCATTAATAACACATATGCAGCTTAAAGTTGATTGCATTTATCATTATTAAAGCATAGAACAGATAAAAATTAATAGATTGCATCATTCGCCTACGTGGTCTTCCTCATACAATTTATCTTACTTTAACTGAATAATACCAGTTTTTTCATCGTTCATTTTTCATTCGGCTTGTTTCATTTATGATTGGAAGAAACTTGCTTCTGTTTTGTTTACCAGACAATTCAATGCTCCTGTGTTACTTATCTTCTTTGAAAAGTAAATCAATAGAATTTTGATTCGGATCTCAAAACTTGATTTTGATACCAATTATTAGGAAAGTAACAAAACCTTTATTGAATTAGATAATGGGGCTTTCACTTTTGAAATTGCTACTAGATAATTGTATAGGGACATGATTTTGTGAATTCAGTGGCAATTAAAAGATTATTCAACAGCGAAAACCACGTGTGTATCGCTGCGGGCGGGGCCATTAATGCGATCCACTTTTGCCAATATTCAGAGCAATTAGAAATTGCCTTTGGAACAACATTTTGAATATTAATGTTCAATATTTCAATAACTCAATGCTAAATACTTGTGAGCCTTCGGGCGGTCCACTTCTATCTCGAATCTTTATTCACCTCATAGCGAGAGAACGATAAAGGCAGCAAATAAATATTAGTTATGGAATCAGTTCTTGTATCTTGTTCTAGTTTTAACATCATTGTTTCAGATTAAAATCTATTAAGAAACTTCATCTTCCTCTTTGGAATACCTTCAAACAATTAACATAGCGTAGATAGGCTTAACATTTCGAATAGCTTTAGTAATTCTAACACCAGTTAAGACAGAATTTAATGAAGCATTTCACAGTTTATGAAAGTAACATCTTTCACCTATCACGGCTAGTTACTACCACTGGTAGCCTGGAGATATTTTATAACGAACCACAGTAGCCGCTCGCGCGTGAAATGAACCGCGAACACTGATAATGGAAACAACACTATTATTTCACAAGACGTTTTCATAGGTTCTATGACAAAAACTATACTAACAATTGGAATTTTAATTAGAATTCAAGTAATTTCAATAGGAATTCCAAAAAGTTGAGTATATTTCAATGTCAATTTGGTTTTATGTGACGGCAAGTAAGAAAGCCAAAAAAGTGTTTTGCAACAAAAGGTAAATTCTATGCGAAAGATTTTTTTTTTCGTAAAATCTGAAAAGAACATTTCATTTAATATGGAATTAATTGAAATATTCGCCAATTTTCAGAAACTAAACCATAACCAAAATTTAGTGATAAAACAAAAGAACAATTTCTTTCAAGTTTGCTTCTAAAATAGGCCGCTAAATAAAGAGGTCGCTACTCTTTCTGGAACGCTTTGCAGTAAGTAGTGCGAATACTTTTACGGCTCCGTAAAGTCTACAGCTCTTCTAGATAACCATTTGCTGCGTCATAGTCACTATCTTCTATACGAGTAGTCATTGACCTTTGACCTTGTATCAAAATGGCAAATTATATGACAGCATACGAAGTGATGTTTGATAGCTGAAGAAAAATTGCAATAATAATTTAGGAATTTTCAGGTATTTTCAGAAACTTCGTATATTTAATCTAGTTCACGCAACTCATTGCGGATGTGAGTTCTAAAAAAACAACAATTTAGAAAAAAACTTTTCAACACAATTTTTGCAAACATCGCTGAGAATATCGTGAATATTTTAATACGCTATAATCATAAGTATGGAAACTTAAAAAACTCGAGTAATCTCGTTGTTTTTAAGACTGCTTATCGCAAAATATAAAATCAGTAGTTAAAGTAAAAAACGTAGCAACTACCGACAATTCGGAGTGCCACTCGAAATCGGTTGGCGTTAAAAATAGTTTTTAAAGTGTAAGAGGCACTTACCCGACTCTTAAATGAATGAGGTTTAAAGATTTGGGCGCCGGAAACCGTCGCGTCGCTTACGAAACCCATTGATTATGTACCTACTTCTAAAATGTTCTTTTGTAATTTTAATTGTGTTTACAACTGTGTGAAGTGTAATAGGAACCATGTTTTTAATACTGTATTGTTTAGTTTACAGATGTTGATCGCCCATTTAGTTTTGTAATTTAGTCCAAGGTCTTAAAACAATATTGTAAGTATAAATATTCCCGCGAAAAGGGTTTTAGCTGTGTAAAATATCAGTCGGATACCCTTGAGAGTAAAGTGAGTTATCTTAAAATGTATTGCATCCATTACAACGTTTTATATTAATTTCGCAGTTCGAATGACATTTCCCGCGAATAAACAAACATATTGACAAGTTACGATACTTTCTGTTCTTCGCCACTTATCGAGACAATATAAATCTTAAACTGTCAATTAAACGTCAATACTGTCGACAGACAACATTTAAACAATTGAGGATTCAATAATCAAAAAAAAACTACCTATTTAAATTGAGGATTATTTAAGCATTTTTAATGAACAGTCGTAAATGGCCTGGTCAGTTAATGGAGTAAAACACGCCATGCTATTACGACATACACGAGACAGTAATATATTATGATGCATGCAGGTTGGGTAACATGGTCCAAATGTGGGACATGACAACGGGAGAGGAATAACACCCGGAATATGATAGATTTTTCCATGTTACTGCGTTGTAGTTTATAGTAAAGTGCGTGACAAAATATAGACTGTAAATGCAAGGTAACTTATGTCAGGCAGTTATGCACTTGATGCATGGGTCATGCATGTGGTGAGAAAAACAGATTTAGGTAGACACAATAATGCAGTCACAGGGTAGTGTGTAACATAAAGGCTACTCAAAACAAACAAATGAAAATCAAATCAGAAGTGAGAAATGGAGAGAAGACCTATCGGATTTTCACGTATGTTATCGGTACTTAATTTAAAAAAATATTGTATACATTTTGTCATCAAACTCCCACTTTGGTCTAATCTACGAAGCTTCCTAGAATAGATACATTAGCTGTGGGCATTCAAATTAACTATTAGGTACATGAAATGACATCTGATACGCACTCAGTTTGCAACATTCAACTAAATGACTCAATGTTAGTACACTTGTCTATCTTAAAATTGGTGTGTTTACATACATGTCATATAATCTACTCGTTTGTAAATTGTTTATAAATATGTATTACCTGTTATGTATAATGGTATAATGGAGAGATTATCGGCACACGTATAAAAGGTAAAGTAATTCATATTATGGAGCGCTTTTATTTATTTCGAAATCCTTCTGTAAGTACTAAAACAAAAGACTGTGCTGATATCTCTGTAAAGACGTCGTTGGTTTACGCAAAATTGTAGGTGATATACTAAATATACTTTCACAATCTAAGATCAATTTATATGATAATATTTATGCATCATGCAATAGGTACCTATCTAGACAGCCACACCCAATCCGGGATAGATAACGCGGTTTATTTTCCATATTGTATCTGTTGATTACTTGTCATTGTCAACAAAAGAAAAGTAACAGTTTTTGTGCTATCGACCGCTTATAGATCACAGACTTAGACAACGATAGATTGTGTTAAAGATACTAAGATCTAGAAAGGAGGTGAATACTGAAACATACCGAGTTAGAATTTTCTAGAAGAGGAATGTTCTGGCAGGTAGAGCACTAAGATTTGCAGTCTTTTAACTAGTACAAAGAATGTTCTCGGCAGTTGTTGGTTGACAAATTAAAGCGCATGAAAACGTATCTACACCATAATATTGTGATAGTAACACCATTCATCACTGTTCTGAAATTAATTAAAAAATCAAAGTGCAAACCATAAAGTGTTCAAAAAAGGATAACTCTTGCTGCAAGGTACAATAAAGGTATGATCATAATATAATTTAGCAGCCCAACACTAGCAAGATCGATAGACGATGCAACCGAGCTAGTGCTGCGATAGCTTGTCTCAGCTTTTATTAGAATTGCTAATTGGCTTCTGCGGCTTATGGCTACACCCTGTGCAATATAACAGTTCGCCCCTGTATATTTCAAGATCGGCGTCACTGGCTGTTTATGGTCCTCGGTTATTGTGGTAGTAACCTATTTGGTTTGGTCTTATTTTGTTCGTGAAAAAGAAAAAAAAATACATATTTTTATAATCTGTAAATGTAGTAAGTTCTATTGTTGCCTTTATCTTTCTTCAGCTTGGTACACTTTTTCTTAATTTTCTCGCTTATCGATATATATTTTTTACGATGATAGCCTGAAACCGTTACTCAGGGAAACACTAATGTCCTTGTCGTTTGACAACTATTTTAGCAATAAAAACACAATAAAGCCTCAAGAAAAAAGGAGGAAAACGCCAGACTTCCCACTACGACATCAAACAGTCTAAGAATTCAATTATCTATGGTCAATGACCTTCACTGAACTATCGAGGGCAACTTCATGTATGTAGGTGTAAGTCACTGATATTAGCACATTCGAACGTAAATTACATCAACGTACAAAGACCGTGTTGACAACATTTATCTTTTAAATAATAAATAATATAATTAATGCAATAATAGTTTGTTAGTAAACTGAGCTATCGCGTCGGTAAGTACAAAGGAAACTTACAAGGCAACACAAGTATTTGAATTGCAAATAAAATTTCTTTCGGAAACATTGTTCGAAGTGTCTCCGACTCCCAAAATAGGAATGGCCGTTTTTGCAAATGAAATGGATTGTATCAGTCGTAAAATATACGATAAGATCTTTAGCATAAATTAGTGTTTTATAGTAGTTAAAATATTTGACAGGCTAATGTAATAATTTAAATTAATTCTCAAGGTCAGAATTGCGGGCGCCTTACCTTCTTGTATTTTGATGTTCAAATATCAATTTACATGCTAACAGTATAACCTACATATTTAAGTACTTTATATTTATGAAGTTTGTAGCAAAATATTAATGTTAACCTTAGGCCTTTGGTGCAATAAACTCTGTTCAAATTGGAATGAATCCATGTAGCGAGCCGAATTCAGTTGTTGCTATCAGTTTCCGTAATACACGAACAAGTACATAAGACATTACGGTAAAGACAAAGATATGTTAAAGGGTATTTTTATTAAATTTTTATCGAGTTTCTAAACCAAAACACGAATAAAAATAGTTTTCAAATATCTCTAGAAAATTTCTACCCCAGTCTATAGGATACCTTGAAAGCTTTGTCCGGTTTATATTGTGTCTGAAACTGACAAGAAGAACCAATCTTCTCACAATTGATAGTGCTAATTAAACTAGAGAAAGCACTCAGAAAGCTTAGCCCACAATTGCTGTCTAATTAACAACTCTAATTAGAAGAAAATAGAAGCGATTACTAACACCACGGCATTAAACTCAGTAGGATGTTGCTTTTTCTTCGTTGCCTTTTCGAGATTACCTAGTTTCATAACAAGTCGTATTTCCTTTATCTCGCGAGAAACTAAATGGCTAAAGTTTTCATAGATACTGCACGTGTAGCGATAAAACTATATGAAGAAACCTTTTTCCTCTGTACGCTTTATATTGTGGAAAACTTCTAGGAAACTATAATAAGCGCATTAAACGACGTCGATACATTGTAATACCAGGTAGTTGTACTTAATAATTCTAATTACTAAAGTATTTATCAACACCTGCTTCAGTGCTTACAAATCGAATTTGCATTACATCAACCGAGCAAGCGAGACGTCGGCCGGCTAGTGATAAAATAAGCTCCATAATAATTGATTAAATAAACAGCCGTGTTGAACTAAACTGTTACGGTCTGTTCGCTAAAATAGCGCACGACTTAGAAGTGTATACGATCACGTAAGCATCGAATTGGGAGGCAAAAAACATATCCTATTGTGCTAACGTATCCGTTTAATTGGACAGCGAAAGGGATATGGGTATTGCGTTTCCTACTCATCTATTATACGGTGGAGAAATCCACAATCAGATAATATAGTAAACAACAAGCCCACTCGCGTGGTGACCATCGCCGACCGCCAGTCACATTAGCGCCAACAATACCTGACCCCGGCACGAGAGAAAGTGACTATCCAATCGATTAATCTGCCGAGTCCCCCGGGCATAGGATACCAGACGTATGGTAATAACAGATCAACATCGAAAGCCGTAATTGTTGCATTGATAATTCGCGACTGACAGAGCAATTGCCGGTTGCGAAATTGATACTGCCGAGCGAAATTCATATTGGAACCTCCTAGCAGACGCCGCAGCTGTTGACACCTTAACGCAGTGGTTCTTAACCTTTTTGACATGAGGGACCACTTTGACCAAAGTTGTCTTGCCGGGGACCACCTCATCGGTTTACCTAAATTAGTACTCATTTCTTTATTATTTACCAAAAAAAACTGAATTTTTGGGTGAGTTCTACTCAAAGCTAAACGCATGTCGGCAGTTTTGTAGGTAAGCAAATGCAAATAAAGAAAAACTTGCCTATGTAGGTAGTTTCCAAATGCGCGAGCGAAGCGAGCGCGAAATTTTTATCAGACTTAAACCAAATATTACGTAAAATGTACTTAACTTTTTGTTTATTGTCAAATTCAAAAATAAGGGCATATAGGTAGTTTGTGAATACGCGAGCGAAGCGAGCCCGAAATTTTTATCGGACTTAAACCAAAAAATACTTAAAATGTAGCCCAAACGTACTTAACGTTTTGTTTGTTGCCAAATGCAAAAACAAGAGCCATAGTATAGTTTCTGAATACGCGAGCGAAGCGAGCGCGAAATTTTATCGGACTTCAACCAAATATTACGTAAAATTTAGCCCAAACTTACTTAACTTTTTATTTGTTGACAAATGCAAAAATAAGGTCATACAGTTTCTGAACACGCGAGCGGAGCGAGCGCGAAATTTTAATTATTTTTCAAGACTCAAAACCAAAATTACGTAAAATGTAGCCCAAACATACATTTTCATGAATGGGGGGACTAGGTACGACACACCCGATATACGTCCATGCGAAAACTCCCGCTCGCAATTATAAGTCGATAAAAATTAAGTTAGATAAAGTATAGCAACGTCGCGAAGCGAAGCTAAGCTTCGCGGACCACTTGGAATGCCTCCAGGGACCACCAGTGGTCCGCGGACCACCGGTTAAGAACCACTGCCTTAACGAGAGCCTTTAAAATGTAATTTCTTGTAAACAAGACAGCGAGAGCGATGAAAGGGAAGCGATTTGTGCCGCTCAATAGCACGTCATGAAGTGTGAAGGGACGCGAGACCCGGGTCATTCATCAGTAGTGAAAGCGGGGCCAACTGATAGTCCTAAATTACCCCGGGCCACGAGTAAGGCCATCGTTACTCGGCCGCCTATAAAGACTCGACAAAATATAGGAACCGCCGACGAAATTGCAAATCATTCGTCAATGGATAGTAAACGACCTCACCTTGTCGAGCCATTGACATTGACGTAGATACAGGTTACTGAAGCTAACGAGATTGATGGGCGGCCGCTTGCATCCAATTTATTGTACGATGACATAATGCCACAGAACTAAATACAAATGCAGTTATCGTCGTCAAAATGTGCAACTTCACTTCTGGAATATAAAGTGGAGCGGGGACGTAAATTGGGAATGTCAGGCGCACCGCACGTTGTGGCAAAATTTTGCCAATCTCTGTCGTCTCGTTTGCATTTCGAGTGCACAGACGTTGGGAGGGCCTTTATTTTATCTTTTTACCGGACAGCTGTTTAAATGAAAGCCAGTTTTTATGCATTCCTCTCAATTTTTAACGAGATTTCCCTGACAAAAACACGATAGCTCTGACAGTTATTTAAACATTCTCTTGTTCTTTGTGAATGTATGCTGTTATTTTGGGCGCCATATGTGAGGTCGCGGCAGGACCTCTTAAAAACTTGAAGATGTATATTTTGACTTGTCAGGTGTATTTTTAAGGTGTTACGTGGAATTTCACGAGGAAGTCATAATAACACGACAGTGCAATTTTCCGTGATATGTGGTGATGTGAAGCTTGTTAACGTAGTGACGCTACACCGATCATCAATACGTAACGGAACACCGACCATACACGGGAGACATTATCGATTTGTATTTCCACGAACGCACTTTAGGTCAGAGATGATTATGCAGTTTCGAAATTTGTGAACCGTCATGACATGCTCATAATTATTGTATCGATAAATCTGATAAACATATCGAATGTTAGGCCCAATGCAAAGCCTCACGACAATGCTCGCATTAGAAAGCTGGATACTTAATACCGTTAAATGCGTTCAATGGACACGTGGCGAAAACGTATTGAACTTATATTAGAGTCGTTAGTCATAATTGCGTATCATGCAAAAACGAACTAGTTCTAGTTGTGGTAAAAAATCGTTTTCGCTTCACAACCTCTATTGTACAAGATAGTGATTAATATAATTTTTATTTGCTTTGATTGTGTGTGTCTATGGCATGATTCTATGTTCGCGTCTCGTTATTGAACGGCCGTTGACATCAAATAAAAACTCTGATTGGACCGGAGGTGGTTTAACTGTACCCATAGTACAAGCGTCGTATGATGGATTGGCCTGTCAAGCGTAGTAACCTCTGTTTCTATTGTATCGTCGTCCAATTTCTAAAAGTTAATATTTATTATGGGTTTCAATTAATAATCGTGTTTGGTTATGCGAACGATCAGAAACTCATTATAGGAAATTGGTAGAACTCATATCGTAATAGCGCAGTTAATATTTAGAAACAGCAAATACTGATTGCTGTAATAATAATGTTATTACACCACTAAATATTAGTGCTAGCGTTAGAATAATCAATACTGCTAAACTAGAAACAAACACTGATAATAAATTCTAATACAAATTCCGTCCTAACAAGGCAAGAAAACTTGACAAATGCGTGTATAGCTCCGTGAGAACAGAGAAATGCGTTAAGAATTCTACCAAATGACAAATACGTTGGTGACCGAGGTTGAACAAACCAAAATCAATTGTGTCCCCGATGACAGATAGTTGTATCGCGTTACCGCGGGGTTACTGATACCGCTGATGATAATCATTGATTAGCGGTTGACATTATCGGTGGAAATAAATTGAGTATTCACGCCGACACACGGGGAATATAAATCGTTGGAAGTATACAATACGGTGATAGGTGCGACACACAAACTTGCGCTGATGAACACGTCACAGCTGTTGACATCGATAATTGTTTGCAGCGGATGTCGCTGTCTGGTGTTTCTTGCTGTTAATTTAATTAAATGTTATTATTTATTCGTCTTTGAGACTTCTAGATATGAGCCAGGAGCAAAGACTATTGTTATCTTTCCATTTCTGTAAATAATGGATCCATTTCTATGATAAACTTGTTGCCTTGTTCCACAGCTTAAAACATTTCCAGCCGCACCAAACATTCCACTATTTAGATTCGATAGCTATTCGCCCTAAAAGGAGTACCGTCATCTAAGTATGTTTCTACCTTCCCGTTGTCATTGTTTACGCTTCGTATAGCTTATGGAGTCATTAAAACGGCTTTCTTAGACACATCGGCCCTTTGTTCGGCTGATAACTCTATAGTTATATGTGCTCTCTCGTATCCTTTGTTCGTAACAGTTTAATTAGTTTTTATGACGGTCTTGAGTTGGTAGTTGACGAACCGGGAAGCCGGGGTCGACGCGTGAATTCACTGAAGCTCTTTTGTGCTTTAAATATTTTGGTTTCACATCGCATTATAAGAAATTCTTGAATTATTACAGAAATTAAACTTGTCAGATCAATCATGTAACGAATGCTTAATTCATGGTTTTGACGATTTATTCAAGCGATTGGTCGGCTTATTTGCATCATAACGAACGGTAATATAATATCTAATTTACGAAGTTATCATACACAGAGCGAACAACATATTTACATATTTTGAGATAAATATCGTACAGGTGAAGCAGTTTAATCGAAGCTCATTTAAATTCGACGAATGCACTTGATTTATTATTTTATTATTGACAAATCGTTTGGAGATCTTGTCTTATATTTCGAAAGGTTCGAATGAATAATCGTGGGTTGAATTAATCGATTGCTTTTGTTTCTTTTTCTATTCCCTTCAAAGGAGTTGTTAACAGTATTTATGGTGCCGTCAATTCTCATGGTAAAGATAAGCTAACCGGCATCATATATCAAGTGCGTTTAAGATAGTGAGAATTTAATCAATTTAATTAAAGTGAATAAGAGAAATGGTGTTGATCATTAAAGCCTTACTCATGCTGATGGATACGCTATCGTAAACAAACAAGTGCATACAGAACTTTACATAAATGGAACATATAATCACGCACCAAGCACAAAAGAAATCCAAAGCATCAGTCATACAATTACACAGATAAAGCGTGCACAAAGAAAATGAAAAGACAGCTAATTGTGGTGCCAAATATGGCACACAGATTACACCAAGTGTCTTTGCTTAATATGAGAGCGATGCGGCCAGGAATGGATACCTTGACTAATCACGACACGACACAACAAATGGGCCGCAGTTCTCCAGACACATGCACTTTTGTTGAGAACGTGAGACAGCGACATTTACATGCGTTAACTTTACAAGACCATAAAAAAGTTAAAAACATTTCTTGAATATTCGAAAACGCTTTACACGCCACCTGTGACATGGACGTGAATTCGTGTAGCGTTTATCCAGTGATGACATCCACTTATTTTATACGACATTTTTGCCACTTCAATGAAATTATTATTGTAAAATATTTCAGCCAAATTGCCAGCGGTTGCATAACATTTTTTGGTTTTATATTTTTTTATAGCAACCGCAAAGTTTGCCATCATTTTCAATGTCTTTCGGCAACCTGCCAGCATCAAGAAAATAAACTGTGATAAAGTATCGAGAGGAACAAAGGAAAACGGCGCGGCCAATGATAATTAAACAAAATTACAACATTTTAACGACAAACATTACAAAAACATTTCATCCTAATACAATAAAACGTGGCGTAGATAATAATCAGCCATCAAACACCTCATCTTTTCTTTTTTAATTTAGGTGCTATGCAAATGGACAAGGTTTTTATCTGAGCTTTGATCTAAAAGAAACGTCTTCGGATTTGGCGGGGAGATAAAATGTCTGAGTGATGGTACAAGTGTACTATTAGTGTCTGTGTGTTTAGACATTAGAAAGCTGCTTTGTGATGATATTTATTTTTGTTACAACAATGGTAAGAATGTGGCTCTACTTAGCGACGGGACATAAGTGTTAGCACTAAAAATATTTGATTGCAGTAATAGTAATAATGATTCAAAGAGCCTAGTTATTGGCAACAAAGATAACGTATTTCATGAAATTACAGATAATAATCAGTTCTGAAGTGATTCACACACTTCCTTTGAAGATAAACAATTTATTTGCTCCACAGGTACTCTAAGAATACTCTGAAACAGCTGCAATGTGCCAACATAATATCTACATTGCTTTCTTTGAAATGATGATCTCAATTTATTGAGTTTAAAGTCCATTTCTTTTATTTCTACCAAGATTGTTTACAAAACACGAAAGTTCCAAGTAAAAATCTATTGGAGACAGAGCAGACTTGTTGCAAGCCAGTCTGGCGGCGTGCCAGGACATTAATCAGAGTGAGGCACCTGCAATTTACACTCATCTCGTCAGGTGTGAGATCTTCAAGCCGAGCACTGTACGAGATGACACTGAGAACGGTATTAGACAAGAGCTGTGTCGCTGCTCAAGAAAGAACAACACTTTCTTAAGCCACAGAAGATAATAATGTAACTAAAATTGTATCGACAGTATCACAATCATCATTGGTTGTTCCCATGTCCCTTTCAAACTCGGTACCATAAAATGTAGCTTTTATTAGGTTTAAGTAAATGTCAGATTGTAACGCAACTGTAATGCAAAAGAACTAACTTATTTATTACAAGGTCGTTTTACTTAAGTTTAAGTCGTGACTTTAGCTTGTTTATTATTATGTGTCTTTGATCAATGAATTTTAATATAAATAACGTTAATTGTAGGATAAATCGACCTACTGTAGAATATAATAGTTGTGCTCAATTCAAAGTTCACAAAAATACAGCATCGCAAAATAAAACAATTGAGTCATGATGATACAAGTACGAAGAATTATTGTGAAATGAAGTCATTCTGCAGTCGCAAGATGAAAAGCAATGTAAAAATGTACGCAGATGTAATGGCATCTTGTTTCACAAAAAATGTTTTTATGTCTACTCATTGAGATGAGCTTGTATTAAAAGATGAAAAAGAAAATATATATTGTAGTACAGAATCAGGTTTAATGGACTTGTTGAATCTGCGGTCTTATTTCTTTTGTATGGGAAATAGTAAAGGTTTTGGAACAGTGCATTTTTGTTGTTGGGTTAAAAACGTGCAACATGAAGATGCAGCCAGGACAAGACAAACACATTGAATCAATATTGATTTAAACAAATAAACAAACATGCTTATACCAAAAGGGACTAAGGAAAAAATCACCCCAAACTGTCAAAACAAAAGCAAAGGAAATTAAAAAACTGACATCTGTGGCTAATACCAAATCCGACCTAATTGTGTTCAAACAGGATGATAAAAAGCACAACCCTATGGGAAAGTAAGGAATAAAAAAACATTCACATCCGGACCTTGAAACATATATTAATTTAGAATTTGGAAGAGCAACGGTGATTGAAGGTGAACTAGTAGAGAAAAAAAGTAACGAGGTATCTCACGTGTTCGGGAAGTCTAGAGACGCATGTGTTGTTGATATTATTTAAATAAATAGGTTCGCGCAGTGACAGCGATAGTTTTCGCCTAAATGCAGAGAAGCAGAACTTGAAATTTGTAACTATATTTTTCTATCGACATTCAAATCACCCATTAATAAACTTGTAACAATAAAAGAAAGCCGAACCTATCGGCAAGTTTAAATTAACCAATGTCATTTATCAACAAGTATTGGATTTAGTAATCACTGTGGGCCATTCAAATTGAAAATCAAAATTTTCTTTATGAAGAATGAGAGTGATTAACGATGTAATGTCACCGGGACCGCCCCTCGTCAGCCCACAATGTCCAAGTCATGCTATATAATAGCAATATTGTAATGCTTTGGTGTGAAGTAAATTACTTTCCATGCCATAATTAACCGTTATTACATAAGGTCGGAGAAATCGCACAATATCTAAATCACTTAATAGATATAGTAAACTATATTAAACATAATATGTAAAGATCAAATCCCAATTTTGTTTCGAAAAATTTTAAAGAGTTCAAACATCGATGTAGATACCTGTCTAGGATATAAAGCAATATAAAAATGTTCAAAACTTAGTGTTATGGTCTCGCGCACTCAGCCAAACACATCGGAACACAGGATATGGTAATGGTGGCAGAGAAATGGAAGCCGTCGAATGTTCGACTATTTTAGTATAAGTTCGTTGTAAGGGCGATTTATTTTCAGCTCAATTTCCTTTCCAGGCGCAACGGCGGAGATGTGATACCACTTTTACTGAACAGATACGTCGCTTAGTCGTTTTAATGTGGGTGTTAGGCGTAGGACGAATATAATATGTTTGGTTAGTAAGATAGGCAAAAACATGTTCATTGAATTGAGTAACACATATGTAAATGAAAACAAAAGTAGTAGTCACATGGACGAGCCTAATACAGGTAGACAAGGTTTCGATGTAAACGGTGAAGAAAATGATAGAACTGGTCCACATAATATAAAGCTCGAAATAGCGGATTAAGGGAGGGATGAAATTAATTGTGTAAGACTTCGCTCGTCTTTCGCACTTTCGGTTAAGAGGTTCTTAGGGTGCGTTTCAAGGAATTAATTTTATAAATGAATCCGTCAAGATTCTTGAAGTAAATTAAGGTGGAATGTTTTTTTATGACCGTGGGTAATGGAGACGCTTTACATTGTCAAAAGCTTTGCTGAGGTCGAAATTTATTAATTTTTATTTTCTTATCAAGTTTTTACGATACTTTCTTTTTGTTCGCAACTCTTGAAAAGCTTATTGCGAATTTTACCTTTTTGGTGTTTTTAATGTTCTTTGTTAGTATAAAATCTTTTTCGAGTTCGTTTTATTACTTGCAAAGATATAATGATAAGTATGATCTATCATCTCCTATATTTGTTCAACAATAGTAATTATCGAATCAAAACAATTTGATACAATTATTCATATCAACTTTCATGCGCTTTCTAAATCGTCTCTAATCTCTAATATCGATACTGCGATCAATTCCCTACCGTCAATTATTGCAATTATCAAAACGAGTTTCCTCGGTTCAGACTACATTTCACCCGAAGAGCATTCTAGTGAAATTCCTAAATTGCCCGTGTGGTTTGAACAGCATGATTTTAAAACATCTGCTAACTTGTTGGGGTGTGCTTGAGGGTCATTTTTCACCGTCAGATGTAAATTCGAGCAGCTGTTGAGCAGGTGGTTGGTACGTGCCCGCTATTGAAGGATTACATCTTTATTGTACTTGGTTTTGTTGTTTTGATTAACAAATGCATTCGTTTCAGTTGTTTGTGTATCTGTCTTTAATGGTAACTTGTTATTTTTATCTTGTACGGATCTTAAAATGTAATTTTTGCTTTAATGTTCTTACTCCAGTACAGGAACTTATTTAGTACATTAAAAATATGTACTGAATACATATCTTGTTTCTTCAAAGGTAAGATATTTTGTCATTAATTTTGCACCCAAGAAAACATTACGTTTAATAATTTATTCAAAGCAGATTCTCGTCAGAAACATGCTCAAAATAATTACTTACGAAGCTTGTTTTAAGAGCATATGTATATACATTCCTCTTATGCCAAAACGTATACTAAGACGAATGGCATCTGTTATAATTTTCTGCTCACACATTTGCCTCAAATTAATATTCCAAAAACGTTCTCAGCCATTATTTCGAGTCGAGTTTACTCGATACATTTTGCCTAAGAACTGCTTAAGTCCACAATGTGTTTGCCGTACCAAGTTACAGCCACTACAGAAACAAATGGAAGTATTGTATTACATTTTACCACTTACAAACTATGTTTAAGCTCGTTGCTATGTTCCAGTGATCCGTAAAATTGTTATACTTTATTGCTTTGCTTGTTTTCTTTTTGAAAGAACTTGTTATTATGACCAACAATAACATCGCTTTCGTCTGTACACTTTTGTTCTTACTTTTTTTTGCTTAACGCAACCATAACGACTTACTGCTTACTGCACAAAGAGTTTAACTAGACATAACACGGGATCGTTTTCTCAGTGTAAGACAAAACTTTAATGACCAAGCAATTCTATATGTCACCGTGTACCACATGCATCTAAGAATTATGAGCTTTCCAATCTTCCGTATTAACCGCTGGGGTATCTTTGTCAAGCGCATAGTCACCGTCGATATTCTCAACAGGCGCGCCTCGAGTAAGGATAGAGAAATTATGAAAACACCTAGAGAGTCGATAGTTATCTTAGATAGTGATGTCGACTATCCCACAGTTGTCAGTACTAAGTCGGCGCGAGCGCAGGTTGCCGTAAAAGGCGACGACCGTCTACGAGATACAGGCGATCATAATCGATGGAAAAACTCGGTCCTACGAGCCGGACTTGACCTCTTTGGAACTTAGACACCCATTACTTCAAATCAAGCTTCTGGTACCATGATTTACAAAAAAGATACTTATCGTATTTTTTGGTGAGTGTCAAGTTCTTTTAGGAGGAGAAACGTGACCCATGGCAGTTTCTTTTGTGAGATTATATCGAAGCCCTTAACAGTATTAACTGCAGAATAATGGATCTTAAATCTCAGCTGCAAGCAAACCCGGCGAGATTGTGAGATAAAGAACCGTATGTATGACAGGCCTCGGGATGCGCTTGCACATCTGCCTGCCCACGTGCCACCCTCGCCCGCGCAGGTTTCTCTTAAGCTTTTTTGTTATTTTCTCAACGAACGCATTCATCATTCACGGGCAGATGCATACAGTAATAACATAGTTACCTTGGGTAATTCAGTCTTTAATTAAATTTCTTCTCCCCTTTGTTTTGATTGCGTTACGTAGGCGTCATTCGGTTTGTTTATCATTTGAATTATTTTTATTTTTGAAACTTCAATTCCGTTTAGGTAGGTTGTGCTGTCGTGTGAGTCTCTTTTGGCTCAATTTGGGCCACACATGTGCGGAACGGTGTCTGTTTTTTGTCAGTCGACATCTGAGGTCTATTCCGTAACATGTGCGAAATTTATGTCCCTCGTCAACAGCAACAGGATGTTGGAGATTGTAAGGATTCCTGGTCTATTCAACGTCGGGCGTTTTTATAGCTTTATTAATGCTGCACGTCACAAAGATTAATTTATTTATCGGTCTCATCTCAAGAACAGTCTTATAGAGATGTTGCATTCAAGTGTATTGAGATACCTTTATCAAGTAAACATTAAGTTCGGATTAATGATTAGTACCTATGTAAACTACAAGCCAAAATTTGCTACTTTATCGAAAGCTTTGTTAGTGACTATTCAGAATATGTTATAAAGGGCTTTTCATCTACAAATCGAGCCATGGGCATGCTTATAGCTTTGTTGTGTAACCTCTATGGCGGTGATTAAATCTCACCATTATTATTAACTGGCTCCATTCAAACACCCACTGTCGTTCTAGGCGGTTCGGAACTATGCCGTCCACCCACAGCGGCTGGTCCCGTAGGCGCACCACGGTCACACACACTAGCTGTTATTCATAATATATCGACTTCTAAACTCACTAGGTTCGATTGTTCGCGCTAACTCGAATTTACATTCGGAGAGTCAATGTCGCCTGACAGACACAAGGTCTGCTATTGTTTTGGCCGTTTTGGTGGTCCGGATGGAATATCACCGCGCTCATTTGAATATTTTAATAAATAAACCCTGGCTCCTCTCCGAATCCTTTATCCCGTGTCAGATCTCCCGTGTGCTGCCACCACGTAATGTGAACGAATGGGGTGTGCGTCGTGCAAGCCAAGATCATCAGATCATCCAGGTAAATAACAGCATACCAACAGTGACAGTGAACATATCCATAAGAACACATGCAAAAACTTATTGGAAGACTTTATTTACCATTAATTTTCATGTTACTATTCAAGAGGACCATCGGCTCGGTTTATAGAACTTTTTTATTAAATAGTTCCAGCACTAGAAACACACATTCATTGTAGTCGAACGTCACAAACACTGCAGATAATCCGATCCACTCGTAATCGGAGTGCACTAAGTTTGGTCACAAGTTATTAAACACTCGACTGAAAGTGGCACTACCGAACGCGCGTCCGTCCTTGCGCTGAGCGATTGGCAGACTGGCCGGGCGACGCGCGGTGCGGCGCGGCCGGCGGCGTTGCCGTGCGGTGGCTCCCCCTTCCCGCGCTCTCGCCGAACCCGAACACTGCATCCAACAAATCCGACGATGGCTCGATGGAAGTGTCGTGACTCGAAACCTGCCTTTGTATGAAATTTCTTCTCGTTTTTACGCGGGGATTTCGTTTGAGTAGGTCGTGATTTGACGGAGGTGCGATACGCTCGTGTGGGCTGCACTGCCATGCCGTTGCAAAGCCAGTTTGGTAATATAATAAACTGAAATTGTAAAATTTATTTACGCTACGATGCGAGCCCGTTATCTGGCGTGTGGCACTCGGCGGTGCAGCGGCAGCGTCGAGAGCATCGATAACGATGTGACACAATGACACAACCACACTCGACCATAACACCGTGAAAGATGATCTCATAGATACTATGTGGACCACTCGTAACAACAATCATAATAATTTTCCAGATGTGATTATTATACAACATTATTACCATGTACAAAGAAATACTTGAACATATACATTGTGTACTCAGATAAATAAAGATTGATTACATTTTTAAGTTGAAAGGTCCAATCTATAAATCATGACGGAATCTAGAGATCATCAATCGTAGATGACTTATTGCATATCACTAGAGAATGTTTTATTTTGTTTAATTAGATTGTTTTGACTTATTTATTAGCCTCATGGGTTTTAAGATTAGTAGCTATTTTATGAAGATTTATTTAACAAAGCTTGTAGGTATCGGCTCGCAGATTCATTATTCAAGAGCTTTCACTCAGACTGTTATTATAACCTCACGCGTTCATCTATCATAATCCTTTCTTTGCGAATCAAATCAAAACGTACCCTGTGTTTCAGATTTCAAATTTAATTAAATTTTAAGAGGAACCTCTCGCCCGAAATGTTACCTCTCACAAAAAGGGAATCTTTCACTTTGTAATTAGATACATAATCCCATCTCGACGTGGAGATTGTACAGGAGCGATAAATTGTGAAACTAGTTTGGGATCGGAGCCGTCTATCAGCTCGGGGCTCTATACTTTTAGTTTTATTTTCTGAATAAGTTCTGGGAAGGTCGGACCTCAAGGACGTCTGAAGGGTCACGATCCTACCTCGCCCGTTATTATTAACATTAGTAGATGGCAGTTAGACGTTCATATTAAAACTTCGCGTTTTGTGTGGGATTAACAGAAACGAGTTCTAATTAGTTCAGCAAGTTGTTCTTCAAAGTTTAACTTTTGCAATTAATCTTATTAATCTTACGCTCGCCAATGAATGAAGGCTGCTTGGAACCTGAGCGAATGGAAAGTGAAGCTTCAGTTCTGATCGCGTAATTAGGAATATCTTTTCGAAAACTGATAATTAGCTAATAAAACCGGTGTCGTTGGTCGTTGCACTCGGTCGAAAGGGACCGAGACACGCGTTTCAAGAATTTGAGATTGGATCGAATTTTTTGCAACTTGAAGTTACTTTCAAACTACATATTGCGATGGAGAATGGAAAAGAAACTTGGAAAGAAAGAATTGTAAAATTTTCGCAATTTATCGAGTTAAACACTTGAAAGAATGATATAATGAGTGGCTTAATTGCGTTCGTATGGAAAATTATACTTAAGAATCTGTACTTTCAGAAATCAGAATATAAGCTCAGAGAAATATTAAATTAATTTACTAGAGCATTGTAAAATATTCTATAATAACGTTATTGATGCAAGGTAAATACGAATATGACATTTAATTTCCGTTCCCTTCAGATACTAATCTTTGCTTCGTTAAGTTTTAGAACATAATTATTTATATGGATATGATACTCGTATATCAAGTTGATTAAGTATGTTGGTAGCAAATATGTTGTATCATGTAGACATTTACTGTTTATTTACCAGCTGTTGGATCGGCTAGTTGAAATTTATATTCTCATTTGGGCCGAACTACTTCATATTTTTGATCAAGAATTATACCATCGTTAGCTATTTGATAGGAGATAAGAAGCCGTTTAGAAATATTATCAAAATCTACAGATTCAAACATCCATTCTTCTTCCACACTTTCAGCAAGAAAGTACAAAGTGAAAGAGCTTTTAGCTTTTTCCTCTTACAATATTCATAGTGGCGCAATAATATTTCATCGTCGGGCTTCATAATCGTCTACCTACGCTGGGAGCCCCAGTTGTCATGTGGCCACGCATTCTGTCTGCACCGTTCCTTTTGTTGACGTATGGTGTACTAGTACTGGCTGTCCTACTTTCTACTGGATTCTGTGTTTGTTTTGAAGAGTTAAGTCCTGTTAAGTGTTTTATGTAGTTCGCGGATCTAAGGACATAATTCTAAAGACTTGAATTGTGGGATCCTTCTTGTTCTTGCTATATTTTTCAAGCTATTTGATGAGGCCACTGTCCTAAATGAGCATCATTACATCGCCAAAATAGAGAAGGTGGACCTAATTTTACAAGTTTCACTTTATATGCCTAATAAATTAACTATTAAGACTAAAATAGATTCTTTAGTTACACCGCGTATAATTAAATTTAAAAATTGAAGATTTATCATCAATCATTAGTATTTTTTCTGACATCAATCGGTTATGGATTATTAATTAAATTAATATGGCAATATGCAGTAACGTGTTCCAAAACAAGTTTCCATAATTTTCTGAATGTGGCTTATCGGTAATCTTATAATTGATAGTTTATGTAAAAATGTTACGCTTATTGTATTAAAATTTAAGATGACCTACAGCGGCATTGTAACTGATTTTTATCTATTTAGGTATTTTCTTTTTAAATTATTGTTTTAAATTGTGGATGGTTATCGGATATGTTACAAAAATACCTCTTCCGCAAAGAGGATTCAAATTTAAAATTACTTAAACTGGTTTAGTTTTTATCCTTCAAATTAAACAAAATAAAAAACAATCGGTCGATTGGCAAGTTTTGGAGAAGTTGCATCTTAATTCATAATACAAACAGGTTAAGCTTGGGTTTCCTAGGAAAGCGGTGCCGTCACATAGCGGCCGTAATACAGCGGTGAATGACGTCGCGAGAACGTTGTCTATGTAAACAAAATGGGGCGGTTTCCTAGAGAGCGGTAACTGACACCGTAACTTCAAAAAGCGGTGCCGCTATTTGCATGACGGCCGTCTTGACGGTGTCAGATAGTTTGGTGAACGTTTTATTGAAAGCGGTGAAGCTTTTTTAATACGTATTTGTGTTTTTTTTTTTCGGAACAACGTCAAAAATTTGTTACAACTCTTGGAGCAGCGAGGACGACGAAATTTTAACAGATTTCGTTCGTAACTACGAAGCAATATATAATATAAAAAGTAAAGATTATAGAAAAAGTCAACTAAAACAGAATTGGTGTCGTGAAATTTGAGAAATATTAAATAAAACAGGTTAGTAAGTATAATACAACTAACAAAAAGTCATCACCGCAAAGACGACCGTCTATTTGCTTCCGTAATATTACGGCCGCTATATGACGGCACCGCTTTCCTAGGAAACCAAAGCTTTACAGAGATTCAGATCATAATCGCTTCCATTTGTCGCCATCGGAAAGTCCCTTTGCATTAACATTTTTGGACTCGATATTGCGAAAATAAAAGACCAATAAATGACGCCGGCGCATCGTGTATATTTATTCTGGATAAGTTATTTAAAGATTCGAATTCTAATCGAGCATTCAAAATTATATATTATTTCAAGAAAAAAATCAACATGGCCTCCATGTAGTTTACACTGATTTAATAATGATAAACGTTTAAAATGTGCTGCACGAATGTTTCGTAAACTGCAATTATTCTCCTGCCAGACAGATATTGCATTCGTGCTTAAAACAAAGTACAACCTACGTGGTTAAAAACAAAAAAGAGAGATAGCTAAGTTATTAACGCAAATAAAACATCTGTTCGGTTATTATCGAGGCACGAGTGGGATAAACAAACCAAAACAAGAGACAATCTGGCTATAAAATGTCTCTTTCAGCAACGATAGTGTAAGCCGACTACAGATATAAATTAAATAATAATTAAAACGTCAAGTTCGTCCGTAATGTACAACTCGGCGTGTTCATTAACAAGACTTTTTCCATATATTTTTTATTCGGCCTTTTTTTAATTGATCTCTCATTCAGCTGATTGTCCGTAATGGATTTACTTACAACCTCATTTATTTAATTACTGGCGACTTAAAATGGGCAAATAGGCGCATTCTCTGGTAACATTATCGGATAGTGTCGAGATTGTAAGCTGAGATATCATAGCTAAGATTTTTAGTGTTGCAAGGACCAAATTTTTGTTTACTCTTGAAAGCGAAAGAGATGTACTTGCCTGATAAAGTCCATCTTGCGTTTTGTTCCTTTCTGAGTGTGTAGATTTTAGTGCATTTTTAATACTTGAAAATTATTGTTATTTATGTTGAATTAAACAAGCAAGACCCCTTCATACATATTATTATTAAACATGATATCATAACACACAAGTTTCATATCAAGAACGATTTATCTACTGATACGTTTGTAATCTCTAGTTGGTTACTAATGACGTTCGTACTGTGCATCGATCCTTCGGGTGCATTCAAAATATAAAATGGCATTTACTTTTATATGTGATGGCTCATGCATTTATTGGTGTTTTGTTTGCATATGTAAATAATTAGGCAACAATAGGCAAGGTACAAGCTTTGAAGAAAGATGAGGAAATTATTCAAAAGCTATGTTTAATTGCTTGTACACAACAAGAGGTCGCTAGTTACTCTAATTCTTGGGTGAGTTTTGAGGTATCAAGAATCGCAGGTTTTGGGTCTACTTTGAATGAATGGTGTCTAATTATTTATTTTGTGTCTGAACATTCATAGCAGTAATGATCATGATTTGTCAGTCACAAAGTGCATTTATAATTAATCTAATCTGCACATTCCTTCTGACACAAATGCAGGTTTTCTTTCGATAAGATTTGCTAGTAATGAGTCGTCTTACCGAAAAAATAAATAATTCTGAAAGTTGAAATTCCACATAACTGTAAGGCTTTAAAAATGATGTACAGACTTTGTTAGAATTTGTTACCAACTTAATTAAATAAACGGTCATTAACCGTGCATTTTTCAGTTTCTAGGTTTTAATTATTTCTTTACTGTCTGGCAAAACGGTACGAAGTAAACAGTTAAATCAAAGAAATAATGACTTACACCAAACTTATTACTAGAAGTAGTAAATCTATCTTTATGCGGTAAGAAATAGGGGTTGTTATTGCTTGTGATGTGTGTTTTAAGAAACCTTGTCCCTAATAGCGGTTAAGTCTTTTAATGTGTGTTTTATTTTTGTTTTCTGCGGTCAAAGGCGTTTTTGGCGTTGGTCCTTCTACCTACATTTGACTTATGAATGGTTAACAAACTAGTCTGGAGCCTAGTTAGACCTGAACCCTGTTATGCCCTTTTGCGACCAAAATAAGCTATTAAATTGATTCCATTTAATCCCAGTTTCTCCTTTTTTGTGGAAATCCAAGTGGCATCTGTCATGTTTTTCAGTGAAAATGATGTATCGTCGCGGATTGGATGCTCATTTCAAAACTCCTTATGTGGAACATAGGGCCTTATACGTTGAAATCTGGACTAATAAAGCCTTCTTGTGTCAGCCAATCAGGGTTTTGTAATGAAGTAATTTGATTTACGTCCAGAATCAAAAGCAACTAGCTCTTGTGTTAGAGATACCAGAATTGGTTACTTCAGAATTCACATCGAATTGCCACATTTTAAACACCGAAATAAAAAAACAAGTAAGTAGCTACTTTTTCGGTCTCCAAAAACTAAGTAAGTAACGGTTATTCAAAACTGTCATTCTACACCTCTAATTAAGGTAAAAGATACCCTAACCTTAAGCAAGCTACCATAAAAACTCCAACTGCTTCCGAGCCTAATTTTACGCACCCGTCCATTCACGTGGCCACTCCTGCGCAGGTAATTACTCCGCTACACTTACATTACGAACTGGGAGGTATTTCATATGTAAATGCGGCTTTCCTGCCACCGGCCAATTACATGTGTAAGCCCAAAGATAAGTGATAATGGTACCTACTCAGATTTGACTGCCTGTTTTTTGTTTGCATTAAGGGCCTGTACGCACTGTGGACTAGTCGCTGGTGACCGAGTCGCCAGCGACTGTAAATTTCATTAGTTTGAATAAGGTGTTACGCACTTGGTCTCGCCGGTTGATGTTGGTATGTTTCGGTCGCCGAGGGACTGAGTCGCCGCCGACTAGTCGACAGTGCGTAATAGCCCTAAAAGTCTTACGTTGTTACAAATGTCGAATTAAAAACACCTGCGTGATTATTGATCAGAAATAAAATTATTTTGTTAGTATAAAACAAATTAGCACCAATATTAGTTAATATCCAGCCATTCCCATCAATTCAATTGCTTGCATCAGATGAAAAAGGGATTCTAATAATATTATTTACATTCTGGTGGGAACATAATTCAATTTTGATCACTAATGAAAACTTCCAAACAGAAGAAAAATATCACAACTGACAGTAGACTTCTTTTTGGACTTTGTCTTACTGCAACATAGCACACTCGATAAAAACAAAACATTTCATAACAGTAGGATAGATAAGCAAGTCCTCGGTGCCGTCCTGTCTGCAAACAATCGATTGTTTGCATTAAGCAACAATCGATACCTACTCATGATTGATCGATACCTACATCGTTATCATTGTTTTGATAACCAAACCGATAATTTATTGGAATTCTTTCCACGCTATTTACGCCTTTGATAAATAAATTCTTTGTAGTAAAGTTAAAGGTGACTTCATTACGAGTATGTGTCCAGTTTACGACATCGTTATTTGTTATTTACATTCTGTTATCATTATTATACCGCGGTCAGTAACCCACTTACGACTTAACGAGAACCAAGGCTTAACAACAGAAAGGTTTTTAACTTTTGTTTTGTCGGCCGCAAAGTGGAGATAGGTATAGTTTTTGCCTGTCAGATTTCAGATTCAAAATAGCAGAAAAATAACTGTGAACTTGTAATTTAGTTTTTTGGTCCAATAAAAAGGTTTCCTGTAATCTATAATTGAAAAGACTAAATACACGATAGCCCTCTTCAAGCAGCTTTCGCTCATTTGTTTTATCGCGTAGTCAGTCATTTGTTTTATCGTGTAACCGTAATAATATTTGGTTCATACATTTCTACACAGTACTTAACTAGGAACACTGTATTACGGTACCGTATACCACTAGAATAAACGAAAGTCATTCGACGAGACCCTTCCTTCCATGTCCAGTTCCCAGCATCGCCAATTGCAACACAGAACAGTCCAGGAACTCAAAAGTATCAGCATTTAAATGTAAATTTCCTCAACGTCACCCAATACTGTTGCAGTGTAGCTGTGGTATGGCGTTCCATCTCATTTGACACAAAAACTCCGCAACTAGACACCGGGTTTCCCGCGTTCGCTAATTGCCTGAACGCTTCAGTATAGGATTACGGAGTAGGATGACAATGGTTTTTGTGAATTTTGCGACTTTTTTCTGAACCATTGTCCTACTCGAGCGCTTCTTTGAGTGTTTACTGTATTTTGTCCTTTTAATTACTTAAGTGCCATTGGATTGAAGGAGTGTAGAAATAGATGGTGAACCTGTGTTTGATAAGTCCTGTATAGCTGCCTGATCTCCTTGGGAATCAATCGCCGTTGCCAAAATCAGTCTGGGCACCATTATTACTAGGTGGTAACATAAAACATAACCTCACAAACTGCGTTTGTGTTAGTAGGCTATTGTACATCCATGTCAAAAAGTTCTTTGAACCGCAGTGAACCTTTCGACCCCTATTAGGTACAAAACATTTGACGATCACATGAAAACAATGAAAAACCTTTAAATCGTGGTGTTCCTACAGCGTGTCATTCTGCCAGCGTGGGGCTATTTTCGTCAATTTTATTTGCATATTTTAACGCTCAATTGATAGGGGCCTATTAATTTGGGGAAGGGCCCAATCTACCGTAATATATTTATATCCAACGAAAGGATATTTACCTCCTATAAATTGATAAAGGTATTCAAATTCCACTGAAGTTATGTATAGACTTTATCAACCTTCAATTATTATATCAGGGTAGCATTTATTGATAACATTATCTCCTTACATCTCAACTTGTTAAGTAAATGGACTTAAAGATAGTTTTCTAGCATTACATTTTAATTTATAAGATCAGATATCTTCGTAATATGTATCAAGATTGGTGATTTTATCTAATTATAGTAATTATGTAGATCATTTATCTAGAAGATATCGACAGCCAACATTGAGTGATAAACCTGGACTACTTTCGGCAAATTATAATTTTATGTTAATTAGATTTTTATCTATTTAAATATATGTCACACTTCCGTGGTTGATGAACGGACATGACTGCATGCACGTAGCTGCACTCATAATATGCACTCTTATAAAAACTACTAACACGTTCCGAAAGGTCGTCGACTGCTGAATTTTAAATGAAAAAGTAGAAATATTATGGAATGATGATCATATTTATCTACTGTATCTTCCAGAATTCTAGCGGGACACCTGGCCTACTGCTCGATCAGCTCTGGTCTCGTCATGCTGCAGCATGGGATTGATTGCGACGAGAAACATGCCGCGGTGATGTTGGCAAGCATTTGGCTTTCGGCACTCGGCCTGGCCATATACCCGCCACTGGCTGGCCTGGTTGCAGACGAATCACGAGTGACATAGACTATATTTTATCCCGGTAATGGCAGTAGTTCCACTGGTCGTGGGTGAAACCGGGGGAATAGAAAATAATTCTATAGATCCATGATCCTTAACAAAAATGTATCGTATTGTCTATCACAGTGTATCATTAACAATCACCTCTTCCTACACCCTACTGCCCAACACACCGTGACAACACCACACTCGACATCACACCTCTTTTTCTACCACTATAACAAACGATAGAGATAAAAGATACGCGAGTTCGCTTACCGACCTATAATTTCACGTTTCGCTGGCGCGTTTACTTCTAAAGCGTATAATGCCGAATCTAAATTTATAATTAATGTGTTCGTGGCATATGGCATGTGTTGAATGAATTATTTATGACCGTGTTTGTGATAAAAATAACAGCAATTATTCCGGTATTTGGATGGGCGGAACGAAAGGAAGTTTGTGACTCTTTGATGGGAACAGTTCCTAAATTGAGGATTTAAACTGGCTAATCTAAGGCACTAATTAGGATATACCTACAAGTTACAATAAAAAACACAAGTAATCATGCTATAGGCTTTGACGTAAGCGAATGATGAAATTATGAAAAAGTTTTCATCAGAGATAACAGAAAACCTTAGCTTTAGAAGCTGTACACTATATGATGTGTTTTCACAGTAAGCCTAACCACTGCGTACTAAACACTCGGCCGACAGTTGCATCGATGGTAGGATATTTTTTTTTGGGAAAATCTTGAATTCAATTAAAGCTTTTAGTTGATCTGATACCGGCCAAATACCTGACCGTTGGTATGTGCTTACTAATATATTCAACTTCATACTGCTTTATGAGAATCAACTATCGGTCAACTAAAAGTTTTTTTTTTAATATTATTAGGATGCAATATTTAGCTACGAACGGGGGCACGTGCATTAATCCTTGATGACTAAGTTCTTTGTTATGAACTGAGTAAATTCGCCTAAGTATTTGATACCATTCGAGGTGGCTAGATAAACTGAGTACTTAATACACTCCTGATAAAAGCCCTTTAGGTGAGCACTACAACTAGTCATATTCTACTGTTATGTAGCTACTTTAGATTTTCCCGGAAAATACTTTATTGGATCAGATATCTACAGGGTTCTATGGAATTGTTTATATCTCAACTATTGTACTTAGATACTTATTATAAAGTTACTGTTACGCGATCGGTATACTTTCAACATAATTAGTAATAGCTCCAGCCAGCGGTTTCTCAAGTTTACCGTGGAAACTACTAAGCCCATAGCGTTCCTCGAGAAATGGGCTATATGGAAGAATTTTTCAAATCGGACCAGAAATTCTTGAGGTCAAACAAACAAATGAGGTTTATAATATTAGCACAGATTACATTAATATACCATAATGAAACAGAGACATGAATACTCGTAGTTAGTTTTTTATAAGGTATTCATATTACATATTCCTGGATGAGGAAGATGTCCTGGATTGAGCGAAATGGAAGAAGATACGGAAAGCGGAAACGTTAAGAAGAAGAAGTTATTCATAAGGTCTATTGAAGCAATCCAGGTATAATGGTCTATAATGTGCATCACACATGCTTTCAGTTAATATTCGTATCGTAAAGTTAATGATCATATTAAGATCGTCACTTTCCCCATCGCTTAATATCAAAGATTATTACGACAAAGTTAATTGACTTAATTTAGCTAAAGGGACCTATGCCAAAGCATCAGTCCATCTTTTTCTAATGCTCACATTGTTGCAAATTAACAATTTAATTTGAGAGGAAAGAAAATTGCATTCCTGTCAAGAAATAAGATACATAGCCCGCTTAACTACGAAACTTCAAGAGAATAAAAACTTGAAGGGGCAATAAAACTACATGGAGGGTCTCAACAATGTTTTCCTGCAACATTAAATTAACAGTAATTAGCTAACACTTTTTATCGATAAAACTAAAACTACAGCACGAAAGTTTTTAATTAAATAGCAAACATAATGTCCTATAGTATATCTTAGACAACAATGACTGTGTTTCGGATGGCACGTTAAACTGTAGGTCCCGGCTGTCATTGAACATCCTTGACAGTCGTTACGGGTAGTCAAAAGCTAGTAAATTTGACACCAGTCTAACCACGGAGTATTGGGTTGCCTGGGTAACTGGGTTGAGGGGGTCAGATAGGGCAGTCGCTTCTTGTAAAAGCACTGGTACTCAGCTACATCCGGTTAGACTGGAAGCCGACCCCAGCATAGTTGGGAAAAGGGCTCGGAGGATGATGAATGTCCTATAGTATCAACCATAATAATTACTCCTATTTATCAAGTCAAAAATGAGTTGTTACAGGTTTTTGCCCTTAATCATGTATGACACAAACGTCTAATTAACTTAAACAACAAAGCTAAAGATAAAAAGGCACAAACAAATAGAAAGTCAAACCAATCAAAAGGACGACTAATAAAATTCCCCAAAAATGCTCTCAATTAACTTCGTACAAAAGAAAACCATTACGAGGAAGCAAGCAAGAATCCGACACAAGACGTAAAACTATAGAGGCAGCACGTGGGCTACCCAATTATAATAATGGATATTATTTTTACGACACCAAACGAACATTCCCCGTTTCCTACGAAGGAAATAGAAATAAAACACCGGTAAATGAAGACAAAATAAATGTTACGTGCTGAATGAAGCCGGGGTATAAGCGTAGTTGGAGTCTTGGAACGTTTATTACCAACTGTGGTCTAAATTAAATTGGTCTTGTTAGTACAGGTGATTAATAGAATATATTTTTTTTTATGTTAGATGCTGCTTTTGTTCAAATGGTTGCAAATGCAGCTGGTAAGTGTCTGGACATTATGAGTACTGAACTAATCAGGATACATTAAGTGTCTTAGTTATAATCAGAAAGTCAATGATGTGAATATAATCATTAACCTACAAAAATAATGACATTCCCAAAAAAAGATGACATTAAAGTCCTCCACAGAATTCCAAAACTTTTTTAATGTGCTGAACTTTTTTTCGTACGTACCCTGTTTATTTGAAAATCTTGTGGTAGCAATAATAACACTGAGTAATAAGGTAACAATGCATTATGCAGAAGCAGGTGCCTACACTAGTGCGTCATCAGAGAATCTCATTAAACAGCACCTTTCCCTTAATTTGACTTGACGTCAAGCTAATGTGTTTTTTACTTTTACTTCCTTAGAGCAATATAGAATTTCAATAGCATGTGTATTTGCCACGTGTTCAATATGTGAATATTTAATTTTTATAACAGCTGCTAAGGTCTAGATTGTTCAGAAGAAATTAAAATTGTTAGGGTTAATTTTCTTTCCAAAAGAAATAAACATCTTACATAACAGAATGCCTGTGAAAACCCAATCTGTCATGGCGGACACAGGCCACAGCAAAAATACCAACAGCATTATAAAACAGCAATTATAAAAGCCGTGTCTAACATCACAAAGACGACACGAACAGACAAAAAGACTAATTACAAAGTGATCAAAGCTTAAAACACAAAATTCGGTGCTGTTAAAACGGCATGCATCGCCGGAATACAGACTAAAGCCTGCAAACGTACGGCCTTCCATAATTGTTGCTTTTTTATACATTCACCTGAAGGTCGACGGAGTTAAAATTTTAATTGCCCAAAACATTAATTCAGTGGGAACTCGTTTGCAAAATGGAGGACTACGAAAAACCGTTGTTTGTTCGCAAAAGAATGCGGGGCTTAATTGTTGATTTGAGAAAGATGGATGGCTCCGTGCGTGTTGCTAAACTTTAACAGGTAATTGATTTGTATACAGATATATTTTTATGGACGCAAAAAACTGAAGGTCGAATAACATCAATTACTGTGAAACAAATGGATACGAAGCAAGAATGTGAAAAACATTTTTAGGAGATACCTTAACCAGGTGTCCAGATTTCAATAATGTACTTAATTTTGATTTTGCATATGAAATCAGTGAGAGATAGTAAATACCTTTCATACTATAGTAACACAACTTAAATAATTTAAATTCTCGGCATAGTGTCATGTCAATCCACCACCTACCGCCAATAGTTCTGACAGCTTGTCCACCCATGGTATTGTCTCTTAACGAATTAATATGAACTGAACACGACATTGATATGAAGAGAAACTACCTTTAGAAGGAATTGTTTTAATTGATACATTACCTTGAGGTATATGTAGGTACATTCTTAAGGAAATATTTATACACCGTTAGCTTTATTGGTTTTATGATTGACACGAGCATGTGGTTACTATTTAGTGATTCATTTATATTCAATGCACATTTTAACTAAATTGCTGGTATGCTACCTGACTTTGGCAGGGCCTTATTTTTCCGCATCCACTCGTATCTATGTAATGCCATGAATAATTTGTGCTTGTTGATGATTTTCCAAGATACAGAGACTGATTAAGAGCAAAGATATATTGAGTTATCCCCGTGCCATTGAACTTCTATATCAGTGGGATCCTCAGCAATGATTCAAACAATCAAAAGATGGTCCGCCAAATCCGACCACATTGCGTCTATTTCTGATCGTTTGACAGCCTCTAAAGTTATATCAACACATGTGGCAAGGATCTCATGTTTACATGAAGCACTGATTGCAGTTCACACGAGTCTGTTTTACAGCCGACAGCTTCGTTTTATTATTATAAATGACGACAGTCGCTTGAGTGACGAGATAACGAAGACTAATAAGGTGTAGTTAAGCTATTTGATGGGCTAATGGTGATTCCTTATGGTAAGTTTGGGGTTAATAAGCTATGAAATGGTTTGAGAGGTGTCAAGTTTTTGTGGCTTAGTAACAAGCTGGCAGATAATTGTGTTAGTCCGAGATTTGCTATCTAACTTCTTCGAGTCTCAATATTTTGCCACATTCATCTCAGTGGCGGCATATACATCTTTTGCAAAAAAAACGGGCACCTATGCGAAATCCTAGTTTTAAGGACTTTACGTGTATTTCAAAGGGTTTTAATGATAGTAGTATGTTTCTAGCATCAAAAGAGTTAGCCGAGCATGCGTGAGAGTGTATTCTAAATTTGAATTTTGTACAATTGCTAAGAAATTGTTTAAACCTTGTTTTGGACTAATTGTTGGCAGAAAGTTCGTCGGTGTTTTGAAAAGTTTTTGAATTGATTTTCAGGAAAATGATAATGCAGTTTTAATTAATGATTAATGTACTTTTTTGTTAGATCAAAACATTTTTGAAAAACTATGCGTATTTGATAAAATTTTCACCTGCTCTAAATGGGCTATACTGATGATTGATGGCAATGTTAAGAGTTTCGGTATTTTAGTGTAAAGCGTTCTATTGTTTAGATATTGTACCCACGTGTTTTAAAATATCGCTTTTTCATAAATAAACACTATTTAGAAGAGTATCACTTCCTTTGGCTGCGATAAAACCAATTTAAAGTAAGCAGTGCCGATCACAACACGTCTCCTATAGGACTTTGACATTTAAAAAATACCAAATTTTGTGATAAATGTTAAAATTAACCACATGAAAAATGATGAGGAGGGTTAAAGCTATCTAAAAAGTCAAATTATTGTCTCGTTGAAGCTCTCGATAACTCCATAGGTATCAGGTTACTAAACAACGATTTAGCTGAAAGGGAGTCAAGAATTCAAAAGTATTGACCAAACGTATGTTTCTTAAGAAATGAGCAGATAGCCAATTATTGTTATGATTTAAGCAGAAAAGTGCTGTAGATGCTAGAAAACCTCGGTGCAGGCAAGTTTATTTAATAAAATGTCAGTGGGATGAAAACACGCTATTTGAACGCTCAGACTCATAGATCTTCGGAGGTCTATGGAGTTTCCCAAGAGACGAGGTTGTTTGAAAATCAGTGATTACGAGACCTTAAGACCTCGTGCTCACAGTCTATGTGCTATTTTCTGTATTTTGTCCAATTTCAAGACTTTTAATAATGTCAAAGTCCGATAGGAGACGGGTTGTGATCGGCACTGCTTACTTTAATTTTGTTTTGTCGCAGCCAACGGTACTGATACTCTTCTAAATAGTGTTTATTTATGAAAAAGCGATATTTTAAAACACGTGGGTACAATATCTAAACAATAGAACGCTTTACACTAAAATACCGAAACTCTTAACATTGCCATCAATCATCAGTATAGCCCATTTAGAGCAGGTGAAAATTTTATCAAATACGCATAGTTTTTCAAAAATGTTTTGATCTAACAAAAAAGTACATTAATCATTAATTAAAACTGCATTATCATTTTCCTGAAAATCAATTCAAAAACTTTTCAAAACACCGACGAACTTTCTGCCAACAATTAGTCCAAAACAAGGTTTAAACAATTTCTTAGCAATTGTACAAAATTCAAATTTAGAATACACTCTCACGCATGCTCGGCTAACTCTTTTGATGCTAGAAACATACTACTATCATTAAAACCCTTTGAAATACACGTAAAGTCCTTAAAACTAGGATTTCGCATAGGTGCCCGTTTTTTTTGCAAAAGAGTTTAGGTCTAGAAATGGGCGTGCAAGTGTTGGGGCACATTGGACCACACAGAACGAATTCCCTACAACATGCAGAAATAATTACAAAGTGAAGATTGTCAAGATTTTAAGTCTCATCAAATAGGATTCGATCGAATATAGGACAACATCATAGCTTTTTAAAGATACACCAAGCTCAAGTTGCTAGGTCTTATACAAATCTCTTACAGTAAACATACTATCATTAAAGCACTCGTAAGAACGATCCTAACCAAATTCACTAAAGGACCGTCTCGGTTTATAAAGCAAACACTCGTGTGTAGTCAACAATACTCCCACAACACGCTGAATAAGAGATTATTTAGCCTCAAAGCTTCGCAATTCAATATTGAAATCGAAACTACAATTCGCGCAAACGGCATTACTTTGAGCACACATATTAATTTTAACGTTTCACAGTGTTGAACAAGCCCAAGTTCAGTGTTTGCCCGGTCTTAGTTACAAGTATTAATGGGGTACGAACGTGACCGACGGACGAACGTCGCCGCTATATATAGAGTCCTCGTAATGGCTTGTATTTCCTTAGCTTAGCTGCACACTGTTTTGGGTATCAACAAACATGTTGTTTGCAAGTAGAATGTCTAATGGATTTGAACAAAGATCTATGACTTGTTGATACTTGGTTCGTACGGTTAGCTCGTAACTGCATACGGCTTGGTGAATATGTTCAGTGTTCAATGGTGGATTATTTTTCATAATTTTACACAATGTCTTACAACTATGAGTAACCCTTATCTGTTTTATCAGTTTAATAACCAATTTCCTGAGTTATTGCATTTGATTGCATTCTGCATTCTTCACTCTTGCCGTCCTACGCCTTAGCAAGGCATATACGACAATTAGGCATACCTCCATCATTAAAGATTTTCTTTTGAATCCTTAATTCAGAGAACGATAATTTTATCTCCCCAAGTTCATTTCCATTCCCCTCTGTATGTCAGCACATAATGAGTTGTGTTTCCTCAGCTTAAAACAGTACGCACTATGAATTCCTTGTATTCTGCTGCATCTGACTGATAGAGCGCCGCGGCGTACTTCGCATACAAATAGTTTGGCGCAAATCAATGGCTGACTGGCTCGCCGTGAGACCGATCGGCGTTGCTGTGACAACTCGATGGATTTCTGTTAGTTTTAATCTATGAATGATTGTTGGAATTGTTCTTCTTTTTTTAAGTTTATGGTGATATTTCTGAGGAGGCCTGTTTCAGAGTCATGCTTATAGATTCCTTTAAAAAAAATATTATTGTAACAATTGTTTTTATTTGATTGCGCTCGTTAACACATACCAACATAATCATTTTGGTGCCACTCACTTGGTTTTACTTCTATTCATAGATGTATTACAACCCAAAAACGCTCTCCATAACTTCGAAAATCCAATTCATTATCCATCAAGACCCGATGAACTGCCAAACCAAATTCATTATGTGTAGTGTAGAACATTTACATACGCCGAACGATCCTAACCCCACCATATTCAAGGAATTTGAATTTCATATGAAGAGGTCGTCAATGTCAACACTCTTGGGCCTAACAGGCATGAAACAACGGCTCTTGTGTTAAGCCCTTGAAAAACGCAACAACTGCTGAATGATATACAGCCTCTTGAGAATGTACTGGGAATTGATGATGTAGACGGTACTTAGCTGGTTTATCATTAATTATGTGTGGTCGAGTAGTTGTGTGACATTGACTTCCTATTTTGCTGAAGTTGGTACAGCGTGTGTGATGGAAGAAACTAAAATGAGCGTCTGTTGTTTGGAATTATGTAGTTCGATGTATCGTTATGTACCTAAATGTTACCGTACAGCTTCGTATGTTGTGTGATAAATAATGTAAATAGAATACGAATTTAAATTATTACCTTAAAAAAATATGGTTCACAATGTCATGGAATTATTTCGTTATCGTTTAATTTTGATAACCTTAAACGCAAAAAGGTGACACTCTCAACCTTAAATAATATGATATCGTTTGTCACGAAAAAACTTAACCAAAAAAAGTTAATAGTCATAAAATAACAACAATAAGAGCTAATAATTAGGGGCTTCCGAAAACAAGATAAATATTGAAACAGAGCAAAAAATAATACCATTACGGAACGGTGGAACCCCATCGATTCACCCTGTTCATGGCATGCCACTGACAAATGCAATGACAGATTTCTGGCCCCGTTTTTTGCCGCGACAACTTTAATTGTGCTCTCAACCTACACCTTATCTACCAGTTAATAGAACACATTTTCGTTTGCGTAAAATACAGATACAAAATGGCAAGCTTTATCTATGGTATTTGGGAAATTCCCTTCAGTGACCGCAGTTTTTTTTCTTTTTCTTTTAATGTCGTGTGGTTAGGGCTGTCGGAGAAATGAATATTATTATACTTTACCACCTAAATCTCGTCTGCCTTAAGTAAAAACACCGTACCTGTAAAAAATTAAAACCTAATTAGTAATACGATAATTGTTGTTAAAAAATACTATTAGAACAAACAATATCTAAAAAGTAAATAAGTTCTTTAAAATAAAAAATACTAAAACACAAAAGGATATGTGACAGCGGTGGGATTCGAACCCACGCCCTTTCGGACTGGTGCCTAAAACCAGCGCCTTAGACCACTCGGCCACGCTGCCTTCTGGGAGAGCAAGCGAAATTAGCGACCTATTTACTAGGCGTACTTAGCATCATATATAACATAAGTACAAAAGTGTGAGGGAGGTACCAAAATACTTAATTTGAGAGACTGGGTACACCATCAAAAATCTATTGAAACCTTGAGAAAATGATGTATTTATGAAAGTTGAACGTTTTATTTAGTTCTTCACTTATACCTTGGTAGTACGATATTAAGAAAGTACTAAAGATCAGTTAGTATGCTCACTAGCCCATAGCATACCACACTAACCCGTTTCCCATAGTTGACAACACAGAGCCAGTCACAACCATCATTTCGCTAATACCATCAATTGCATACATTACTTCACACACTATATTTACAAACCATTTCTAGAGCAATACGGAAACAATTATAACCAGTATGAGTTTTTAACATGGAGAACAAAATGACGAAGAGATGTCATAACGCAAAATTTACTAAGAAAGCACCAAAATACGGGTAGGTATTTGGGGGACGAGGAACCTTACTAGCATTTGACAAGGAACCCGAACGCCTCGTTACTTCTAATAGCACATCTTTTTGATAACGCCTAGCCATACGTCACTTTGACCTATAAGCAGGCGTCTTACCTTACCTACCTTTGCTATAACATCTCTCATCTATCCTTCCTCCGTGGTTTTTAAAACGTTAATTTGTCGAAGTTCAGCACTCTCATTACTGCCAACGCATTAGACACTGAACGAGGTCTAAATCCGAGTGACGCACCTCATTTGCACCGATCACTTGTAATAGGCAGTTATCTCGCGAGACGGCCAATCATTATGGATTTATGCACGATAATAACTTGGCCCTAGTCGGGGTACGCCTACAAAACTTACGTGGTTTAAACGCCAAGGATATACATCGGTTTTTTTAACTTCTTTATCCGCCATTATCGATTTACTATAGTTAATTTGTCTTGAGTTGAGTATAGGCTTGACATCCTGCTCTTTAAATGTTAATTTTCCAAATTACTGGCTTATTAGTTTGTATTTAGTCTGGTATAAATACTAAAATTACTCTGGTTTATACTTGCTTACCTTCGAAGTAAACTGTCTGAAATGATTTGTATTCTATTTATTTTGGAGATGCTGAATCCCGGGACTCGATTTTCGAACTATGATAGTTTGTTTTTAACTACCAGGTGTAATTAAAATTAAATTGCAATTAAGACATAGTTTTTTCATGTTTGACACCGATCTATGGCATAATACATGGGGATTGTTATGTGAACTTCGGTTGGCTGTAAGGAAGGTTTTGTTTGACAATTGAACAAATAATCCTACGAATACCAGGGGTTCACTAGTTTTTCTTTGTCTAAGGAATACATCTTCACCTTGTACGTGTGATGAGTCAGTGGCATTTAGTAACGCTACGAAACTCCTAGAATCTTCTTCCTACGTACGCCCATCAGGATCTGATGTATAAATCGTTTGTTATTTACGACTGTTATTAGCTGGTTAAGCACCTGCGTTGTTTGAAGATGACAGATCAAGCTAGCTCGTTATCTAAGCATCCTTAGCATCGGTTATTTGTGTAGCCAATTTCTGTTTCATCAAATTGATCGTTAAGAATTTATCGTGTAAGTTATTGATTTGTTTTCCAGTAATTAATTTATTACAATATTCACCATATACATATACTTTTCTTACCTAGGGATAATATTTCATTTAGTACCTAAGTACGTATATGATGTGCTCGAAACCACTATAAAGTCTTATAGTAGGTATATCTAAGAGATTTCTTAAAATTCGAAAGGGGCCCGCCTCCAAAAGCAATCAGAAAAATCGTTCCATTCAGACAAAAGCCGAAATGTGTCGAACATAATTTGTGGCCTCAGCATCCTATAACAATAAATCTCGAATGTCAGCAGATTTACGACACTGTAAACATGCAATATCATCAAAGTTATTTAAGTGCGTATAAAGGATACCATTTTGAACATTTTTAACGACGTTGACTTAAATCATGTTTCATGAATTGTTTTCGATTGGTTTCAATTAATAAAATATGATCGTATAAAATAATTAACGGTGTGATTTATAGTGTATCTTGATTCATTTGGTATTAAAACGAAAGGACTTTTTTATATCGAATGCGCTATCAGTAACGAAATGCATGCAAAAATTAAGACGAGTCCTTCCAGTATGAAAGTGGAATATCATTTTTTTTATCTTAAGAACAATCAACTTGATTGGAAAATCTCAGACAGTTGAACGAACTCAGAAAAATTGATTAAGCTGACTCGTCTTGTCTTGTCGAAGAAAATTCAATGGTGAAATATGAAAAAAGTCCAAAGTATTCATTCGCGCCAAAACACTGAGATTTTATTATTTATTCCGTTGATCTTAGAAGTTTATAACACAATAACTGGAAAGGTCTAATCCGAACAATTTATTATTTTTAATATTCAAGGAGTTTATATTATGTTCATAATGTTGATATTAAAATGTAAACATGTTCAGTTTTATGGTACTTAATATACTTAACGCCACACGCTACTTATAGACTCAGGTGATTTAAATTCACTTCTTAATTTAGCCATTAAAATAATTGATGCTTGAAATGAAATGCGGACACTTGTTTCCAAAATGATTTACAATATCGATAACATTTCAACCCAAATTACTCGTCATTAAAATTTTGTTGATCACCTATGCCCACTAAACGCATTATAAAAAATCGTCTAACGGCGAAAAGCAATAAAATCGATAACATATTGGTGACTAATATTTAAATAAATTCCTCCGTGTAGACTTGACCGAGATACGCGAATTAGGAATGAACAGCGGGGGCGAATTTTTGTGACAGTCAGAGCTGCTCGTAAAAAATTCTTACCACCCGTGGTGGCCATTTGTTTAGTTAAGCAGTTTCTACGAGCTATGAGAAGCGTGACTTTTTAGGCGATTGTAAAAATTGCACTGTCAACTTGGCGTGCTGACTTAAATTGAGGACGCTATGCTTTTGTTTTAGTTTTAAGGATATGGTTGTGTGTCCTCATAGGAGAAATTTTAGGTAAATAAATAGGTACATATTTGTGAAGGAACCTCAAACTATCACAGCTCTTACAGACCCAAAATATCAATCATCTTTTACGCTAAGTGAATTTTTTTGCTCCGTCCAGGTCAGGCATTGTCAACCAAAACTAAATCGTATTCCATACGAAACCATTCTATTCTCATTGTCATCCCAAATGACGTCGTATATGGAGGCAACCTTTACACAAATACAATGGAAAACCTACTGTCATTCAGCGGGTACCTCCGTAACTTTGCAAAGATATCTTTTGGAGGAAAGATTCATCACATGTCTAACAGGCCGTGGGTAGTAACGAGGGTCGACGCCCCGAAAGGGTGCGTTCCGAATCGCGCGATAATCCCCGCTAACCACCGGCTTATAAACTAGCCGGACGGGGTATTTGTACACCGATTGTTTACCGATCTGTTTGATAATTCGCTGAATTTGTCTGAATGGCGTGTGAAGTTGTTTCTAGTTAAATGGTTTTGATATAATGGAAGTAACAAAGGAAAATGAGGATTTCATCCAATCAAGATTTCCGCTTGAGATATCGCAGTGCTTGGACGAGCATTTTGTTGCTGGCACGATAACAGTTGAGAATATTAATGTAAGGTAGAAAGAAGCTTCAATAACCCAGAATAGATAGCAGTGCCAGCAAAAACCTCGGCGCCACTTTTCTAAGGCAATTTATTTCCGACATTATTTGCACATAGTCAATCATGTGACTAAGTACAGTAAACTGACCCTTAAGCAACACGCTTTAAGCACAACATATCATGATTGATTAAGCAAAAACTAGGCGGTAAACGTGGATAATGACAGTCAATTATGTGAAATGATATTAACGCCTAAACACACACCATGTCTTACGCAAATCACTGCATTAACCAGATGGATCATGTTGCAGGAGACTAGGACAGAAGGATCACATTAACAGCTAAAATACCTACTACATATTATCAAAGAATGGGAAAACACATGGATATGAAGATCAGCATTGTTATATGTACAAATATTAAAAACTTAAAAAGCTACTTAAACTCTCGGGAGCTACCGGTCAATTTGAAAAGATCTTTCAATGTTAGATATCTCATTTGTCGATGCATTGTTCGGTTACTATTTTGGAAAATCTTGGAACAATTGCTTAACAGAACAACATTAACCTAAGGATTTCACTCTGTACATACAAGAGAGAAAGGACGCTAATCTATGGAGCTCAGTGTTGGATCATAACAAAAGACAACCGCTCTGCCACCAATTATATTTATACCAGCTTTTTATAAGAAACCAGTTGACCAGCAAACTCATTTGTCAGATAATTTTGTACAAATGGTACATATCTGTACTCGATTGCTAAGAAGGGTTATGTTTTAAGATTATTGCAATCATTTCTATTATGAAGAATAACATAATGTAAATCTAAGGGATTGTAACCTTTTTCTTATGCATTAAGTGAAAGGATTAACATATGTAACCCAAAGGAGAGTATATTTTTTCTGACGCATTGAACAAGTGAACCTTCTTCCCTCATCTTTCGCTGATGATGCCGTCTGAATCATATCGGCAGTAACTTTTGCAATAAGTCATTTACTTGAACAGTAAAGGGACCCTTGCGATATATTGCCCCTTATTATATTCACTTCCTCGTTGTCTATTTGCCCTTTCCAAGGGTGTTAGTATGACGAATATTTCCGCTAGTTCTGCAAAGTTGGTTTCCAGATTTGTATGTCAAATACTAGGGAATATGGGAGTAGAAATAGTACTTTAGGTTGCTTAGTGGGCTTTAATGAATCAGTTAGAAATGTTAAATTAAGAATTGCCTTTTATTGAGACAGTTATAGTACTTTACATGGTAAAGGTACGTGAGCATTTCGAGATGAGGTTCGAACATTTTGCTACAACTGAGTAGCGTATTTATGTCTTTGATTATGAGACTTGAGAAAAAAATTGAAGTGTTTAATTTCAACAATAAGCTTATGTACTTTCACATAAATGTCTTGTATTAAATATTTACATAAATCAAAGAAAAACGCAGCGGAATACGACGCTTAGACAATTTCTTTGCAAAAATCTACAAGAACAATTCGCCTCATGATGTAGCTTTTCTTGCTATCCACATTATATCCTTATTTTCCTCCTTCAACTGTAGATAGGGGCGGGCGCTTCAATTCAAAAGAAACCTTATCTCTTAGTTGCAAGGTTGTTTATTGATTGTGTTTCGAACAGGCCATCAACAACACGCATGATAAAAGCCAGCGGGGTACAAGTGATTAAAATAAGTACGGATTTAGGTGCGGCTACCCTAATGGGGACTACCACGCCCCGGGTTGACCTGACGAACTTCACTTCAATGTTTTGTGGTAACTACATTAGTAGAAGTATTCCTGTCCCTCGTGCATTCAGGAGAATGAAAGAGAAAGCTTTAGCAACATGACGACGTCATTTGAACACAAACGTGTAACGTCATTCAGGGTTTTCTGAGAGTCATTTGTTTTTTAGTTAACCCTTAAGTTAATGATGATTTGAAACACACTCAACACAATGCCTGCTTATTAAAACAGTTAAATAGAAAAGCTACTATAATAGGTATTCAACGTCTAACTGTATCTCCTAACAATACGTCACGAAAATCTCTGAAAACATTTTTCGCACTAAGTTTTTCCGCGCAACGTTTTACTGTGCTCATCTTCATTCACAGTGCCAACAAAAGCGACGCCATTTTTATTACGTTAAAAAATCATTAGCACACCCCGACGCAACGGAATATCCTATTCTGCCAACGTTGACAAACCAACTCGAGTGTTGCACGAGTAAAAAATAGAAAAATTATGCGTGAGATTCAGTGAAAGAGGTTTGTTGTCATTGTTATTTTATTGCCATTTTATTATAATTAAAGTGCTAAGGATGCTTAATTTCAGATAAGTGGTTTTTAAAGGTCGCGTTATAAATAAGCCAGTTTTCGAATAAAACAACAATAAATTAAATTAAATTGCTTGTATTTATGAAATTTACATTAAAACGTATTTTGTCAAGTGAACAAATGGCTGAGCTTTGGCTTCATTCAAATTTCGTCAAATAAATCTTATAAAGCTCAAGAGTTTGTTCGTTTGAACGCGCCTGTCATAAGAACTGTCAGTTCGATTAAAAAATAAATGATCAGTGTTAGATTGCCCATCGACCGAGGAAAGCTATTTTTTAACCGGGTACGCGTAGTAGTTCTCATCATCATCACCCAAGCCTTTTCCCAACTATGTTAGGGTCGGCTTCCAGTACGCGTAGTAGTTCCGATGAGATTTAAATTAAACCGCTGGTGGAAGCTAGTTTATCAATCTCTGCTTTGTATAACTAGAAGCACACAACACTCAAAGCTCACAGCTTCTACTAAAAATATTCCATCTCAACCATAATTGGCGCAAACAAAACACACAATTTCGGTACAAAATCTCATCAGCGCACCATTTCATACGAGAATACGTTAGTATTACCTCAGTTACGACTTGTAGACAAGGATCTCAAAGAACTGAGTAGCTTTGCTTCATCTAATTCGTACATAATTGGCTTGCATTCGACTTTGTTACCGTTTTCGCAAATTTTACTTGAAGTTGTAAGTTGCCGCTTATAGTGTTTTGTCTGGTTTTTGTTCTGATGATAGTGTTTTGTTTGTGTGTGTTGTAAACTTCTACTTATAAACTTTTACTTTCTATAGGTATCTAAAAAGGTCTAAGCCAAAAATTTTAAAGAGGACAATGCTGGCAAAGGGAGTAAAGGCTCCGAAATTACTGAACTTATTTGAAAACTACACTGTCTCCGGCGTTCAATTTGACATAGCCTAGGGTTCATATTCAATTTTACATTCACCTCCTTCAATTTGACTTCATAAAGTTACCTTTTAAACACTATAATATAATTAACGATAGGTAAGTGCTGATTTTTCAGATTATTAGATTACTTACTTTATGTTTACAACCTATAGTCAATAAAAACACTCTTTCTCTTCCTATACAAAGTCCTACATCCGCACAAACGGCCAACACAGATACAGTAGCTAAGTATAAGCTCAAACAATGCGGGGCAATCAAGAGTGATCGCGGCTCACGTAGATACTGATATCTGGCGATGCCGTGGGGTCACCGTCATTAATCACATCGGTACTGTTCGACCGCCCCTTTGTGGTATACGGGTGAAAAGGTTGATGAGCAAGTTGGCTTGTTTTCGTAGGTTCAACTGTCTTAGTGTTGGAAAAAAGGCCGCGCCATTTCGTGTCAAAATGTCCTGATCCGTCGAGCCCTAACGAGAAATGGTTTCGGTGATTTGTGCCTAGATAAAAAAGCGGAAAGTTACTATTAAAAGAAAAAAAAACCGACGAATAGGGGACCTCCTCCTTTTTGGGATCCCGGTAAAAAAAAAACGAGTAAGTACTAAAAGATCCCAAATAAAACTCTTGACATGAATAAAGAAGTCGGTGTCTGTAGGTTTGTTGACTGGTTTACGTTGCCACCGACTTCTAGAGCCATGTCAATAGTTATAGGTTCTGTATTTCATTATTATAAACTTTATCTAACCAACCATCAGCTTTAGAGTAAAAATTACTTAGCAGAAAAATATGCAACTTTATTACAGGAACCGACTTATTCGCCAAACGTACAGTCAGTGTGTCCACATTGTAGCACGCGTATCTGTGATCGACATTCCCGTGTGATTACTTTAACAAATCTGTCAGTAGATATAGCGAACAGTTTAGGGACCTATTAGTTGTTCGATATCTGCAGTCTTACTAGCCGGAATACGGACCCAAATGGCTAAATATGGACTGAAACTGACGGGACATTGGACAGCTTTATTTTCTAGCCATCTTTGAGAAGTTATTGTAAATCAGGTCTAAGAAATGTGAAAGGTTGCAGAAGCTATGGCTGTGTTAAGAATGCTTAAAGCTATTCCCTGCACCGCAGTTCCAATCGCACCCTGAGAGAATTGCCTACTTTCCGCATCCGGATACATAGAGGTAGTAGTAGTAGCCTGTGTATAGTAACCTGTGTCCTTTTTCAGGCTCAAGACTATCTGTTTACCATATTTCAGCCAAATCGGTCATGCATTTTTGGCGTGAAGGCAAGTCGAAAAACAGGGTTACTGTCGCTTTAATAATACAATTACTAAGGATTGGATGTCTTACTTTCAAACAGCGGTGAAACCGCGTCTTCGGAATGATTGAGAATAAATGTACCTAACAGCCCAATACGACAGGTTATTCATATTTTTACAACATAATGAACACATCATTGACTGGTTCTCACGTTTGTAAAACAAATAAATACTCATAAGAGATAGGTAAAAAATTATAAAACATTCAACAACACAAAATATACACGACAATTTGTTATAATGCTATGATTTATCGGAATTTATTCGGAAATTCTTACACCCTTTAACACACTATATAAATTACAAAGATAAGGAATATTAATAAAAGTTTATTTTCTTATTGTGCTTATGGGTAAGATTTACGTTTTATCTCATATTCTCATGGAGATAAAAATACTTGAACATAACACTACTGCTAGGATGTGGCGTATCTTCATCTTCTTTGTAGTTTTTACGGACTTTATCATTTATTTTGGCAGCTTTTCAGTACTTCGACCATGTCAAAGATAGTAATAGACTACTAGGATAAATCCTTATAAAATAGAAAGTGAGTTGTAATCCATTTTTATAACAATTAAATAACTAATCGCATTTAATTCCAAATTACTGGTTTTATACTTAAAATCAAGATTAAACTGTATCTCCTAAGAAATGGTTTCAAAGATACAAAGATATCCTTTGTTTGGTCCTTATTAAACAGAATATAGTGGACTAGAGCGGTTGCTCAGCAGTTTATTTATTTATTTGTATAAGTACGAATAGTTAAATAATCTAACCAGTGCTCTTTAGACACAAAACGACGTGTTCTATTAATTTACTTTTACTGCTTTAATACTTCCTATACATAGGTACATTTGCTATCATAAAAAGCTTATGTTTGTTCTTCTGGATGCTATAGACCTTTTGTTTTTATTTTACTATCTAAATAAGATACTCTTCAATTTTCTCCTCGTTCTCCAGACGACCGTATAAATTTTATAAGCGCACCAAAATTTAACACCACTGCCTTTTATCTTAAAGCCCGATCAACCCATTTTTGAAAGTTCGACAACCGTAGATAAGCCCTGTAGACGGGCATAAATCATTTTTACGGCGTCTGTGCCCCCCTTGTCTATGCGACAGGCTTTCACGGCCCGTGAATGGTCCTCTTTATGCTTCACTTAGGTACTGTAAAACTACGGTGATAAATTGCATGCTATTTCGACCTTTATTGCTTTGACATAAGGGGGCTTTTAGCGTGCGTTCTTCGTGTATGTTAGGTGACGTTCACCCCGAAATGCCTAAACACGGGTTTATAAATATCGAATGCATATTGTGTATGGTGTTCCTTATCGATTTGATCTTTATTGTCAAATGAAGGTCGTTGTTTTTCACACACTTAGCAGCCGATATTTATTCAATTTTATGCTATAAGAACCGTGATATCGCGGTGATAACAAAGTAATTTTGTATAAAGTAAATTGGAGTTAATTTGAGTTTGTAATACAGACAAATTCTTATAAGGAATGGATATTGAACCAGGTCAAACTTTGGTAACAGTATCTTTAATAGGTACTACCCTATTCTAGAGCTACCACAAACTCCCGGGAGAAGTGGAGTCGACTCTCCGAAACCAAAATTGCAAGAAGCGATGTTACTACACAATTATCTGAAGATCGTATCTAATAGCTTCATGCACATCGCCCGTTGGGTATTGTCTTGCATGCAAGCGCTGCCAGCTAAAGTTAGCTTGTACTACAATATCTGGTTTATCCACAAATACCCTTCAGAATATTGTTAACATGACAATAGCGGCACTGACTAAAAAAATAATTAAAGCTTGGATAGCAAGAGCTAATTTCAGCTATCAGGCTGTTCACACAGATTCATAACAAACATAGATATTCAGGTACACCCTCATTTAATCCGGACATTCTGTTTAAAAAATCATAACCTTTGTTTGTAACCAGTGTAATTAGGCCTAGGTGTGCTTGTAATGCACGCTTTGAGAGGAACACGAGAGGGGTTCCGCAGACCAATTCAAATTGGTTAGCCCACAATCGCAGTCGCAGATAGCTACCGCGCGACACCCTGTATATTTGCTTAGGATACATCCCTCTTTATTTACATACACGGCCACATCCCAAAACGAACTTTAATTGTTCGAGCGCAAGTTTCAAATTCGATTGCAATCGGTTCTCATATGCTGCGGCACAGAGGCTGTGTAAGTTTAAGGTATGCACGGATAAACAAAAGGGTTTATTGACCTTGGCTTTAAGCCAGATTTGGAAACAGGCGAATTAGGAGCATCCAGATAATACCAGTTAAGTTTGGTTACTTAGCAGTCTACCTGATAGGATTGTGTTACTAGATTAACAGAAGGAGACTCCAAAACAGTCTAGGATGATCTGGGAAAATTATCTAATTCATATGTCGAATTTAAATGACTTATTCAATATTCGACGTCTGGTATTTTTTATAAGACTAAGTTTAAATCGTCGGTTTGTTGCACAATACTTTTAAAGCGACTAGACAACACATGTGATAGCTATTGGACCCTCTACAATTTGAAAGAAAGAAAAGGAAAACTCAAGTACTTCAAAACAAAGCAACCCATAGTTTGTTACATGGTCAAAATATTTGCCAGACCACCAACTAACAAAAGCAACCGAGCAAATATTCGTTGGGCCAAACTTGTGACATTACCAATGGCACCAACATTGGAGCAACATTTAACATAGGTAGACGTTTTGTTTATTGATCGTATTGTTTTGACGTCTTTTTGAGTATAACAAATAGGTATCGTATATGTATCGTGTCTATTTACATACATCGAAATTTGAAGAACCTCTAAAGGTACCACGACGGTATATCATTGTCCAATTGTGGTAATTTAGATAATTCTAAGACAATGAAAACATACTATAATAATTACAATTAATATAAATAATTACTGGTATCATTTAGTTCAATTAAGACCTTGGTAAAGTTGTCACAATAAAAAAAAACTTTTTTAAATGAGTGCCAACAATACATTGACATTTATCTACTGTAATTATTGACTTCATTTATTTAACAGCGGTTCCTTAATTAAATGACATGCGTAAAGAAAAACAAGTGAAATCTTATGCCTACTGGATAAGCACCTTTTGTTTAAGTTTTTATAAAAAGTTACAAAAGCTCATACATTATCGTCTTTTAAGTTACAAGTCGTTTAATTGTACCTTCATACGCAAGTACATACCTACCATACGTTAATTCTTCATTATTTAAACCTTAGTATGTACCTAAGATTAGCTCAATTCGTATTGAAAGTAAACTATTGTTGTTCCCAAAATAACATACCATATCAACCATTTTATTCAAAATTAAAAACATTGCCGTGTCGTCCACTATTTTAATTTCCGTGATCAATAAATTGTGACAATAAATTATTTTCTTGTAATTAATTTGGGCGCACCGCCTCGCCCAAATTTTCCAAACAGCGTTGTTTACAAAACCAAAATGGCGGCGTTGTCAAGGTACACCGCATTACGTAAACGCAATTTAAAATTCACGCCTGTAAAAACAGCTTTCATCTCTATAATGTAATCCGTCTGAGATAACTAAGTGACACGTACCCTTCTAAGTAAGTAAGTAACATACCCTCCGTAGCCTTTTAAATAATAAATTGACTTCTAAACAGACTTAGATGACTTTCTCACGTCACCACGCCTAAAGCCCATTAACACAATATGGTTTAAAATGGCCGATTTTATAAATTGCATTTTGTTGTTAGGAAATTTCATTTGTGACGGCGCACGGAGTAAACTTTGAAATGATTGTTTGAATAAAATTATAATGTCATTTTGACGAGTTTATACTAATTGTGTTTGGTGTCAGATATTAATTTGGCTAATGCGATCTGAATCGCTACTAATCGGCTTAAATGCTCCAAATGGTTACAATGATTTTAGTATAATTTCCACGCTATTACGTTGGATTGTTACAGAGATAGTTGAATAATACAATTATGGATATTGAATATGGATTAAATTCCGTTTAACTTTAAAATTGTAACATGTGAATAGGCTCTACAATTGATAAGCGCCGATATCGAGCCTACAATAAAATTAGGATGAATAAAAAACCTTTTAATTTATAAAAATTATCACATCTAAAATGTTTTGGCTGTGGTAATTTTTAATTGGGCTATTTTATTGAGTTCTCTTCGTACCTATAATTTAAGCCTTTTTTGTGAATATTCCTCATCAACTTAATAATTAACACACCAGAGGTACGCCAGTCCAATGCGTGTAGTTCATTCCGACGACGACTTTGTGATGCTAATGTGGCACCAACCTTCGTACAGACGCTTATTGGAGTCTTGACATGAGCCAAATTACAGCGAGAACAAAACATGAGATAGGGTAGAAATAGAGGAATAGAACAAGGTGGAAATCACAGATCAAGTTAATATTCTAATTTTGAGAAATCTATTGCAACTTTATACTTTTGCAAAACGGTCGTTATAAGGACCAAAACTTCAGGTACCTAGATATCTTTAATCTATGTACTTACACAATACTGAAGCAGAATTGAAAGGCGGATTGTTAGAAGCAAATCGTAAGGTAGCAGTTTTAAATATTCAATCATTATTGGAAAAGTATTTAATGTCGCTGAAAAGCATATACGTGAAATAAAGTCTCATGTGGCGATGTGCAGAATAAATTCATTTTGACTGATGATGATTAATGAATTTACAGGCAAAGGTGTGTCTGCTTACAGTTATTTAAAACCTCCACAGAGTTTTATTGTACGAAAAGCAATTGCGAACGGAAATGAGTTTATATGAGCGTCGATTTTAATTGCACTATAACTGTTCGAATGAACAGAAATAATCCTCACGTCATGCTATTTGTAGGCGTCGGAATATAAAACTTCTCGATACTAAGGCACAAGGCTCTTACACGCATATCTACATAGTTTTTAATTGCGGTTTATTCCTGCTCTGCCTTAATGAATCAGTATTATAATGATAAACATTTTATGTTAAAATAATAAAGACTTTTTGCATCGCCGCTGACGAACAAAGTTTCCATTAATATAATCAACAGTCATTTAGTCAAGCGTTCTTTTTACAAACGTTGTTTTTTTTTTCTTTAACGGACAACGCCATCCAATTAAGGATAAAGCATACAGCCTTTAGGACGAAGGTATATTAGCGTTTGTCACGAAACCTCTACAAAGGTTTTATTAGGTAATTTAACATAGCTCAGCTTTTTGCCTGTGATTAACGGCGACGTAAGGGCGAATTAGCTTAGGTATTCAGACGCCGTGACGCAAAAAACGAGAGCTTATAATAATGTTGTTCCTTTGTTAGACGGTTTGAGATGTTCCTAACTCGACAATTTTCAACGACGAATATAACTAAAGGATGTTTTGTATCATTTTGGCTTTGTTTTAGCTAGTCAACTGTTCCTATTTCAAGTTTTAATTAGGTATGTTCTTGCGTTCCTTTTTCAAACAGTTCAAATTTCTTCTTTTTTTAAACGGTTTAATGGCTTTGAAACAAGGAAGATTACTCATTTGGCTCACTTGGCACAGTTTGTTTGCCCCAGATGAAGCTGGCTAGTATTTACGTCATAAAAACGCGAACGCATACGAATGATTGTCAAACAAGCAATCAATCTTGCGCCAGACGCGTGCTAGACAATGTAATGCGAAAGAACGACAAGTACGAAATTAGAATTCATCATTCAGTTTTTTATTCATTGTTAAACTAATTGTGAATGTATGTGTATTAAGATGGTGTGCGGAATGACATGATGGCTTTGAAGATGGGCCATTCTTAATATAAATAGGACCCGCTTTACAATAGTCTTTCGTCACTTTCAGTCTATAATTCCAAATTACATGAAAGATGAGTGTGAAGAAATTATATTTAGTCACTGAGTAACACGTTCCTATTTTAACGGAAAGCCGCTGAAAATATATACATATTGTTAGGTACTGAAAAATTACACACATTAAAATAACATTACAAACCAAAATAATAGCACCAATTTTGACCACGCATAACGTCTGGCCGACACAATAGCTTAGAACATTAGGGCGCTCTCACACCGCGGTCAGGCTACCGGCGTCGCTCCCCCCCGCCCCGCACCTCGCCCCGGCTTCCGGATTTCACGCCAGATGCAATTTGTAACGTCCTCCGCCATTGAAAATGGTGAGGTTGGTATGAAATAGAAAACCTGGTGGAAATTGTGAGGTATGTTTGTTGTGGTATGGTGGGAAAATTAAGTTTTGATGTGTGCTGTGTTATTGTTTTACGTCTGTTAATTGCATTTGGTATGGACCTTTAAGCTGGCTTGATAGTCACATTTGCAAGAAAACTTGGAAGCACTGGGAAAGGAGCAAGATTGAAATAGAAATAACTTATTTTCAAGATGTTTACCATGATGAAAATTTGACTAGTCTTTCAATTCAATACAGTCTTTATTTATTTCTAGACAGAGTTATCGTTGTTACGCTACGTCTGTTATTTAGTTATAAAAAATAACCTAAAAATATGTCCCTGACCATACACCGCAACCTTTGCACACTACAACTACACCCACACATAGAAAACTTAGTCCATTCAGCAAACACAACTTAACAAAAGTAAACTTAACAGAAGTATTAGAGGTATTTCACACAAACATTGCCGTAAGGTCAAACGCATGGAGAACAAAATAACTAGCGGAGGTGCCATAACAGAAAATCTCCTAAGAAAGTAGCGCGCCAAAATGCGAGTGTGTTGGGGACGAGGAACGTTACTGTTTTAACCCTTATACGCCTTCTTTGGACCCAATCATTTTTGTAGTACCAAAAATCGTTGACAGATGTCTCAAAGAACCCGGACTCCTCGTAAGCTCTCTCCTAACTGGTCGTTCTGGTCATGTCCGTCCACCGTATGTATTTGGCTTAGAAGAAGGCGCCTTACATATCTTCATTATGGTATCTTTGCTCACCTTTCCATACTCCATGGTCGTACGGCATTGCTCTAACATTCAGCGTATACCGTAACTGCCGTAAGCCAAAGTCAGCGGTACAAAGGCTGAAGGATTTTAGTCTAGACGAAGCAGTAAACTTTGTAGACGGCATATAATATGAATGGGGTTTTACCAATAAACATCGTGTTTATTGCGAGTAAGTAGCTGATAATGACTTGTATAAGAATGACTTATTGTAACTTAAGCGGCTTATGTTAGTTGGGATGGAGAAAAACATGTTTTTCTAGGTATTCGTAAGAGCTAGATAAACAACATTGAAAAAAATAAGTTAGAATAACTTTAATGAGGTATTATTATATATTAGAGATTATTTGTATTTTCAACTAAAGTGGCAACAGAAATACATCAGCAATGAAAACTGTATAGGTAAGTACCTAACATGATTCATGAGATACAACCGGGTGTCAGAAAAACGAACAGAGAAGTGCTAGTACCGTTATACCCGTTTTGCACTTTTGGTACAGGTCCCTAAAATAAGTACGTAATAGCTACATAATAAAACAAATTACGATCATCTAACATCATTATCGTATACACATTGGTATCATCATTGGAATCTAATTCCAGTACTTACTCATTTCCCGTTTTCAGAATCGTACGTAAACTGTAGGCTATTTTCATTTGAAATCAGTTAGTCAATACACAGAATACGTATAGCTACTTGAATAGATCATTGTGTCAACAAATTGCCAATGCTGCATTCGGAACTACTAGGTAAAGGCATTGTTAGTTCCGAAGTGCGCTTTGGTTGAAAACTGTGTCATGAGGAAGGTTATTAAAATCATTAGACCAGACCGTTATTTTCTTGAAATAAATTACTGCCACCTTTACTGAACTTTAAGTCACCAAGTATATTTCTGTTAGGCTTTCACAAAGCCGTTGAAAATACATACTTGAAACACAGGCCCACAACTTAAAACAAATGTTCCTAGAAGTGAAACTAAGAGCAAATACAAAGAGCTTCTATTCATACAGCTTCTTGAATGTTAGTTTTAAACTAAACATGAATTTATTTATTTACTTATACTCCAAAATAATTTCTATTCATGAATCCATCTGTTTTCTTGACTAATGAAATGAAGCATGTTCTTTTCGCGCGCATTACTTTTTTGATCAACGAAATATGGACGAGATCTTATCTGCACGTAAAGTAATGCATTAAAGTCCATCTTCCCACCGCTCGGTGATGCACCTTTTATACCAGAGGATCCCAGACGTAATTTAAAATAAAATACCTCGGAATAACAGAAGAATAAGTCTTATAAGTCGAAATATACAGTCCGTTGATCCTTCAACGTAATAAATTGGCTACGTTCAGAAACAAGGTTATGTTGATAATAAATAATGTAGTTCTTGTGACGTAAGAGTAAGTGCTCTCGTCAACACTCACCGTGCGAACAAGAGGCAAGCGGAAGAAAACGCCAATAATCGATAATAATCGTAAAGCAAGCAGTCATCGACATCTCGAGTTCTCGAGTTCTCGAATGAGCCACCGACCCGGTACAATTACAATAATTGAATCAGGAAATCGTTCCCCTCCAAGCAAAAGTATAAATAAATCAAAAAGGGCTCTCTTCGGCGCGGCGGCTGCGTGCCTTATTTATTTAGACTCGATAAAAAACCTAAAGGGACGTGTCCACGAATATACCCAGTGGGGACGCCAAGCGTTTAGTGATGTGGCGGACAATCTTGCGATATAAGTTAAACATCAAAAGATACTTTGAAACTAATTAGATACAGAAATCTAAAATCTACAATTTACTCACGTGCTAAAAATATGAATGACGGTTACATAATGCTACGTTCAATAAAATTGTGGCCGCTTTGGATTACCAACAAAAATAGACCCAAAAATGAAGCCATATTTATTTCCTCAAATCCCCTATTTCAATGGCAATGCAGTAAGCCGAACATGTAATTGTTGCGGGCTTTCGCTGTTAATATTTCAAAAGGTCCGCGTCCCGCATTCATATTAACAAAAGTTGGCACTCCTACGAGACCCACACATATGCAGCTCACACCTGGGACCAATACAGCAGCGACAAAATCATTATTCATCCCCGAGCCAACTTCGGCCGCACAAAAACCATTCAAAAACTTGTATCCGAACGAAATCCGCATAAACAAATCTGCGTCAATTGAAAAATGTGCGCCAAAGGAAAGCAGCATACAGCCTAGTGGAAATGGCGGGAAACTTTCACGGAGCTGGCATGAATTTCCCCTTTACTATAGATTGTAAAAGTTCAATTTATAATTTATGGTAAGTTTATGATAGTAATTATAACATAATTGCTATCCGACAATGGCCGTCAATAATGTAGTTAATGGTTGATGAATTGCTATTACACGATCATTCTGTATCACTGAAGATAATAAAATATTAACGACTAATATTCCCGAATGTAAGGTCAAAGATGGCTTGAATAATGAAGAGGGAGAGTTATTTGCCATTTATTGGGCACAGTTCCAATCTCATGCTACGGCTGGTGCACATTATTAATATTCCTATCAAGCTCTCCAACTAAGATGAATATGCTTGTTCTAGGATCGCCATAACAGTTTAATGGAGCAGGGTTTAGCTCACGACACTCGATCGCCAGTCAACGCCATACTTTACCTAGTCGGTTATGGTAGCAAGTTCACCAAAGTTTATCTATCAAGCGATACAGCAGAGGTTAACGCGATTATCATTGACCTCATGTATAATAATAGTCGTTACTTCAGCTATCAGCGAATATACTGAGAACTAAACGCTTATTCAAATGCGGACTTCAAAAGCGTCTTGAGAATAAGTTTTGTTTCGGTTCAGACTGGAGATGGAGTCATTATTTCACCACTTCAATCCAGTTGCAAGAAAATGAGTACCATAACAATCGAGTAACCGCATCGAAAATTTTATATTACAGTTTTATCAACAGGCGCATGTTTTATGAACACTTTGTGTCGATATAAAGTTTATGACACGCCAAGCTCTTAATACAAATATAGCGAAATTTTGCATCGCGAGAGAGTCAACTTTCGCTAACGAATATGGTGGTGGCGGGTTTTATTTCGAAATATATTGGCTGCGCAGGGCTGCCATATGCTCGTTTCCCTTCAATTGTTGACCATGTAGGGCTGTGTCTAAGTTCAGAGCGGTATTTCTGTAGTCGTCTTTTGTTTTTGGTATATCAAGATTTTATTGTGGGTATAATGATTTAGGACTGTTTCTGGACAATGAAATTGTACCTATATGAACTTGGCTTTCATTTGCTGACTATTCAAGGTTATAAATAATTATTCTATTTTCGATCCAGGCGATTTCAATTACGCAAGTTGGAAGATTCAAAACCATCGTTTATAATAATATAAAACTTTCTACATAGGTATTTTTATCTTTCGATTTTATCTAGCTGGAAAATAAATGAATAGGTACCGGTAATGTTTAATGTCCCACAATTTTTCCTAACCTAAGCCGTTTAAAAGACAAGCTGGCGTAAAATCTAGAAATAGCATAGAAACATTAAAATGTCTGCAATAATTCTAGTTTTATCTCCTCTGTCAACTTTAACCACTGTCTATAAATTAGACAAACTTGATTTTCACAGTTTTACTGGTCACCTAATCAAGACAAGTTTGAATAGATGTAGCCGTTAAAAAATAATATCTTTCAAATTAAAACATCTAAGCAATTTGTTTTGGAAACTATTGCTCCCGTATGGAAGGCAATAGAGGTATAAATTAGAAAAAAAGCTATGTTTTAGCAACAGCAGCGTTATAAGTTTTCTGGGCTTTTAAATGTCTTCTCATTCAACTATTCTTTCCCAAAAAACATAACTTTACTTACTGAAAAGAAGTATGAGAATAGGTATATAAAGCGTAAATCATAAAAAAGGTTATTTTTATTAGCATTACAATATTTGTCTACATGTCTAAGAATGCTAACGATAAAGTCACGATAAAGCATCCATCAAATATATTTTCAGATAACCTATAACTGCTATCTATCTACAGATATAAATAGTAGGTACCCGCCAGCCCTATTATCAGGTAATATCTTCGTTGCTCAAGTAAGTCTTCTTAATTGATCACAGCCACGGAGAACTTAATGACAACCGGAGATGTCATAACGCAAAATCTCCTTAAACAGTAGCGCCAAAATGCTGGGGTTCGCAGGACAAGGAACGAAACTAGTACCTCTATGGAACCCGCCCATTATTATCAAAATAAAATCACCAATCAATCATGATTTTGATTTGACAAGGACCCCAAACACCTCGTTAGTTCTAGTAACTAATCACGCCTACCGTACGCTACCGTGACCTACAAGAAGGCGCCTGGCCTACCTTCCTTATGGCATCTCCGCTAACTTTCCGTCCCCCATGTTCACAGCTAATTACAAGAGTTGTGAGACCGATATATTGACGAAGTAATCAGCGTGAAGCTGTTAATACCACTTTCGATGTATTTGCGGTTAAGTACAGCAATCAAATCGTTTAACAGAATTTTATATTAAAAGTTTTTGTAATAAGTTGGCGCAATAACCGTGGCCAGAGAAAATAATGATCTCCGTATCTCGGTTTATGAGTGTGGGAAAATGTGACTGACAATTAAATGGCAAAACATTGGTAAATGTTTTCAAATAAATCTTTATTGAAAAACTAGGTTCTATATTTTATGACTTTCTCACCTGTAACATACGGTATAGCCGGTATACAGTTGAGAAAGTCATGAAATCCATCTCTTTTTAAATTGAATCAGGCACCATTTTAGAAAGTAGGTACAGCACCGCATCATCTTCTAAAGCTTATTTTTATCCCGCATTATTTTCTAAAGCGTATTGTCTGAAAAATAAAAAAAAAAATCATATAAACTGCAATCAACTTAATGTTGGTCTTAAACAAACCTCAGTTAAGTTTTCAAACCTGAACTCTTTGAAGCGTGTGCGCAGATTTAAACGATGGACTCACGTAGCGTTCGATTTATGAACATTGTGTTCACAAACACGACGCGTTTCGCTTGACGTGACTTACCTGCAACAGATTAATAATAATTATTAATATTAACAGTCTTTGTATATGTAATTCGAGAAAAGGCTTAACAATATTTCACACCGATTTTAAAATGAACACTATTTTTCAACCTTAATTACTTAATAAAAAAATGTTTGGATGTGAAATAAGGAGCATGAATTTTTAATTTCATTTTTAATAATGAAGAAAAGATCAAGTTTTTAAATAATGCGTAATAATTTTAACATATAAAAAGAGTTTATTACATCATTTGCAATATTTTCGTTAAAATTAAAAAAAAGAGATAAGGCTGCTTTCGTCGTAAGGTTTACGAAAATCATGACTCACAACCATTACTACAAAAAAAAACATTTGAATGACCACAATGAACCAAAGTAAATCAAATTCTGCTTTAATTTCTTAATCAACAGTAGGTACCTATTAGAAGTTTTATTGCAAATATCTATGTATGGATGGTAGAAATGCCTTCCTAAAGTTCCCACGCTACTAATATTCTACCATCTGCAATAACAACACCTATTACCAGTTAACATCCCAATAAAGGCTAACTATAAAATTATTATTAAACTTAAACAGCATGTAGCACAAACTAAAGGCTATTCTATAAATTTGAATTAACGCAATTAATACAGGTGGATCCTCTTTTAATAACAAAGCTAGCATAATAGCCTCACAAGAGGCTAGCAAACACGGAGTAAGGAAAAATGAGCAGAGATGCCACGTAATGCAAGTAGGTCAGGCGCCTTCTTCTAGATCAGACTAGTATCGTGAGCATGTCCAAAACGATCAGTCACGATTGAACTAACGAGGAGTTGGGGTTCTTTGGGACAACTGTAAACGAATTTTTGTGCTTCAAAAAATGATCGGGTCTAAAAAGGCGTATAAGGTCGAAAACAGTAACGTGCCTCGTTCCTTGCACACCCGCATTTTGGCGCGTTACTTTCCTAGGAGATTTTCCGTTATGGCACCTCCGCTAGTCATTTTGTTCTCCATGCTGGCAACATATTTCTGGCTTATAATCCTATAGCCATTTGTATCTTGCCAGCATTTTACGAGAGTCTGTGCTGGAGCTGTGAATTATGACGTAATCAGAATTCTAGACCTCTTGTATAGGATGTTTTATTTAATGGAACATTGAGATTGCAGGTGAATATTATTTGTAAAAGATACTACAGCGGTTTAAGAAAATAGTGTGTCTCTAGATCATTTTAAATCGCTGGCATTTTAAGTTGTAATAAGTTATTATTTCAATGAAAGATAAGGTGAAAAAAACATTAAATAAACAAATGCTACCATTGCAAATCTAAAATCGTTTCAAACTTGCACGGGACCCCCTAAAATACAGATTGGTCACAGTTCACCTCCAACAGGCCACCAAAAAGCTTAATTTAATAAAGCTTACAATAATAAATTCATATTGGCGATATTTTACACTGAGTAACGGCGTTCAAAGGTATCATAAAAATATAATATAATAAAAAAATATATGATAATAACATAAATCAAGGGACCGCACATCCTGCCGGTTTTAACGTCGACAAATTATATTATTAAGTCATAATTTAGTGACAATAGTCTTAAGGTGACAGTCATGCGAACTTCGAGTTGGACGGAGTAAGTAAATGATCAGGTTTATAATTTTTATTTAGGATATCATCATTTGGTAGTGATGCCATTAAAAAAGGTAAGTAAGCAAAGCATTGTTTTGAATAGACTTAAACATGATGACATAGATGTAAAATGTGAAAAATTAGTGTTTATCGTAGTTACACTTCGTTGCAAAAATCTTGACCCAAATATTGTCAGCAATAAATGAAAATAAATTCACGCTATTTTATCATCATAAATAAACATCTTTGCCAACACTAGCATAGTAGGTCGGTCCAAAAAATATCAAAACAAATGGCATTTCCCCAAAAGAGGTCAAAAGATCAATCTTATCATTACATACCTATCTGTCAGTTCTTATCTGTATAAAGTGGTCATAACCCACGAGTATTGAACATTTATCTAATATCCCAAATGGCTAATCGTAAATAAAAACTAGTTAAGCACTAATCATCTCTATTCGTATTATCTTAATTAATCCCTTACCAATTTGTGCGATTGTTTTAGTGTAGGAAAATCTGGATAAGAAAGTACTAAATAATAATACTCAGGGAAGACAATTTTTGTTTGATCGGAATAATCTGACTATCATTTCTAATAGTATTTATTGGGTAGAAATTACAAATTAAATACTTTTCATATTTAAAAACATTCATGTAAAATAGATTTGGTAATAAATATTTAATTAAGTATTTCAAAATTCATCTTGTTTACGAGACTCATTAATTAATTCATGAAAAATAATAACACATCCATTGTGTTTCTTATAATCAATCTTTTATATTAAAATCTTGCTCGAGCAATTTGTACCGACGATACAGAAATCTTAAGTTTAATTAAATTGAAATTCTAAACTGCTCAAATTAATGAAAAAGCAGACGTAATTAGTGTCGAGGTCTCAACTTCGAAATTATGTTAGGATGAATAAGATGGATCACAAAATACTTTCCAAGCATTTTCAATAATTACTTAGAAATTATTATTAGACACTGAAACTTTTGTGTGGTTTTTCAGTATCAAAATAACATAATATTATAATAACAATTTAGTTACAAATACTGAAAACTAGAATAGAATAAATATTTTGGTTTTTTTTTTGCTAATTTTTGCTCTGGTACGGAACCCTTCGTGAGCGAGTCCGACTCGCACTTATTCAGTTTTTTTATTATTTTCACTATGCTACTTTTCTCTAAAAACCTATTTTAGCCTTACATATTTTCTTCTAAAGTTATACACTAAAACACACCATTACACAACAGGCCACACATATTTACCCCCAAAGTATTTAGGTACTTATTTCAAAATCTCAGAAACTCAAACTGGTGCTAACGATCCATACAAGAACCAGTTTACAAGAAAATAAAAATAAAATCAAAGTAACGTAATTCTCGTACTTGATGCACGACCTTTTGCAGGCAGCAAGGCAAATCGTCTAGATTTTTCTAGCGAAACAGACGTTAAATTGGCAAATAAGTCCCGTGAAAGTGTTTGTGTGAAAATCTTGCACGGAAAAGTAGCAAATTTTTGAATAGAATTAATGTATTTAAAGAGATATGGTGATTTCTTTAGCATTGCTAATGAGTTAATTAACAGATGAGCATTCACAAAAATATTCACAAAAAAAAATTCCCCCGAAACAAACTTGCACGAAAAATTAGCACAGTTTTCTGACCAATTAATTTAATGAAAAAAAATCAGTTTTAATAATCAATTAATTGCCGTATTAATAACAAAAATCAAAACAAACTAACTATTCCACTCCAGATAACGAACGAAACCAGTATTAATTTAATTTGTCGGCCCTTTATCCGTTTAGTGCTGTACCTGTACACTTTCTCATGGCAGAAAGTGTACAAAATATGTGTAGCGAATAGTACCGCGCCCAGCGTTGCGATGTGAAAATGATTTACGTAGTCGAAGAAGGAAAAGCAACCGATTTCCTTGAACATAAATCTGAAGACCCGACCTAAAAGAGTTATATGAGAATCACATTTTTCCATTCACCGAGGTATTTTGCAGACAGATTGATGTGCAGTCTTTTCTTGTGGAAGTTAATAATAAGGGGGATGGGTAAGAATATAACATTGATTATTTCTGAAGCTGAGATTAATGATTCGGTGATCAGAATGCTTTTGTTGAAGGGTTTTATGGCAGTAACGGTGATGATAATCGATTTTTACTGTTACGTAACAATCGTTTCTTCTGTAGATGGATAATCTCATTTTAAAATAAAGGGATTGCAAATGTCAATCATCATGTCATTCAAAAATTGACTTATAGTCTGTATAAGGCTGCAAAGGACCAAACATATACACATAGACTGATGCACATCCTCCCTTGCGGCGCGCAATCGGGTAAAAATGAGATTGTCTGTTATTCAAGAAATGAATTTTATGTGGATAAACAGCAGTCTTTATAGCAACTTTGAAACAGTTTACAGTTTAACTAAAACAAATGAACACACAAGTATATGAGAAGCACTGAAGTGAAACGGTACTCAAAACCTAATGTATCGAGTTTCCATTGTGGACATAATATGCCCAAAGAGAAGTACACTACAGTGCATGCAACGAGAGCCACTGCCTATAAATTGTTAGTAGCGGGTAAACAAAGCTTTTCTGTGCCGTGAAAATACCGCAACACTGCAATGTGAAACATAATTGAGGTTAACGGAACGAAATTTAAGTTGGCGTTTCATTCTTTATGAAGCAACGAAAACTTTTAGTAAAAGCTTTCCACCCACTCTTAGAGTGCAAGACTTTTTTTTTTATTATTTTAAATGTGTAATAAACTATTCTACATTTCAATAATGTGACGAATCAATTATCATGTGAAGTGACAAAATTATTACAATAACAGTTTAAAATTACTATTGTATTTTTTTCTCAATTTATTTAGTAATCTAAAATTCCTACACTAAATTTTTTCATAAAGTGTCCAATATCCATAAATTCTATAAAACGTAATTACATTAACATTTTTCTTGTAATTTGTGGACTGTACTTTATTAATAATCGTTAAATAATAATTTATTTTAATTTATTCACGATTTTTATTGGTCGATAGTGGATGGGTTTCTGATAGTGAAGTGATTTCGGATAGTTACCTATCTCATGTTATTCAAATTCTCTCACTTCAGTAGTTCATTATAATTAACAACGGAACATTAGATACGTTTATAGTAAATTGATGGCCCTTATATTTTACTTTATCGGCAATTACACAACTCTTATCGTCCCGATATAAAAAAGCGATAAAACGTTTTTTTCATATTTTTTTTAGGAATTCTCATTCAATCACAGATTCAACAGAAAGAAAAATATTATCATTTATGTATTTAAATACATAAAAAAATATAAAAACTTGATTGAGGAGGTCAGATAAGCAGTCGCTCCTTGTTAAACTGTTAGACTGGAAGCTGAGTCCAACATCGTTAGGAAAATCCTAGGCATATGAATGTCCCACTGCTGTGAAATCCCCATCCAAGAAAAAAATAACAAAAATTCTTATTAGCACCAAAACAAACAAATCGCCAATTATAATCAAAATTAAACTAAACAGCTAATAACTATGCACGCAAGTGTACAGGCGTGGCGCGTATTACGGTAGTCGATAATTACCGAGCTCAATTACACGTTCGATAAACATAAAGTAAGAGTCAGAATTAATTGATATTAGATCAGCAGGGAAAGTCGCGTGCTGACCCGGGTTAGCACCTAATGAGTTGCTTTATGAACGAGGAAATGGGTTCCTGGTGGCGATAGTTATTTGTTTATCGAATATCGAGTAGGTTCGATTTGATTAGAATCGCTTTTAGGATAGCTGTCTTTGTGGCAGTTAATTCGATTATCTAATCAAAGAAAATCATATTTTTTAAAGGTAAGTTATTTTTACTCTTTACTGCACTATTACCAACCGTACTTCCACTCATTTCACTTTAATAATAGTGTCAATTGGTCAATACCTACGTTTGCCTGTGAATCACATCCGCACTGAAACTTTTACATACATAGGTATACTTTCCTAATCTATACTAACATTATAAAGAGGAAAACTTCGTTTGTTTGGTTGTAATGGATAAACTCAAAAACCACTGGACCGATTTTAAATATTCTTTCACTATTAGAAAACGATATTATCTGCGAGTAACATAGGCTATATTTTATCCCGGTACGGGCAGTAGCTCCCATGGGGCGCCGGTGAAACCGCGGGAAAACGGCTAGGTGGTTAGTTACTTGTAAATGGGCACTTGTTCTAGACGTTTCGCTTGGCATCTTTTAAAATTCTTCGTGATCTTTCTGGGATGAAATTAATTAACAAAACATTACAATAGGTACAAAAAAGTTTTAAATATTACGCAGTTTGATGAAGGTTAAGCTTGCGTTCACTGAGGTTATCTAACCAATTCCATAGGCATATAAAAGTTTTAAACAAATATCGTGTGATATTTACAAATTACAAATATATTTTCATAAATAAGTATGTATACTGTTAATCTAGACTAAAATCTGGTCATAATTAAAGTCGTAGGACTTTTAACTGGAACGACTAAATGAGAAAATCCCTTTTCTCATTTAAATCTGGATTAACAATGGCGGTCTGTTGAACTTTAACACAACATTTAAAGGATAATCAACTAATATTTTAAACCTAATACAAAAGAGGTCAAATCTTTATAAAATAAATGCAAATGAAGCGAACAATAAAAACTAAAGACCACGTTAAAGGGAATATAAAAATTTATTGCAAATATCAACTTGGAGCCGAATTCGGGACTCTGCGGAAAATCCAATAACAGAAATGAAACGAGCAAAATTATTCCTCTAAAGAAGATTATTGCGAGCAAAGCCGAAGGAAACGTTAAATGTACGCGCTCTGCCGCGACTAATGTCAAAATCGATATGGAATACGAATTGCGAGTTTTTTGCACTTTAAAAATCTCTATAAATCTCGTAAGACCCCCTATAAATCTAAAGTTTTGAGGACCTGTGCTAAAGTGGGCTTCCGTGTCTCGTCACAAAATTATTTATTGCTTGCGATGCCTAGGTAAGCTTTTATGGTTTATATCCTAGTTGTATTTAGTTGAAAGTTGAGGGAAAATGTCTATTCTATACTGCGTTTGTTTAACAAACAATATTTATAATATAGCGGTGTTTATATCAGCTCTATATTGTATTACAATCAATCAGGCTTTACAATGTTTTCCAAATCTAACAACAGAGCAAATATTTAGTTCACTACAATGAAAAACTGCTTATTTTCCTATTTTCATCATTCGAGGCGTATTTTACTTCAAAAAAATAACAAACCTCGCTCCCACTACTCTAAATCAAAACAAACGGGAAAAACAAATACTGTAGTGACGTGTTTCGAGTGGGAAAAAGTAAATAACAATAAGAAGCGACTACTTAGTGTGGGGTGCGACGAGACCCCGGGACTTGGAGCACCCCAGTCATACGTCACATGTGCACTGACGGCACTAGCTGTTCACTCGTATTTGTGCAGCCCATTGTCCGTTATATCATTGGAGGGAGATAAAAAAGGATTCGGGACTATGTGTTACGAAAGGGATCGCATCGCTGTAATGGAAACTCCGAAATCTGATACCGGTATTTTTTCTATTAGCTTTTTGTTCAATTGTTTAACCTTTCATTTTGTGCACTGTGGTACGTCAGCTCTCAAAACAAGATCATTTGTCACATAAATAAAATGATTGATAAAAATAATGTTTGTCCTCAATTGTCTTCAATTGGACATTATTCTTGTTTTACGGTCGCTGCATACTCGCAGTGCAAACTGCTTCATAAAGATAAAATTTTCAATTTCGATTAAATTCTGAAAATAAGCGCATGAATTCCGAGCTTTGGTGCTGCAGACAAAGGAATTCACAGTAAACATGTGTAGGATAAGAATGTATGGAAAAGTTGATCGTTTGAATGTTGCGAAACAATTTAGCGGCCGCTCCGGCCAGTCTAGCCGACAACGCCAACAAAACACTGGGGAAAACTCCATTGAGTTTCCTGCTAACTTGCATCGTCATTACCGTAACAACCGGCCCAACTTTTAGCATAATGTCATATTAATTCGTTGGATAAACTCTTTGTCTAAAGATATTAGCGAGTTTAATTATTTTAGCACTCTGAAAGTAATGTTGTTTAATCATCTCGTTAAGATAAATCGTGACTAGGGTTTAGTGTTGTGAGGCTAATTACTTGTTATGGTATGTTCATTACTTTATTAAAGAGGAGAGAAATTTTATTCTACGGTTATAGCCACATTAATTTAGGTTAACGTTACATTTCAAATATTGTAGTCAAAATTTCAAGTTTAAGCTGTTTTCACAAAACAATTAACCAGACTCAATTAAACAGTACATAATAATATTGACAATGTGTTTCGCACAGCTGCGTGCAATTTAACCCTCAGAGTGCTCGCTGCGACACAAAGATGCACGAGGCACTAAAAACATCCGAATTATCCTCACAAAGTTGCCACCCTCGACACATGTCCGTAATGATACGACATGTCAACCCCCCAGACGCGTGTGAAATGAGCGCACTTCAAACGGGGCCCCCAACACCCCACCAATGCATTTAGTTGCAGGTGCTTACAATTTTTCTTCACAGACAAATTCGAATGGAGTTGTTACGTCTTACGAAGGCAGTAATATCTTTGTGTGTGTCGTAGGGTAAATTTTTCTTTCATGTGTAAACGCTTTGGGGTCGTTTCTTTTGAAGAATAATGATGTCGTTTTAAGTGGTACACTATTTTCGTGTATTGAGATCATTATTTGTTACAGGAAAAACATTAAGTTTGGTTAGCAAACTCTTGTGGGGTGTATAATAAAAGAATAACTTATAAGTATTATAATTAGTTCTCATTATCCATTATCTTTAATGTCATTTAAACAAAAATCTCAATAAATTAAACGATGAATGACAAAAGAAAACACAAGACATCGAGTAACAATTGAGAGAATCTGGCAAGAGCACTGGAGTCAGACGTTCATTAGCATAATAAATACGTACCCACCGGTACACTTGAAACGGGCATCGTCTCGAGAACACGGGAACAACTATTTGTCTGAAGCACCTCCGCAGTCTTGTTCATGCTAATTTTCATTTTACAAATTGCCTTGTATGCCGTTCCTCTGAACGTTTCTATGAAATAGGATACCCATTTCAACGTAACCAAGACTTAAACAATCGTGTGAAAGGTTTAAGCTATAAGTAGGTCTTATTTTATGTAAACCAACAAATACAGGTAAACGTATGACGCACAAAGCTGCATGAGAGTTTTAACGATGTTAATTCTACTAATGAATACAAAACAAGTGCTATAAACTATGATACTATTATATGCTATATCTTGGCTCACATGCGGAAATAAATAGTAATATTTCTACAAATACGTTGCAGTATTAGTGCAGCGTAACGCGTTATTAAATTCTGATTTATCGTCGCGTGCCTCGGGTAGATACGACCCGCCTGCGTTTTATAGGGTTAGGGTGAACGCATTCTTCCTAGTCAAGTTTTTGCGGAAGATTAATTTGTAAGCGAGAATTTTTCTATTCTCTTTGGCTTTGTAAAGCGCTGTTCTGAAAGTAATTTATTCAGTCTACTGGTATTAATGCATTCAGGTTCTTCGAAACTTGGTTTTAATGTTTTGATCGTGTTTATGAAAAATGAGTATTGTTATTTGTAGCTTTGCAATGGTTTTGCGGGAAACTGATTTTATTTTCATGCTTTTTATTATTCCATTTTTTGTCTATTTATAAAGCTCTTTATTAATGAACCAGACCCGAGTTTTCAGAAGTTAACAGACACTTAAGGATCATGTAGCCATTGTCTAGTCTGTTGTTAGTATAGGTAAGTGTTTCGTCTAACAGGCTAACTCAAAACAAACGAGAAACATCAGCCATCAGATTACACAAACAGACTCAAAACAATTGAACATCCCAAACAACAAAATTGATTCAAAAATTGCTCAATTACTGCAAATATCAATAAAGCCGTGGTTTATAATTAACAACGATATCAACATATTAATTTGCTATCATCGGCCTAGCTTTAATGATCAATATGCGATTGTGTAATTGCGGTGTAAGCAACTGGTGTAATTTTAATCAGTTTAGGGGCGGACACGTACCTCTGTTCGTAGGTATGATTAATTTTGTATTGAGCGCGTCGGTAGCAGGCACTAGTATTTGCTGATGTTTATTTATTGACTTTCGCTAGTAAGCTGGGTTTACCTACTGTTTAATTTATGTGCGTGTATTATCGGCACGGGACGGATTGGATAGTGCTGTATAATATTGGGGTGTCTGGGTACCCCAGCTTCAATGATTATCATAGCGATATAAAATGCTTTTACTTCTTTAACATAATTGTAACTATTTGCCAGAAATCCAGCTTAAAAACATTGCCCTCCTTCTAGCACAGTCGGGTAAAAAAGCAAGTCACAATTTTAACAAATCAACGAGTGACGTCTTCGACATACTTAAAACCCAGAAAAAACACATTTATGACCACAAATAAAATAAAGATCTTCTTTTAATAAATAATAATAACTCATTAATCATACTTTAATAGGTGGTCTATTAAAAAAATATTACGCTTATAAGCTCTTTTAGGCAATATAATTTATTTATTCTCTAACAACTAATGATGAAAATATTTAACCGTGAAACGATTGATTTGATAATGTCCATGTCAGTTATTAAAGTCTTAGCATCAATCAAAGATTATAACGTTGATGATGTTACTAGGAAATTACGTAAACGTTTGAAGTTATCTCATTGAAGGTACATATGGAAACTAGAAGATTTAATAAAGTTGTGTAATGATTCTTAATAAGGGTGAAAATCATATTGTCCTGAAATAGTTATAAAAATATTTTTAGGAATATTACAGGGCCGTAATAATTGGGCTAGCTGCAGAAAGTAATATATTTCTATAATCCTGAGACTGCATTGTAAAAAGTACCTTCATAATCTATAGGTACAATTACATGAAAATCCTCCTCTTTTTCTAGCTCACTTTTTTTAACATTTTGTTCAAAATCCTCCATAATTAGGATTTTTACCTAATTATTAGGTGACACTTCGTTCCAAGTTAAGAAAGTACGAAGAATATGTACTTAATTTACGTTGAAAGTTTATCGCCAATAAGTTCAACGATCCGTTATCAGGCAGGTACAAAATACATCATGAGAGCAAGCTATCTGTTTGACGGGCGTGTGACTACAGACCCTTATCTTATTACCTAAAGTACTTACTTACACCTTTACTGGGATTCTATAAAACTCGATCAACAACTCGCATTTCACTTCGATTCGTAATGTCATTTCATACTTTAGGGGAGGTAGGGGAGGGATGGGCACTTTTTCACAATTTATTGCATAAAAAATCAGATTTTACAGATCATTATCAACTTTTATTGCCATTTCTTATATTCGGCTAGATATAATGAAAGAGCTTTCCTAAACAATCAGTTTCAACATTACGAGATATTTAAACGGTTTTATTTAGCTCACCCCGTTTGTTTTATTATTTATTCTTGGATCAAATTTAGTAATTCAAATTTCACCCTCTTCCTGTCAACCGATTGGTCTGAAATTTTGTATACACCTTTAATTAAATCCAATATGGCCGCCGGCACAAAATGGCACAGCCCCCTCAATATGGGTATCAAATGAAAGGGCTGCACAAGTAGAATACTGTCAGCAACCCCAGCGGGGCGCAACAGGGCCAAGGCCTGCCTGCACGTCGATTCTATAAAATTCGAACAACAACTCGCATTTCACTTTGCTATTCACTCTCACTTCGCATTCGATTCAGAACGACCTTGATTTTGCATTCTGTAAACATCACCTAATCACTTGCGAAGTGAAGTGAGCTCGACATCGACCAATGCTGTGCTAGTGACTTCCCCACTCGACAAAATGTCAACCGAGATTAATCAGTTTTTAATTTTATCAGTTTTGACACAGAATTTTAGCTAAATATGATGTTTTAGTTATAATTTGTTATTGTAAGGAATTTGAGGCAGCTTTTAAGTATAAAATAAACAGAAATCTCTAAATTCGTGCTGTGAATATAATCTATGCTTACCCTACGAAAAAAAATACTGACAGCGCCAATTTGCCTTTCTTGCTGATTTTGAGGAAACCTTATATATTTTTTTACTACGGCCGGATTGTTCAGAGCTTCCACTACTTCATTTATGCAACGAGATGCAGACGGTTGCGATAAATAAGTTCTGATGCCCTCTTTAATAACCTTCTGGTAACCGCCACTAGCCAAGAATGATAAAGTACATAGTATCTGTGAAACAAGAAATCAATAAAAAATGTAATACCTACTTTATCCGGATTTAGTGAAAACAAAATTGAGACCAATTTGGTTATTTTCATGCTTAAGAGAATACCAATATTATAACTGAAGTACAGAGTCTTTTGAAAACATATCAGCTGGCGGGGAAACCACATAAAGGGAATACTCCTTATTAAGAACTAAGTGTTTTTCTTATTATTGTGTGCTTGATTACAATTTTTCAACTATAAACTGTGTCAATACTTACTTTTACACGAGTTGTAAGTCCTTTGCCTCGACGTTTTGTGGGCTTTATCAGGGGCAGTAAATCAGACTCCAGTTGGTCAATTAGCTCCTTTGACAATCTATATATGCTCACATAGTCATCATCGCGAGTTAATAAAGATAAACTACGAATTCTAGCAGATTGTTGACGCTTTTCTAAATTATCTAAAGCATGAGCTTCTTCTAATAAAGATTTAAGCAAAAACATTCTAGCCATCGTTAAAGGTAGGCACTTAATCACTTTAAAACACTTAGAACTTTATTTAAACACTATTTTAAATATAATAGTCTCTAGATCAAGTTGGCAACGGTACCTGAAACAAGATTCTATAAAGGATTTTTCGCGCAGATTTATAACCTCACAAATTTTCACTGACGAAGAAGAGCAAAAATTTACAAATTATACATTACATGGTATGTCCAAGCCTCCCTACCATAGGGAGCATTGGACACTTTTGACTTAGTTTATGAACAAAAAATCGGTAAAAACACTTTTAAGTTAAACGGTTTTATCTTATGTGCACTGAAAACTAGAAAATAAAAAATAGTTACTTACCTGTCAACCTACGTAGGTGGTCCCGGTCATATTAGACTAAAATAAAAACGTAAGGCCCATTAACTATTGCTGTAGTACTCTCTTCTAAAGGTATAATAGGTGTGGATTGCATCGACTTACTATAATTGTAACTGGAGATTTTGACAATCAATAATTAATAATAGAAAATACACATACCTTTCATTAGTTTTCTCTTTATAACGATCCGAAACCGCAACAAAATATTTAAGTACTTTTACGAGTGTTTGTTCTTGACAACTCACAGAAATGACAGATAGTCTATGGATGAACACCGTTACCAGTCGGTAACGTAAACTACCCAATAAAAAAAAACAAAACTATGATCAGAAATCATGTCTCCCAACTGCCCATCTCTCCCCTACCTCCCCTATAGATAGACAGATTTTGACAGATCTGTCAAAATCTCGACTTTGATTAAGTTCAACTTGTCAACACGCTCGATAGTGTAGCGCTAGTGTAGTTTGACAATGTCAATCACGAAACTTTAAGGTAGAATTCCGTGGGTCGCGATTGTCGCAGCCGCGCGCGACAAAAGTCAACCTATGAAAATGTATGGCACCGCTGCCGAGGGCTGCGACAGTCGCGCGCGGACGACGAATTTCGTGAGCCGCTCGCGGCCGTACGCTTCTCAACATGGTCTAGCGCTTAATAACATCTATAGAATTTTAGTAAAACCAGAATTAAATTTTTGACAATGCCGCGAGCAGCTTACGAAATTCGTCGGCCGCGCGCGACTGTCACGGGCCTCGACAACGGTGCCATACATTTTCATAGGTTGACTATTGTCGCGTCCACGGAATTCTACCCTTAGATCGAAGTCGAAGTGAGAGTGATGTCGAAGTGAGTTGTGATATTTTATAGAATCGACATGCTTATCTGTTAACCGTCTCAGGAATTTTGGATTCGAAGAGCAATTTTGATGTTACTGATGAGTTTTTAATCATGTTCTTTAGAGGTATTAAATCTATGGAAATTGAAAAATCTGTGTTTCAATATCAGACAAAAAAACAGTGTAGCTGATATACTCTGGTAGTTAACAAGTAAAACCAGCGGTTATGAGGATAAAAGTAAAATCGTTTTCATAGAAAATTTCCATTATTTAGTTACATTAATCACAGTTGAATTACTGACAACATATTTTACATTTTCTGCGAAAACTCCGTATGTCGGATGCAAAATAAATATAAATAAATATATTCTGTAAATAAATAGCCGAATTATCACCATTTAATTTAGGAATACTTACGTATGTTGCCTTTATTCGCAAAATCTCAATTATTATATCATTCTACACAACTTTTATGAATCGAATATCTGTTTGACCCATTCAAACTTTGGTATACTTTGATGTCCCACAATTTCATTTTCTTACAATAAAAAGTAAAACTATTTCATCGGCGCCATGTTAACTGCAAGTGACAAGTGACAGCTGTCACATTTCCCGCGCAAATGTAAACATGGCCGCTTATCTATGTCATTACGTTTTCCAACATGACTAAATATTGGTTTATACTTATTTATAATCTAATCCTATGAAAACCAAATACGTGGTTTATCAAAATACACTCAGCGGCACGGAATTTGGCCCAAACAAATACAAGTAGATATCAGCCCAGATAGCTGTTGTAAATTTTAATTTCATATGACATATTGTCAGTCCTTTCGTAATTGTTAATTAAAATACAGAAAAATGTGTGTCTGGTTAACTTTTGTAACACTAGAAACAGATTCCGTTGTTGGAACACAAAGCAGAAAGTTAAGTTTAAATTCAGATAGAAATTGCCGAAGTACTAAGCACGTTCCAAAAAAAATTATGATTATGATCGTTTTTTGTTTCTCTTTTTTTTCACAATTTGATCTGAAAATTACCCTTACTGCAGCTCAAGTTGCTCAAGTAGTGTTGCTAAGACGTGAAGGGCGGAAGCAGCGGAAGATGGTTGAAACTTTAAGTGCACCGCGTACAAGTTAAAGATATGCATAGAAAATGCATGACCAGATTGGCCTTTAAACAAGAAGACCAGAAAGTGGGGGTGTAAGGTGTTCGTCGGCACACGACGACCGATTTATCGTACGTGCAATAATGAAAAATCGGTTTCTCACTACGTTAGAGATACGCCAGCCTTTGCAAACGGCAAGAGAAGTCAACGTCCGTTAGTGCACAATAAGAAGAAGGATGGAGGAACGGGATCTGCGTGCTAGAAGACCAACCCGAGGCCCGGAACTTCTCCCGCACTATCGCATAGCCAGACTTAGGTTTGCAAGAGAACATGCAAATTAGACGCATGACCAATGGAGTAAAATTTTATGGACCGATGAATGCAGAGTCGTCTTAAGAGCTCCAGACGGCCGTGAATGTGAATGGAGAAAGCGCGGAGAATGGTTTCTTCCCACCACTACCAAGCAAACGGTCGGTTTTCATGGTGGGTCCATCTTGGTTTGGCGAGGCATAAATTCAGAAGCCCGTACTGAATTATTGGATGTCGAAAGTCGTCTGACAACAGTGCTTTATATTGAAGAGATCCTTCAAAATCATGTTTTACCCTGACAGGGATTCATAGGAAGTGAAGAATTTCGTATAATGCGGGACAATGCTCGACCTCACGCAGCTCTTTGCGTAACCGATTACTTGTTCGAGGTCGGTATTCAAAAATTGGACTGGCCTGCAAGAAACGCAGCCATGAATCCTGTAAAACATGTCTGGAACATGCTTAAAAGACAGGTCCAAGCAAGTCGTAACCCATCAGGGACTCTTAGTGAACTGAAAACCGCGCTGGTAGCTGCCTGAGAGGAGATCTCTCAGGTGGAGATAAAAAACATCATCCAGAGCATGCCAGATCGTATGCAGGCAATCATCAGACCAAGAGGAAGAAACACCCATTATTAAAATTCGATAACATTCTGTTTTGTTAAAAATGTTGAATTTAAAAAGTTTATGGTGATTATTGCGGTAAAGGACTCTGTTTTCTAACTCAATGAAACTTAATGAAAATCCTCACAAATCTGTTGTTTTTTAGTCATTTTCTTTTGGAAAATTAGTAAATTAAACAATTTTAAAATAAAAATTCAGATTTTTCATTTAAATAATGGTTATAAGCCTCAAATGTGCTTGGGCCAGATTCCGTGCCGCTGAGTGTATTTGAAGTTAGTTTTGTAAACAGCTAAGGTAAGTGCTTGTTCTTATTTGCGTCGTTACTGAGTAATTACAATGTTTGATTAAGTGCAAAGAGTTGTAAGGCCTAAATAAAACTTCGGCATTATGAATCACTTCGAAATATGTTTAGTCAAATTCTTTGATTCATAGTTATTGAAGTACCCAATGAAAATATTCGACAAACTAAGAAACTATTGTATAAAAAATGTATTTTACAAAGAACTTTAGAAACATAAGCGACATTAAAATATAATACGAACTCGGCTTAAGTCCACACCTTAGATTCTTCTGAACAATTAAGGTCTTCTAATTATATTATTCATAGAATTCAATTAACTCAGGAATGTTGTTTCAGACTGATGCACTAAACCTGTCAATGTCTAGTTTATGGACCATCTCAAAAACAAATTCAATTGCCGACGGAGTTTCTATCACAAAGACATGAAATTCTGTTCTTACGATCGACTGTCAATTTACTCTTCGATATTGTTCTCCATTTCAAAGAAACGAAACTCAAGAAATCTTTTTAGAAATCAGTTATTTATGACGAGAAACCTAAAAGAAATCTTTTGATCAACAAAACTTTAAGACCACTATATTCTCCAATGTTGCGTTACTGCGAACATTTATCACCTGCAAACAATACAAGTTTCTCGACAAATAGGCTTGCCTATAGTTCTAAATGTCATCAGTCTACCAAATTAATGATGCAAAGTTTCGCAGCTTAAGTGTTTAAAGCACTTCCTTCCATCAGAGATATATTCAAATTACAAAAGAGAGTGCTAGTTCATAAAATCAAGTGCTGAGACATGGAAGTGTCACAGACGAGAGGAGGAAGGTAAGAGGAGGGGGAAACTAGGGCTGCCTGTAAAGTGTTACGTCATTTTCCCGTAACACAATCCTTTGATAGAACGCCTTGCAATTAGGCACTAGTGTTTACCCTCATTTCTAGTGTCTAAAAAGTATGGAACATTCTTTTTGTCCGAGTCAGTTTTAATATCGCAATAGCTTTATAATGGCGTGATGTGCAGATTTAAAAATAAATGTCATTGAGCTTTTTAATGTTTTAAATTGCTTTGACGTCATAACATAACTTAGGTGTGATAAGGTGATGAACTTATGCCAAGTTATCAGGGGTCGACAAAAGCATGTCAATTATAATTTACCACGACCACACAGCGTGGACAGTAGTCAAAACAAAACATAACTTTATTAGATTAAACACAAAAACTAATTTCATAATTTCTAGAATTTTAACCAAATCACTTGATAAACTAGACACATTTTGCGCAGTAAAGGCTACCGGTAATCTCTTAATAACAAAACTTGGTAACCCTGTTTGGGATTGTCGCCAAATGGCTCGTATATCATCAGCGCATGGAGTATCTCCGCCAACGGCCCAACTTGCCATGTTATCGCTACAATGGATGAAATTATTAAACGCTCTAGGTGAGCTTATGAAATAAAGTGATTTTATCATTTTATCATCCCAATAAACGATAAAATCTTCCTCCAAAGCCGATTGTTCGAAAAATCGGTTTCAGTTCGCGCCGAATTCCGTCGACGTTACGTGAAGTTTGAACATTTTTCTTGGTGAAGCGATCTTGTGAGGCTAAACGATATTGCCGCGTTGTTACACGGTTTATAGCTTCCATTGTTTTATTGCTGAAAAGATTGCTCATACGACTGGGAATAGGAATGACATCTAAAACCATTGCGTTATAAGTAACTGGTAAATGAATTGGCTTACAAAACTCATCAAAATGTAATGTTTTTCAAAAGCAAACTTTACCTCTGCAAACGTAGTCAAAAATGCGTATGTGAAGTCCTTTGCGTTTTCCCCTAATTCCTATCGTACAAAGAGCTTACGAAAAACATTCTGCACATCCAGCATCGCATTCCAAAACTCGGCATACTTGCTGTCAACAATTTGAACTCGAACCGTGCCACAAACGACAACCAATCAAGAACGTGTTCCATTTCTGGTCTACTTAACGTTTTCTCAGAGATAGACGTCGGGACGTGTTGTAACAGTGACATGGTTCGAACACAAATCGGTAATGTGTCTAAGAGGACCGTAAAGTGGAAGCCCACGCGGTGAAACTCTTGCTCAGTACGATACCACTCACCTGAATACACGACTTCAAACAAGAATTGTGTCAGACGACGAGTATTTTACATAGCCTTGTTTAGAGACAAAAAGTTTATTACAATATTCGGTTGATGCTCCGGGAGACCGTGCGGAATTCTTATTTTATTGGACTTTTTTCATCCCAACCGGTTATCAAAAATGTGGAACTTTTACAAGCCAACTTGCATTTTTGTAACATCTCCTTGCTGGTATTTTTAATAACGGAAAAGGATGCGAGGGCAATTTATCTGCTGTACGCGAATAGTTTCCAATATTTATAACCAGAGTTGCTTTTAAAATTAGCAATAACATAGCTTAACTGCCCACTACTTCTATTCAACTTTCTACCAATCCGAACTATCTTGATTGAGGGAAACCAGCAAGTTTTACTGTTAATAGGGAACCTAATTCTAATACGACGCTGGAGATTCTAAACACTGTAGATGGTCCTCATTTACATAAACAGACGATGTTATTCGACGTAGAAGCAATAAATTGGCCACAGAGAAGTGAAACGAGCGACAAAGCCCATAAGTAGTTGGAACAATAACACTTCATGTACGGAATGACATGTATTCCTCTACATTAACTTTAGTTTTGAATACAGTGATGCCTCTGAGAAATTCCTTTGGATAAATGGCACTAGTTGGACATTAAATCTATCAGTATTTACGATTTAAATATATTTCCATTAAATACAGACAGCATTGCATGTTGCATGAATACTACATTTTCTATTCAGTGCTATATTATCCGTATTTCTTTATCCATCAAAATGGCGCCTTCTCCAGTCATAGACAAATGACGTCTAATAGAATCCTCAAACCTCCTTTCATAAGCGTCTCTACTGACAATAGTCGCGTGTCCAGACCGGTCGGTGTTCAATTAAGCGTCGAGTGATTTGTGAGCGGATGCTGGCAACACTGACTGTGACTGGATTCTTGCACCCGCAGCACTATCGGAGCCATTCTGTATAGCTAACTGCTTTCTATAAAGCTGTCCTCTAACTTGCCCACACGATTTTGATATCAGGATCGGGACTCGTTCCATCTGAGTTATTTGGAGTTCTTTATTCGAACTTGACTGTTTTTGTTTTAATTTCAAAAGCACTTGATATCATACTTGTACATTTATGAACTTCGCAAAGGAGATCCCTGGTATGTGATTGTATTGTACAAAATGCTTGAAAGATTACGAAAATCGAAGTATTTTCACAAAAGAAAACATGACAATAAAAACTCGTAATATCACAAACATAATAATATACCCAGTCGAATATAAACCACTATAATCTCAACGACATTTCTCATTACGAGCGCCATTTTTACTGCCTAGTATCTATTGTGGACGAGAACTTAAACCGAAGATTTATATCCTACTTATAATCTTCACAAACACCAATGCTGCTTAAATAATGCAAAGCTATAAACTTGGCTGGGAACTTATTTGCTGGCCATTTGAGTGTTTTACGGATTGACCTGGAATTTATGCGTAATGGCCAGTCAATCTTGGTGTAACAATGGTGGCCTAGTATTGTCTAGTTTATACGATCGATGTTTAGGAAAATGAGTTTGAAATATAAAGAATAATGATGTACAGATAATGGAATTGGTCTTGTTGAAGACGAGATGGTTTATGAACTGCCGTGATTGTAAGATTGTTCGAAAGAGGTACCGCGGCTCCGTGTACTCAAAGGGCTCCTGAAGAAACAAAGGTGGGATGGTTTTTGACATCTTGATCTACTGGTTGCTAATCCTAAAGTAATGCGCTAATTGCGAAATGTTTGTTTAAATCTCACTCTCGAATGCACAGCTTACTTTAAGAAGTTGTAGTAGCAGTAGATGAGTACTTGAGACCTTAACTAGGAACTTTTCACACAATAGTTGATCAAGACGTAGTGTAGTCGATAAAATCTGCGAAAAAGCAAACATAAAACTAACTTCAAGCATATTGTTATATATACATAATAAAGATTTCTACACTTAACTATTTTTTACCACAAAATTTTGCAATAAAATCTTCTTACACTTAAATACTTGCACTTTAAAATTGCGTTTTCGCTGCACACCATCAAAGTTTCGCCAGCACGTTGAGGCGTAGGATTTACTACTTAAGAAGCATAAGTTTTTAGTCTAATTAATCTGTGGGAGGAGCGGCCGAAGTGGATTAATTACCGGTGCATGCGTACCTATTAGCCCTGAGTGGGGTAATGGAGGAAGCTAAATTAGTGGGCTAATAGCGATGTGGTATGTCATATACAGTAATTATACTGATGTATAAGATTGCTTGATCTCTGATGATCATATTTCTTGGAATAAATACCTAGGTACCTACATAGACTAGAGGACTACCGTAGTTATTTGAGAAAAATTAAAGATTTTTTTATTTACAAATTAAGGAATTATATAAGTATCTAGTGTTACAAGATTATTTAATTCATGTTTATTTTGCACTCTTGTGTTTTATTCTAATTCAATTAGTAAATAATTGTCTCTCCTATACCTATTTGGCAGTAGCTTTTTCTGGTCTGAACTAGGTAAGAAAAGTACCATGAATTCATAACAGGTTGACATGAAATAGAGAAGACGACGAAAAATGAAAACGTATGAACGCCTGTCAGGTTTTTTTTCCTCAAGAAACGTAGCGCCAAAAACGCGCTAGTATAAGATCGCCTTAAGTTATAACTGTCGATGTATAAATTGGCTATTTGCACAGCGGGTACATGTTATAGGATAGGCTTATGTGCCGGACGGTATTCAATTTATTGTAAGATTGCTCCCGTCAAACGTCGATTTATGAGGGTATCGATGGACAAACTGATGCTTGAACATTAACAGCATATTTGAGTGCATGATAGATCGATAGAGATATTTTTTTGGGAAATGAAACTTCACAATTTGGAAAATTTTTACGTGAACGGTACATTGCACAAAATATTTGATATTGGAAATAAGTTCAAATTGAAGTCAGGGTCAAAAAACTTGAAAGATTAAGAAGTACCAAAAATAACCTATCAATATCTCATAAGTACTAAAAGATAGCGTAGTCATAAAAATGGTCACAAATTCACCGCACTTCATACAAACTGTGTAGTTGAGAACCTATAAAAACACGCCCACGATAATTCTTTGAAGACAAATTATATGTCACACATAGAACGTGTGCCATCCAAGAAGTATCCATATAGTAATAAAAATGGACTTCCAATTGCTAGAAATGAAAAACAAAAAAAAACAATGGTTAAAAGAGGGCAAGCTTATGAAAATGGAGAAATATACCTATACTGCAAGTGAAGAAAACTTACTTTCGGTGCTAATAGCTTCTCCTATAGGTAGTTTATGTTTCAATTGCTTCTGCTTCTTTTTCAGATATGAACCTTTTCAAATCTCGTCAAACTTTTTGTCGTCACTTTTATGGTGGCGTAGCTTCGGGTGGAGTATCGCCACACATGCATTTTTTTGGCTCGAAATTTAGTAGCGAACCGCCATTGAGTTTTGCGAGAACTATAAGACTAAACAAGTACATAGCTCCATTTATTCTTACTTTAATGGCTGTCCTACTTGCAAACGCAACAAACTGTCAGTGTACCCCATAAAACGTGGAAATAGAGTAAAAGGTGCAGATCCGAAACTACGTCAGACAGAAGATTACATTTTAATTCAGTGATAAAACGGTTTCATAGCTTTCGAGTTAATCTGTAATTGTAAGTTATAAAATAAACGATCGATGAGGTATTTTGAACTTCTTTTAGTCTTTTTTGTAGACTTGAGTACGTATTTAACGCAGAAACTTGTGCCTCTTATTTAAAGTTTCTCTGCAATTATTTCAAGTTGTCAGCTTAGCTCAACTTTGCACGAAACAAGAAAAAGTCAAACTCTTCAAGTGATGGTCTCCAAAAAGTGTTTGAATAAGTACCTAAAAGTTGTCCATCTTCTGAGAATTTTGTCAGTTAAAAATGGCCGTATATATTACATATATTTTTTGTGTTCCGATATCTGAAGAGGACTTATGACGAATATTCCAAAAATCAACCAAATCGTTGTTAGAGCGTTTTCATCAATCAATCACCCGTCAATTGTTTGCTTGTTTATAAAATGCATAACTAGAGTACTTAAACATAAGTGTCCATCATGATGATAGACAACAGAACTAATATTTACGTTTGCTTAGCTAATGATAGGAAATAGGAAGCGTCGGAGAGAGCAATAATGATGGATTTAGAAGCGCCATTAAATCTTACTTGATCCATTATGAAAACTAATATATCATAGTGTAAATAAGACCCATTTACCAAGGAAATGTAGAATACACACGCTTATAGGAGGATTTCAACACGGCTTAATGCTATTATGAACTTTATGGTTAATAAAGATGAGCTAAAACTTGAAGAAATATTTAGTTCAAAAGATATTCTTGCGACTCCCTTGGTGGTCAGTTCTGCTAATGTTTTATTAAATGGGACATAGTTTATGACAGTTTACGGGATGGCCGGAAAAGTGACGCTCAAAAGGAAAAGATCCCTTTTAAGGAGGGCTAGTGAAACGCCGTAAGTAAGATTCGGATTTGAAAGTACCCCGGATAAGCCCGTTTGTAGGATTTTAACACTTTCTTTTTGATTGGTCAACATCTCGATAACCCAACCAAGCCACACATCTACATATATCACTCCACGTATTTTATAGTCACCAAAGCGATATTGTATCAGCCCTAAACGCCAGACTTCCATCAACGTAACACCGAGCTCCGACGTTTTTATAGTTACGATCCAAACAATAAAACGCTACATTTGTATTCAAAAGTGAACCAATTTTCTGTAGGTAATTTGTGTTCTGTGAACATACAGGAACATTTGAGTTTAATTAGTAATGAAAACGAAACTGAGTTCAAATAATGTCGAAGCCATTGATTTCCGTGTGACCACACCTGGATGGAACACTGACGTTTATTGAGGATATTGAGCTGTTCCGCGTCCAATACCCTGTCGGTTGTAGCAGTTAAAATGTCGTGGTGCACTCAAGCCGTAAGTTATACCAGCCACATTATTTAGGTACCCACTATTGTGCTGTGGTTGGGTAACGGAGAGAAATGTCATAATTCTAACTGCTTAACCCACGTTCTAAGTGATGTAAGCGACTTTGTGACATGTTCAAGATGTTGGAGCATACTAAACAATGTTAGGTCGTTATGCTTTTGTAATAAACATGATAGAACATTAATAAAGTTCGAGATTGTCTGGTTGGATCAGTGGTTGCAGGAAGAATACTGAGCCAGAATTCTCTTTAAATGAACTAAAGCCGAATTGGGTTGGAAATCGATGCCTGATTAGTGGCATTTTTTAAACGACTTCTGCCATAAAAATATGGTTATTTTTCTTTTTTCCTTCCAAAAATGTTCGGTATAACATTTCACCTACAATAGTTAGCAGCCTTAACGAGCTACTCTTAGGCAAAGTTTAATACTTTCTTAGACATACTATCCTAGCAATAATTGGTACCTAAACTGAACAGAGTTGGACCATTAAATAACTTTTTTACGATTCCACTTAAACACTAATTCTAGGCTGCAATAAAACCGTTTCAAGGTTTATGAACTTGACGATAGGCGCTGAATTGGCGGAAAATTTAATTGTACAGTCAACTTCAGGTCAGTGGTAACAGTTTTATAGGAAAATCGTACTTATTACTATTGCGTTAAGGTGCATGACAGTTACCACTGATGTGCGGTTGACTGTACGAGATGCAGCCTGTTTTATTCTTAGCTGTTTTAGCTTATTATGTATAAAGAAGTTATTAAATGCGTAAAGTAGGTTCTAAACAGTCTCGCTTTGATGAAGTTATTTTAAGAACTGGCTGTTGTAAAATTCTAATGTGCCTCCTGCTGAGTTAAGCTAAGTAGCGACAGTAAGGTACTGTTTACCTTCATAGTAAGTGATGTGATAAGGATGACCACAACAAAGTAGTGAAATAAATTAAAAGACTGCGGCAGCCATTCTGCAACATGACATTCGTTAAATGTTAATAGCATTTTTGTACACCAAACTGCTTACCATCGAATTCGTGCTCTCGCTGTGGCGGCATAATGGGCTGACAAACTATAGTGTCACTGTAAGATATTATGTCATCGACACGAAAGAAGAAGAAGAATTACTAAATATTCTTAATGTAAACAGAAGGAATCCCTGACCATGGCGCTGATTGCACAGAAGAAGGTCGTAAATATTAATACCGATTAATAAAAATAAAATAATAAAAAAAATAAAAAAATAAAAAAGCCTTTTATTTCTAGACAGAAGGTTTAAATAATAATAATAATCTAAGAAACTTAAAATTAAAAGAAAGTAAAAAATAAAAGTAAACTAAATATTATATAAAATTCATTGTTCTTCTTCTAGAACCCCTCTGCAGGTGAAGGCCTCCTCCAAGGATGTCCAATCTTCTCTTGATTTAGCTTTTTGAAGCCAATCGACACCGGCGACTTTGATTATATCGTCTTCCCATCTGGCGCAAGGTCTTCCTCTTCTCCTCTTTCCAAGTGGGCCTTTCCAGACTGTAACCGTTTTGGTCCATCTTTGGTCTTGCAAGCGTGCTACATGTCCAGCCCATTTCCATTTTAGAGTCAACGCTTGTATTAGTCCATCTTTGGCATTTGTTGTTTCTCTGATTTTGGTATGACGTATTTTTTGGACTTTTTTAATGTTTAACATGCTGCGCTCTAATCCTCGTTGGCATGTTAATATCTTGTTCTTAACCTTATTACTGAATTTCCACGTTTGGCTGGCGTATGTTAAGCAGGGTAAGAGGCAAGAGTTCATGACCTTTGTTTTTATATTGATTGGTAAGTTGCCTTTAAATATTTCTTTTAAGCTCCAGTACTTATTCCATGTTAGTTGTGTTCTTCGTTCGACTTCACGTTCGTTGCTTTCGGGACTGAAGCTGATTTGCTTACCTAGGTATAAGTACTGGTCTGTGTATATCAGAGGCTCGTTGTCGACCGAGATTGTTCTTCTGACATCGTTTGTCATCAACATGGTTTTGCTCAGGTTCATTTCCAAGCCTACTTTTTTACTACCGGTGTCCAGGGAGTCTATCATGACTTGGAGATCTTTCCCAGATTCTGATATGAGCACTAGGTCGTCTGCAAATCGTAAGTGATTTAGGTACTTCGTTCCAATCTTTATGCCATATCGACTCCAGTCTAGTTGAGCCATTATCGCCTCTAGTGAAGCTATAAATAGCTGTGGGGATATCGGATCACCTTGTCTTACACCTCTTTTCACAGGGAACCATGGCCCAGTTTTCTCTAGTTTCACTCTACTTCTGCTATTACTGTAAATATTTTTAAGGACTTGTATGTATTCATTTGCTACATTCTGTGTTCTTAAAGTTTCCCATATACTATCATGTAACAATGTGTCGAATGCTTTTTGGTAATCTATAAAAGCTAAGTAGAGTGGCCTTCTCATTTCTTGAAATTTTTCAATGAGAAGCTCCAGCGTGTGTATATGGTCCACAGTCGAGAATCCCTTCCTAAAGCCAGCTTGTTCTACAGGTTGTCTCGCATCAAGGGTTTTACTTATTCTTCTATTTATGATTGAAGAGAACAGTTTGTAGACGCATGGGAGTAGGCTTATCGGCCTGTAGTTCGCGATATCTTTGGAGTCGCCTTTCTTATAAATTAGGATTATATCCGACTCAGACCACTGGATAGGAGTCTTACCTGTTTTTAATACGAGATTAAACAGATTTGTCAGTGGTTTGGCGAGTATTTCTGATGCTATTCTTAAGGTATCATTAGTGATTTTGTCTGGTCCAGGACTTTTTTCAGGTTTCAGGTTCTTGAGTGTCATTATGACTTCATTTATTTCTATTTCCGGAACTTTATCGCATTCATTTTCCTTGCTAGTGTGATAGGGTATTGTGTTACTCGTGTCTTGTCGATGTGGGACGCTGTACAAGTTTTTATAAAATTCTGTTGCTACTGTAATAATATCCGTACGGTTGTTCAGTATTGTTTCTTTCCGTTTTATCCCGTCGACCCATGTTCTATGCGTTCGCAGTTCTCTATATGCTTTCTTAGTACTTCCTGTTAAGTTTATATGTTTTTTTATGATATTTTGTCTGTATTTAGTGTAGTCTATTTTTATATATTTACTGGTTAGTTTGTAGAGAGCACGAAGTTCATTTTTAGTCGCTCGGTTTTTAGGTTTAATTTTTTGTATTTCTTGTTTCCTTCTTATAAGTTGTAAAGTGCGTTCTGATAGGATTTTATTTTTGTTTTTGTTAGTGACTCTTACATACTGTAGACCTTTGGTTATTGCATGTATTATGTTATCGTAGTATTGTTGAATCGACGTGTTCTCGTTTACTTCTGGTAAAACATTTAGTATGTTTGTGTTCACAGCGTCTTGGAATTTTATGATTTGTTCTTCGCAGTTTATGTTTTTGATCTGGCAAGTGTTGTTGTATTTACTTCTAGTCTTTGTTGTTGCTGCAAGTGTGATTGTTGCTCTAAGTGCCCTGTGGTCAGAAGGGTAATTTATGTTCAATACTTCAACATTTTGAAAAATGTTTGCACGGTTAGATAATATAAAATCAATTTCGTTTGTGTATTTCCCATCTGGTGATATCCAAGTCCATTTATTTTTAGTTTTTTTCTTAAAGAACGTGTTTAAAATCGATAGTTTGTTTTCCATGGCAAAGTTTATCAATTTCTGTCCTCTTTCGTTTCTTACACCGTATCCGTTTTGTTTCATAATTAAATATTCTTCTTTTTTTGGTATTCCGATTTTTGCATTCAAATCACCCATGAGTATGAAATCTTTATGAGCCAACTTTAATGCTTTATTCACAGTTTGATAAAATTTGTCAATATCCTCTTCCTTTGCTCTTTCTGTTGGCGCATAGACTTGTATAAACGATAAGTGGGTGTCTTCTATTACCATGTTTAATACAGCTACTCTCTCACTAAGACCTGTATAACTCTCTATGTCATTTTTATGTCGTATATTTATCATAAAACCCACTCCGTGTAAACCAGGAGTGACACCTGTATGACACAGTACAAAATCTTCGTATTCCTCTATTTTGTTACCCATTCGTCTCGTTTCCGATAACCCTATTATATCGTATTTTGTGTTTTTCATTGCTTCGTATAGTTCAATTAGACGTGCGTGAGAAGATAGACTTTTGACATTATATGTCATAACATAAAATTTGTTTTTTGATTTAGGTTTTGGTTCTAATACTTCTATTTCTAGGTTATTTATAGGTTCTTTTGATTCCTTTGGAGGGTTTTGGTCGTGATCTCCCACGGTGACCAACCGGCTTGGGAGATGTTTTTTGTGTTGTTTTTCTAATTTTCTTGTATCTTCTGTGGCAGAGGGGGTCTCTCGTTGCTATATATTTTTGTTCTTATTTTCTTGCTGTGCTGGTGTTTTATGTGGACCTTTCGTGGACAGGAAGTTCAAGATTCCAGGTTTAGGGACTCCGTCTGACAAACTAGACGTTCTTCGTAATGCTGTCTGGGTTTTATTCTTCTTACTGGCTTGTGATTCCTTTCCAGTGTTGGTAATTTGATTTTGTTCTGGAGACGTTGAAAGCATTCTTTTATTATTACTCATTGATCCTTTCACTTTTCCGAGTATAACTAGTTTGTAATACCGATTATTTAATACAAATTGTACCTATGTCCAAAAAATAGGTCACAAAGTTTTATCAATAACAGCTTTTGTGAGAAATTGATGTTTAACCAGAGTTTGTAATAAGATTGAAACTTAGCAATCCGTTGTAATGGTTTCAATTGTTCAAAACTCATTATGGATACTCTCTAACGTAACTGCAGAAGTTCAATAAGTTCATTATTATTAAAGCTTATTTAATGTTTAGCACTAAGAAGTGAGATTAAGAAGATACCATATAACTTTTATTTATTGATCGCAAACAACGTTACAAGAGATTTTCTTGAATTCTTTTTTTTTATAATCACTGCAAAGTCCACAGGCTCCATTGATACTATAGGTTCAGATATATCCGATTTTCACAACCTAGATACAACTTGGTTTTGATGTTATTATCGGTAATCATACTTAAAGTTATTGTCTATAAAATCCTAGCTCTGCGTAAAGCACCCGTGCCCTAGTAAAGTGAAGTTCTTTTACAGCAATTGTGTTTACTTCATTTATGTTCATACCAAGAATTGTTTTATTTTCTGAGAAGCTCCCAAGTGAATTGAGGCTTATAATCCACACGATTATTGAAGCTTATTGAGTTTCAAATCTTTTTTGATGTTCACCGGTTTCAGGCGGTTCAGTGGCACTTGTACACTTTGATGTATTTCTTGCTTGGAGCACAAGAAATATGCTTACGAAGGCATTCTTAGCATTGTTTAATAACTCTTCATTGCCTAGTGACTTATATTCTGAGGTATCAGATAAAGTTTTACGAGTTTTACAGAACAGGCTGCTTTAGGAAAAACCTGACCGGAGAAAACTGCAGCACACGATAAAAAGAAGAAATATAATGATGTAAAAATATACTTTACTGGTTTTACTACAAAAAAGTAAATCAGACCATAGTTACGCGTTTAAAGAAAAATCTCCATATAAATTCTTAAACACGTGACGAACGTCCGTCTAACTTTTTTGTAGTAGGACCATTAGTTTTGCTACTGAAATGCAGCACTCTAGCTCATATCAAGATCATAGCAAAAGTACAAAAAGATTGACATAACGTAGACATAAAACTACAATCAGAAACAGACAGCAAAGCCTTTTCGTCCATAATATCCGTTGAAAGAGCATATCATAAAAAGAAATCCGGCCTAAAATGGACATTGACCCGAATAAAAAGAGCTACTTATGTCTAAGGGCTCTTTAGATTTATGTACCGCCTATTCTAGATTTCAGATACGAGACATCAACTGGATAAATTGGGGACTAGAGCATTTCACTTACGATCATATATTTCTTTTGTGTATTTTTTGAACAACCTGTCTGCAATAAAATGAAAGGTTTTTGGTAGAACTTACAAAAATATTTTTTGGGCAGATCCGGGCTTTAATTCTGATTTCGTCTTAAGTGACTAGAACAGATTACATGTATATGGATGATCTTCGAATGTCGCAGGCAACATTAAAATGTCTTAGATAATGTACTTCCGAAAGTTAGGTAGCCGCTCGAAAAACTGCACATAATAGTTACTTACATATGAGTTTGTAGTGCATATGACCAAGCTATTTACTTTCTTAAAACTTATCTCTAATTGACTTGAGTATCCGAACAAACACTTCAGTGGTTCTTCTTATTGCTCTTCAAAGTCAACCGTGCTTGTCGAAGTGCATGGCGGCTGTACTTTAAAGTTCCAAGCTTAGTATTAACAATGTAGCTGGAATTATTTGCTGGTTGTAGCATTTTTATGAAGGAATCATAATTTTTATAGCCAATGTACTGAGGGAGGCTATAAACTACTTTTAATCCAGGTGCTCGAAGTAGTTCCTTCTGGAGACGGGTGAAACCTTTTGCAGAAGCTAGTTTTAATAACGTAACAGTTGTATGAAACATATTGTAATGACCATCACATGTGCATGTTTATAACGAGCTTATGATTATTATCACGGTCCTGACCTACACTAACATTTCTCTATAAACACAGAGCTAGACATAACTAGAAACGTTATTCTCCAACAATGTGTGTAACGGACTGCCAGTCGAACAATGGCGTATTATTGTCAACTATGTCAATGTCAAGTCACACAGTTATAGTTTCTGTGTCATGTGTATGAGCGGTCTTTCTTTACGTCGTCGCAGCCACTTCTAGACGCAATTCATCTACATTTTTTATTGGACAAGGTTAAAATTACATCACGAGTTTGAGGTAGTTAAGGTTAGAATTAACATTACATAAACTTTTGTTATTCGCACAAAATACTTATATGTAGAAATTATATCAAAGTTAAAATTGTAATCGAATATATAAGGTAAGTTTTTGAATATATCATAATGGCATTTTATGTAAACAGTTACATGTTGTACCTTAGTTAGTAAATAAGTAAATGTTCATAACCCTTAAGTTGATGATGTAAATAACAATTTGTCAATAACATGACCCAGTTTTTTGCAAATATTGACATCTTACGAAGCTGTACCGTTATTTCAAAATAAACTGCATAAACAATTCATCGTATTTTCCTCAAAAAAGGTCTTCACGTCATCACCTTCGTTTATTGTCGTGTTAAATAAGTCTGACATCTCACTGGCAGGAATTGGACGAGACGAGTCCAAAAAACTCGTATTTTAAGAGAAAATCTTAGAGTATTTTTATATTCTAGCATCAGCATAAATCTCTATGTGAAAAAGTTTTCCATGACAATGCAAGAAATAGTGTTAGCTCACTCGTGCATTTTCGATCACATTTTCACGCACAAAGACAATATTTACAAACATAAGCCAAATCTAAACGCACACATGTATGAAGGTAGAAAGAGCGGCACTCTCATATAGACGCTACACTTCAAGATAGCCCAAATTTTCTCTATCAACATTAAACCTTGATTGGTTTACAGATAGAGTTGAAAATCTACTAAAGGAAATCTGACAGATTGATAGCATGATGTGCTTGTGTTCTTACCTTTGGTAGAGGAGAAGGCAAAGCAATGGCGTCTCCCGTTTGTTACATGGTCTAAAGATAAAATCAATATGCCGACTCTTGAACAAGTTAACTGTAATAGCTACTTACTGCTAATGTTGTTACGGTGAAGTTTGCGAACAGTTGTCGCCTTGGATTAGCGAGGTTAGGTTGGCAGTTTGTCACTAATGACGAACATTATCATAATGTGACAAATTGATGTGGTTACCGCTAGTTTTTGACAGGAATGCGTAAAGCCTGAGAGGATTTAATAAGCTTAAATATAGTATCACGACTTTAAGTAACTTCAATAACTATAGATCTTCTTTCTGTAGGCGCAGTATTATTTAATACAAATTTTGGATTTCAGCGACTAACCTAATTTCGTAACAGCGTTTTCGGAGTAAACTTACCATGTGGTATCATTGTATAGAAAGAATAAAAATAAAATAAAACTCCATTGCCAACTTGATCCACTCAATAATTAAAATATGATTTACTTACCTGTAACAAAAAAAAATCAAATTAGTTGCATTTTCAATTACAGCTTTTTACACAGACTGAAAATAAGTTGGAAACACATCAATACATATCGCTACAATTAGGTTCACGTGAGCATTTTTAATCCAGGAATCGCTCTTTACCGTCATTATAAAACAACTTACAACACACCTTTAAATAATAAATTCCCAGAAGAAATCAATCAACAACATTATCCTTTATACAACAACTGAAAGGCAGCTTTTTACATCATCACAAATACCTTTGCCTACAATATTTTATAGCTTCAAAATTTCCCTTTGAGCGTCCGAAAAGTCGTCGAGTTTATTCCCCGGGCACTTCTTCCCTTCCACCGGATTCAAGATGAGACTTGAAAATTAAAAACCAACATCTTGGCCCCAAGTCTCAAGGGACCTTCGAGTAAAGGTATGCGGATACCTTAAACTTATGTTGAAGATTATTGCAAGTGTTCCGCGGGGTGGGATCTTTGAAAGAATGGTGGATTCATCGACGTCAAAGTTGTGACGACTGTGTTTTGTTTATTTTATCGGAGTAAATCGTTCAGGAAAACGGATTGGTGTCTAATTAGTTACGTCAATAAATACTTTCTCAACTAATTATCTGAGTGCACTGAATTTTTCTTAAGAAATCTGCTTCTCAAATAAAATTAGTCTGCAACTTAAAGGGTAAATCAAAGGATGGCTTAAAACAAGATCTTTGACAGCAAAATTTAAATAAAGAACCAAATCACAAGCTTTTTAATTTAGCAAATGAAGTTGCCAGACTAAATAAATTTAAACGGAATGGTAGCGGTGAAATATTCAGACAAAATAAATGTGTACCGTGGTCGGGCCGGACGTACTACTCGAACTTATTTCAGACTTTTATTGCGAAGCTACATCAGGATCGTATCGAATCGCCGATCTAGGTGTTTGGCTATGTGAAAGGCGATAGCGTTTTAAATACCACAAGTTATTACATGGGCAGTCCGAAAAACATATTGAAACTCTTTTTATTTCGGGTCGGACTATTTTAGCTAGATTTAGGCGCTATTTCAGACATGCCTAAAGTAAAGTTACATTTCAATGCATCATTTTTGATTGAAAATGTGATCATCGGATTACCTGGGCTACCCAAATTGCAGAACAAATATTAAAATCAATAGAACTATAGCCAGCAAAGACCAAAGTTAAGGCGACCAACTCGCGAATAAAAGTTCCAATAAAAAAAGTATGAATCCTATTGCTTATGAGCGCCCCAAAAAAGGGAATAAATCTCATATTTCCCGTCTCATTACTCGCTGTCCGCTGCCGAAGGGCCCGGCCCTTAAGGTGAATCCGATGCGATAGGAAACTTCCAGGAAACTATGGTCCCAAGAGGGCTATGATTTGACCGCAGTCTTCCAAACTTTCCGCTTTGTTTCTTACTCCTACTCACGTTTGTATGGAATAAATCCCCCGTTTTTATTAGCACATAGCACCTTCATTTATTTTAGTTTTTTACTGGGTGTAAACCGAAAAAAAGTTGTTGAAAATGTGTTACATTTTGTATATTGTGAACTCAAAGTTAGTACATTTAAATGATTCGCTAAAATACTGCTATCTTCACTAAATTACCACACGCTCGTCCTACTATCTCCTAATTTATTACACTTAAACAATACCGCTTAAGTAAAATTATTTCCGATGGGCCAGCATAGCCTAGATAGCAGACCATCAATCACTATTTCCCCAGAACATTACTCTAATTTAGGGCGAAAAAATACATGGCCAGCAAAACCCATAGGTCGCCATCTCGTTACGCAATACCCCGCAGTTTTATTCACAAATATATTAGGCAAAGGAAAAAGATTGGAGTGTAGCCAGGAAGAAGGAAATCGATAGCTCTTTGACAAGAAAAAAGTATGTACTTAGTTACATAATAATAAAACTGGCTGATCAGAAAAATAGTCTATGATTTACTGTTTCGTCCTCTTTGTTCGATAAGAGTCTTGAATATCAAATATTTGTGGTTCATTGTATATCAGACGTTGAGAACCCCTAATTTATTATTTTCCTTACTATTTGGCATCCTCACTTGAATAAGGAAGACATTCGACATTCAAAACAAGAAATACAGATTTTGCCGTCACATCTGTGCTTAATTAGGAGACCAATTAAAAATAAGTAAAAGATAATGTCAACCGACAAGACCTTTCAAACATAATTAAGTTACTGTCATAATTAGTTCCCTCAACATTGTTCTTTATTTTTATCAATTAAGCACCTTTACAATATAGAACATTTTATCCGATCTCACGCCTACGTAACAACCTTTCGGAGCTTGATAAAACAAGTAATTAATTCATAAGCATGCATTATTAAGTATGGCCGTTAATTAGTCGGCTTCCTAATTATTCAGGAGCTATCAATATGCAGTAAACACGTGGGTACGGATACGTTGGCTCTATTTATCATCTTGCACCCGCCGTGAGTTAGGCAGATCACACATTGAGTGACAGGCGATATTGAATAATATGAAGGGTTATTTTCCAAAGAGCGCTTTTTGCAAAATAAGAGCTTGTACTGTACTTGGAGAGTGTTTGGTGATAAAACTTGTGTCTCTCAAAAATGGGAACAACATCTAAAACACCGACCGACAAAGCCTTCTGCACTTTGTAAAATTATTCTTTTTTAATTTAGAATTTGTTTCAGTAACATTCTTTTGTTTTAATATCAGTTACATATTGATTATGTCTTTGCCATAAGTAGGTACAGTCAAGTTCACATCACACGTCCCTTGCTGAAAGCAAATGGTACTTCAGGTATCTAATACTTTTCATACGAGACATCACCCTTTTTCGCATCCAAAGCTTCCCTCTTACCTCCCTTAATCTACTATGCACCACAATTTACCCTATCAGTCGATACAACTACCGTCCATACGGAAACATCGCACCTTATGAACCCGATAACCCGAAATTCGTTTACGCGCGAGTTTCGCGTGAAGCCCCATGTGTGTCGCGCTTTAGATATGACGTATAAGATCGACGACCCCGCCGAGACGCCTCCATCATTTAAGCGTATAAAGCGTATTTCCGTATTGAGAGTTGCGGTTTTTAGCCGCACCCGACTGCCTAATCTGTTCCCGGCTTTAGAAACAATGTTGGCTCACAGTTTGGTGTATTATTCGTGCATGTTATTATCGATTTTGTTTGTGTTTTGATTTTCAGCGTCTGAAACTAGACGTGGAGTGAAAAGTTACCTAAATGTTTGTGATGATGTGATTTGCATAGACGAACTTGTTTGTTGTTTTATTGCGAATATTTTGGGAATACATAAGCTATACAATGAATTCAATTACTATGCAATCTTCAAACTGAAAAAGTGCATCACAATTTGCATTTGCAAGCACATTCTAATTCCGATTGAAACACTTTCAGTTCCACACGAACATTTACTCAAGAGACCAGGAAACCAGTAAATCTCCTAGGAATAACAGATGGCCTAAGGCGACGAGTTGCCGATCACTCACTTTACCGACAATTAGTGAACGCAACGTGTTTTTAAACTAACTCTATCTAGTGTCCCGGGAATTCTATTGCAGTCTTAGAGCGTTTAACCAACTGGAGCCGCCCTGCACAAATCTTTATGCAAAAGCCTACCAATTTGGAAGCGGAGGCGAGCGCTACAAATAGTGATGCATCTTCGATCACATCGTTTCGCACACACATGATAAAATTGACAGGTGTGCGATCGGCGGATTGACAAGAGTATGACAGCGGCGGTCTCGTCCTTTGACAATGGCACCTCCAGTTAGTTTAAAGCTCTTAAGATTGCAGTCAATGAACCTTTTGAAATTTATCGACACCCGCCCCCGGCTTCTTTCAATGAATCTAGCAATTGCTTGATACTAATGTATCATTTGGAATTTATTGGGTGGTAATACTGTTATCATCATTTATTAGGCTGGAAACATTATAATACATGTAGCAGGCTATAAATATTGAGCGTTGAAATTGTATTTAATGGATTGCTCTAAGAAGTGAAGTTAATATACAGGGTAACTCGAAGCAGGCTGTACTGGGAAATTATGCTTCATTACACAGTAGATACCTCTCCAAAATTAGAGCTTTTAAATATGTACATACTTAGATAGACATATGTTTCATTAAGTATACCTCTTAGACCTAATTATATTAGGTGACATAATGGGTGGTCTTATCGCTAAGAGCGATCTCTTCTAAACAACCTTAGACTGGATTGAGACGAGAAGGAAAAAAGGAAAAGATTATACGGTAGGCAGTTAGGTAAGCTGGACACTTGCTAGTGCAATTACTACATAATATACCCCTAAACTATTTGTTTACTAACTTAACAAATTTTCTAATCAAAACCACACAAGTCACCTTTACAATGTAAAATGATGAGCCACAAAATCTGAACCGTCATCGGTATGCAATTACTGGAGCTCCCCATTCATTCCTGACGAAACAGCTCGCTTGTTGCAATTGACTCGTTAAACAACAATAAACTGACAACTATATAGCCGACCTATATACGAGTATAGAACAGTGTTAGTCAAACATTTTTGTACAAGAATCAAATTAAGCATTGCTCAGGAAATGGTTTAAGCCGTTGTATGTCGGAGCCCAGATATACCTCTACATACGTGAGACACTATTGATTTTCTATTGTTTTAAAATACAAGAAGTTAAATTGATAAAGCTACAGCTTCTCAATTCGAAAATATTTCAATATTTTTTTTTTCAATGTAAAAAAATAATATTGTCATATCGGTAATTTCAATAGGTATGAGCATAAAATGGAGGAATAAGTACAAAACTTGAGATCTAAAGAAAAAAAATCATCAATAGGTCTTTTTACTTTCTATTAGGTTATATGTTATTGGTTAAATTTTACTGAAATCCGTTATTCGTAAAACTCAAAGAAAATAAATGGTGTCATTTATTTTCGGCAAATAAAAGGTTGAGAGCCACTGGTCCAAAGTAATTATCTACTGGTAACAGTGTATGACAAACGCGTCAGTTTGCTAACAGTTCACATTTGCTCCGTTTACGCTATACACTATTAAACTAGCTAGTTCCTTACTTTGTTAGTTACTCGATTTTGTGAGTTAATTTACAGGTGGATCTTGATAGGTGTGAAATTGTTGCTATGTAAGGATTTGTAACAATACCTTTTTTTTTTTTTTTTTTATCGACGTAAAATCATCAAATGACCCCTCCCGCTGTGGGTTAGCAGCGGTGAGGGAGTGTCAGACTCTTACTGACTAAAATCGTCGTGTTCCGTCATAGGCCTTTTATGTACCAGGGCCGCGGTATCTCTTTCGAACAACCCGCAGCCCCGGCAGGCCTTGGCCCTGCTGGGCCCCGCTGGGGTTGCTGACATCTCTTTGAGGAGCGCGTGGAACAACGCGCGCCGTCGACACGGGTCTGTCGTCTAGAAAGACAGAGGGACGATGAGCCACCCGAACTCACCGCCCACAGACCCACGCCTACGGTGGCCGGGAGTCATCTCGCGACACCCGGCGCCCATGGTGTCTACCTGGTCCAGCGCGGCGGCCGGGATGAGAGGTGCGAACTCTCTGGCGTTCCGCCTCCTCCTTCTCGAGCATGACCGCTTCGCAGAAGGAGGCGACGGCATCCCATTCCCTCTCGCCCCGGACCATGGCCTGAACCAGGGCCGGACGCGAGAGGTCGCCGCCGCCCAAAGCCTCGACGAGGACCCGGCGGTGCCCTTCCCATGCGGGGCACACCTGGACTGTGTGGTCCACCGTGTCCTCGGGGCTGTCCGCACAATGGTGACACCCGGGCGCCTCCTCACGACCGATGCGGTGGAGGTACCTCCCGAAACAACCGTGTCCGGTGAGGACCTGCGTCATGCGGTACGTAAGGGCGCCGTGACTCCTCCCGAGCCACTCCTCAAAGAGGGGACTTACCGCCACGATGGTGGCGTGCCCTTTGTAACAATACCTGACAATAATATATTTGTATAGATTTATTTCAGCTACCAATTTTGTCTTTTAGACTAAATCATTTAGCAGTTCAGCAACAATAATGAATAATCTTATGAAGCACCAGGTAGGAACAAAAAAATAATTAAGAGCTCATTTAATAATGAATACCGATTCACTGAAAGCGGATCCAGAATTAATTATCCTGAAAATCCTTATCTTTTCAAGGCTTCAACACTTTCTAGGACGGCTATTCAATTTCAATCGGCGTTTCCTTAGCACCTTAAAATCCAATCAACGGCGTCACAGCACCGGTTATATTAAAGAGGGTTTAATTAGACCGTTCTATAGCGAGTGGAGGGTTATGACGTCATGGATAAAGGGTGGAGACAATGCGTGATGGACCACAATGGATGAATTTTAATTGTTCCCGGCGCAGGTAGGCGCTGACGTGACACGGGTGCTGTCTTCACTTTGTAGATATTATAATAGTACTGTCGTGTACAACGTGCCTCTGAACCGCTGAAATGTAGGTGACGTAAAAAGACGGGAAGGGTTGGTTTTGAAAATGGCTCTCGAATTAAATTAGGCAGACGTAAGCAAATCAAACATTTATTGTCACAAAATATATGTAAAGTTTTACAACCAACAGACACCGAAAAGGAAACCACAGATAGAATATAAATAAAAATAAAAACCTTGTAAAAACAGTTCGGTTTATATCTTGTCTGGCCATTAATCCCGCTATGATCTTTGGCTGACATCCAAAGCTCTTAATCGAAGAATTTTCTCTTCACTAAACTAACAAAAGATTTGTGTGATATCGACCCTCCTATTAGTATGCTAGACGGTGCTCGAACTATACCCACCTGGGTAAAGAATCTTAAAAACCTATCTGCACGGTGTATGCAAAAGAAATGCAAATATTTTAAAAGGCCAGGGATGACCGAGTCGCCGGCGCGCATACAAAAACTTTCTCCCGACGAAGAAAAATGTTGACGATCCTTTTACGGCAACCGGGCGTCGGATGAGACGCCGATCTCGTATACTGTCTTACTAAATATGCGTATTGATATATGGACGTAATTAAGCCACACATGTGCCGTTAACGGCCGATGTCAAGGAAGCTGTAACAATTCGCATGCGAAAGAAACACTAAAAGAAACAGATATTGCTTCGGGGAATGGGAACCTTCGAGATAAACTTCTCTTAAAACCTCTTTAGATATCTGCAAAGAAACATTTAATTGGAAATTTGTCATGGCGGTCTGCAAAGTTTTGTACTGAAAGGCATGCAAGTCCCCGACGCGGCAACTTCTCCCGGTCGGGACAGGAACAAAATATCTAACATTTATGTTGAACATTCGTCTAGACAAAACGCTCACAGCGAGTGAGGTGCTTTGCATGAGTTCCTGAGACATGTGTTGAAATGTTCCTTGTACATTTCTCCAGTGCATACAATTTGTCAAACTTCCACCAAGTTTTCACATTCATGGTTTTGACAGACGAGTTGTAAAATATACACCTTGCTGCGTGCTTTTGACACAATTCAAAACTTTTGTGGCATTTTGCATTCAAGGAACCTGTTACGTTATGCTCCATATTATTTGCGTCCCTAATATTTAATGTCCAGACACATAATTATTGAAATGACTATCAATATTAATTACGAAACAATCGTTCAATAAATCGATGGCCCACACATAACAAGGGCATATAAACTAGACACATCAGTTCCATTAACAATCACACGCTCCGACCACGTGAAAGATTTGCGTAACTAATGTGACGACAATTGACGACCGACTATTGATCTAGTACCAATAATTGCAAGGTTCATCGAATTGCGAACATAATACTACCTACACAAAGTAACATAACCGTACAAGCTGGAATGAAGTTTTCACCTGCCAAAAGCCTGCAATAATTCACCCCAATTTCGTCTACAGATTTCCCTGCTTTCGACCGAAATTTTATTTTCGATAGTTCCTTACACGAATAGGTTATGAGCGGGGTTCAACGGCTCGCCGCCAACGACAAATCCAATAAAGAAGCGTGCCTCCAAGAAATTTATGTTATTGACCGGATTATAGCAAGTGACGTGCGAGAACTGGCTGAGGACCAGACGACGGAGATCTCCGATACTCCTCACGAACTCCTCAAGTGCTGAATTTATTATTAAAGGGGAGTTTGAAGGAGGGGTCTGGGAAAGTGGTCGTGTTATTGATTGTTCCAAACACCTTTTCCGATGCGTCAGCGATCAGGGCTCCTGCTCTACATTTACGCGCAAAACGGTTTTGGTATTGCACCATGTTTGCAATTTATTGTTTTCTCTATGACTTTCTGTAGAAATTTTATTTATGATGACGCGAATATTTTCGGATTCCGTTTCAAATCCACATTTCGGTCTCGTAATTTACGAGTGACCGATGGCCACTCATTGTTACGCGGTTATTCTGATTTCCCTCGGGGGTCTCACATTTTCCGACACTGCTATGAAGTTCATTTCTTCTATTTGGAAACAATCTGCTTGATAAACAAAAATGTTTATATAAGAAAAAACATTCAATTCAAACACCAGTCTGAGTGCTTCTGTTAAAGCATTCTAATTGAATAAAAACGATACTGTCAGACATTCTAGTTTTTACTAATTACTATGCAAGATTGCTATTCATTACGTTGAATTCCCAATGCGCAGTTACAGCAGAGGGAGTGGGAATCTTGAAACAAGTTGCGACATGAATCAATCATGTTAGTATCCACTGAATTGTAATTGCTAATTATGTTCCGACAATGCGGTTGACATGGCCTACAAATTAAGTTATGATTGTTACTAACTGGAAGCAAAACATTGCTCCCGATATACCGACTGTTATGTTAATCTTATATCAAGCGCCGCTCGGTGTTTTGAAAATAGTGTACGAGATTTTATACATGTTTTTAAAACTCAACCTTATTTTTCTATACGCTATCTCAAAAGTCTGAGGTAAAACAAATATCAAATATTCCGATTCGAAATATAATCATAATAACACAATCGCTTCTTTAGAATTTCGTCTATCAATCAGAAAATATTTCGCTAGCAGAGAATACCTGAAATATTTTCAACGCTCGCATGTGAAATACATATAGGTATTCAACTTTAGATGAAAAGACCCCAAATGCCAATGAACGTAAAAATTCTGGTCCACAAAATCTATAACAAAGACGAGGAAAAAACGCTCTTGAAAATATAATAGAAGCTCGGGAAGGGTATATTGGCGATCACAGCATAAGTTTACTTTCACAAGGGGTTTTGTTTTTAAACCTCCTTTCATCGACTCCACTCGAACTTGGCCATAGTTTAATAAATATTATAGGGAAATTTGTGGCGTCGGCGTCGCCTCGCTTATTATTTATTGCGTTATCGTGAGGACCTTCTGTTCCACTTGTGCTCATAATAGCATTACTTTGGTAAATTATTACAAAGTCAAGACGAGTTTTAATCTCATGCACATCTAAAACAATTTTGCATTTTCTATAAGATTTTCTTTTGTTCGAAGTTCGAAGAATTTTTAATAAAAGTACTTGATAATAGCTTGTAAAGTGATATATAAAATGAGGGAACATTTTAATGGAATGCTTTTGAATTGAGAGCAACAAAAGTGTAAGCGTATCATAGTCTTAACCTTCGACTTGTTCGCATACTTCGTAGTTCAAACTATGCGGTTAAATTAGTTCAGAATGCATATCTTACAATCTAAACTAAAAGGGCCTAAGGGTTAAGCTAAGTCATCTAATTTTAAAGGCGCCTATGTCACGAGCAGTTCGAAACAATACAGAGGCCAAGCATTTATAAAGTTCTAAATACGCAGAAAACTATTCAAATTATTCGCTAGTCAACCTTAACAGCAATGACACGGTCGTTAATCCCACACAAACCATTATAGGAGACCAGCAAATTGTAACATCCCAGACTCTAGTCCAACAAATAATTTTATTACCATGTCTACAAATTTCAAAGCGTTTCATTTGAAGACCAATTTTAACTCGTTCTGAATTTCACGGCTTTAGGCGGGCCAGTTCTTCCGCACATTTGGTTTATATATCGTCTTGGTTGTAAATCTTGTTAGCTTTGATCAACATGCCGCTGTGGGCCGCCCGGCTCGGCGTCCCGAAGGACCAAGAACAGATATAGGGAACTTTGTTCTACCCCAAGGAATTAATCTCGGGTTCAGGTGCGATTTAAGTTATATTTATAATTCATCTAATGTAGCGAGTCATTTGTTTTGGAGCTTTATTGTTAAAGATTTGTTTAGGAACGTTTCTTCTGCAACGGTTTAGTCGTGATTTGAATACGAATTAGAATATCGTCTAGTGTTATTTAGTTAAGACTTCAAATCTACTTTAATTGCTTCTCATGAAGAATTCCCCAGTTTAATGGGCACTTATAATTCCTTTGCATAAACAAGAAGATATTAAAATAAACGTGCATTTCAAACGATTACAGAGATGTCACAACATCCTGGCGACGATAACAAAGTTAGTGGCCGATCGACAAAACGTTTATACTCGATTATGTTGCAAATGAATCGATAAATCGGCGGTATTATCAGTCGATTGGTGTGACGTAACGCTGCTCTATCACGACACGGCCATTAGGGGGCGATTTGTCTGCTATGGACAAATGTACGACCAACCAAGATTGGTCTACGCTATGTTTTATTAATTTAAAGGGAGTGTAGTTATTGGGGTCGACTAGATTTATTTGACTTGCAAAGCTAACGTTAGATTTTTCAAACGGTTGCGTGAGAATAATTGAAAAACAACTCTCGTGTTTTTCCGTCTCGTTTGCTTAGAATATTGCTTTAGAATTGGATAAACTATCTTTTGTTTTTGTTTAACCATTGTACAAATCGTTTGAAGATGAATATAACATCGAGATTTCAGACAGACTCGAAGATCTGACTTCTCAATAATGTCGTGAATATTCTAGTTTCCTTTAACGATAGCATCTATTCAGCATATCCAGAAATTGAACTACATTAACTTTTAAGTTATTGCTAGTACGAGGCAATTAAAACTAAGATTTTAGTGCGACAACTACAAATAGATTCGCCACGGGCGATGTGCGATTCAAATAAGCAACGCAATCAGTTTGAAAACAGAAAGTGAAGGCAGTCAAGTGTTTTGTCACCTTAGCAGGTACTATGAGGTTAAAGTATAAAAGTCAATACATCATCCTTTTCTATTTAATACTAATTATCTAGAGAAACGGTTATTGAAAGCGCGAAGACTAGTGGCGATAGGTTGAGGTAGAGAGGTTCGGGCTGATGCAACCTGAGCTTTGTCTGAGACCTGCACACTAGCGGCTCTGGGGGTGTGAGTACATGCCGTGGTCGTTTTCTCTTTGAGCTGGGGGGACAGAGGGAATCCGGCAGCACCCAGAGCGACAAAGCAGCCCTTTTTAGGGGAGCACTGCTTTCCTTGCTCAGCCTGGGAGGGGGCTAGAAAAGGTGCCCTAAAAAAATGCTCACCCCAAACACTCTTTGGATAGCAGTAACCACGGCTGCTTCCGCATCTTTTTATTCGTGGTCGACGCAATAGAAATAAACTTAAAACACCTTTACTGACTTTTGGTGCATGGAATGTTCGCACCCTTCTCGACCGCGAGACAAACGCTTGCCCAGAACGGAAAACAGCCATAGTTGCTCGAGAACTCCGCCGCTACAACATTGATATAGCTGCTGTAAGCGAAACCCACCTTGCCGATGAGGGCGAGCTAGTCGAGCATGGCGGTGGCTACACTTTCTACTGGAAGGGCACTGCTGCAACAGAACCAAGAAGGTCGGGAGTTGGTTTTGTGATCAAGAATAGTCTTGTGAAGGCACTTCAAGAATGTCCAATCCACATCTCGGACCGTATAACCACATTGCGCCTTCACTTAGACGGTGAAAATTTCCTTAATGTTATCAGTGTCTATGCACCGACGCTAGGTAGTTCTGACGACATCAAGGATAAATTTTATGAAGAACTTACACAATGTCTCCATAAAATACCGAACAGAGAAAAGATTCTCTTGTTAGGGGACTTCAATGCTAGAGTTGGTCGAGATTATGAAGCGTGGCCTAAAGTTTTGGGTAGACATGGGGTAGGCAACATCAACTCTAATGGCCAGTTGCTGCTTAGTTTATGTGCTCAATTCCAACTTGCAATCACAAACACCATGTTTCGCCTTGCTGCTAAGCACAAAAATACGTGGATGCATCCACGATCTAAGCACTGGCACCTCATTGACTATGCCATCACGAGGCAGCGAGACATCTCTCAGGTCCTAGTCACTCGTGCTATGCGCGGTGCTCATTGCTGGACGGACCATAGACTAATTGTCACCAAACTGCGTATTTGCCTTCGGCGACCATTCAGGGCTAGCAGGAAAAAGCCTCAGAACTTAAACATTGAGAAACTCAAACATCCGGGACCCCGAAGCAAATACGCTGAAACGCTGGCATGTGATATACACTCTCATAAAAATACCGGTGATATTGATGCAGACTGGAACGCTTTATCGTCGTCCATTCTTGGCGTAGCCATTAACACCATAGGTCTAAAAAATAAACGCAAGCAAGACTGGTTTGATGAGAACGACGAAGTTCTTTCTAAAGCTATTGCCAAACACCGGGAACTTCTCAAGCGCAGTAATAACAGCGCACTTATAAGAGAGAGTGACCGTGAGTTGCGTAAACTCACGAGACACACTAAAGATAAATGGTGGCAAGACAAGGCTCAATACATCCAGTGGCTTGCTGATAGTAATCAGCTCGGGGATTTCTATAGCGAAATTCGCAATCTCCTGGGTACCACCAACTTCATAAAGGTACCACTGAAGTCGCTGGATGGTAAAATTCTGCTGAAAAGCAAAAATGAAGTGTTAGATCGTTGGGCAGAACACTTCAATAAGCTACTTAATGTAGATCGAACAGCCGATCTACACTACATAGACAGTTTGCCTCAACTTCAAATAGCAGAAGAATTGGATGATGCCTTGTCTAAACATGAGGTGCTTTGTGCCATCAAACAACAGCAAAATCAGCGTGCGGTTGGCCTAGACCTTATACCAGGTGAACTTCTGAAGTACGGCGGCGAGGAACTGCATTCGCGCGTCTGGGAAATGTTTGTGCTTATGTGGGAGAAAGAACAAGTTCCTGAAACTTTTAAGTTATCACGCGTCAGGGCTCTCTATAAGAACAAAGGCGACCGGTCGGAATGTGGTTCTTACCGCGGTATTTCACTGCTCTCTGTCTCTGGAAAAGTCTTCGCCAGAGTACTTCTGAACCGCCTCAGGAACCTCTCTGAAAAGATTCTGCCGGAAACCCAATTTGGTTTCAGACCAGACAGAGGAACTTGTGAGGCAATATTCGCAGTCCGTCAACTCCAGGAAAAAAGTAGAGAGCAGGGACAGCACTTGTATCTCTGCTTTATTGATCTGGAAAAAGCCTTTGACTGCGTCCCTCGCGAGGCCCTCTGGAAGGTACTGAGAAAGTTGGGATGTACAGAGAAGTTCATAAGACTCCTGCGACTCCTGCACGATGACATGCAATGTTGTGTAGCGGTTGAAGATGACCAATCGAGCTTCTTCTCCGTCACCTGTGGAGTGAAGCAAGGTTGTGTCCTGGCTCCCACATTGTTTGCATTATATTTCGCAGTTGTAGTCCGGGAAGTATTGACTTCTTCTCCTGAAGGAGTTCGTATTCGTTATCGGACTGACGGCAAACTTTTCAATCTGAATAGACTCAAGGCGACCACAAAGGTGTCCTATGCACATATACAGGACATTATGTATGCAGATGACCTCTGTTTCGTGGCTGAATCCCCTGAAGTCCTGCAACAGCTAGTCACGAACCTTCACAAGCAGTGCTGTACATTTGGTCTAAAAATCAGCGTCAAAAAGACAGAAGTGATGTCTTTAGACAATCACGGACGTCAAGAACTGACCATTATGCTTGGTGAAGATGTGCTGAAGCAGGTCGATAAATTTCGATATTTGGGGAGCATTATAACATCAAAGTGCGACCTTGACGCCGAAATCAATAGCAGAATTGGTGCTGCAGCCGCTGCTTTCGGCAAATTCGACAAGAAGGTCTTCAGCTCCCATGACCTAAAGATATCCACAAAGGTCTCTGTGTATATGGCAGTTGTGTTGCCTTGTATACTCTACTCAGCGGAAACATGGACACTGTACCGACGCCACATCAAGCAACTAGACCGCTTCCACCTCAAATGTCTGCGCAAAATATTAAATATCCGTTGGTTTGATCGTGTGCGTAACACAGAAGTGTTGAGGAAAGCCAATGTAGGTGGCATTGAAGCATACCTCATGAGGAGACAGCTTCGTTGGTGCGGGCATGTACTGCGCATGCCGGATACTAGAGTGGCCAAGCGCATCCTCTACTCCGAGTTGCAGGAGGGCAAGCGGAAACGTGGCGGACAGCTGCTGCGATACAAGGATGTGCTGAAGCGCCACATGAAAAGCTGTTCCATTGAACCATCTCAGTGGGAGAATCTGGCATCCAACCGCAGAGACTGGAGAAGCCGCGTTAAAGCCAAAGTCTTTGACTTTGAAGCACGCCGGCTTTCTGAGTTGGATGCCAAACGAGATGAGTTGAAAGCTCGACCACCTGTAGCTATCAACTACAACTTTGTGGCTGGTACCCTGACATGTCCGCAGTGTGCGCGGACTTTCACGCACAAAATTGGATACTCCAGCCACATGAGAGCACACGCACGCCATTAGGGTCGAAGTGGTCGCCGTTGCCGAAATCGGCGTGGAAGATTATTATTATTGAAAGCGAGTGACATTTAATGAGCTAAATCAATGACTGCGCAACACAACAGCCATACTTTAACAGCCCATAAATACAGAGGTCCACAGAACATGGGACTCCCGTAGATGGAGAGATAACCATTAAGGTGGACAATGAATATCCCAGTGTTGCCATAATCACATCTTGGCAGGATTTGCGTTCGCACTAACATCTGATTAGTACGCAAGGAGGTTTCCCTCTATCTTCCTGGTACGTTGCCATCAGTTAGACGGTGACGGCAAGTGATGGGTGGTCTATGGCGATAGTCTATGGGCAGACAAGACCACACATAGTAACTTTAAGTTCTTTGCCAAGTTTGAGAATGTATTGTGGGTAAAATTTTCAAAAGCTTATGTACTTGATATGTGTTTGCAGACACGCGGATCTTGAGATTTAATCTTAGGTTACGAGGATAACAATAAGATGTTTATTGGAAAATATGTCTTTTCAATACGTACTGCATGGAATGTCTCACCTTTTCTCAACTAGCCAACACCATCCTTATACGTATAGATAAGAAGAAATTTGCTTTGTTTTAACTTTTAGTGATATTGATCCTAAGAGGCACATAGGTTTACACGTAAAAGCCTGTTAGGAAAGAAAGCCTTATCCAGTAACTCACACAATACTCGATATCCACAACTTTAATCACGATTATAACAAAGTAAACAACAAACCACGGTCTACCAGTAGGTACCTACACCAAGGATCAGTCTCGACCGGTGTAGCAATTGCAGAACTTAGCTTTTTGTGCAAATTGCCTCGCTGCAGGGGACTTGCAGCGTACCATTGTAATAGGCTGGCTAAATATCACTATTTATTTAAGCCATTTTCGTGATGGTATAGCTATAGACCAGTTATTTTTGATGTCGTGTCACGTTGGGCTTGTATTACGAAAATTGAGGTGTGATACAGATTCTTCATGTAGTTCATATTGTCTTCTGCTCTGTATTGTTTAGTTAGGAAGTATTTTTTGTCAGCACTTATTTCTTGTATTTGGCGAATGGCATAAAAATATTGAAATCAGCTTTGGAAATCAAGGTTTTGCTAGTATTATTTTTAAACGTGTTTTAAGCAGCCATTTGAGAAAATTAATTAAGAAATGAGTTTTTTTTTTTTCAATATAAATCCTGGTTAATAACATTCTGTAGGTTTTTTGCAATAAAACATTATCGGTTTCACTTTTTCTTATCGGCAAGTGCAACCAAAATAAATGTAGCAAGATTGCAATTTTATCAATTGGAACAAGACGGTCTTAATTAATCGTGTGAAAATATGTTAATTGCTTGTTGTTACGATCTTGATTCAATTGATTGATCGCATGATAAGTATAATGCAATTTTATTTTCGCCATAATTTTTCATAATTTCGTGGAATTGTGTTTCCATCAATCAGTTTATTAATTATTCGTAGCTACAAAACCCAAACCTGTAATATTGGATAAAGCTAGAATACTCTATGCATACGCCGTAAATACATAAGAAAGGAGGATGTATATGCCATCAACGTCATGTTTGTGAACGTGCAGAAACCGACCGTTACTTGAATAAGGCTTTGTTTCATAATTACTAACAACCATGGGATACAATGTTACATTATTGAATTCTTCTAATATGACACCCACAGGCTCGGCTTGCAATTCATTGGATAGTCACGTGGAATCGGTATGTCTATGCATGGACTGGGAAACTTTATATCTACATACGACATATTTATGTTTCAATCTACAATAATTTGTAATGGTACAATTTATTTTGTAAGCTTCTCCATAGATAGTCACCGCGACCATTAAAAAAATATGTCATTGGTATGTTCATTATTCCCGAGTGCTACCAGCTATGCTTACCTATGCAAACCATAGCCCATATCTCTATCTTAACATTATAATTTACTTTATGGTTTATAGTCACATTTATAGCCGTGGTACCTGCATAACAATCGCCATGGCATACATAGCTATAGACATTTAAATATCCTTTACATAATTCGCTATTATCGTTGGCCTTACAAGATTAGCACATATCTAGATTCTAACTTGTAAGACGAGTACTATGACGTCATTCAAGTCTCCATGACGTCTCCAGCCAAATATTTCCTGCGTACGTGAGATTTATCACGCTTGACCCAAAATGTTCTAGTTATGTTCTTTAAGATCATCCAATGAACGACAGTCGACACGCCTTTATGATAAGAATTCACTTTCGATAAAAGGAGATTCAGCAAAGATAGTGCATACCAAAACTGTAGTACCATATCGATATGTTTTATCGATTACAATCGTATATTGGTTGCGAGTGTACTCGCAAATGACGTCAGTGAGCCTCATGCTTTATGAGTGCAATTTCCCGTACAAGGCGTTTATCGACTATTAATAATGATTGTATTATTGTCGATATAATAACTCGTTCTGATTTAGTAATGAAATAATTACGGCCCCACTTAGGCGGTATCTTACAATTTACAACTTAATTGCAATTTTATCGTAGGTATGTACTCTATTGTCTTATGAAAGGGGGTTCTTAAATTATCGTGTCAGGCTACACTAGCGAAAAAGTAAAACAATAAAAAGAAAACTTGAAACGATCGTACTTTCCCATTTCCATAAATTACGTTAAGGGCAAGGTCACACAGTCAGTGACCGCGCAACCGAGCACAATATTAATAATTTCTGCGCTAGCATTCAGGAACAATATATCATAGCTTTTGAAGAAAAGCTGGAAGCTGAGGCCAAGGAAATAATAACTTAATTACAAGCCCTTAAGACTGCTGATTAGTTGACCTGTCGACTTGGGCAGTCGATAAGTGCGGGCTATGATTGACGAATGTGCGTAAGGGGTGTTGCACTTTTAGGTAGTCTTAGTACTAATATTTCTCATCAAATTAAAATGTTGTCATGACAAATTATTGTTATTCAAATATTTTTAAGAAACGATATGCATGTGGATTCCAGATCGGTACTGATGTAATTAATTATTTCAAAAAGATTATTATGTGTCCTAATGATTGGCCTCATTTTTAGCCATTTAAGAGTCTTTATTTTTGTCATAGATCCTTTTTAAATCCTTTCAGAACGAAAGCATTATGTATTAAAGAAGAGTGTTTAAGTCCATTAAATAAATAACTATAAAATGCACCTGCTTTTAAAAACCGGCATTCTGCTGCGTTGTCACGTAGATACACATTGAAAGAAAATCAATTAATGTTTAATAGCGGAACAGTTTTATTATCGATCCATATTCATTGTTTCCTGTCTACAATATGGCTGGCCAATTAAATAAATACATAGAGGAATGTTCGGGCTTGTAGGTAATATCCGGTTACCTATGTTACTCATTGGCTATTTTATCGGAATATGTGACAGACTTGCGACTCAGAATTTTAAATACAATGATGATCCTAATTTGATTTTATAAGATTTTGAAATAGATGTCTCATAATTTGGATAATACCTAGTCGTCCATTGGGCAAATATGCCGTGGACAAGTCTTAATTAAGAAAGAATATGCATAAAATTATCCTGACTCAAATAGTTCACTAAGAAAAAAAAATGCAATGCTGATTTCAGATTACTTCTGAGTATGTCTACAACAAAATACCTACTCTCAAAGCACTTTAAACAATAAAATGTAACACTAAACTCTTCTAGCTGAATAAGAAAACATTCTCTATTAAAACAAATGAAGATCAAATTCGGCTTAGCGAGGCGCCACACCTAAGTTAGTAAATCGACTGGTTTACATGGCACCACCACATTAATTGAATACATTAGTGATTTATACCGTATAAATCTCATTGTGGCCTAAGTATTAATCGTTGTAATCCATCACGATAGCCCTTGGATAATGGTGAATTCAATTCGCCTTTTGTTAATGGAATCTGCGGTAAGATTAATTTCAGTTGTAAAATGTTTTCTATAGAAATCTGTTTTACGAGTTTCGTCAGTAAAGGACGTGTCAATCAATTGTTTTGAAAGTTATTCTGCACTAAACATGGTCTATGGTTGATTGATTAAAAACAAAGATTTGAAAAGTCCCACGCTTGTTGCATGCCCTAGCTTTCTTTACCGTAAAAGACTAGTAATGTCCGATTGTTAGATATTTTTATGTGCAGAAGGATCTTAAAAAAATCATAAAACACCTGCATAGGAAGCTGTAAAATTTACAATGGTATATAGTAAAACATTTAAATTATTTTTAAAGTAAATAACATAAAACTCCGGCCTTTTGAATTCATACCGCTCCATAGTTTTCTCTGCACTTCGTTTTTTGCTCCTTTGAATCGAACATAAACACCATTGAATCAATTCGTAAACAAAATAACTTATCCATTGAAAGCTGTGTTCAATCATCATTCCATTCATCTATAAAAAGAATAAAGTAAATGTTTCCTTTAAGTTTATATTTAGATGTTATATACTCACTAAGAATGTATTAGCTACTTCCCACGTCTGTTCGATAAACCATTCATGTTTATAAAGATGAAAATAACATATATGAATAGATACTCTAATAATGCTATTCTTATTAAAGAATGAACAGGGAAACAGTGAGTTCAAAGATTTTTCCTACATTCTAAATACATAGTTTAATTCCAATTGTTCTATGGCAGGATAATAGTAGGAAGTCAGAAAATTGTTTATCATTTTTTAAATGTGGTACACAGTGACGTACAAACATTTCTGGGTACAAAGGCCTCAGAAATATACAACACATATAAATTATTATGCCTTGGTACAATTTGGTTTAGCCTATGGTATGTTAAATTGAGTTGAGAATGAAGGAAGACAACTGTTGGTATGTGCTGTTTACTGCAAGAAATGTAAATAATTTGCAAATTCCAATTTGTATTGTACATTTGCATGAGTGTGATAATTAATGATCTGTTTTCTTTTTGAAACTCTATATAACAAATTATAAAAATAGCTTCAGATACATAGGGCACCTATCTCCAAATAAAATAATGTTAAGGACAGAAAAACTATCAAAAACTTCCGTTGACGTGAAAAACCATGATTCATTTTCCTATAAACTTCGCGGTTGCGAGCTAAGAAATAGCCCACATTTATCAATATTATCCTTTTCTATAGAAAGTTGCCTTCATTTAAATGAAAATATACACTAGATATATTCCTACTTATCTATACAAATATATAAAGAAGAAATAATATATTGTTTGTCTGTTTTTTTGAATCAAGTAGGCTGCGAAACCACAGAACCGATTTCAATCATTCTTTCACAGTTAGGAAGCTACACTATCCTCTACTGAACATGGTTTAGATTCTATCCCGGTAAGGGGTAGAACTTTCTACAGGACGCGAGTGAAACCGCGGGAAAACTAGTAGCCAGTACTTTATATAGTTAGTTGCGTGTACTTTGCTATAGTTTACGGCAGAATAGGAAAGCTGTTTAGTTCAGGAGCGAAGCCAATTGTACGGACACGGTTCGTTGAGGGAAAGTCACTAGGGTACTTGGTTTTATGCCATTATGGCCATCTATTTTGCATCGGACATTAATATATTTTATTTATGCTGCGAGCTGATTAGGAACGGATATCGTTTCAAGATAACAAACCTATACTTATATTTAAAATTATGATTCAACTGTTTATTTACGAAGGAACTTTATAATTTCCGTGTCCCGTGGGAACTATTCCACGCACCCTGCTAAAATTATACAGCCTTCTTGAATACATGGGCTACGCAACATTGAAATAAGTTCAAATCCAGTAGTTTCTATGAGAATAACGCGTTCAAATAAAGAAATTCTTAAACTTGATGTCAGATTTCCATTTGTAGCATAGTCAATGTGGAATATTTACTATATATATGTATACTAGGTATATACTTAGTATAAGACTAGTAGAATTTCATCGGAAATCCGACTCCACTCCGGATTGCATGAGAATTTGAACCCAGCCTGCTTCGCAGAAATTCGTAGCTACAATCCTGGCTTAACTTGCAACATATTTATAATATACAAAAAGCCTTGTGAAATTTGCTTGAAGATATAAAATTTCTTTACATAAGATTAACCATTAAGGTTAATCTTATGTAAAATCTTAATGAAAGGTTAATCTTGTTACTGCAAAGGCATTTTTTAGATCATATTGACAAAAAAACATGTGTTTTGTACAACGAACTGAACATTATTTAAGAACTCTAACAAACCTTAGTAAAATCTTTAGATAAACCTAATTCCGACAAAAGAAAGTATCAAATGTAATAAATATAAACAACAATATTTCATGACAACTTTCGTCTGCAAACTTTTCGCTTAACAAATTGATGATTCGTAAATATCTAATAAATAACATACATCGTGCGTACGTGACTTCGCACACATTTATTTACCGTCATATTTAAGTACATATATTGACCCATTATATACAAACTTCCTATCTATGCCTTCTAGAGCCCATTGTATTCCAGGTTCTCATTATTTTTTTCAAACAATCCCACATAGAGTTAAACAATAATCATTCTTTACCTACATAAACGTAAACAATGTCATCACCTCCCGAGCCTTTTCCCAACTACGTTGGGGTCGGCTTCAAGTCTAACCGGATTCAGCTGAGTACCAGTGCTTTACAAAGAGCGACTGCCTATCTCACCTCCTCAACCCAGTTACCCGGGCAACCCAATACCACTTGGAGAGTCTGGTGTCAGACTTACTGGCTTCTGACTACCCGTAACGACTGCCAAGGATGTTAAATGACAGCCGGGACCTACAATACATAACTGTTAAACTTAAATTGATTTAAATAAATCGTTGAGAGAGCTCATAACACGAATTGTATCTCTTCAGTAATCAGGGGGTCTACTCTTATTCAACGAAACGAAACTTCGATATCGAACGAAATTCAAACGAAGTTTCGTTAGTGACCCTACTCTATTTCATTTTCGGATGCGCATACGAAGTTCGGAACCATAGACAATTTTCGTGAACGAATGAAATCTATAATATTGTGTGGGGCTTTTATGATGTCGACTAAACTAAGTTACGGTTTTTACTTTAACTTGAAATTATTAAACTTTTCAGCTTTACTTATTCATGTAACATTATAAATGTGATTCATTACATATTTCTTGTAATATTCATGCAAACAATTTAAACTTTTACATAAAAAATATATTTTCAACTACTTTCGACTCGACACTATAAAAAACCCTTTGACAGTCATTGCTAACCAACTAATTTGAAGAGTACTATTTCATACCAAAAATGGGTAATCACGTATGACAACCAAAAATAGCTGCATAATACAATCTAATCATAACATGTCAACTTACAATTTTTTGTTTGAATACTTTGTAAAGTTTTCTGGAGTGTGTTTCTCAAGTGTCGTATTAAATAAATCATGTTTCCAAGTGCGTTTATACAAAGGTACGCGTTCCTTAAGGAAGTATTATGTCGTACTTTACTACAGACCTACTTCTACGTACGACGTCTGCTGTATTTTGGTTCGCAACAAGTTTTGTTTTGGATTTAAAAACTTTGTAAGTAGATATCATATTATACAAATGTAATATTTGGTTTTGCTCTAGCACCATTGCCTTTTCTAATAATAAGCATTTATATTTTCAGTTTAAAATGGCTCCACAAACGGGTTCGGCAACTCCTGAACAAATCGAAACCCTTCTCAATTTCCTGGACGAACACAGAGATTTAGCTCGCGGGAGATTGAGAGGTAGTGACGGGAGTGCCCACGCAAAGAGGCTGTGGGAAGAATTGTGTAACAATCTTAATTCGATGGGTGGTTGCACTAAAACTGTTCAACAGTGGCAAAAGGTACCTAGTATTTTCTCCATAACAAACATATAATAATATAGTTACATAAATAACTCATGCTTTTTTATTTTGCAGGTATGGTTTGATCGCAAACATCTTGCGAAGAAAGCTGCTGCTGATTCTCGGAGGTTGGCTTCAGCGACTGGAGGTGGTCCATTGACGGCACCCCAACTGTCCCAATGGCAGTTGAAAATACTGTCAATAATGGGATTTGGGTTTGGTGATCGCCAAACAGGTGCCAGAGTGCCAGCCTTTATGGAGGTTAGTCTTTGATTTATAAGTGAATCACAATCTTAATTACATCCCAAACTTTTTTACATCAATTTACTTTAAAGGAAGTTAATGTCATCAAATCTAATTCCTCTAGTCTTTCATTTGTTAATTAAAACATATTTATTTTCAGATCAATGAACCAATTCCATCAACCTCCAGTCAAACAAGCCATCCTGTGAGAATTCCACAGCCCTTTGATGACAATCCAGAGGAATTTCTAGAGTATGTGGAACCCAGCCAGGAAGATAGGCAGCTGTCACAACCTGAGAGTCCAGCTGTAACAGCTGCCTATGTACCACCACCATTCACACAAGAATGCCCAACGTTCACACCTTGTAAGTATTTTATTGTGGTTTATTGAGTAATGCTATTATAAAAAAAAATACACAATATAGATAAAAAAAAATTGAGTGTATTTATATAAGATACTCTTCATAAAGAATAGAGATTAACCTTACGATTGAATAATGATTGCATCTTTTAAAAATGTTTGCATGTATGGTATTAAAGGGGTCAAGAGTTGAGTTGAGAACTTTTGTTGTTACTTAACCCATTCAAGTGTCTTAGGAATATTTTGTTTACACTGTTGTTCTGAGCTATTGACTAAAATTGGAATGTTGTTTTGCAGCCTCACGACGTACACGCTCTACAAGGAGACGATCTGCCAGCACAGATGTAAGAAGCAGATTATATCAGTATGAAGAGGAGCGTGCACAGAGAGAGACGGTGACAAACGCAGAGCTTGCAGGCATCAGGGGTGAATTGGCAGGCATCAGTGCTACCCTGTTGCAGCTGCATAATACAATAAAGGAATATGTAGATAGGAATTAAGATTTTGTTAGTGTTTTGTTATTAATTTGTTATGTTTACATAGGATTAATGATTATTATATTTATTTTAAGGATTATTATAAGCGAGGACTTTTAATTGGCTCTAACTATGACTTCCTTTTATTGTTTAGCTGTAAGTTCTCCATAGTGTACTAAATAAATAAATAAATAAAATAAAGTAAATAAAACTTTAAGTATATATTTTATTCTTTTATTAAACTCTAAAGCAAAGAAATATGTCAAATTCTTGAAATCAATAAGTATATATTTCAATAAAGAAATATGTAGGATAAAGTTCTACTTGAGCATGTTATGATGTGCTTGAGTAGAACTTTGTCCTACCTATTCCTTTCTAAAATTTGAACTAACAAAGCTCTGGCCCTTCGACCTGCCTGTAGAGCTTGAGCTGAAGAAGTGGCTGATTGAGAAGGGGGGACCTGTCGGCTTCTCTCCACTTGGAGTTGATCTTCTGTCATCTCGGGAGCATCCATGCCACCCCTTAAACACAAGTTGTGTAAAACACAGCAAGCTATTACAATTTTACCAGCTGTTTCAGGGCAGTAATGCAGTTCCCGAGCTGACAAAAGACATCTCCATCGTCCTTTTAGGATCCCAAATGTGCGTTCGATGGTGGATCGTGCACGCTTCTGGACAAAGTTGTATCTGCCTTCAGGAGAATCTTCAACAGCATTGTCTATAGGTGTCATCATATGCTCCCTTAGAGCATACCCAGAATCACCTAAAATATATAAATAATATGTGAATAACACTACTTAATTAATAATATAATATAAATGTGAAAGTTTGGGGTAACACTTTTAACCCAACTTGTACAAATATATTCAAAATACCATCCACTCAAACATACCTAACAGATAAACTGTTTCATTCTGGAGACCCTCCAAGTGGCTTCTAATATCACACTCTCTCCAAATATAAGCATCATGTGTTGCTCCACCAAATGACGCATCCACATTTGTTATATAGCAATCACTGTCACATATCTGAAAAAAAATAAAAGATGGATCGAATCATAATATAAACAACAGTCAATGCCTCAATTAAATAATTAATGTTTAGTTCTTACACTTACAACTTGGGTGTTAAGAGAATGAAAATGTTTTCGGTTAAAATATTGTTCCTCATGCTCTGAAGGTCTAACAATTGCAATATGCGTGCAATCAATGCACCCAATCACACCAGGAAGCCCATATTTGTCATAAAATCTGCAATATGATAATAATGATAATATGGCATTCATTCTAAACACGTAATATAATAATCATGTTTGATATGGTACATACTGTCGCTTAATAAGATTCCTTTCATTTATATTTTGCGGGAATTTGATGTACTTCCTTACTATATGGGGTGCATTTAGGGCAGTTGTGACTTCCTTCAAACAACGAGAAACAGTCTGTTGTGCCAAGGGCCCGTCTAAGTTTTGACCCACTGACCCTTGGTAACAACCTCGGGCATAAAAATTTAAGGCTGTAAGGATCTGAAAAAGACGAGGATTATGAAGTTTGATATGCTCATTTTAATTGAAAATATATAGTAATCAAAAAAAACATCACCTTAATTGTAGGCTCAATTCCATGACGCCTTGCCTTTGGAGGTAATAAAGGTACTAATTCCTGGCACAACTCCTCGAATAATTGCCGATTGAGTCGGTAATTTCCTACAAACTCAACGTCGGGAATTTCGTTTATATTTAATTGATTGCGCAAGCGGCGCCGGTTCCTTCTTCGCTCTACACGATCTTCACGTAAAGCTGCTTCGATTAAAAGCATTCTTGTAGCCATTTCCAATAATTTTCACACAAAATTCACAAAACAAAAAGTAAAACGAAAATCAAACGATAACACTTTTGGTTTCGTTGAATTTGAGGTTAAAATTCCGAAGTTTCGTCTGTCAAACTCAAATATTCGTTCGTGACATTTCGAATTAGAGTAGGGTTATAGACAATAAACGTCAAACAATCTTCGTTCGTACGAAATTTCGGAACGAAATGGAACCGTGGTAAGAAGTTCGCGAAATTTCGTACGAAACTTCGTTTTTCGTTGAATTAGAGTAGACCCCCAGTATAGTAAAGCAGTGTGGTTTATAGCTAATTATGTGTAGAAATACGAGCTGGTAGCCGCTTCCAGTTTATTTGTATCGATTGCTGTTTATGTTTGTTATGTTCACGGAGAACTAATGTATAACTGTTAAGTTTATTATTGCATTTAGAAAGCATTTTGTCCTATCAACAGATCCTGTTAGCATAAAGCGATATTTTACTACTTGTAATATCAAAATCTAAAAAGAAAGAGAGAAAAGTCCTCTATATGAACAGAAAGCTTCAGTTAACTTTCATCAATTCGCTAATTGATGAACCAATAAGGTTTCATTCAAGGGTATAGCTGGCTGTCATATTATGACAGTTCCAATTTCAAAACACTCTGAAGGCTTCTTTTGTATATGTCAATATTTATATACAGCCAACAAAAGCGATAGAAACGTAACCTCCTTGAGTTTAAAAATGGAACAATAAGTAAAAATGCCAAGAAAAAGATATACTCGAGCTAAACTTGAAGAATTTCTAAGAATGTGAGGAACTTTAGTTACAGTTTCAGTTACAGGTGTCTCATTCAATATTGTGGAAACATATTGTATTTTTATTCTAGCATCGTGCTCTGAAATTGTATCACGGCTTCTTCGTGAAAGTGGCGTGAGGCGACGCAAATCGCAAATTATCCTTGGTACTCCCGCCTGGCGAGGAGGCACAATTTTAGAGAGGTAGCGTTTACTATTAGCTTGGTTTAGAATATTATTTGACATGTATTTTTTAAGAGCGTCATGCTGTGATTTAATTGGCTACAGTTAATAGGTTGGTTTAGTTTAAGTTTGAGTTTAGAACTGTTTACGTAGAAAACGTATCACGATGTTTTAGAATGCTATTATTTGCGGGATTGTCGAACAGAATTTAATTTTAAATTATTTTAATTAATTAGTACTGATCCGCGAGGGAAAGGGTTCTATCAGAGTGACTATGTTTTTATACGAATATAGACGACTTGATCACTTGACTATCACTTGACTAAAGATAATTTTTGGAACTCCATTAACACAAGTGGCCAAAATCCCTTACATAAATAAAAAGTTAGCTTCTACTCGCTCCTGCTTTAAACACAATAAGTAGGCACTTGAAACATAACGCTTCTCTATATTGGTGCAGAACAAAGTATGAATGACGGCTCGTGAGGTCACGGCATGCGTTTCACTGACATACTCGAGTGTTACTGAACACTTTCGTGATTGACTGTACTGTGGCAAGGTGTGACGCACCTTGCCACGGTGTGCTTAGCAGATAAGGATGCTGATGTAGACACCGCGGCCCTGGTACATAAAAGGCCTATGACGGAACACGACGGTTTTTAGTCAGTAAGAGTCGGACATTTGATGATTTTTGACGTCGGAACAAAAAATATGTAGAATAGTAAAGGTAACAACTTTATGGATCATTAGTAATTCATTGTGTAGGTGGTGAAGAAGGAAGGTGAAGGTTGAAGAGCATGACTGACTAACTTTCTAGAAGATAAGTAGAATGAGGTTAAAGAGAAGGAATAATACAAGGCAGGTTCTGTAAAAGCTCTAAGTCATGAAGCAATAACATTATTATCTTTGCAATTAAGTGATGAGAAAGGCACCTATTCTTAATTATCTTTACAATAAAATTAAGCCATTTCAGTTATTAAAGCTTTCATACTGAATAACCATGAAGCCTACATAAGTTTTATGTGTACGTTAACGAAACATAAAGTTTTATATGAACTGTAAACAAACACAGTTCTATACAAGGCAAGTGCATAAAACAACCGCTATCAAAAATAATAAAGCTATTAATATTTTATATAAAATACGGCCATTATTACACGTACATAAAAGTATACAACAAAGAAATACATTGTTTCTCTAAGAGTAGTCACACGATGTAAATAGTCGGCCGATAGTCGACCCGACGGTTGTCAACTTTTTTTTATATAAAATCCTGAATCCAATCAATATTTTCAGTCAGTCTGATGCCGACAAAACATCCGATCATTGTGGTGTATGTTCTACCATTCATCTCCATACTGATTTATAAGCCCAAACAAACTATCGGCCGACTAAAAGTTTGTAGTGTGCTTACTCTTACGATACTTGCATTACTAATAGAAGGTGCATCGACGCTATCCTTTTCACACAGGTGATTTTTCAGTATGTTAGAAAGAGACAAATATAAATATTTATGTCTGGAATAGGAAGTCTGTCAACTACCATTTATGATGGTATGCTAGGCGAGCTATGATCGTTGTAGTTTTGAGTCAGTTTTAAAGAACTGAAAACATTTATTTGTCTTGAGTCTTTGTATTTCCTATTGGATTTTGTCCTGTCCTGCTAACGCACAATCTCATAAGAATGGGGTATGCTTCTGCAGCTAAAGAAAAATCCCATCATCCAAACCTATCGAAATTCACACTTATTGGAAAAACTGTCCACATAAATATAAGTTGAATTATCATGCAAACTGCATAATTCATATTTACGTCAACACTTAAAACAAGAGAAAACATGATTAATAGCCGCACATATGTAAATTCTGTTTGATTAACAATAAATCATTTTCACATCGCTATTTTGAACTTTATGGTCATCGCAATTAGGTCGTCATTATTTCGTAATTAACCCCTCGTAAAAGTTATGTTTTACTTCGGTATAGTAAAGTTAATGAGCTCTCACCGTGAAAACGGGGGTCTAAATACACAGGGCTTATATTTTACAGCTAGATATTATACAAAGTCTCTTTTGGAGTGCAAGTTCTATATTAACACGTACTTTCATTGTAGAAACATTACATAGTATTAAACAGTGAATGTTCTAATATACATCGCGGATAAGATACCACAGCTTTCTTCCTACAATCTAGATAAATTCCCAGTGAAATCTTGCTACAATTTTAATGTAATATGCAAATCCTTATTTTCTGCAGCATAAACATACATTGTATTAAACACATAGACAATAAACAAACAAAATGTATGATACCGACCTCGCGGTCTATACGTAATGCCAGAAGAATGAAGGAATGGAGTCGCATTTACATACTAAATTAATTTACGCGCATTCATACTGATGAACACCATTTAAGTCTTTGCATATTGTGGGATTAGACGGGTGTAATGTTGTAACTGTGCGTACGTTTACTCACTGAATAAGCGAGTTCAAAGATTTTCATAAATTACATGCCAGGTAGCTATTAACGTCTGAAAAGGTGCTTATTATATGATATCTATCAATGCTTCTCAACAGTTTTCTTCTTCTAGAGCTCAAAAAGGTTAGCTTACAAAAGTGATCCTGAGCACAGCCAAACTGCATCTAATTTTGGAGTTCCCTATTCCAAAATTGACTGAATAGACTGGCTAGTAGGTAGCCATTTTCTTTCCTAAATGAAAATGAGCAGATAAACGTCTTCAAAATTTTGGCTTATGTACGTCAATCGCATTGTATGTAAATTCGCAGCATATAACAAAAATAATTATTGACATACCAATAAAGTTATCTATTCTTATGTAACTCTAGCTGACACTACCTCTTTTGTACACAGACGAATATATTAACTGTTTTCCCGCGGTTTCACTCGCATCCCGTGGCAATTACTGCTTATACCGGGATAAAATATAGCCTATGTTACTCTGAAAAAGTGTAGCTTTCCAACAGTGAAAGAATTCTTCAAATCGGTTCAGTAGTTTCGAAGCCTTTAGGGTACAAACAGACAAACAAACAAACGTTTCCTCTTTACTATAGTAGTAGTATGGATTATGAATAAGATATATGATAATGTTGGCAGATTTATTGTCTAAACAGCGGAGACTTTGTTTTAAAACGGCCATAATGGCCTATTGTTATTCATCGACACCGCAGATTTGCGCGTTGAATATCAAATAAGGGTTCCAAGTGACGGATATCAGACAACAAGCATATTACTAAGCAGATATTATTTAATATAGGCACATGCATAAATAAACAGCCAGGGTTCAAACCAAACGAGCGAATATTCATTCTATGCCCATGTAATTCTTTTTGAGAGAATAACGAAAGACTACTGAATCAACATAGTTTTTATGATTAGTGAGATATCATTTCATCATCTCCCGAGCCTTTTAATAGAAGGTAAAAAATACCAAAATGCCCAAATACTTTGATAAATTTAAACCATCAACCAGAATAAAAATCTTTTTAACATCGATCCAAAACAACGTTATTCCACTCAAGAATTAATTAAATTAACTCTTCTAAATTCTCCCATTAAAAGACAGGAGCCACAAAACAGCGCATATTGACGATACGACATCTTGCTGTCATATGCGACTTTATTGAATCAACGATGGCTTCTCCTGTCAAATTAGACACAAGATACAAACGTCAATTTATCGAATTATACGAGTATGATGCCGTAATCGAGTAATATGTAATGTTTGTACGCTCAATTTCGTATGGAAGACGTGCTTGGAAAATGTGTTTGTGAACCTTTTTTCGTGAAGTTTGTTGAACTAGAAAGAATCGTATTTCAATTTGATAAGGGCCTATAAAGGAAAGAAGTGATCTCTTTAAAAGTTCAATAATTCTATGACCATTACGTTATTGAATAACTTTATTAATGACGTAGTGACCATAAGTCTATAAAATACGAGAAGGGAGTGTTAGTAAGTTTATCAATTGCCTATATTCGAAAAGCGTGTCCAAACTTCAAAAGCTTTTTAAGAACATTCACATAACTAAAAATCTCCCATAACTATTCCCAATAAGCACGTAAAAGAAATAAACGCAACTTCTTAGAACAGTAAACTACATCATTCTAGAACCTCATAGAAATTCGATAGCAAAAGACCCAAAAAAGGCAATTAAGCCAAATGGAAAATAAACTTTACACCAACAAGATAAAGTAGAAAATCGATTGATCAGTTTACGTGTTAGTGTAGCAGTGAAATGGTGTATGAAGGGATCAATTACGAACAACACAGTTGCTGAGTGATACGGGCTTATTTACTGTAACCAGTTTATTTTGAGCCGTAGAAGCTAAAGGAGCTACTTAAATCTGCTGTAAAGGACATAGAAATTGTAATACGCAATGCTATAGAGGAGTGTCAAGATATAATGGTGGTAACAAGAATGCATCATAGTGGAGTCTAAACATAGTTCATTTGATACATCTCGCAGGAACTTATGGAAATTTTTCCATTAGAATATTATGATCAGGAAACTGATTAGTTACGGTAAATCTTAATTGATGTAAAGCATGCTTATTTGCTTAAGTTAATGAGAGAGAAACACCGCGAGAGCTTAGATGGCCAGTTATCTAAGGAAATGTCAGATTATACCTAACTAGCCAAGCGAATCTAATCAAAGTAGAATTTGTTAGATTAACTACAGCTTTAGAAAACAGTTCATCATCTCCCTATCACACAAGTTTTCTCCAAAGAGCTGGTTAGGTATAGGTAACCAGAGAAAATATTATGTCTACTCCGAAGATAAGTAAAAATATTCTGACACAGCAAAGTAAAAAAAATGTGGATTACACTTAAATGTTCTACACTAATATATGACGAAAGTCAACGTAACACGCAGACAAAACATATAAAATCCTAAATCGTCTCAACAACATCCATATTTCTAAGCACAAATCAGTAACGAGAGTAATTAATATCAATTCGTTCCATAGGGGTGACAAATTCGAGAGGCATCATGTTGGCCCAACTTTGTTCGTCCTTCTAGTGGCACGGGGAGATAATACAGGGCCAACATTGGAACAAAATTCATCCCCTGACTTTAAAGCACATAGGGAAACCAAATGACAGCATTGATTTTAACGTTAATTCTTCCAAAAAATAGCCCAGATAGAATGATAGAATACTCTCAGATTTTTTAAAACTGAATCTTGACAATTAAACTACCGATACCTCAGGCTTGGTACAAACATTGGCTCCAACAGCTTCACACAAAAATCTATACATTGGCGATCAGCAGGGTCCTATAATCGTGTGAACTGTGCGCCCTCCATTTGACACATCCGTCTCGTAATAAACCGGCCGTAAACACCCTGACAGCGCTGATGATGAAGTTTTTAGGGCTGCCCAGTGTTAAAAATTGAGATGCAAAAGAAAGTCCCATCATTTGTACATAGCTAGTGATGGAAATAATGAAAAGTAAAATGGAAATGATGTCAAGGTATAAATACTTTGAATGCGGAAATTCATGTTTAGAAGTCTGAGTCGATCAATGTCAATCCATCCAAATTTTCAAGAAGCTGATCTTAAAGGTATTTCCTTTATTTAGTTGTGTTTGATATACCGAGAAATATCGACAGTCAATTTGTGCAATGTCACTCTACTGTCACAAATTCTATTCTCTATTGTCAATTGTTTTTCCTAAGGCGGACTTTTCTTCTATTACTTGCATAACTAGTCGACAAACAAAATGTACATACCACAGAGGAAAATAATCATACTTGTGTGTAAAAATAATATTTGCTAATCTCCGTTATGTTCCCAGGAACAATATTGAAGAATGTCATTGTGTGTCGAGTATGTGCCGAATACTTTTTGCGTGACTGTGTAGCTTATTGACAAGTGAACACACAGTTTGAATCATCCGAGTTTCTCTTGGATTCTAAGTAAAAAGGGGGTTTTCCTTGGTGCACTTTTGAAGAACACTGCGCGTTTAATATGCCAAAGATGTCTCCGAAAGTCTCGGATTTTGGTAGGATTTTTAGGCGAAGTTAGCAAGAGAAATTAGTATTAACGTAACGCTTATATTATTTTTTGTATCTGAGAAAGTTATAAGTTAAAATATTTTCTTCATCTTTATCACAAACTGCCAACCCTGAAACAGATTCTAGTACAAACGATATCCCTTCACGGTCACAAACGAGCGGCTGTCAGGGCTGACACACGCGATTTGTCGGACAACGCTTGACCCAACATCCGGTGCTGGCAATTGACACATTTGTCAAACCGACGACTGTCCCAAGACGATTCGAGGCGCGCCTCTAGTGAAGGCATGCCGATGATTACTGATCGATGTATCAAATAGTTAATATATCGTATTGAAAGTTATTTCAAAGTACATAAGACTACCAATTTTCACAGACTGTAGAACGTTGTGAAAAACAACAGCCTTCCAAAAACCGAAAAAATACCGCTCTAGAAGTCGATTTCTCCAGGGTGGTTTCTCAATGCTGAGCTTTTGCCACCGACTTCTAAAACGAAATGTGAGCTGTCTTTGGAAGGCAGGGAACTCTTAAATTCTCATTAAAAATAGCTGTTTATACAATCGTATCGATTAATGACTTCTAATTATGATAATGACGTGTAAATATAAAACACGGCTGATGAGGTTGACCGGGTCAATAGTGAAATATTGAGAATTCGCCTAATTGGAAACATGTGTAGTCTAATATTTGTAATTAATTAGAAAACGTTTTGGAGAATCTTAAGTTTGCTAGGCATTTTTAGGTTGATTATAGCGCATTTTTCTTAAATATAAAAGCTTATGTACGCAGCTATAATGCATAATTTTTATACCTATTCTGAAAGATATTTCTGCTTAAACAAATACAGTCCTTGCGACATAAAGACCGCAAACAAGGAAACTGTTTGCCAAACCATCCAGCAAAAAATCATCACAAAACATCTTTTAGAAACCGAATCAAATTCAGCCTAGTCAATTTCGGTCTAGAAACATACCGGACGCGAAATACTAGCAAAAACGGTCGGCAACAGACGTACAATGACATAAGTTTTTGTTAATCGGTCGAAGTGGTCCGATCATTTCTTTGTATTCCAATTGGTTTGTGGTGATGAAAAAAAATGTCTGCCGTCAAACGATATGCTCCAGTAAGTAATAAGGCAATTATGACAAAAAATAACTTACCGATCAAGAAAATTGTTTCTTCTAAGATTTTTCGTTTGTAAATGCAATTTTCGGTTTGTTTTTCGCAATTTTTGTACTGACCTGAAACAAAAAAAGATAAAAATAAAATACAGCTGCTTTTTTTAGACATCACAACTACGGTATTGAAATGTAGACGCTTTGTATGATAGTGTATACTACATAATAGTGAATCAAAGTGATTTCCATTTATAATCACTTGTTAATAAACTTTGTAGTACACTTCAAAGCCATAGAACCAATCTTGAAAGTATCAATCATCACTGAACGCATAGATAACTTCTAACATCAACTCCGGGAGAAAATTCATTATCCCTTTCTACAGAACAAATTAATCGAAACGGAACTCCTGCTAAGATTTATAAAACATGCAAATAAATTCACAATTATCACTATATGGGTTAGCAAGGCGGCATTTCCAGTACTACCAGTCTTACAGACTACAGATTTACACAGATTAGAAAATTATTCACTGTTTTCCCTACGCTACTGTTGTAAATAATATTCAAATGTATCCAAGGAAAATAGACTATGTTTTAATGCAAGTTCTAGATAGAGTTAGAAACTTGTGGAATTTCATCGGAGCGTATATCAAGTGGTTCTCCAGCTGTTTCTATTACAATATGCAGTAGGCTGGTACGAAGTCATCGGGGCAATTCCACTTTATGGTCACCCTGGATATTGCCCAGCATGACGCCTCGCCTGAATTATAAATGTCATAGACATACAATCTGTTCTGCCGTTGAATTTCTCACAAAGGGAAGGTTTGGCTTGAATTATTTGCTTAGTTAAGAGATAAATTTTGCATGAATGGGGGACTGTCATTACATCCCACAACTAATGACTAGATGAATGCTTAATATTAGCTTTTAGAAGTGCGCCGCGTGTAACTATTAATTAAAGGTTTTAATCAAGATTAATTCTACACGATATTGATAACTAGGGCCGATTTCAGTAAAGCATATTAAAATAACTTGGTATTTGAATTCTGTCAGATCTGGAACTTAATAGTCTACATCAATTACGAAGTTCAAACAATAGAAAACAAAAGGCAGATCTCATTAGCAATTAATGTATAAATAACCGAGATAAATGTCTCATTTTAATATGAATACTTTCAATACAAATTTTGATCTAACATTGAAAATGATCGAGAGTCCATTTCTGTCACAATCAGTTTACATTAACAGCATATCGGGGTATTAAGTACCTTTTTATATCAAAAGATGACAAATTGGACGATACCTCATATTAATATTATGTTAAAATATTTATAACGTAACAAAATACTGATATTTAAACCCGTAATTGGGCGCTGACACGCCATAATTTGATGGCAGAATAAGTTAGCTGGTAATAAAAGAAAAAAAAAAACCTTGAGAAAGAAGGCGATGGCTTCATGACTGCAAACCTTTTTGTTACGTAAAAAGTTTGATTTATTACTTTTAGGATTGTGTAGATATGCAAATGTGTTAAAAATAAACACGAAAACGTGTCAGTAATAATGTGTCAAAACAAAAAATTTAGGTTTGATTTATTGAAAAATTTGATGGTTATTAACAGCTTGATACAGAAGGTATCTAAAAGGGAAACGGTTAAAGGGACCATTATGTCAATAAATCCCAATCAAATTACATGTATGTACATGACTTGAAACGGAAAACTAGCGCCATAACTCCAATCTCTTAGATCTCAGAACACCATGTTTTTAATATCCTCAACACACATTAAGGACTAATCCCGTCTCATTAAACAACTTAGTATAAGAAAGTATCGATTTCAAAGTACGTATAATAAATACGTAATCAAAAATAAATATCGGTGTAAAACCTCAGACCACACTTGAAGTAACTTGAGTGTCGATATGATGACCACACTGACGAACGAAGCCTGTGGATTGATCATTTGTTGATAGATTTACGTAACTATTGTAGAAATGTATTTGATATTAAATTTTATTGAAACCAAAAATTTACGCCTCTTCAATTTTTTCTGTAAATATCACACGAAGTGCGTAAGCTTACAAAAGCTTCGATATTTATAAATTAAATGTGTCCTTAAGTTTTTGGAAGAAATAAGGAAGATTCACAATATTAATATAAAAATAAAAAGCTTAATGTTTCGTCTTTTAACGCAACCATAAAAAATAACGCAGAAATATTTCACAAGGAGGAAAAAAGTATAATATGAATATTACATGAACTTTTTAACAAAATGATTCGCTTAATAAAATTTAATAGAAAAACCGAATTATGTAAGATCCCAAAACGGACGGTCCATCCCTTGGCGATACAAAAATGCAATAAACAAAAATATCATAATGATATTTTCCGCTCTGTTTACTGGGAATATATTTTTTACTCTGGCAACAATAAGCAGCGTATGACGCGCATATAAAACAAACTTCCCTTTGTCTATGGGTCACGGTACGCGGCACAGGTTCTTTATTAACTTCGCTGGGTAACTTTACTCTTTGTCCGCTGAATACACACGTATTAGCGAGTCTAGACGGAACCTGGATAAATTGCGATGGAATAATAAATTTAAATTCACCTCGAGGTCGCCTTTTGTAACGAGCTTTAATAATATATAGACCGTGACTGACAATCTTTGTCTTTTTGACATTCATTTCGGAATATTTCAGCTTCTTTTGCTGCCTTCCGTCTAGTTACCAGCACACTCTGACCCTGCCATATAACCATACCATTTATTTTGAATTTAATTTTCCGATTGAAGTATAAGAGTTATCCTTCCATATTCAGTAGCAGATCGGATTCTATTTCATATGAATAGACAAAGCAAAACTGTTATTGAAGTGGTTCTTCAATTGATATGTGCCCTTTATCTTATATGCAACTAGCCCTAAACACTACACCCAACTAAGTAAGATTCCAAGAAACTAATACTGGTACTAAGTAAAAAGATCACAATCCAACGCTTCGAATTAATGTCTGCACCCGGGTACGATTTCAATCGAACAGCGACATACGACCATTGAACTAATCCTGGCAGCCGGTAAATCTGGCAACACCGTCTGTCCAACGACAGTTTTTTTACCAGTATCACAAACCCGACTCCTGTTACACATTGAATTTTACAATTTTCGCACAAAACCATTTTGTAGTGCAGTTTTTTTACCCCCGAAATTGAATCGGTGGTGACAAGGTACTTTTATTTTGCATAAAAAACGCCGTGTTGCCTATTAATTTTGCTGAGCGCACGTTTTTGAACGGTTTGAAAGTAATAATTGTTTGCTCTTTCATGATTTCAAATATGCAAAATGTTTTTGCAGTTTTATCCATTAGTGACTTAGTAATAGTTTTATGTGCTACAACTTTAAACGTTTCCCCTTAATTCGCAAAATGGAAACTATTGGAAACGCTAAAGTTTGAGGCCGCAAAAGGTTCATAATGACAATAAAATATGCCAAACATCAAATGGACTGATCAATCCGACAACACTAAACCGACCGATTAAACCCCAACTCCTTTCAATCTCACAAAAGTGAACCAACATAATGACATCAAATAAGCGTTCAACTTATGAAGTTAATAACAGTTGCGGTTAGTTCGGGTTCAGAATAACTAACAGTCTGCCCACAGTTGGTAACTTCGGACCCCTTGACCGTACTCACATGTAAATAGTTTCTTTGAAACTACAGCCATTTGAGTATATAAAGGGAACGCGGTGTGCACATAAATCGAACAGAACCGCTTTAACAGAACAACAGTAGATCGCAGCGGGAGGAAATTATGACGTCAAGTGCGTACGAGTCGTTTGACTTGTGTGGGAACTCGCTATCGTTTAAAGGAGTTTTGTATTCAAAATAATTCGTAACGGTGGTAACGATTCAGTTTACTGGAATTCGAAGAAAACTTATCAAGGCATAGTCACTAGCCAGTATCGTTAGTAAAAAAGAGTAAATGGTTTGCACTCGTGTCCAATTATTTCTGCACGTACTTATATTTAAAAAATATGTAAGGAGGTTAATAGCTTCTCAAGTGCTCTGAAAGTATTATTACCGATAACTACTACAATAGACTTCTAAAATAAGTTTTTCATTACCATTTTTTCTGTCCTGCAAAAAAGATGCAAATTCGTGACTGGCACCCAACAAAGATGGCAACCGATCATTAGAATTGTAGCAGCATCAGCGTTCAACATTCCCATCATTGTGGTATTGCGTCACGGCAGCGGACCACACCAGTGGCTGCGCGTGAGTTGATCAATCATTCCGATCGAACACCCGATAGTGCCGTTCAAACGTTCAAACTTCGAACGCTACTCGTGGAGCCAGCTATAAATCTCATGAGGTGCTTCTGCAATTACACTAGTATTCGTGACTTTAATATCTGCTTTCAAATTAGAAGGTCATTTGTTATCACGCTTACTGTTAGTCGGTTGAGTAGTTTGAGTTCTTGTTTTATCTCAACTGTGCGTTATTGAACCAGACTGATTAAGGAATGGGTTTTATGGAAACCAAACCATGTGTTAAAGATTAGAGGACAATGCTTGGTCTATTCTATTGAACATCTTTGACAGTTGGGTATCTAGAAGCCCGAAAACTAACAACCTATCTTGTTGAGAGTTTCCCAAGTAACTGCTTTGAGGAGATCACACTCGTTCCATGTAAAACACTAGTACTCAGCTGCATCCGGTAAAATCCGGGAAATGGCATAGCAGATGATTAAACTGTGACTTATAAAATTCCAATAAATCCTATGACTGAGGACTTTCCACAATATTTAATTTCCAAGTATTTTAGCGCTGTGATCCTCAGAAAATGTATAAAGAAAAGTAATAAAAGACTGAAAGTTTTTCACGGAATAGCACTATTGGCCAGTCATTCTTAGAACATATTAAAATAAGTGAAATCGAGGTTTACCGATAATTCTCACGAGGGCGGGACGATAATTTAACAATTTGTGGGCGTTTACGGTCTCAGTACACTAAAGTTCTCAAATCTGATGATATTTCGTAGTACTCGGATTTAGGACCTCTTAATCTTTATTTATTACCTGTACTTCAAAATTAATTGGAAGTTAATCCTCAACATCTGTTGGATAATATCGTTAGACAGAATACTCAGGTATATCTCTTAATTTAGTCATCTCCAGGCAGCTGTTTAGAAATCAGCATAACCTCTATCTTCATTTTCAACATCAAACGCATGTACTTATACTATTTTAAACTTAATTATACAGACATACACCAAAGTAATCAAAACTGTATCATAAACCTACTTTCCAAATCTATGAGAGAAACAGTGGTTTCACCAGCGTTCTGAGGAAATTATTTCATGCATCAGGATATCCTATTAATGTATTTTCACAAATGTAATTTTACTTCTCTCAGCATCTGCTCTCTATTCGATCTTATAATTAAAGTATTAAGTAACAAGCGTGTTGAAACCATTAGCATCACCGCTAACAAATTCATACTGTATGAACCTCCTCAATAAACTCAGGTTCATCAAAGTAACCCACACAACTACACTAAAAACGCGTCAAGAAGATATTTCTAAGAAGCTAATTGAAGTAATAACAAGAGCAATAAAGATAGGTGCAGAAGCAAATCTAGACCACGCTTGATGATCTAGTAGTCTCACTAATGCAGGTTTTACGACCCAAAGAATACCAATTTTGGATTTACTATTACGACCACAAATGGATTCTCGCAGTAAATTTTAATATTAGAAAAAGTATGAATAAAGATTATAAAAGAAATAGGATAATTTTGTTCCAAACCACTACTTAAGATTAAACTATTAATCAAACATCATAAACTACAGGAATCCGTTATACCGACTCGGAAAATGGCGAATAAAGTGTTGTTACGACTTATAAAACATAGTCCGACACTTACATTGGCCATTAATTAAAGAAAAACAGCATGTATTAGATGTTAATCGTTCGAGAAAGCTGTAAGCGTGAAGTAGAGGAAGCTGGTTGAAATCAGCTGGATAGAACTTATAGACAGCGTTCTTTATGAGACCCTACCTTCCGAAGTTAAAAGGACGTATCGTCATACGTGTGTACGTAGCACTTACGACCTTTTACTTGTGATGGTGGAAACACGAGGAGCCAGTAACTGATTCGCTTACCGCAAGTTCAGAAGTAGCGTCATTTGATTATTTATTTATACTCCGCTTGGACACGTGTTAGCTTTATAGCCTTGAGTGTAGCTTTCGGGTTAAAAGGTTGCATGGCTGATTGAATGCAAATCTGAAGGAGTAAGAAATGTTTTAGAATGAAAATTAGCCTATAGTGGGTAGTGTCACCGGTTCGATTCACAAACATTACAACAATTATTTTTCCGGGGCTGGTGTTACGTGCAAATATGTGCATCTATTATAAGTCAAAAGACTGGGGAAAAATCAAAAAACTTTGAGCCCTGACTAATGTTAAGCCGGTCAATGAAACTACTCAATATAAGCCTACCACCAAAATTATAACAAACAATACTAACGCCAACTCATCAGATAGATAAACAAGAAACTCGATCCATCACAGTTGAGAGCCACTGACAGCTCACATATCGCTATTTTATTGAAAGTTAATTGATGCATGCGGGCTGTGAAAACGTGCCATGGCTTCTACAATAAACAGTTTATAACCCAGTTTGGCCCACATACGCCTTCACAATCGCGGTTAGAACTTATACGGGTGGAAACTTAGTGAATAGAAGAAAATTCTATTTCTGTAACACTTCGAACGTTCTAGATAAAGTTTTCTGGCAAACCGAAAAATTCTGGTTTATTTTTCTTCGGAGATAGTTTTTGTGAAGACTACAATACGAGCAGTATATCATGTGTATTGTGGGGAAGTGAAAATTGACGATTGCTTTATGTAAATAGTAAAATCTAGATCACGGATCTGAATCAAGACCTGGTTAGCAGGAAAATATGAAAGGATTTTATTCATTGTAATTTACATTAGGGAGATTGAAAAATATAGTTTTTTGTAAGATCTTGAGCATTTATCATTAAGAATGATATCATAGCATAAATAGCATTAAAAGATTGGTCAAACGGGAGACAAGAACGCTCGTCGTGATGCCAAAAAAAATTCAACGTCTTCACAGCATCCATTCTAAAGTACTCTATTTATCATAAAAATCATCAATTTTAATTTACTGCTATAATTTACTTTTCATTATTTAAGATTATATATGTGCAAACTTTTTATTTTTATTTACCGTACTCAGAAATGTTCCATTATTTCAATCAGCACATCTGGCACTGAAATCAAAAAGGACGTTTGAGAGAAGTTAAAAACTTTAAACTTAGTACTTCGGGTTTTTATCGCCTGCACAACTCATAAAACTTGGCCAACTTTAAGTGGGGGTTAGGAAGTTAAGTTACCTACTGCTTTCCTGCTTCTAATAATAGCGCTGAACCGACAAAGTGGAAGGGTGATCTTATATCCTAATAAATATGGCTTGAAAGTGTACTTACGTTACATATGTGGGAAGAGGAAAATTACGCAAAAAGTCTCGATGTTGAAAATGAAAATTTTAAATAAAACTACTTATACGGATTTTATAGCGGATATTTTTAATCCCGACGTTTATTCGCGTAAGTGTCAGAAATCACACTAAATTTTAATTTTAAAAATCTTTATGTAGTGTCTCATTATCATGTGGATGTGCAAACAAATATGCCATAGGTACTAACTGTTAAGCAATTTACTTTAGAGAGAAAACTGATCACCAAAGCACCCAATCTATTTTAGAACAAAAACAATAAAAATAGCTGTGAAACTGTGAACCATAAAATATTAACTAGCGACAATCTCCGCACTATAATCGCGTTCAATTCTCACAGTATCAAGTAACAAACGGACAACAGACACAAAATACATAATGCATGACACATTATAAGTGCACCTACAGACGACCGCAAAAACGCCGCCGCGCGAATGCTAACACCGTTTTGGTAAAGCTCTCTCGATAATGCGAGATGCGGAAGCGAATACGGGCTATGAACTTAGAGCATACGTAGCTGGAGACGCCATTAATCTTGTGTCCCTCTGCCAAAGGTATGGGTCCACCGTTCATACTATTTCGTCTAGCCGATGATTGTGTTTGAAAATTTTATTGTGTGTTACCTAGAATGTATGAGTGAGCTAAGTATCACAATTTCTTGCATTGCTTCGCCCTCTGCTTGTAAATTAGCCGACTTATTCCGTAGAGATTTTTGTTCATGGTGGTTCCGGTTGGCTAACCACTCTAAGGCCTAACGCCACCAAGGTGCCTCTAAGCATTGCTCGTAAAAGCCTTATTTATTGTAGAAACTTGTGTTGAAGTACTGTTATACTTGAAGCATAGGACGACGTGACAGGCGTTATAATGACTGTAATGGCAGAAGCGAGAATTTATTCCGCTTACGTCTATTCCTGGTTATGATGTAAGAGTTTTATTTAATCAAGAAAACTGTTGGCTGATTAATTTCACTCAAGGATCCAAAAAATCATAGAAATTTTAACTACGAATCTAGCTTACCTACAGACCGCGTGATGGTTCTGGTAAAAAGTCAGTCATTTTGAAACTAAACGAAACAAGAGGATAGTTCAAGAGGAAATCTTTGCCACTGACATCAGAGAACTAACATAGCATACTTAACACCATAATACAGTTCTATCTGAATTCAAGCAAGGCATCACAAAGCGGCAAGCAATCAAACTGCAGCACACAGCGACGAAGCAACAGTACGTAATGATCTCGGTTCATCTGGCTTCAATCACGTTCAATTCACAAGTCGTACGGTCCCAATCCCATTCAATAGCGATAGCGGTGCACCTCAGTTCGACTACGTACGCTCTTGATTGATGTTTTCATTCAGTGTTTTCACTCACAATTTTATTTGTATGCCCAGGTTTGGGGCAGGAATTTTGAGCGAGTGAAGTTGAGCCTAATCAATGCCGTGTATTGCTCGAGTTAAGACAAAAATAACAACTTCAACGATTTTTCCTTTTTTAAATGCACGAACTTTTCTAATCTTAAACTTTTTTCTTTTACTCCAGCTTGGCTTGAAATCGAACTGGTCAGCATGAAATTCGCCAACGTTTTCCGGATCATGTCAAGTCTCACTTGCCAGATACCATTCCTTTGCCAACTCGAGCATAGATCGAACACCGCCCAATTTTAAAAGCAGCTTTTTAAAAGAGGTTTTAAGTTCAGATACTGGCACAAAAGAAATTAGAAAATTCTGTCAACGCCGCACCGCTAAGTGGAACACGAGGATCCCTCGTTGTGAACGCAGGTCCCTATAGTATCTCGTTGTTAGCGATACACAAAATACCTTCCCTTTTATACGAGGGAACGCCATCAGCACACATATTAACATGTGAGGTACAGTCGTAAATTTTTATATGAACGGGTAACACGTCACCGCAATGACGTGTTACGTGTACGATCGCAAGGATGGCGACGCATGTTGCTCCCTTATTTTTACGTAAAGGGGGAAAATTGCGTGACGAACTTGCAAACGAGACACTGTTTTCGCACAAACAATGCACGCACGATTTGAAATATCTGTTTTGTATACATCATAGCTGTAATATGCGTGATAACGCTGTCATGAGGGGGATTTGCGCCGTGTTTTATTTAATGTTCCGTTTAGTAGGTCAAGTCTCAAACGTGGAGTCTTTGTATAGATGTTAGCGTTTATTAGAGCCACATTAGTAGCTAAACTTTTTACACTCTTGGACACTTCATCTCGCTTGTTAGTGATGCCATACGAAAAATATTTCTGACAGCTGCTTACTTTTCGTTGTAAATTATCATAAAATAACAAAAGCAGCCGATACGAGTATAATAAATCATCAATTAATTACACTTCGCACATTATCATTACAGTGTTAACAAGCGTGAACCGTTAACTTGAAGATAAAGTTTCGAAAACCATATCAATAACAATTTACCCATTAACACTTAAAGTTCCCACTACATTCCACTTACAGTTAAGTACTATACAGAAAAATCTTTAAAATACTTAAAAAATACCGTCTTAACATACGTTAACTGGTACTTGAGACTTAAGTCCAAGTTTATACCTTAACCTCATAAATATAAAAGTGAAATTGGAATGACATTAAAGGTTACTTTAAATAGAATCGTATGGTTGAGGGAAATTAATACCGTGGGACATTGAGCCGACATCAATCATTGACAACTAGCCCGTAATGGGGCATCGACAACATACCATTATATTCGTTGAAGTTTAATTATCACTTTATATTATACTAGCTGTTGCCCGCGACTTCGTCTGCGTGGGCAATATAGAATTTCCAATTTCGTTTATTTAATCGTTCATTGCTCAACCCCTGTGGGTGATAGCGTGATAATATATAGCCTATGTGTTGAACCGGCCTCCAGGTAATAGTCATGCAAAATTTGATTTAAATCCATGCAGTACTTTTTGAGATTATCCGGGACAAACATACAGACAAACAGATAAACAGACATACAGACAAAAATTCTAAAAACTACATATTTGGGTTCAGAATCGATCATGGATCACCCCCCAAGTATTCTTTTAAAAAAATATTCAATGTACAGTTTTGACTTTCCTATCATTTTATTATATGTATAGATAGATTGACCATTAATTTTTCAACACAAAGAAGTTATTAACGACATAAATATTCGAACAAAATTAATGTATAAAGTTACTCATTGAATTTAATGGTAGAAAATACCAGATTCATATACGCTGTCTCATTATCTTCGTACGTTATTGAGGGTCACAGGCTTTAAGAAAATGCCGACAAAGTGTGAACATAACAGAGTAGAAGAGAAAATGGAGGCTATGAAACTGAAGAAGAAAGTCTGTTAATTCATCAACGTATTAATTAAACAATTCTATTGATAGCTCTGATTTAAATCGATAAACTGCAATTGCAACTAAAGTATTTTGATATTAGCTCCATAAGTACAAGTGACGTCAAATTCCTGTCTCTAGTCAATCAACAGATACATTATTGAAATCCGCTGTAGGCATTTACAAACGTTTTTATAACTCTCGATCGAATAGTCATTTGTTTCCAAAGGAATATAAAAAATAGGACCCAAAGCTTTTGATGGACGACAACTAATCTGTACAATTACAGTGTCAGCTGATCTCATTATCCCTAAATCGTTTTCAGCCGTCATCGTGTCTTCAACATTTAATTACATCATTAACAATAATAGCTGACTATCAGACTGTCTTTCAGTCATTATCTATGACTTTGTTCGTGTCAAAACTTACAAAGACAATCTCGTCTATTACTAAAAAGCCTATCGATATTTCTGTCAAAGACTAGAAAGCTTTCAGATAATTGCTAACTCAATTTAAAACAATACTCTCTAATACTCAAAGGACTGATTGAACTCTAGACGTACTATCGTCTAACATAATTAAGTTTCTGTTTTCATAAGCGTTTCTTGTCAAGAGAGATTAGGCATGTCAAATTTCTTATCTTATTCTGATAAGACAACGGTGTCGGAACGGGGACATAAGAAAACTAACATTACAATTCCTTACTAAATAATGGTAAAAGACATTAGAAAGTTAGAATATGATACGTACTTATGAGTTAATAGGTTAGGAATAACCGTTTAAGTTATTACATACTCTATTATGCTCAAACGTGTGTTTGTGAACGTAATTTTTGTGACACCCATATATTGCTTCATGTTAGAGGTCCAAGATAGATGTAATTCTGTCATCCAATCACCATATATGATTTAGCCACTATCTAATTGCCAGTTAAAAAGGCGGTCTCGAATGTTTAGTTTCATTTCCTACAAAACCAAACAGAACACAAAATCTAATTTACAAAGCAACTAAATAAACAAGGACCTAAAAACAAAACAAGCGTAACAATTTGTAGGATTTAATTTAACATTTTCAAGTTGCTGTTAACTAGCTCCCGATAGGAGCACTACAATGTAAGCCTATAAACTGGGTCGAACCTGAACTAGATTTTCTGCTAGGCAATATTTTTTAAGGCGACACTGACACGGAAAGGCGCTGCGTACGCGCAAGCCGTGACCGCAGGTTAAGGTACTGGTACGTTTGTGTACTATATTTGATAGATTAGGACCTGTTCTTTGATAATTCAGTTTATGGATCGGATAATTTGCTAGGTACTTGATAATTAATAATTGAGAATAATCCATGTTACTAACTGACAAGGAAAAAATCCTTATTAATATTAAAGAGTAGTAACTCTATTTTTTTCTCATCTAGGCATTAATTTAAATACCATTCTCAGTTAGTGCTGCGGATGTCTTGCACTCACTTCGATAATCTGGAATTATTTAAATTTCATGTCGACATTAATATTTAAAAATCTCGTGTCAACACGATCTTTTTCAGTCGGGCGTAAACCCAAACTGAGCTGCAACCTGAAAAATTCCACATAGAATAAGCCATCTGTTTCCTTCCTCGCGCATGAATCTAGGATCTTATGTCCAGGCCACTAGAGCAATGCCAGGCAGTAATTTGCTTCTTGAATTTTATGTTATTGTACACTTTGCTCGCAGCCCCGTTGCAAGACAGTAAATTGTAGAACTAACACGCAAGACCTCTCGGGAGCATAAACTAATTGAACGGGGAACATCATTAAGATGTTACTGCTATTTTTATGGAGACAGATCAAATATACTGCTGGAATTGATGCTTTAAACGTAACGTATGATGAAATGTCCAGTCATTTACTCTTCTAAGACCCCAGTCTTTGGAGAGTAATGGTAACAAAAATCATGTTTTATTTTTGCTGTTTTTCTAGTCTCCCCTTGACCCTAATTGAAGTTTTTGTTTCTATCTACTATAGCAGACGTTACTTCGCTCACAGTATTCCTAGAAAAGCCAGACAAACAGTATATATTTGTACAAGATTAAAACAATACAATTAAAACAACTATGTCACAAACATACGCAAGCTGTGAACTACATTCACGCAATTGTCCAAATAAGTGTACACGGATGATATTGTGACGCACTTGATATTTTGTTCCTCAACCGTTGTTGTCACAATATTTTCGTGGCTGTCTTACTTTTCGTTAACAATGTTTAACTAAATCGAAAGTTAAGAACTTGGATTAAGTTGTTGCCGGCCGAAGCGATCAATCGCGCTATGTCAAGACCGTTAACAGACTTCTTGAGATTAGATTAAAAGTTTGTAAGTAATGCGAAGACTTGTGGCCTGAAAGTGTTCGCGGATCTATCGCAGTCCGCAGACGTCGTCTTACCATTTTTGGAAGTGCTCGACTCAACTGTCACGAGCTCGCCATTCTTCGCAGAACTGAAGGGTTGCTGTGTACTCGCAAAACGAAAAAGTGATCCCTCTATTCGATTCCGAGAACGCTCAGGAACTTTTTAAAACAGGTTTTGTAATTACGGTGAAAGATATGAAAGCGCGATATTGGCTAAAACCAGAAATTACAGCAAGTCTTCCAAATAAACGCACTGAGATATCTACATAATCTTCACATTAGTAGTCCATGCTTTGTTCGACGTCCTACTAAAATATCTTCAACAGAATAAAGCCTAGGAGGCGGAAAATAAGCTTTTGGAGCTAACAATGAACTACAGAGAGAGTTATTTAAGTCTCTGTAATTAATTTTGCATACTGTGAATAAACATGTTCCGTGAACCTCTGTAAGTGTTTGTATTCAGATGAAATTCAAGATAACAGAGGCAATTTTGGCCAACAATCGTTCATTGATAAGATAAAAATGTTATCGTAATTGAAAGCTGGGCTTCAAGTGGGTTGTGTGACCAAAACATGGCATGCATATATTGCACACTTATGGTGTTAATGAATCCTCAAATCGAGGTCATAATAAAAACATGTGAATCGTCGGAAAGCAAAAAAAATACTCTAAAAATCCAACTTTCATTCATGACATGAGAGCATATTTTTCCTTATACAAAAACGCTTTTTAATTATAATTAGCGCCGCTAATTGCAAAAACAGCAACTTTCGGAAAGAAATAAGAACGAATCAAGCTAAATGAAGTAAACGCAGGTGTCAGCAGATAGGAATCGTGTCACAGAAGTACCGGTGGACACGCAATGTGCAAAACATAAAATGGCCGACATGACAGATGGAATTGATTTCGACAACAATAATTACGTGCTGACAGAAGCATTTTCTGAAGTTACAACAACAGGTGAACTCAATAATAAAAGAGGACATACTTATTATCGAGTCAGCTCTTAAAAATTAAGTAATTTTATGTAACAAATGTCGTTGCAATCATCATTATCGTTAGCCGCATCTGTTTTATGATTACTTTTTATTATACCTTTTTTGATTTCCATGGCAACATAACTTTACACCTGATGTAACATTAGAACTTTTCGGCACTGATTCAACTTACAATAATAAGAATTCGAACCGAAAAATGAATCATCAGATAGACTTATAAAAGCCAACCAATATCCATAAATTAAAAACCGGTGGAACAACAAACAAATACCAGCCATGCAGTAATTAAACGAGCCTTCACCACTCAGATGTGGCACATACAAATGCTCCACCAGCTAGACGCAGGTGTCAGAAGATACTGATCGTGTCCAACAGGTACCGGTACCTGCAAGATGCTGAAGATAATGTTGTCGCCCATTAATAAGATGTCGCGTGAGGAACGAGCACGCACTTCGTATTGAGGATGTGATGAAGGGATATGGCTTGGAAGACTTGAAATAGGTGCTGAGGCGGATCTCAGACTTACTTGAGCAGTGCTTCGAGTACTTTATACAACACGAGCTTGTCGAGTGCGTCGTTCTGCGTACAACGAAATGGCATTCATTGGGTTATGTCTAGGTCTGACTCCCCTAGGTTTTAGTGCATTTAACGGTGAAGTTTCATTATCATTAAAAAAAACTATCAAGCAAACCACTAGTATTACCATAAGATTTGTGGTCTACCTTAGATAGCTTAATGTAATAGATAAAAGGAGTCCACTGACTCCGTTTAACTTTTTATAAGGTTACCAATAATATATCAACCAAAACTCATAAATTTCGTATCGATAAACATGCAAAAATGTCATCAATCCACATTTTAGTCAACTGAGTAATGACTAGAATACCGTTGCAGCTCAAATAAAAACTTGATAGCATTTTAAACGAAATTCGAATATGAGTAGCATTCTTGCATAGAACCGTACAAAAAATGATTTAGTAGTCTTTTTATTACATAAATGCTCTAAAATAAATATTTCTTGGCTCTGTATTGTTACAATGAACCTTGTACAATGTTTAAGGATTATATTGGCTTAAGACACATCGGTTGACCGACTGAACGGCCTGAGAACCACAAACACACTAATCCTATAGCAAATATTGTGCGCCAACCATTGTTTGAAAGTGAACGCGTGCTGATTTTTTTTTCGTCGTTTTACTATTTCCAAACAACTTTTTTCATACACAAAAGAGTTCCCAGACATTAAAAATAAATTCGATTGTTGTCTACGCTTTTTTGTTGCGCTAAAATACTTATTTTTTATTCGTGTTAGGACCATTGTTCGATGCTATCTATATTGGGATTAAAAGTCTTTAGCCGTTTGTTTTAAACAACAAAAGCTTTCATTTGAAGATTTGATACAGTATCTATCTGTAACAACAGAATTATAATCCTCAGTCTTTACGAACTTATTCTAGACAACAATCGCTCTAACTAATAGAATCAGACCCTCTTCACAGTTTTTTCAGAATGATCGTGCCAAAAGAACCTTGTCTAAGTATATCATCAAGTATTAATTAGTGTTAAAGCAACGGATATCTTCAATTAGTGCTCCCCTTAATCTTGATTTGAGTCAAAACCTCTACCGTCGTCACGTCTCAACTTCTAGTCCTTGATAACTTAGTAAAAAATTCATGGAAATAAGAATATTTTTTGTGAGGTCACAACATAACTCGAGCGTAAAAGCAACAAGGGGCACAGGTATTAACAGATGAGCAGTTCCGATAAAATAACACCAAAGGGAAGGATCTGGATATTTGATTCCCCAGTTAAAAATAGAAAGAATAATCAAGAAGAACATTTTTACGAAATATACTTATTCCTCCTTCTTTTCTGTATGAAAAGGTCAAGGCGTCATAAAATAAGCTTGACGTCAAAATTTCGACAATGATCCGCATTTCATCCCTACGCTGTTTAGACAGCCATTTTATTTTCGCCAAAACCATAATCCTTGACAGGTTTTAACAAGGCCCCTAATCCTTACGAAAAGCCAATCCTAAGGGCTTAAAATGTCGAGAACTTGTCAATTATCCAGTCGATATTTGACGTCCATATTGGTTCGCAGGATGGCTCTTGCCAACTACAAATAAGTGAGATTTCACTCATGTTTGTCGAGCCGGTTTCATTAGGGTGTCCACTTAACATATGTTCAAGTTAAAGTACATGCCATAAATGTGAATTGGTGTCGCTTGCAACTTTGCTTTACATGTTGTAGGTACACATTCTGACGTGTTTTTTTATGTCAAACATCTCACGAACATTGTAGGAATTTAAATGTTCTTAGCGATATTTTATGTTCTTAACGAAGATTTATAGAGGCTTAATTTTCTTTTAAACATCAACTACGTCTATTTTACCAATAGGCTTTCTCTATAATGAAAGCAAATCCTGATTGAAACTGATATCACTTCTAAGATGTTTCTGTTACAATCGAGTACCTATTAATGCTAAAGATCTCTGATTACCTCAGATATTAGTTTCAATGAAGCGTTTCAAGGTGCTATGTTTTCGCTTAGCCGCATCTTGATTAATTGAAAGCAAATAATATGTAACACATTTTCAGCTAATGAAGATTATACATCTTTTTCCAAAACTAGCAAAAAAGAAAAACGCCTTTAATTTTCTGCAAGGAGCAGTAGTACTAACAGTAATGGAAGAAATTGTCGTAAAATCCAAAACATTTGCAAAGAGGGGAGGAAAATATTCGGAATAGAAACCGCAGCCATAGTTGAGTGGATCAAGAGGAAATAGCCTGCGACGGGCAGTCGCTCAGGACCGTATAACTCAGACCAGAGGACATTTGCTCTTATTAGTGTTGGGCTACATCGATACGATGTCGATAAACTGATCTGACTGAACGCACCAATTTTCTCGGGTCAACAAACATTTAATAAACTTCTACGTTTTTTCAACGCTTGACATTATTAGAGCCAGAGTTTATGGCACGTCCAGTTAAATTAAATTTAAGACTAGGTACTAATTCCAATTTCAATAAACTAGACAAAAGGAGATTTTATTATCTCGTAACTGTAAGACAGCTGCTGATACTTAATTAAAAGTGGGACACTTCTACGAAAGCACCTATTTAGTTCTAATCGCTTTTAATAAAAGCGAAATACTACATTTCGGCGTTACGAAAGCATTATCAAGCGAATAACACGAACAAGTCGAGCCTTAGAGATATCTCAAACAATTAACATTTAACACTACCTGGTAGGTACACCTGCCCTTGTTCATATTAATTAAATTTCATTCGCACGAATTTGAAACGTTCGCGTGTTCGTTCAATTCTAATTACACGAATTCACATGAGGGTGTCCCGAAAATCGATAAGCAGGTGCGGTCAGCACTAGACGGCATGGCGCCAGTAATTCAATCCGGTCAAGAAGGGAGAACACTTATTACTGAGCCCTTACATACATTACACTTCTCACTCGATTCGGCCGAGTTGTATCGCCCATGACTTTCGCCTGACGACATCCCCCTTCAGTCATAAATTCCCTTCCTGTGCAAAAGTACCCGGCCTAATTAAGTTGGGATACTTCTGAATATTTCAAACGTGCTGCCTGGAGCGTAGTACAATTGCCCTTTTGAAGGTTATCACCAACTATAATTAGACGGTAATATTTCAAAAGGCTTGGAACTCTGAATAGCTCTTGAGGGTAAGAAGGCCTAGAACTATAGATCCGTGTTTTGAGGGGTCGTGTACAGTTGCGTCAAACTTTCCAGACTTTGTAGTAGTCGTTATTATCTCTTGGGGCTTAAGTGAGCGTAAATTTTTGATAGCCTCAAACTAGGTAGGCTATGGGTAGGCTTCTTTTGTAAAGGGATTATGCGTATCGATTAAAATTGTAACTTTATGTAGGGTTTCAAACTGAGAACGATTAAAAAAGTCGTTGTTCATATCTTTTGATCAAAAACATTCGATTTCGTTCTTATTACTTTTATTGAACACAAATTACATAACAACAACAAAAACTTACGCGATATCCGAGATAGAACTACAAAAAAACAAAATACAGACAGACAAATAAGTACATGATCATACTCCTTTCAACAAAGTGTCGCGAGGTGAACGTACGACAGCCGCAAACGGCTCCCTGAGCATTTCTCGCGACGTTTCCGCTTCCTGCGACCAATCGATAACAATATCTTCGAGTGTGAAATGTTTCACTACGAGTGACAACTAGACCTACACATTTTTCATTGATAGATTTTTCTTTCTATGAAATCAATGCAAGTCTTACTCATAGGTAATAGAGTTTTTCTGAATGCTTCATATTAGGTAATAACTAAGAATGAGGAAACCCAAATACCTAGTATTTGTTTTGTTATACCAGTCGTGAAACTTTAAGCTATCCTGCCATTTAAAGCGCAATTTTGTTACAGACCCAGGTGGCATAAAACGGCCTTTTACAACTCCTTTACAATTTACATCTGACAGAGCCGTTAGTCGAGCATACATATTACATTAGTAAGCACCCATAAACCACTCGGGCTGTTTCTCGCCATAGTTTAAATTCTGTGCTATTCTATACTCCATTGTCAATGTTAAGAGCCTATAAACTGAACGGCTAAAGTGCTGAATGTCAAGCTAAAGGTCGCGAGCCGTGGTTCAAGCACATTCGGCGAGTCTAGAATGGGTATCGGGGACGCAACATTGGCTACACCATTTCAGCCTTTTCATATCGCTTGTGTTACATGAATAAGAAAATATTTGTATCTAACCTAGTTTCCGTATGAATGCGAATTAGATGCGGTGTTGTTACTAAGCGGGAAATATTATTGGTAACCTTTAAAGATGTAAAGCCATACCATGCCATTCTATATTGGTATTTAAGAAAATAATGCGTGAAAGCAGAGCCTCCAGAAAGTGGCAAAAGAATTATCACACGACATTTGATCCCTAACCCTATTCCCAGAACTTATATTAAATTCAGAAATGGGATAATACATTTTCGACTGATCGTGGGTGAGTGGAAATCAAGAAAAACGTTCTTCTAAAACGTTTATGTGGAGTGGTGCTCTCAACATTTTGTCGTAGAACGCGTGTCGCGTGCATTAGGCCGTACCCTTGTGACGTGTGAGCGAGCCCGAAACGTATAAAAGGTTTTCAACATCTGCTCCCCCTACAATATTAAAAGTTGTTCAAAGTGTGAGTTTATAAAAAAGCGTCGTCTGGCGGCAAATATGACGGTGTTGAATCTATGAATGTGTATTGAACGAGTGATACGCATAAAGCTTGCGAGCAATAATCCTTGTACGAGATATTTGCCGTCTCCATGTCGAGTACAAGTCACGCGCCAAATTCTAAACAGCTTACTGTTTATTATGTTTCCTTCCGTCCGAACATAGGTAAATATAGTAAAACTAGCTGGTGCCCGCGACTTCGTTTGCGCAGGATTAGTATTTCGAACAATATGTTTATAAATTGTAGCCTATGTGTTATTCTGATGTATAAGCTATATTATTGTAAAGTTTCATTAAAATCCATTCAGTAGTTTTTGCGTGAAAGAGTAACAAACATCCATCCATCCAAACATACAAACTTTCGCGTTTATAATATTAGTAGGAGTAGGATATATAGACGGCAATGAGCTCATACCTTTTAATGTACTTACCACTAGTAGTACCTTCATATGGTTCAGACCGTTTGTCTCTACGATGTGGCTCTATTATTTACGAGTAAGAATAGTAAGAAATTCAAATAGGATTACCTAGATACCAGATGACATAGAAGAAACCTGATGCATAAACATTTCTTTCCCGAAGAACAGAGAAGCGATAAATGAATCGATAGACAAAACAGTAGCGCTTAGCAGAAATGCCACATTGCCTTTGCGAATGAACTACGTTTTTAATGAATGTATTGTCTGCATATTTGTTTTGAGAACTTTCGTTCTCCACCGAGCTAGCATACAATTAGCAGAAACAATATTTAATAGAAATAAAATAAATACATAAATACAAATACTGATTAGACGCAATCTGCCTACCATTGATTCCTAAGTAAGCTTTGCGGTTAAAACCGTTGAAAAATTCACCCCAGGAGCGGCCAACTTCGTCCAATCCAATTACTGGCGCGGAACTCCGGAAATTCTAAACCGATTATACGGAATTGAAAACATTAAGTACTTTACGGATTTCGACTGTCCCTAGTCGGGATATCGAACCTTATTTCCAAAGAATTGGTGTCACATTATAATGGCGACGAAATGATTACGAAGTCAAAGATAGAATTTGGAAATTATTTACGGAAAACTCTTATTTCGCACTCCGCGCAAAGAAGGTACTGATTAAGAAAGTTTTATAACTCGGCATACTGGGGGACAAACATCGTTTCGATAAAAACGTGACCGAAATTGCTCGTTACAACTTTTGCATTGCTAACAAATCAGTTTTGAGAGTCAATAAATTGTATGAAACGAATCAATAAACATCGACAAACAGATCAATATTTCCAATATTCATGCCACACAGTCTCTCATTAGGTCTCCATTGATTGAACTGAATGAATTGAATAATTACATTCTTTTCTTTAAACAGAATGAAATCAATGTTGCAAGATATTCAAAAACACATCATCCAACGATAATAACATTCACAATAATTTCGCAAGTTGTAATAAACTGGACCATCTTTACATTGTAACTAGCAGAACTTTACACACGCGTACATAAACACAACATATGAACACTAAGCATTACATCAGCAATATGAATATTGATGTGAACACTCACAGATTGCTATTAATTAGAGCACTTGCACAATACATCAAGAAACGAAACCGCAGCTAATTGAAACGATACGATTTGTACCTTAAGACACGGGTGCTAGAATATTAAATGCTAACTATTCGCAATTTATGACAGCAAAGTGACCCTAGCATTAGATGGAGGCAACGAAAGCTCGTTGTTGTCTTCGTGAGTCACGACTCGAAAGTGACAACTTACACGTACAGACAGAGATAAAAGTGCAAATTGCATCCGGCTGTAAAACCTGGAAACATTCAATTTAACAAGTCCCCGTGAACGATAATGACGTGTTACATTGTATTGATAGCCTTCTGTTAGCGGCTCTTCGGATGCCAACAATTTCGTTTTGACGATCTAAACAGTTTCTGGATGGATGAAACTTCACTATTTCAACATTAATCATAGTATTTCTTTGAAAATCATCCACCATGACGGAATACAAAATATTTGTGTTTCCGTTCCAATTCCCATTGCTCCAATTTACTTCGAATAGAGACTGTTCTCGGGTGTACTTTTACGTTGTTACCTACGCCATTATCCGTATCAAAATTATTTAATGTCACTTTTGATGCTTCTTGTTAGGCCCCGTCGACATAACTTGACGGTAACGTTAATCTATTTAGAAACATCTCTTTCAATGACCGGATGACATTGTTGTAATTGGCACCCATTGTTCTTTATTTTTTCTTTCAAAATAAATTGTATCGATTTAATCACGGTACTTTCGATTTCTTTTGTTTGAAAGGTTCAATTATATTGGGGTGACGCAACACTATTTTGGCCATAGAGGTACATTTTATTTTTTTAAGACTACAGACGAAACCTATGACGGATTTCACTGGTCTGGTCTACCATTAAGGCCCAAAGCAATTTCGTGAATGTCACAACATTTTGATTCTGAGCTAAGCAATAGTTACAAAACATATTGTTCAAAATTAGAACATTTCTTTTTTAGTCTCCAACGAGGTTATTATTGAACCACGTAGGTTTCATTGAGCCAGCATTATTGTACTTCGTAAGTCATTCGGAATGACATTGTCATTCGGGTCACCACTTTTCGTAATAGTGAGATGATGCAACTGAACTGCCCCTTTGCCTTTTTCGACTGCTCAGAGATAAATAAAGTCTGAAGACAGAACTGTAGATAACTTATCTTACTTTAACTACTTGTTGAATAAACTTGCTTAAAGTTTGTTTTCGCCGTTCTTAGTTTTATTTTTTTACTCTACGAGTATAATAAAGAGAATGTAAACAACCGGTATTGTTTTTCATATTGTCAGGTATGACAGTTTTAAATTCCTAGCATATGATTATTTTGCATTTGTATTAGAAGCTATTTTCACGTCATCTCTCTTCACTTTAACGTCAATCGATTCTCAATGGAATAAAAACGACGTAATACAATAAACCAAAGCGTAATACGATAATCCTGTGGCGTTCCAAATAAAAGCAAAGGTCAGCGACATACAACCTATCAAGTGGTCTACACGGACTTTCATAAGGCTGAATGTAAAATTTCCTGCGCCTTTACGTAAGACAACGATGACGGCGCGCCACCGTGCGCAGCGGTCGTGATCTTGAACCGGGGGCTGCCATTGTCTCATTGACTACTACTTTGAATGACTTCGCTGTGGTCCCTGCTTTTGAAAATAGAAGAATTCGGATTGGCGGCCAGCTTCCATAGTTTACCAACATGTAGGTGGCAGTCATGTGGATTCGAAATTGGAATATCATTATATTCGATTGCAATTTACATATGGCCAGTGTTCTATCTGATTATAATGATTAGGCAAGATCAATACTGATCTTTGTGCAATACATAACACCTAATTATAACTATTACAAAATCTCAATACAGCCGATAAATAACACTCTTTCAACTCATGACGCGTGGATCAAATTAGATTAACTGCTACCGCTGAATGTGTTATTCAACCTATTTTTACTCAAATAACACTAAGCAGACCAGATTATTCCTTACTTTTGAGTAATACAATCTCTGATTACATAATCATTTAATCCAAAGATTTACAGAATAGTCTTTCCAGTAAACTTCTGAGATCTAGACACACGGCAGTGTGTCCGCCAAGTTCGAGCAAAAAAGCGACACACCGGCCGTGGGTTATATTACACGAACCATTTCGGGCCAAATTCGAACACCCCATAACTCAAAATCTATTTTATTTACGCATATCAAATTTCAAGTATCTGTTGAGACCCCCTCACTTATCTAAAATACAAAATTTCATTAATATACCTATTGTAGGTCTTGAGATATTGACGTCAGAAAATCACTATTTTTACTATACACTCACTGACTGACTGACTGACTGACTGACTGACTCACTCATCAAAAACCTAGACCACTTCCAATGGTCGTATTGACTTGAAATTTGGCATGGAGGTAGGTCTTTATGTCAAGGTAAAGGGAAAAATCTGAAAATGGTCAAGTGTGAGTCGGTTTTAAAATAATGAAGGTGTTTTATACCCCTAAGGAACTAAAACGAACTGAATTTATCTTTATTTATATAATATATCTTCGAATGGTCGTACCGATCTGAAATTCGTTACAAAGGTTTGTATTTACTCAAAGTAAAGTAAAAATCTGAAAACGGCCAAGTGTGAGTCACTTTCGAAAATAACGAATGTGTAACTTTGATCCACAAACATAATATATGATAACATGTCATGTCAGTCAGTTGGTAAATCTAGTTCATTTCTTTGTAAGAAGCGTGCATATTCAAAAATCTGAAAGATAGTATAAATGAGTAATTTCCTTAACTAACTTAGTCATATGAAAAAAATAAAATAAACAACCTTACAAAAATAAATGAAATCCCACCCAAAACAAAAATGTGAAAGACTGCCAAGTTCGATAATATGGAAACGCTTCGCCTATAAAAGAAGTGAGATCTGAATAAGTACCAAGTTCCATACACATACCTCAGTTAAAAGTAGTTACTTTTTAATGATGTTACTTGGCAAGTTTTAATAGAAAATTAAATACTTGATTCATTGCATTTAGTAGGTTTATAACAAGGTGTGTGAAAACTTGCCAAGTAGCATCATTAAAAAGTAACTATTTTTAACTGAGGTATGTGTATGGAACTTGGTACTTATTCAGATCTCACTTCTTTTATAGGCGAAGCGTTTCCATATTATCGAACTTGGCAGTCTTTCACATTTTTGTTTTGGGTGGTTATAATGTTACGAAACGTGGAACAGGGCTTCGAAACGCCGCCATTTATAATGTAAGGATCCATAGGTTATTAAGATAGGAACACAATGGTTTTGTGGAGTTGTAGCGAGGTATGGTGCGGGTATGTGAGTGGGGCTGTGTCGCGATTCCCACCATGCCGGCAGTACCACGTGGGCTGTCGCTTGAAATATACATGACAGACCAGCTCTCTCTCATTATCATTGAAACTGATAACCAACTGCCAAAGCTGACGTCCATATACAAAGACATTGTTGCAAATTCTATAAATTGTTGTACTTTACACTCATTTCATTATCTTTCCAGCGAGCACGACCGCTCAATCAAAAGAAGGTTATGTAGATCAGCCAGTACCTGTTCAATAATGCATCACCCCATAGACGACATATCCCAATTATAATATTGCATCTCATTACTTTGGCAACATGGTGTTATTATGGTAATTCAATAATAGTACATGATACGTACAAAATTCGTCCGCCTGCGACAGACATGGTGCGGTAAGAAATTATTCGGACAACCGAGTCGCGTACAGTCTGCTGGCTGCAAATGCTATGATACAAATTTTGGACAATGGTCGATGGGCAACAAAGCAAAACTGATGTTGTTGTGTAAAACGATATTTTGGTCATTACAGGAATGGGTTTGAACAAAAAATCATACGCATAGCGTCCGATGATACAACGCTTGGCGTGCAATCAATTCGATGCTGTTTTGTTTTATCTTCCTAATTCAAATGTTGTAATCGTGTGAATATGCGAATATTTACTTAAAATAAATGAATTCGTCTTTGAACTTCGAACCGTCTTTTTGTCATAGTTGAAGGATATTTTTTATTACAGAGTGACTAAGCTACTTAGCAACCTTTTAAATTATTGCTGAGGCAGGGGTGATGATTTAAACATTAACTAATTTATTTTATCAGCACCTTTTGTTTCTTTAGAATACCATCACAAAGGCCCACCAAAACTTTCTAAAGTTACGTTTATGCAACAAAGTGCGATAATTTCATCGTACATTTAATATGACGTGGTTTGTGGGCGATCCTTGCACCTGGCAGGAGTGAGTTTGTCAACAAAGCTTAGCTAAACCTGTTATAGCAAGCGCGTAGTCGGCTTTATTACGTAGAAACAAACGATATTTCCTAGGATTACAAGTTTCTACTGGTCTTTATTATTTAATGGACCCAGTGTTTTTTTATTCAAGTATAAAGTATAGTTCTCACCATGATCTTTCTAGTTTTTTCCAGTAGACGTTGTGATTTATGTCATGGGTATTGTTATATCCTTCTTGCTGTTATATATAGATGATATTATTATTTATAATTTTACACAATATTATTTTATATATGTTATTTAGTTTTCTTCTCTATGAAGAGAGTGTAAAACCTTACATGCGGGCCGGAGCCAAGCGTGTAAGGGGATGATTATATCGAAAAAGTAGATGATAGTGTGGATGATGTTAGGAATTTACGTGTAATGCGGCAAGTGTTGAGTATAGTTGCTTTTTGAAGCATGTGTAGTATGTGAGTAGGCATTTTTAATGTGTTTAGACTTTGTGAGAGAGACTTAGGTATGATACCGGTGGATGACAGTACAATGGGGACTATGTGGACGGTTTGTGCTTTCCACTGGGTTTTTAGTTCTATTGCAAGATCCTGATATTTACTTAGTTTTTCTGATATGGTTGTTTGGATATTGTGCGAGTTTGGTATTGCAATGTCTATTAAGTAGACTGTTTTGGTAGACTTATCGTGTACTGTAATATCAGGTCTGTTATAGTGTATCGTTTTATCAGTTAATATTGTGCGGTCCCAGTAGATTTTATGATTAAGATTTTCTAAAATTGTTTCGGGTTTATATTTATAATACGGTACCATCTTATCTGTGAGTTTGTATCTGTAAGCTAGGTGTTGGTGTATGATTGCTGCAACCTGGTCGTGCCGGTGTTTGTAGTCGGTCTGTGCAAGGGATTTACACGCCCCTGTAATGTGTTGTATCGTTTCAGACGCAGTGTTGCAGTGTCTACATAGGTCAGTCGGTTGAGTTTGGTCTTTTATAATATATTTTCTATAGTTCCTAGTAACTATAATCTGGTCTTGTATAGCGAGCATGAACCCTTCGGTCTCCGGAAACAACTCGCCTCTCCTGAGCCATTCGTTCGACTTAAGTTTATCGACGTGTGGCTGGCACAGGAAGGCTCGGTGTCTTCCGTGTAAGGCTTTGGTGGACCATGCTGCTATTTTTTGTTGTGTGTTTGTTATTGTTTCGTTAGTTTGTTACACAATATTATTACTATTCACATTGGATCTAGATAAGAGGTTTATTCCATACCTACATATTTCTATTTGCCGTATGAATATTCGGAAAGTTCAAACATTTCCCAAAGAGCTGCAACTCAAATTATGCAGCAGCAAACAGTAGCTGCAGTATTTATGCAAACATCTCGTACAAGACACAGTCGACTGCAACCATCGTCTCTCAATGAAATATTATGAAGTCAAAGCCGCCACAGCGGACATTTCCTTGTCGAAAGTCCAAACACACGTTGTTAGACTCGGGAACCAAACATCGCATTGTGAACTCAGTAGCAAGATGGCTTCAGACAACCTCGTGACTCACGACCTACGCTTAATCAGCGAAGAAAGTCATACAAAATGTTTATTTATTTGTCGAACATGACCCCAAGGATGCCCTAAGGCTAGACTGTGAACTATGGTGTCATTGTTCCAAGTGACATTGATTTTTGTTAAGCAACACAATAGAAATCTTCTAAATACATCAACTTCAGAGGATGCGTAGGTGGTGCATGAAGAGGATTAGTAGCTTGAAGTATTGCGGTGGACAGAAAGTCACTACATCTAATACTTATAAGGACGTGACCGGAGAGCAATGAGTATGTAGATTTGAATATTGGACGTGTGAAGAGGCTCTGCAAATTCTTGAACTGAAAATAGAGTCTAAGTAGAAAATACTTTTGGCTGTGAGTGACATCTCGACCTCAAAACGCGTGTCACAGTGACAAGTTTCAAATCAAAGCCCTTTGAACAAAAGAGACAAGGCTATTCTAAGGCTTTTAGGTGAAGGTCGAGAAGACGGGCAGGAAACGTGTGTGAGGCCGCACGGTGACGTCACTTCCTGGGCCGATGAACGCCTTACATTATGCTAAGGCACTCGACGCGATAACCAGCAGTGTAAACTGGTACATGAGTTAATGTTTCAACGATTAACGTACTAATTTTAACGCATAAGCCGATCGCATTCCTTCGGGATCATGGAGCCAACAAAGTTTAATGCTTTCCAATTTTCTAAAGGTCAATGTGGGCGTACGAAACGAGAGTTTTAAGTGCCCTTCTTTATTGTGAATTTTATAACCAGTTCCACCATCAACGCTGGATCGCGGAAGATCGATACTGTTGGTCACAGACGTGTACCCTGCATTTGCATTCAACTTTCGCCTTTATCGCAAATTGAATTAACATAAAGTTTGCTATAACTTTGACTGCATTGCGAAAAAATAGTTTCTTTCGCTGTTTTGTATTCCGCAGGACTGATTAAAAATCCAAATACTGCCTTGGGAATAAACATGCATTTTAAAGGGAGTTTGGTGCAAAAGAGAGACAGTTTGTTGAGGTCCCGTTCTAAAAAAAGAAATTACAGAAAAGCAAATAAATACTTATAGGGAAGATAAACAATATCGAGTAAAATGGAACACAGACACGTCCAATATAAGATAGATCAAAGTCGTAGATCGATACCCACAGAGCGTAAGTGAAGTACTATCGAGCATCGATTGTTCTATTGGCCATGATAGTAACATGAAACCAATTTGTATGCCGACGTATCTATTGGGCACTGGGCTGACGGGTGCACGGTTCAACGCGCCACAAGTTTATCGACGTTCATAAACCCGTAAATAGATCGAATGCAGTAAAACCGAGAACGTTGCACACACTCGGCCCACCGTACGTCTGTTTCCAATTTCACTGCAATGCGATCAATGGAATTCAATCGATATCGCCGAGATACTACCTAAATGATACCAATAAATGTTCTATCTACTGGAGAAAATGCAAAGCTTCGGATATCCTGATTTTCTGGGGAGAAAAATTATATCACTACACTTCAATTAATTATTATTTCCACTTGATATTAATTATTATTTGCAATTGAAACACTAGAATTTGGTTCACACGATACATCTTACTCTGCGAACAATAATGAACTAATAGAAAATCATTATAAGCTCATACATAAGACAACTTTATAAATTCGATGTCAATAAGCACCAGACTGCGTAGAAAACGGTTGCGTCCGGATCGTAAGTAATTACGGCAAGAAATAAAGGAAATATTTCAATACCTGTAGCACTTATCTACGGACTGTAACTGGGGCTGGTCTGGTCATTTGTTAGAAAACTTTCCACCCGTTAATTAAGCTATTAAAAGTCTTGTTGCTGAGCAACAATGTGAGAGTAAAGCTAGATGCTAATGCGAATGTGACTTGCCTTGTAAAGTAACTACGTGCAGCTAAGTTTCACTGAAAATTACTGCATTCTACAAGAGACAGACTTTGTTATATAATTTGTGTACTTGTACCACGAGCAACCTATCTCCTTTGTTTTCAATCTTAACCCCAAAATGAGCCTACAATATTCTAAAGTTCACCGGCACCATATCAAGAGTGCTCTCCAGATAAATGGATCACGTTACTTGATTAACCGGCGCACATCCCTTCCCCTTATCACCCCTGGGAATATTTAAATGGGCCCTGAATATATCACACCACCCTCTCGAGGTAAACGAGCCAAGTAGACTCGTTTACCTGCGCTCTAGATTGAGCACGTAAATAACGGTATCTTCATTAACAAGTAATACACAATATTAAAACTGTACAGAAATAATAATGTCGCGCGAATTCATGAAGATCTGGTTATGTTGAACTTTGTGTGCATAAGTGCGTATTCTCGTCACACGCGAATTGGAGCGACAATTTGTAACATACGTGTGATCTCAATCAACATGGCAATCACGCGCGGCGCCACCACAACTACTCCTAATGCGATGCTATTGAAAATCAGCATTCATGGCGTCGACACCGCACTAACGCGCCTAGTTACACTCATTGATTTCACAGCATTACATCATGTCGCCGAAAGTGATAACTCGTTTTGACAACGTTATCACACAAACTCATCAACGTTTCATGATCGTTCCGCAATAACGCCAATTGTATTATAATGCGAGGCCAGCGCTCAGCTACACTGTAGTACCACTAAAACGTTTATTTCCCTGAATAAGTAGGCAGTGAGTAGGTATGCACAGAGCTAGTCCGGGCACTCGTAAAGTGTTTTTGCAGCTATAAATCCTGCCGCCTAAGATCCTTGTCTTCGAGCCAAGGTCTGCAAACTCATTCACAAGATCAAGAAACAAAAAAAAACTGGAGCAATGAACTGGGAGTCACGTACCATTCTCATCAACTCCCAAAGCACGTAGTGGCGTCTAAACTACCGCTCATTGTCAATATTGGAGTGCTGTTCCGAGCCACTGGCAAAATCAATAGAGGCATTATCGGTTATTAGACGAATGATTGCTAGAAATTGTTTTATGAGCTAATGAATAACAAACAATAGTCTTGAATGCAGTGCACTCGGAAGACAATAGATAGACTCTTATTAATGACATGGGCGGTAAGAACGACGCAGCACAATTGCAATCTTACATGAAGCTCCAGTAACTCATTGCGAGCTTTTATTACCTTAAGAAATTAACCCCAGCTCATTAAAGGTAAACAAGATAACTGCTCAACAATTAAAGGAATTAAAACTTTAATCAAGCCCTGAGGGAAATGCCAGTGAAGTGTACGCTTTTTATGGTCGGCAGGCAATGCAAATTAAATAATCGATATGAATTGCATATTGAGTCGGCAACCTCGAATGTCTGAGTAATGGTCGCGACTGAACAGTTGTTCACACACAAAGTGCAAGGCTACCAAGTGCATCGCCGATAAACCGGAGATGAAAGCGACTGTTTATTTGATTTTGTGCCGTACATGCAAGCATATTAACTAAGGTTCGGTCAACGACCCCTCTGCTCCATCATTCCTTGTGCTCGTAAAACTGCCGCAAGTTTGATGTTCGCACCACGTTACTGTAAGGTTGCGATGTAATTAACTTGGTCCGAATTCTGTTCATTGGCAGGTAAAGTTTGATGGATTCTGTTTAATTAGCCATTACATCAGTTGGAACTGCCTTTATAGCTTCGTCTGAACGACTGGGGGCCATCAAGTTGTCATGTTACATAAATGTGTCTCCGCTGTAGCATGTTATTAAAACAAATAGATGTTCTGCAGCGTCTGTGTCGCAATCATTAAACGATAAATCTCGCAGCGCGTCTAACGCAGACCTCACAATGTGTCACATTCACAAAATGGAAACTGTAAATTATGTATGAAAATTTAAATTTGATTCTGCATGGAATATTAAGTAAACAGCTCAATGCTATTGGTTTCCTTTGAGGCTCTGGCCATTACATCATCGGTTATGTCCTCGGTAGATGATCTTTTAACGATCTGCGCGTTGCGACCTTGACCACGCATGTCTGGAGATTGAATTTTGTTTTACGAATTTACAATCAATCGTAGGAAATATCAAGCTTATTAATTCTTTAATACAGTTCTGTTCGATGCGTGTTGGCCACGCAAGTCTTGTCTAGGAAGAGTCACAGAACGCCGGTTTCACAATCGAACGCCCGCCCGGCCGGCAACCCATCAAACATTGTCGGATTACGTTTATGGACCATTTGTATGGGATCTGCTACGGTTAATGATTTTCGGTCGTTCCTCCGTCTCTTGTGCAATTCTATTTCGGGACAGATACTTAATAACTTTTTAAGGCATCATGATCATTTCTTTGCCTCATTCTTCTGCATTACCTACGAAATATTCATGAACTAGGTAATTTTAAATTAAGTACTTTTATGAAAGTTAATGTTGGGTGATGATAAATTCAAGGGCAAAAGTGCGAACCCTACAGTTATTATTATTACGGCAGCACACCGGTCCCCTATTAAATTACAAGCACCCCATGTTCTTGACATAATGGCTACGGACGACAGTGTACTGCGATAAAGTTTAAAAATTAAATTTTCTTATTAGTTCTGAATATTAAATCACACAGATTTTTCTTTGATCTTTAATTTCTTTATCGTTATCGTTGGACGCAACCCGGTGACATTTCCACATGGTTCTTATCTCTATTTATTAGTCCAGTTGGTTGTGCTTATGCGTTGCTAGCATGCTTCAAAGCGTCTTGAATATTAGTGTCCTCACCGTTTATTTTCCTCATGCCGGCCCTAGACCTTCACCGCACGGCCAAAATCCTGCCCTCGGTATCGGCAACAACAAAACACACACACATACGAAACACTAACAAAAACTCCACAATACACTCTTGTAAACATTCGTAGATCAATTTTGTTTTACTGGCAACACACACAACTTGAGTGCACTATTTTGATTAGTTGATAAGGAAGAAAACACACAAATTGTTTATCACGATGCGATCTACACCCACGCAAACATGTTGCGACGCGCGTCAACGCCGCGTGACTGGAGGCGTGTCGCCGGCTGACACTTTGGCGCCACTAGTGACGGCAGGAGCGGGAACTAACAGTAGTTAACTTATTCCGCCCACAGACGGCGCTGTACTCAAATAGTAAAAATTACACTGTGTTTACCTACGAACTACGATAGAATTTTCACCATTACAACAGTACTTGAAATAGTAAACAAACACATATTCGATTTTTGCCATGATTACATAGAGTTAAATACTTTTAAGATTTTCTAAATATAAGAACTGATTTTATGGTAAAAACAAGAATTTTATAGCTTCACTGAAATATAAGTTACAGCGTTTTTACAGATGAGGTTAAAACTTACCTAAATGATATCAATAATGATGTGTAATATTCAGGGGTAGAAAAGATTTCTATATCTCCACCGCACTTGTCACAAGATCCACTTTAATTCTACTAAGAACTAACAGAAGACTGTACGCCAATAGTTTCAGCTTATCCCGTTCTAAAATCCGCATTGAGAGAGATGCCGGTCGCTAACCACTACAACCTATAAAATCACTGTAAAAACACCGTTCGACACATTTCCAGTCAAATATGGGGTTTTCCACAATTCACTGTAATAATAAATGCACGAGTCAAACACGGAACACCATGAATAGCAACCGATAACACTATCCATCACCCCATTATCCTACGCGACTTGAAGTTAGCAGCGAGCGAGCACGTCAAAATATACCATAAATAACATGGTACGTATTTGGGGTGCGCCACCCCATCCCCGCCCTTCGATCGTCTGTAAACAGAAGGTTCGGTTTCGATACGAATATTGAAAGTTCAAATTTTAAATTCTTTAAATCGATGCCGGCCGGAGTTGAGCGTGCGAGTACTGGCGACTATCATTGAGCTATGGTATTAGCTGCAAGGCGTCGGGCCGAGGGGGAGGAACGTCGTATAAACTCACATTACAATACGTTAAATCGCCTCCAGCCCTCGCCGACTGCGGTCGTAACGCGACGGGAACTTCCCGGCGACATCCCGACTAGGCTCTCACCATACAGCCAATTAACTACAACTTTAATGACGCTTTTCCATTAAAGAACTTGGGTAGCTTTCGCAGTTATAATAGACTGTCTTTGTTATAGTATGAAAGGGAATTTTAAATTTTACAAGACTTGCTCTTGTCTATTGATATTTGAAAAAGAAAAGTTCAAACCTGCCTCCCTAATTATTATGTTAATCTTTTATTCTATTATTCTGAATTCAGAAAGTAAATAACTTATGGAATTTAAATGCAATGTCATCACTCCTCTGTCATCTTTGATATAAATATCCATTCGTTACAGCCCGGAGGCGAAATGCGCTGAAAGGGAAAACCGACAAAGGAAGCCTTTTTAGGGATCCGGATAAGACGCGACGTGAAGAAAAAGAGAGCGACAATTTTTCCGGTTCATATTTTTCTGTACATTTCATTACTTCCGCTATGTATGGACGTAGATCTCGGGCGAAGTCGGAAGCGTTCGGCTGCGCTCGTCTGTCGTCGGGTAATTCCGGGAGACTAATCGATACGCGTTAGGCATGCTACCGACGTGCTACGTTACAACGTAGCTACTACGCGAGTCTACAACTTTGTAGCTTACGCTACGGTTGTGTTGTTGTTACCCAACTAAATTAAAAAGTCAGCGAACTTGACTCTACGTGTGGGGTTGTCGGGCCGTACATCTTTAGGTGGTGTTGTTCCGGTTAATTGTTTTTGCAGTCGGCCGATGTCGTAGCGCTGCGCAGTTGCACCAATGCAGATGTATAATACATTTTAGTTGATGAACTGTGATTGTAAACGGCGTTGGGAATTGAGTTCACGTTCCCTTTTAGTTATTGCTGATGTGAACAGTTTTCAATTTAATTGTTCATGGCAATTGAACGTCGATTCACCTGCTCAGCTTCAGCCGTCGTATTTAATTGCAATCTGGCCTGATTTTGAAATCAGTTTCTGGTCATTAGTTTTTAATTGAGAATGGATTCCTTTATTCATTGCGTTCCATTTAATTTTGTTTTCATTCTTTTTACTTAGATGAATCATTACTTTTTTTACTCGATTTTGAATTATAGAAAAAGTTTAGGCTGTTTGGATTATAAAAATAAGTTACCTAATCAATTTTACTCTTTAGTTATTCTAGGATATTCTATTCGCTAAGAGACTTTCATTTACGTTATAATTATTTACGATAGATACTATCGTATATTCTAGTAGGTACCTGAATTATTAACATAGGTAGGTACCTACCTGTTTTAAATGCTGTTGTAAACACAGGATAGTCGATTCCAGAACTATCGAAGAACCGCTACCTAGATTTCTAGTCTACTCTAGGGTACCTGGGTACTACTTATGTAAGTACCTAGGTTTAATTTTTCCAGCGCGAGCGCCAGGATCTGCACAAGAAACTTTTTATCGCAAGTAGACATTAATTCTGGTCGGCATCAAAAGAAGTCTTTTAAGAAATATTATCTAATGAGAATTAAAGCTGTGACTAACAAAAAATCTTTCAAAACACATTTTTCTACGTGACTAGGAACGCCATCTAGTGACAGTCGTTGTAAAAACTTTTAAGTGTATGATCCGGTATGATCGTATAATCACAGATTATATAATAGTTACTACGTAACAGATAAATCACTCCATACAAAAAAGTCCATACCTACTGTTATAAGCACCTACAAGTTCCCAAACTACCTACAAATTCATAGCTGCATTAGAAAATGAACCTTAAAAACTCCAGCGCTCGATTGTTATTTCAATGCGATAGCGCACAGTTCAGTGACCGCGACCGTGCCGACAGCGAGCGTAGGGTTGCCTCTTACAATTAAATAGGGAACAAAGTTACGCTTATTTGTAACTGACTTCCCGAATCAATGGAGGTGCCCAACTACTTTTCGAGCACAGAACACGCAAGTATTCTATACTTACCTATTACCCCTGGCACAACACCGCTGACCGCTGATACATACCCACTTACTCAAAATTGGTTTCTGCGCAGCGATATATGCAATGTTCCAAGCCACCATTTAGTTGAACGAGAACTTTACCTACTTATACTCGAAGTGTTTTTATCTATAAAACTCGGTAATCATTGCATGTGTAACTAAGTATAAGGTATAAGTATCTATAATTTAAGTATCTAAAGTAAGTCACTTATTTTTTAAATGACAAAGATAAGTATTTTTACTTAAAAAAATAGAAACCTATGTATATTCATACATAGGTATAAAATATTTCTAAATGCCTATACATATACATATAATAGGAAACATATATATTTTCCTAAAATATTCACATATACACCTACACAAATCAAAATAGTTCTTCAGTTTATTAGATAATTTTAAAAACTAAATAAAAAATAAACAATAACTGACCTGTCTACATCTCTAGGTAAACGGAAAAACGAAAGCTTTATATTTTTTCTTTTACTTGATTTGCAACCAAGCACAGCACATAACTGGCCAGAGGTCGTCATGTTCACAAATAAAAATAATAAACATAAAACGCGCGTCGAAAGCCCTGTGCCGCGTGGGGCTACCGGTAACCCAGCGAGCGGTAGGCATTTATCGCGCGCAAGTACGTCGAGTGACAGAGGCCTGGTATAATGTACAACGATACCGAAATACCTATAACTAATTACCATATCCTGTTTGCTCTTATGACTGTTGAGGAATGATCCATGCTAAATTATTGATTGTGTGATAAATCAATAATTCGTTTACGGTTGTCAGTCAGTTCCAGAAAGAACGAGATTAATAAGTAGTTCTCGTAAGAGTGATTTGTTGAAGAGTTAAAAAGAAAATAGAATAAATTGTATGATATTTCAAATCCAGCAATGCTTATTTTTGCAAGTGTTGAAATAGTTTTTTTCTATTGGAAATCATATTCCACACCATTTCGTTACTGCTAGCATCTCAGCTTTTTTAAAACTTCAATCATCGCGCTGTCAGTGTCAAACGGAAAGCTTCAATCAAACGTCAAAAATCAATTTGAGAAAAAACACGACTTGTGTTTTCGGGTATTGCAGTGAATAATTAAAATGTTTACTTTGTGCTGTTTTTAAACTCATTATGGAGACACCGAGAGTATTGTCGTAAGTACAAATATGTCGCAAGTATTCCAGGAAGATAATACGCCACAATTTTCTTGTTAACACTAAAATTATTCCGTTTTCCATATTGCGGTGCAGGTTTCCGATACCAATTACTTTTCCGGGAAAAATAATCTTCATTCATGCAAAGTATCGTAACATATCTATGGTACATACACAGGTACATGAAAAGAATATTCATATTTTCTCAATTTACCTACTCTAAAATTTATTTTACAACATACCTATTGACAAATGAAGAAATAATCAGCTGATAGTCAGAAAGCATTCATCATCTTCTTATCCTTACACTAGTCAAGTACCTATACTCGAGCTATGTTGTCGCCGCAATGTTGTCCTCCTGCTAATATTATCCTCATACAATATAAAAACATAATTTTCATTGTTGAACCAGACTTGACAGTTCATAAATTAGAAGTTATTTCTCGCTGACAAAGGGAGCTTTTTATCTAAATAGTTCATCTCAATCAAAATTAGCTTTACTGTAAAAGCATAGTGCAGACAATAGTGCAAGAGCAAGACATATAACTATACTTGACGCAGGAAAAGCAAATGTATAAGAATACCCTTCATGTTCTAAGACACTGCATTGTTTTAGTCTGACACTGCACTGTATTTCATGCTAGAACACAACTCTTCTCAAAAAACAAGGCATTAGTGTTGAATTACACATTGCTATCACAATCAAACAAAAATACTGTTTACATTTTCAGTGGACACGCTCTAGTAGCAAAAGGCATTACCAAGATAGATGCTTCTCTACCCGAGGTGGGCTTGAAGGATGTCGCACCAAATGGCTCCTGGCTGGAACAGAAGCAGATTCAAGCCGCCTTGGAAGCTCGGAAGTACCTGATCGAGGTTGAGAGGATTGAGAAATGGTATGTAAAACTGTGTAATAATATAATTAATAATTTTATATTATTATATAAATGTATCTCTATGGACACAATATGGAAATAAATAAAATTGTTTTTGTAACCATTTATAAGAAAGCTTCTGCAATATGAACTTAATTAAAAACCTGTTTGATCCATGAAGGTATTATAACATAGTTAAAATATGTCCAATAATGACAACACCAGCATACAAGCACAACATGTTCCTAACCAAATAGACATGTCTTAATTATTTATCGAGTGAATTTCTTAATCAGTATGATTTAAAATAAGTTTTAACAAATCTTATTTTAACTTCTAGTGGCACACTAAGTCATGCTGAATGGCGAGATGACCTGATGCTAGCCGAAGTGACGCAGAAGGTTGGCGGATATTGGCAGTACCTTGGCCACAATGTTGGCAAGACTTTGTATCTGCAACCTGAAGAAGCATTGTTCTTAATGGAAGTTGTAAGTAGAACATGTAATTGTTGTAAATCATATAAAATAATCATTCATTTAGGTTATACATACTAGATCTTTTATAAGCCTTTTATAGGCCCAGGCACAAATATATAAAATATCATTTCTTAAATACCGGCTAGCTGGCGAGCTAGATCAAGCTTTACTGAACACTAACTTCAAGATAGTTACTAAAAGGCTTTATAGAAAATGCTGATGATTTTATACTAACAACCTTAAAATGTTGGCTGCATACTCAAAAAATAATTAACATTATTGTGTTTTGTATACTTTCCAGAACTGCCTTCTACTAAAACACAATGAAGTCACAGTATCATTACAAAAAGCTTACTCTTTGCTCCTACAACCACCTACAACAATGATTCAATACAAAGTCTATGCCTCACTCAGTAGGCTCGGCTACAAAGTATTTCGCCACAAAGGTCCTAAAACTAACGGCAATAGACACTTGCCAAAACTCAGCAGACTTACTGAACTAAAGAATATTGACTCACCAATCACAAGTACAGATAATGAATCTGAAAATGTTGATTCACCTGCTGCTTACACAAATAAATCTGATTATTTAGACTCTCCAAATATTAGTACAGGAAACGAGTCTGAGAATGCTGATTCTCCTGTAGTTCAAACGGTTAATAAGTCTGAAGAAATTGGATCAACGATAACTGATGTCAATGTTACTGAAAGTGTAGATTCTCAAATAGCTAAAAGCGAAGATAAAGTTGTAGAGAATATCAATTCACCAGCAGTAAATATTGTTAGTGATGCAAATATTCCTATTCCATTAGAAGACACAATTGTTGCATCTGAACATATTGATGCTTCCAAAGGAACAGTTGATGAAAATAAAAATGTGAGTTCAGAAATAGAACTAATAGATGGTAAAGAAAAAGTAAATGAGGAAATTGGACTTGATATGGCTGAGAATAATATTGAATTAAGAGACAATAAGAACAGTGATGAGAATGTAGAAAATACAAATGGACAAGATTCTAAAGCAACAGAAAATGATACATCAAATGTAATGGAAGTGGATGAAGCTGTTAATTGTAAGATTGCAAATAATAATAATGAGAGTATTGAAGAAGTTTCCTCAACAGTTACAGAAATTGTTGAAAGTAGTAATATGGAGGTATGCTCTGAAAATCAGGAAGCTGCTAATTCAGGTATGAAACATGAACAGGGTAATTTTAGCTTTATTGTGAAGGACATAGAACAAAATTTGGATTAAAACTTTTTCGTTTGATTATTTCAGAGCCAGTAGCAATGAATGAATGTGATAGGAATGAAGATGTTGAGGTTACAGCATCTGTAGAAGTTACGTCAGACGTAGTTATGGATGCTGGTAAGTATTTTAATTTAGTAGTAAAGGTAGTTTCAAATACAATAGATATAAATAAGTGTGATATTTTAATTGAGTGTAAATGTATATGAGGCACCAAGGTTTAAGCGGCAACAGCTGGGTGAAACCGGCTAAACTTAGTGACATCCTTTTATCTCCAGTTAGAGCTAGGTGTAGCCTTCATCATAGCAGCTATACAAGTTGCAGCCACACACCCGAAGTAGATATAACTAAGTTTTGCTGCATATGGCCTCACCTCACACCTAGCTGTAGTCGACTAAACTTAGGTGAAACCTCGCTTCAGGCTTTAGCTATAACATTTGATGCATTTTTTGTATTTCATGTTCCAGTGAGTGAAGTCATTAGTGATGACACAAATAAAGATGTCACTTCTGATGTGGATGTACAAATGGCGGCCGATGCAGTCGTTGATGCTGGTACTAATTTAAATTTTATAATGATATCTAAGATTATTTGTTTATTCTTTATGTAAGGTTACATGGAAATATGATTGTTTCTTCAGATGCCAAGAATATAGAAGACGGTGATAAATCTTTAGAAGATGAAACTAACAAAGAACAAACTGGTGAAAACAATTGCACATCACCAGAAAAACTATCACAAGAATGTTACCCTAAAGATAATAACACAGACTTCAGCTATTTGAGAAAAATAGACAAAATTACAAAGAGGCAGATAAAACCAACTGATTCTAAAAAAATTGAGGAACATTTTAAAAATATATCTGACTTTTCCAAAGAATGTGTGGTCACTGTCAATGTACCAGATCAACAATTTATACCGAAAAATATATTTGTGCATAATTCTAACTATGTGTTGAATTTGCACAATATTAAAAAGAGATCTATAAGGTCTGCGTCATCCGATGCAGCCTCATACACAAGTTCCGACGAAGTTAATGGAGCTAACATAAGGAGAATAAGAAGTAGCTCAGGCACAGAATTTCCTCAAAATCCAACCTTCTTTCCGAACATACGGTTTCCTAGAACCAGCCAATTTCGACCATATGGATTTTGGCGTCCACAGAACAACATGAACTTTTATCAACTAATGTTCTTCCAAACTCGTGTTCAGTTCCATCAAAGGGCACATCCATTCTTAAGACCGTCTTCCTATAATTTCAATCCAAATAATCCTAACATTAGCAATAACGCCAGAAAAAGGATGAGGAGCGGTAAAACCGCCCATTTTCAGGGTATTAAAAATCTAGCCGTCAGATTGAAACAATCTCTCATATCTGGCAACACTGATATGCGAAACCTAGAATCTCTTCACGCTCTACTACATTCATACAATTTGAGATACAAATCTAGACTGAGGTTGACTGAAAACTTCGATGTGATAAATGAAGAAAAGATTGTTGAAACTATCGAACTGGATGATGATGAAGAATCTAAGAGCAAAAAACCTAGGCTGGAACAAGAAGAAGATAAGTTTGATGAAAATATGTATAGGCTTAAAAAGCTGGCACTAAGATTACGAGATCTTGAAACTAAAGACAAAGCAACGGCTACTCATAGAAGAGCATTTTCTAAAGCGATCAAAACATTTAACAAGTCTTACAATGCTGATGTGTATTTGGATGAAGACAGCTACGAAGTTATAGACAGAAGATGTATAACACTGGATTCTAGTTCAGAGTCCGATTGCATAGTCGAAGAAGAGCCGGAGGCGAATAAAAAGAAAGGGAAAAGATTAAGGAATCCATTCAATATTCTTAAACGTAGGTCTGAAAGATTGAAGTCACTAAATAACCCTGGTACAAGCAAGGACGAAAACAATTCAGAAAGTAACAAAACTGTTACTGACCAAGTTATTTCTGAAGAAGATCACAAGAAGTATACTGAGTGTCTAAGTAAAGTCTTTGATGAGTCTTGGCTTCCAAACGAAAACGATTTTGGTAGAGCAGAAATCGTTCCAAAAGTTTACATGAATTCTCGGCTTATACATACCAATAAAGAACAATACTTGTACGACTTTCTAAAGGACCACTTAGAACACCATGAAAATTGGGCTGAAGTTAAAATATCCTTTTTGAAGTATTTAGAAGAAAGTAATAATGCATTTCAAAAAGAACAGGCGCAAATTCTGGCTGATTCAGAACTTTGTAATTCGGGGTTGAAACCGTTAATCGATTTTGACGACAGTTCCGATATGCCTTCAGTCCTAGAAAAATTACGAATCATAAGTAATAACAAAGATATTGATTCAGAAACTAGTCTAAGAATAGATTTTGATGTGTACAACAGAGATGTACAGAACTTTAGGAAGAGGAATCCGCCAAAACCGCATTTCAGAATTATTTGTATTGAGTAAGTAGATTTTAAATATTTTTGAAACACGGATTTTGCTGTGATTATATCGACGCAAATTACAGCTGCAAAAACGTAAAAAGAAAATATTCTGTAAGCACTATAAGTTTGACCATATTATTTATTCGAATTGAGAACTTACTCGTTTTTGAGAAGTCAGTTGAAAATAGGGAATCTCACTTTATTACATATTTTTTTCTATATAAATTGATAAATGTCTATATTTTTTCAGTATATCATCGGGTCTTCCTTCGGCAGTGGATGTAATGGCCCTACACTCAAAATATGAAGATAACGTAGCAATAGTTTTCGCCATAGTCGATACAGGATCCATTTCCTACCTACAAATAAATCCTATAGACTTACCTATATATGTTCCAAATAGCGATGTAGTATAAACTATTTAGCGGTAAGTTGTATATTTTGTACATAACATTCTATTATACATATACATAAAGAAATATGTAGTCGTAAAATATTAAAAATATTTCATGTATAATTTAAGTCGTTGTTATGGTTTATTTTATCTATATTTGCTTTTAAAAACTGAATAAACGTTGATTGTTTTAAGACTGTTTATAAATTAAGGCATTATACTGAAAAAAGAAAAATAGTTTAGCCTCAAAATCTGTATCTTTTGGTTACGAAAAACGCCAATCTCTATTACCAATTTTTTTTGAAATCAAACACGTCGTAGATTATTTTCTCTATAATGTTAGTAAGCAGTGAACGATAGTCACAAAATAATTTAAATATTGAAGATGTCATTTAAAACTTCCAATAAAACCAGTTGATTGTTTATATGTGTATTTTATTTAAATAAATTTAAAACAGCCTTATATTTAGATAGTTTAGCTGTCTATTCTACTAAGCAGCTATATGGCACAAGTGAATTGGAGGGCTCGGTGCAAATATACCTAGAACTAATACTTAAATACAAATTATTTATTTAAATCTTTATATTTCCTTACTCAAATCATTCAACTTAAATAATTATTATTTGAGACATGCTTAAAAATGTACCAATTATGTTCACCAACAAGAGCTGGGCTCTTAAATTAAAGAAGAATGTTCATCAAAAAATTGGCAATCTGGAATATGCGAAATAGGGCAAAATAATTTGCTCAAATCAATAAACACATTTCTTTTACATTTCATTTCTTTGCAGTAATGCAGGTTTGCTGTTTTTGATAATTACTATAAAACTCAACCAAAAATATATTATTTAAATTAATTGTAGGTAAACCAAAAACAACAGTTAAATAATGAGAGTGCATTATATCTATCTTTGTTTACAAAGTTTTATCTTATATTAGCACAAATTATTCTACCTACGTTATATGGCACGTTAATATATTACTCTGTCTCTCATTCGTTCATTATACACAACCTTCGTATGCATTACATTAATGGTAAGACTTTAAAAAGTAAAGATACATGATATTTTTAAAAGCTTTTCACTTTTGTTTGGCGTAATTCATGATAATGATGTCAATATTTGACCACTTACCTACTTAAAAATAAATTGATATTTAAGTATAGTTTTAAACAAAAATGTAGACTTACAATCGGAAATATGGATATCGCCACAGCGGAGTGGAGAGGTTCATAAACTAATAGGATTGCTCCGATCTAAGATTTTTACAAGAGGATGGAGACGAAATCTTTAAATAACGAAATTCTATTGTTTGTTTAATAACTTCTCACCCCATAATAACTTCAACATTTCTTCAGCAGTCACATCATATACATATTAGATATCTACTTAATTAAGCTTGCTAACCATACATACAAATAAGGATACAGCTTCACAATCGTATAAATTATGAAGCGATTAATAAATGATATTAAATGGAACACTTTTGCAAGGAATGTTGACTAGGAACTAGACTATTATGCAACTACCTGCATAAAACATAGCTTTGAAGAAAATACATAATATGCAATATTATTTTTGGTAACTAGCAATGGAATAAAAAAAAATACAAAATATTTTAAAAACTTAACATTACAATACAATACCACTTCATCTTGACGATAAATAAAAAAAAAATACATATTCATTAATATTAATTATGTTATCTAAAACTAAAAATAGGTATCACATGAACTGTAGGATCGAGTATATGAGATCAAATATTTATCACTGACAAAGCGCAAAAATATTAAATTGTTAATATTATACGTATAAGTATTCAAAATAAGTATGTTTTCACTGAGTTATGATATAATATTGATATCGTATTTACACAGTGTGCTTTTATTTCACCATTTTGTGGACAGAAAAAGTTTAAATGCCCAGGTAGTCAGTTGTGGTATTAAGTATACGTTTTCCAACCATTAATTTTCCGCTTTTAATTATTTGACTGTTCGCACATTAATAGGTAGGTATACAAAATATTATGTAGTTAAGTACCGTTCTTCATCAATCCAAAAAATTATAAATCACAACATTTTAAGGCCATCCGAAGTTCATTCCGGCCAACTGGTAAAACCTTTCGTTGAACGGCCTGTAGAAGTCTCTCAGTCTTTCTAAAGTTTTTGCATCAATATGGGGATGGCTTCTGCCTTTAGTCTTCCCGAGGCAATGTGGAGTGGAACGGCTTTCAGATTTGAGGAGGCAAGGAAAGCCTTTCGTTGAATTGAAATAAAAGTGCTTCTCTGTTATTACTCGCTTCAAGCCGAGGAATTCCTGTAAGTATAGTTTAATTATTAAGTTACTTATATTAGGTAGGTAAAACTACTATTTGGCCTTAAGTATATGAACCTCTCAATATGTAATAAGTTACAATAAGTATCTGAGACAAATAAAGTGCTACCCAATGTAATTTTTTAATGTAATTTAAATTCTGCTTATATGTCTAAATCCAGTCTGGGTTCAGTGTAGAAAACATAAAGGTATCTTATTGGAGAGTTTTTACTGGTATATGTGCCATTTAGAACTATATTATTACCTGCACTCTAGCCATTTCAGCAGCAGGATCAGCAACGAGCCTCTCCCCACTGATGAGCAATAACCTCGGTCTAGGAAACCTTCGCAGCCACCGTCTCAACGGTCTGGCATATACGCCCAGCCTGACGGGCGGCCAGGATGCATCCACTACTGAGGGCGCTCCGCCCCAGGCGGCGGAGCTGTTCACTAAGGCTAGGTCTTCGAAGCGAGGGAGCGCTGGTCGTTTACTGGGAATCAGAAGAATATTATTTTGATGCCAACTTTAACATAAATACAGGAAGAATGACGTCTATAGGTTTAGTCCTAATACTTTTGGGGGAGTTTTGAGTATCATTCGTATATGGAGTTCTAAAAATATGACAAAAAAGGAAAAATATTTATATTTTGCTGCGTTTCTTCAGAATAAAAAATGTTATTGCTGAACGTTAGAGTCAAAAATAAAAAGGTTACCTGGCTGACTGCGTATAATCACTGATGGCCCTCGTAACTGGATCTCGCACTACTGCTAACAGCTTGACGCTGGGGTTCATGGCGTACACACGTCTCGGGGCTGACCTCGTCACCCAGTATGAAGGGGTCTTTTCCATCGTAATCTGGCCTTCAAGTGTTGGTGGCATTTTATCCCTGAAAAACATGGACAAACGGAGTGATCTTGATTAGTCTAGAATGCCTGGATGGACCTTACGAAATGTAGGTAATGTTCTTTACCTGTACCATTCGAAGCCTTTGTGATAGAATTTATCAAAGAAGTGCACCTCTGACCCCGCTGCCCTGACGTCTGGATGTAATCTGTATTACAACAGTGCATCAAGGTTAATAGATATATGTAAGCTGCGTAAGTAAATTGAATCCACTTATATGCATCACCCATGTAAATTGATAAAATTTCTACGGTATTTCAAAACACACCACGTTATTTCTAAAATTTTAAAAACAAAAAAACATTTTATTTACATTTGACTTAACGAATCTTATCGTACGAAAGTACGTATGAAAGTAGGCAATTAAAATCAAAAATAATTTCTAATGATTTTTCCAGAATTTCGATATTCTGCGTAAGTAAATTGAATCCACTTATATTCATCACCCATGTAAATTGATAAAATTTCTACGGTATTTCAAAACACACCACGGTATTTCTAAAATTTTAAAAACAAAAAAACATTTTATTTACATTTGACTTAACGAATCTTATCGTACGAAAGTACGTATGAAAGTAGGCAATTAAAATCAAAAATAATTTCTAATGATTTTTCCAGAATTTCGATATTCATTTCCAGTCTTCTCTTTAGAAGCAACCGCTCACCTCAAAAACTCCAGCAGTGCCCTCGTCCCACATTTCTTAACCCCTATAATAAGTGCGTCGGGTAATCTCTTGACCGGCACTTGGTTTTGCTTCAGCCGCCTGTACTTGTAACTCTCGTCTACACTGAACCCAAACAACGAAGCGAAGCGAATGCTTGCAGCCCTGTACTTTGATATATGCTGCTTTAGTTGTAAGTATTTTATTGTAAACTGAAAAAATACATTAAATAAAATGTTATAAGTTTATAACAAACTTCCATCAAATAATACATTTAAACCGGCAACCCGGTTAAATAAATACTTTAAACGAACCGGGGCATATTTTGTACGGTGGTACTGGTTTGACCGCGTGGAAGGTGTACAAAGTTAATTAAACCAAAAACATTGAATTCAAAAAGTTATTTATAATTTTGGCCCATTAACGATCACATGACGACCACTGGGCCATCAAATTAATATTTAATTAGCTGAATCCTATTTTAATAAATTTTTAAATAGTGCGCATCACTCACCTTGTTTTCGTCAACTAAGCAAGAATTCAATGAATAGCATAAATATAAGAGAAAGAATAATATAAAACAAATAAACATCGTCCTCTTTGATATCACTGAGATCCATCTCATTGCGATTGTTCGGATTCATTTGTAGAGCTTTCTTTCTACTTTCGCCAATAAACTAAATTCACTGTACTTAACATTTTACAAGAATCTTTCTATTGAAAGAACTAATATTTTATAGTTAAAAAACTAAAATCTTCATGTTTTAAGGTTAATTGATATGCATAACACTGCAGAGTTCACGCTGAACAAGCAGTGTTTATGAACGATCGATGTAATTTTCTTTGCAGCCTGCTCGAATCACGATGCGCGCAATCGCTGTCGATTCGACACGGAGTCAGTCGGAAAATCGCATTTCGCGCGAAGGTAATTTACCGCCCCTAATCCCACTAGCGTATTTCCGGTTTTTCCTGAAAGTTCTGAATGTTGGTATTCTTAGGAAAGTTCGTTTTCTAACCATAAACGTGAACTTTAAGTTGATAAAATTTCGTAAGCAATAATTTCACGAATAATTTTTTTAACTCTATAGTTATTTTATGTTTTCTAAAAATTCAGTATAATCTTCAGCTTCATCATGTATCGGAATTTTCCGCGTTCCAGAACTACAACGGAAATTGTTAAATAGTTTTAGCATGAAGGAAAGAGATAACATGACAAGCAGTCAGTGAGACAGAACAAGACAGTGGTACGTTTGTTTATGGTTCGTGAGCCATGGACAAAACAAGTTGCACAAGGCTGCCAACATGATTTGTGAAGAACCAGTTTTGACAGCCGACAGCTAAATAAAAAGAAATTTGATCGCGTTGAACTTTGAAGCTGTGAAATAAATTAAAATGACAGTCCAACAGATTAACTCGAATATTTCTGACGACTCAGATGATATGGTTAGTTTACCATCCGAAGAGGAGATTTATAGGCGAAAATACCAGTTGTTGTTGGAGCGATGTGAAGTCTTACAACAGGATAACGAAAGAATTATTACTAGGTTTGTGTTTTGAGCTTTTTTCTGTTGATAAACGTTGTTTGTTCGTGCGTGGGCTAACAGAATATTGTTGCAGAATACATGAAGCGAAGAAAATAACCAAGCGCTACCGGAAGGACATTAAATTGTTGGTGGAGCGATTGGATAGGCATGGCGATCAGTTCAGAACTGTATGTTTGGAGGTGGAAACTAAACCTGAGGTGATAGTGCGACCGCCCAGAGCTGGGGGGAAAACTCAAGCTGTGTCCAAACAAACAGATAAACAGAATGCTGGGGCTGCTAAGAAACCTGGACCTAAAAGAAAAAGCAAAGCAGACAGGGTAAAATAATTGCATTATCTACATACAGAGTTGCCAGACATTTGACCTAGACTGCCTGACTTTATAATCCATATGTTAGGAACTCATAAAACTCTATTATTTTCTAGCCTGAAAGAGATCCAAATGCTCCCAAGAAGCCATGCAATGCATTCTTCCAATTTTGCCAAGAACAGCGGCCTTTAGTTGTTGCTGAAGCTGAAGCTAACTCTGAATTGGGATCTGAACCTTCAAAGCAAGAAGTCACGAGGCAACTGGCGTCACGATGGAGAGCACTCAATAATGAAGAAAAAAGGGTAAGATTCTTTATATGACAGTGCTAAAGACAGTGGAATTTAGAAAGGAATATAACATTGCTAATTTCCTAAAGAATAGCATCAAATGCAAACAAATCATATCAGGTAGTGAATTATCAATTTATACTGTAAAAATCATTATCACTTTTCATTGTTATTTTATAACATAAGAAACCACCTATCCAAACCAAATGTTTAGGCTTTGCTTGGACTATTTAGTAGATGGTTTACGTGAAGTTTGCACAAAATCAGTAAAGCTAGTTTTGATTTATTTACATGCACATTTGCAATGTACTGGACCACTAGTACATTATAAAAGATTGTATTTTTCCAGGTATATGTGGCAATGTTTGAGAGATCTAAGGAAAAGTATGCTGAACAAATGTCCGCCTACATAAAGAAGGAGCAATGACATTCACCAACACCTGCCAATAATAGCACTTAATTTTCTTGTGATCATCAGCTTTAAGGTTAGGTTAACTATTAAACAGTATTTTATAAGGAAAACTTGTTTGAATTTCCCTGCTGTCCCAATAATACATCTGCAGAAATAACTCACATAATGTCCTTGAAAGTTACAACGATTGTCCTAACCCATTTCTGGTAAAAAATATGCTTGATAATAATCTAAAACTGTAAATTTGTGCAAAGAAACAAGTAAATTGGTTGGCCAGGTCAGAATTTATTTATTAACACTACAGTTTTCTTATGACCAATATAATATTTCTTTTGACATAAAACACCAACTACTGCCTAGCCTATATATTTAAGGAAAATATTAATATAAAAAAAAATAGTTGTGCATAAACTACTAAATAGATGTAAATATATACAGTAATTTTTGCTATGCAAATCACATTAGATAAATTTTAGACCATAAGTACCACCAAGGTTGAAGTAGACACACTAAATGCATTTTTTACTAATGCTGGCTAATAATTCGGATTTTACTACACACAACCAAGGTGACAGAATTAGGTTGACAAATGCACATTCATATGAAGGTAAATAACACTGGATATATTATTTTAATGGAAAGAATCTTTCTCCAATCGAATGTTCTTCATGGTCTCAATAGCTGATCGTGACTGTGCATGGTTCATCACGGTCGGTTCGAACACCCTCATGAATGGATTGTACTTCTTTTCCTCTCCGATTGTTGATGGCACCTGTAAAAATTAATTAAAAGAAATTATTTATATATACTTGCACTATGTAATTTCCTATTATAGGTAAATAGGTATATAAAAACATACCGTAGGTTTTCCCTCTTCTCGCCTTTCCTTTGACCAAGTAATTTTGTTGAGAACCTCAATATTGTTTGGTTCAACATGTGCAGCAAACTTAAGATTCTGCAGAGTGTACTCATGGCCACAGTAGACCTTGGTCTCCTCTGGTAAGCTGCCTAGGATCGACATGGCATTGTACATCTGTTCTGCATTGCCTTCAAAGAACCTTCCACAACCAGCGAGGAACAAAGTGTCACCTGGAATATTATAATCATGTATAGTAAGTTCAACTCAGTCGTGCGCGCGGCCCTATGTGTGGGTAACCCTTGTACATATACAGTGACTTTGTGTGCGTGACAAGAGGTACAGTCGGGTACAAATACAGTTATTTAGGGGTTGTATACGGCTGTTTAAAGTACAGTTATTACGTAATTTAGTTTATTTATTTATAATGATTCTGTATCGCTACTTGAAAAATCAAATGATGAATTTTCGGATTCGCTACTTTCACCAATGTTAATTATAAATTCTGACTCCATGTCAAAATGTCTATAGTATTCTTCTTTTTTCTTTTGTACATGTCGACAAGTATTACCCAACATCCCTTCATCAATTTGACTTAAACGTTCATTTATGAGTTTCATTATTTCCGTCTTATTTTGGTCGACATTATGCGAAGCAATATATTTTTTTTTAATTCCCCACACATTTTGTTTCCATTATTATACTAAATTATAGGTCTTTTTACATTCTTAGTCCACACATTTATTTCTTGTCCGCGTACCCCGAGCTAGAAAATATGCAAGGAGTATTTAATTCATCTTAGATATTTCACTTCATTTATTTCTTAGATACTGTCAATGTCAATTTGAAAAGCCGTATGAGAAAATAATGATAAACTGTAAAATGTAATAATAAAAAGCTTTGAATGTTGTTTCATATTTTTGAAACGCTACCTGACTCCTTAAAACATTTTCTCCGTGAAGAACTAGACATTTTCGTAAACGACTGTACCCATAACAAAAAGCGATGAGAACACGTCATGCTCGGACGACGTCACTGTCACACGAATGAAAGTTGTATATTTACAAGCCGACGCACACATAGGGCCGGGCGCAAATCTGAGTTGAACTATCTATAATCAGTATGTACATACAATTTGAAGCTTTGCTATATCTACACGACTTAAGCAGCCTTTTACCTGTAAACACAACAGATTCTGATGCATCGTCAGGAGCAGTTACATAATAGCACATATGCCCTGTTGTATGGCAAGGAGTGAACAGGCATTGTACCAGCAAATTACCAACACTGAACATAGTGTTATGTTGCACTTTCTTTGTCAGAGCTCCGATGCGTTCATCGCCACCATATATCTGGAGATCTGGTACCTGTTTGGCGAGCTCTTCATTTCCGCCAGCATGATCCCTGTAAGATAGAAACGAGTGTCAAATACTACAGAGATACTTATATGTATGTATACATACTTTGACAATATTTATTGCACAATGACAGTCTTATCTTAATAGATAGCAATTTATATCAGACTGAAACTACAAATATAATAAATGATACAAGTACACCCTTAATTTTACTTATTTGTAGTAATTTCGAAAATAGATGGCTTACCAGTGATGATGGGTAGTCAGAACTGTTGTCAGTTTCGCACCATGTTCTTTGACAGCTTGCAACACACTTTTTGGTTCGACTGGGTCTACAACCGCAGCCTCCTTGGTAGCTCGATCAACTACCAGGTACATGTAGTTGTCCTGTAGAGCGGGCAGTATCTTAATGTCCATGTTTCCGAGTTGATGGTGTTCTTGACTGCTGTGTGCTTCGCGCTGGTTCCGTATAAGCACTGAAAATAAAATAATTTTATAACGTTTTTTGATATCATTTTTTCTGCGTCCATAATTATGTATATTTTACTCTTGTACCGAAATGACTGTGCTGTCTAAATGATGGAACAATATAACAATATAGATTGGACCTGAGTATCTAATACTTACTAGACTACTTACAGTAGGCGACTGTAAATAATGAAATACTTATTGTAACAGCAACTATAGTTTTATTTCAAGGTTAATAAAAAAGATAACAGCTTATGTTTAATTAATGAATGACTATGCTACTTTTATACTAGAAAGATTAATATAGTACGTTTTTTGGTCCGATTCAATCTATTTAATTTATACATCCTTGTAGCTGCAATATTCCAAGATGTAATACTAATCAATAGTTTGAAAAAATAAATGACTTTCATAACGTTTCTAACGACAACCTTATTCTTTTTATTTTGAGCATGTAGCCCATGGCATATAACAAAAAGACAGGCAAAATTATCATCAACAATCGGTTGTCAAGATACGTACGAAATAAAATTTAATTTTCATAATACCTTGGAAATACAGCCTCGTTAGCTGCTGCGATATGCCTAACGGCAAAGAATTTACAAATCTGGCCAACATTGCATTAATTAAAACGTGTCCGATATTTATTAAACAATATTTCAGATATCTTTTATATTTTTTTGATATTTTAGTAAAATTGATAACAAGCTTGAAAAACAAAATACCGAAAATACCTTATCAGTCAGCTGGTGTTTTGACAGCTATTTCTAGAATACAAGGAGTTTGAGGTTGTGATGCTTTTTTGGCACTGAGGAGGCATTTCTTGAATGAATGAGATTACAATAATTTAACAGCAATATTATTTAGATAAGTAAAGCAATTTAATATTATGCGTTACATTTGATACTTATTGGCTGTTTAGAGCTGCAGTATTCGGTTTTCTTTAGTTTTAAATTATAAGTAATATTCATATACTTTATACTTTTTATAGTCTGTGTTTTTTGCTTTAGCTGTCGTCTGTCAATGCCAATACTGTCACTGTCATAGTGTCATGTGTGATGTGCATTTGTGTCGGCATGTGGATTTATTTACAAAAGTTTTCTGCAATTCTAAATGACTTAGTAAAACATTAGACGAATCTATTCACCATGAAGAGTAAACCTGTTAAACACAAGTCAACAAACACTTTCCGGGTAAGTCCTAGGGACTTATTACTGTAAACTTTTGTGTTGTTTTAGGTTAAGTGCGTGTTTTTAGATCTTAAAACTCGTATTTATCGAGAGTAATGCTCATTTGTTCATAGTTTTTGGTTCAAGATTTAAATTGTGTTTAGATAATAACTCGTACTTCAGTATTGTGGGATCAAATCTCATTGCCAGTATTTATAAAATTGTTTTTTACAGTTTGTACCTTTTGCGGAGAGAATCAATGCTATTGACATCCGCCATGCAGCATTGTATCATATTGAGCATGCATACGCACAGCAGCCTGAAGAGAACGAAACTCATTTCTTTGTGGCCCTCCAAAAATGGCATGTGCTCAACTTGACTGAGAACTTTAAAAAGTTCCGCAAAGAAGTCTTTGGTATCATAACAGTGCCACAACTTGTTCACAAGAAAGAGGAAGTGGTTGAGATATTGGAGAGATATTTGAATTTAGAAGATCAGCTGTGCTTACAGCCGTTGCTTGAGTAAGTGGAACTATAAAATGAAATAATAAAAATTATATGATAAACACTTTCTTAAATAGTTTATACATCATATTATCTTGTTCCTTTCAGAATTCTTGTATCGGTGGCAAAAGACCTAAGAGAAGATTTCTACCCATATTTTCCAAGATTCCTAGATGTTCTCATAAAACTGCTAAACACTAAGGATGCAGAAAGACTAGAATGGACCTTAGTCTGTTTAGCATTTTTGTTTAAAGTTCTAAAACCATACCTCAAGAAAGATGTAGCAGTTGTACTAAAGAGGATCATACCTTTATTGAGTGAATCTCAACCACAGTACATAAATAATTTTGCAGCAGAAAGCTTTGCTTTTGTTGCCAGAGATATCAGGGATAAAAAGAAGTTTGTCAGCCTTATTCTTAACTATTTGCAGACTAATGATGATGTAAGTATCTTCAAAATACTTTTTCTTACCTGTATCACCTGTATGCCCTAAAAATTTAGAGTTTGTTTATGTGTGTTTATTTTTCAGGCCATCACAGGTTGTGGCCATCTCATATTTGAAATACTGAGAGGTGTTACCGGTAAATTCCATAGCTGCATAGAAACTTTCCTGCCCCTCCTGCTTCAGTACCTAAAAGAAAATAAAGAACACCAAGAAGTTCTGTTCAAAGTTCTAACACAAACCATAGAGGACAGTTTGCAGAGTATTTCACACAAGGAGTATGGTATCTTTTGGACAAGTGTCAATAAATTCACAGAGGAAATATTGAAGGAGGATGATGAAGAAAGCAAAGCACTGGAATACATTCTAAGACTTGCCGGACAAGTTATCGAGCACCAGAGAGGCAAATACTTAACAAATCCTCCACAATTTGTCCTCTTATTAATAAAAGTAATTTGTGAGCAGTCTTCAGAGAGTGTTTTAGAAGTCTGTTCACAGATTGGGGCTGTGTTACTCCTCTCACCAAATGTGTCGTTATCTCAAGAGCATGCAGGAATTATTGTCAAAGTCCTCCTGCCCCTACCATTCCCCAATATACTCATCAACTTTGTGCAAAATGTTATTGAGTATTCACAATTTGATATGCACATACTGCCTCCTTTCATCAAGTTTGTCATTCAGTCTAATTTTGATACTGAAGCTTTGGGGACACTGACTAAAATATGCTTGAAGAAATCACCACTGTCAATGAATGGTATAAAGTTATTTGAGTGGGTTAAATATCCTCTAGATTTCGGGAACAATCTACCAAAATTCATGGAACATTTTGAGCAAGTTTTGTCAGAGGATATTGAAAAATATGTAGAAGAACCGGTCAAGCTTACTAATGTTCTGTTCTGTTTGCCGCACATAGAGAAAGTTGATGTTGACTACTGTATAAAAAAGTTGGGTACTCTGATATCAAAACTCCTTGATATATTGAAGGGTTACAACCTGGAGAATCAGCCTAAAGAGAACAAGTTCCATTGTGACACTACGGCTTTATCAAAATGCGCTAGAAAAGTATTATTCATACTATCGGTAGCTCTTGAAAGTGCCATCCATATTTCAAGTTGTAAGAAACTGAAAGAAATATGTGATATCGATGTTTTGTTGCCAGTAATCCTGCCATGTGCGGCTGACCCTAATTATTTGTGCTCTTTGCATATCATTGATCTTTATTTAACGGCTTATGAACATGAGAATGGATTGACTTATCCATATTTGTCCCTGGTTGACTCTTATTTGAAGACTAATGTCTCTTCACCTTTTCATGTGGTAAGTGTTCTAAAATACTTAATAAGTACTGTTGTGAAAGGTTTCTAAATTATCAAAACCATAACTTAATTTGTAAATAAAATATCGCTATTTTCTAATTTTCAGGTCCGCCTTCTAACCACACACATTTACAAATTATTCGAGAATGTAGATGAACTAAACAAAACAGTTGAAGTAGGAGGTACCGTCGAAAAGTTCTCAATCTTCAGTAGATGTTACTCAGTCGAATCCATTACGCCATCTATTCAGGAGTACAGAGCTCAACTAAACATGTTGCAAAAAATGACTTTCAACACAAGTCAGTATGCCCTAGCTAAAGACACTGATTTCCATCTTTTTGCTCTGAACTACATGTTAGGTGTTTTATACGTAAACTTCAAGTTACTCTGGGAACCTGTAACTGAATTCATAGCAGGATATGGTAACGCCCTAAATGTTGACGACTTCTGGCCAACATTCCATAACGCCCTTGAATCGTCATTCTTGAATGCTAAGAAGAATCTTAAGCAGTTTCAATTTGATGATGAAATAGATACAAATGTCGATATTCTACAAAAATTGTACTCTGATTACAATAGTATATCTGAAAGACCTGATTTGTATAATTATAGAAATTTAATCTTGAAAGTGATGATGAATTGTATTCAAGTTTGTGAGGCTAGGAATCGTGATGTCGTAGTTTTGTTCTTGAATTTCATCGAAGAAGAATACAGAAGGAATGATAACATGAATGCTCTAAAAATTGATATGGAGATAAGAGACAATAATAAGATGGAAGTTGATGAAGAGAAACCGGAGGAAAACACAGATAATATAGAGGATATAATTGAAGAAATTGACGATGCGAAAGAAACAGTTTCTGGAAAGATAGTGTTCAAGACTCTAATCAACATAATGCAAGTTCTCTCTCAGTTTAAGAATCCCAGAGCTTTGCACAAAGAACCAGTATTCTGGGAACTTTATATGGAATTTCTTAAACACAAAAATCCAGGTCTTCAGAAATATGCCTTAGATTGCGTTCTGAACTACAAAAACAAGAATGTTACTCAGTATAAGAGTAATTTGTGCAATTTGGTTGATGAAAAGAAGTTTAAAGATGAACTGACTTTGTTCAAAATTACTGAAGATGCAAAAAGTATTCAACCTGAAGATAGGGAACATGTAGTTCCTATAATACTAAGGATACTCTATGGTAAAATGACATCAAAATTAGCTGCAGAGAAGAAAGGAGGTGGACAGACAAGAAGGTCGCTTATAATGCGATACTTAGCTGGTTGCAATGAAAATGAACTGAAAATGTTCATTGAAATGGCATTCTCGTTCTACAAACAATATTTGGATATGAAACCTCGTCAAATATTTGAAAAAATATCTTCAGATATAGATTTGAAGTCTGTAACTAGTCCTGGAAAACTCCACAGTATTTTGAATTTGTTTGAAGTGGTTCGTGAATATTTTGGAGGGTATATGAATGATGAGTTACTGTCTCAACTCTTTAACATATATTTTGCCATCTGCTCTACTGTAGCAGTTGTCTTAACCCAAGGAGATAAAGTACATGTAGGTTATGTGAAAGTGATGAAAAACCTTCGTACACTCGCGTTAGGTACAACGAGGAAACTGTTTGAACAGTTTACGAAATATCCTTGGAATAAAGACGAATTATACGTCATGTACGAGACGTTGATATGGCCACTGATGCCTAAATTACATATTGAAGGTATTCACAGTCCGACAGCACTTTTGAGGCTTTTAAACGCATGGTGTCAGAATCCTCGATACTACATTTTACTCATCACTAGCTCAGAAAAGGATGCAATAAGCCCATTCCCAGCTATTTTCAAACTTCTACTAGCTCCTAAAACGACACCTGGTGTTGTTAACATGATTCTAGATATGATAGAAAAGTTAATTACTCTCACTGAAGATGAAGAAGACAAAGAGATTCCTAGAATTGAATCTTTCAATGTCTTACCTGTAGAAGCTCCTGAAAACGTAACCAATATCAATTTCGGGAGTAAAATTCTAATACCGCACATACCAAGTATACTAGAAGTTATGAAAAGACGAATGGCTAACTCTGCGAAATCCAACACGGTAAACAAGAGAGATTTACTCATTCTTTCAAGAATTACAGAATTGGTTGCATCACCGGAGCTCTGCGATGAACTATTGAATTTACTGTTACCGATACTGGTAAAGAAAGTATGCATGAATATGGCGGAAGAAAATATGGAACATGCTGTGAACACGATCATCAATTTACTCGGACACAGCTCAAATCCTCAAGTTTATATTAAGAACATAGCAGTTCTATTTAACAAAGTCGGCCCAATAGATGTTAGAAAATTACTACTAAAACTTCTTTCGTCAATAGCTGAAAGTGCCCCTAACAATAAAGACACACTTACGAGAATGGCTAACACGATTGCAGAAATGAATGCATTCAACAAAAGATGGATCGAACAGCCTGATTTTGACAGAAGAATAGATGCATACAAACAGATATATCAGTTACTAGAAAAGGATGAAATTGATATAGATCTTGCAATACTAATTGTTAACAATTGCTTCTACTTCATTCGTACGGAAAAAGACATTGGTTTGCGCGATAGTGCTGGTTTATGTTTGAAACGGATTCTACCAAAGCTTTTGATGAAGTATAGATCAACTACTGATGGACAATTTTTAGTTAGGGATACGGTCCTGTCACTAATTTCCACCGGCATAAGAGATACTAAGAACGAAATATTGAGGAATGAATGCATCAATTTACTTGGGGAGTTGGCAAGAGAATGCCCTGATGCTGACGTAGTAATATCTGATTTAGCTCATTTCATTAACAAAGAAGATAGAGAAGTAGATTTCTTTGACAACATGTGCCATCTTCAGATGCACAGGCGAGTGAGAGCACTGTTGAAATTCTGTAAAGTAGCCAAAAAGATGACGAAATGTCCCACTCCTAGGACACTAACAAACTTCATTTTACCATTAGCGTCAATGTATATTTGTGATGATAAGTATACGGATAAGAACACTTTAATAGACGCTTGTATTGAAGTGGTTTCTACCTGCTGCAGGCTACTACCTTGGTACCACTACGAAGTGATTCTAAAACTTTACCTTAATAAAATGAGAAATTCTTCAGAACATCAAAAACAGTTGACTCGTATTTTAGTAGGAATTATTGACGCTTTCCATTTCGATTTCTCGAAAGTGAAAAATATTGAAATACCAAAAGCTTTAACCGCAAATGTACATAAGTTCAAAATGCCTAAAGTTAGTCCAGAAAATAAGGAGAATGTGGAAAATGCAAAAGATGTTAATGATGATGTTGATAATGACAATGAAGCAGAAAATAAAGAGAATATAGATTTAGATGAAGAAAGTGAACTAAAGGCGGCAGATGATGAAGAAGTTGAGGAAGAAGCAAGTAAAGAAGTTAATAATGTTCCGGCATTTGAGAGGATAACCAACGTATCGCCTTCAGTAGCTAAAAGAATTATCAAATCTTTGACGGCCGGATTATTGCCACAGCTGAATCGGTAAGTTGTATTTTATTTACGAAGTTAAAATTGTGTTAAATGAATTTAAGTTTGAAGTCCGCTGCTACTACTGGAGTTGCTCTCTTCTTATTTGTCCATTTTAGGCAAGTCTATCCAAACTGCAATATTACCCAACTTGAAATTCTAATACTTATAATGAAATTATACTTCTGCTTTTTACAGTGCCATTGGCAAAATGACGGAACACGAAGAATCCCACAAGGTGAATCGTCGTAAGACAGGTTTTGATCGTCAAGAGGAGGACATGCTCCGAGTACCGATAGCTTTGGCGTTGGTCAAGTTATTGCAAAGATTACCTGGTGATCTACTCAAGCATCAGCTTCCTGGGTAAGTTTTGAAAATAATATGTAATACAGTCATATACAATTAATATTGGTTACTTCTCTGTGATGAAAGTCTGTTGTTATATTGTATTTTCTTATTTTTAGAATCATCATCAAATTGTGCTCGTTCCTAAAGTCGCCTCTGAAACAAGTGAGAATAACAGCAAGGGATATTGTCAAGAAGATAATGCTTACAGTTGGAACATCATACTTAGGAGTTCTATTAGAACACTTAACTTTATTACTGACAAGGGGTTTCCAAGTACATGTCTTGGTTGCCACAATACACACAGTTTTAGATGCTTTAAAAACAGATTTCAAACCTGGAGATTTGAACGACAATCTTCATTACATACTTGACGTTTGTACCAACGATCTTTTTGGAGCACTATCTGAAGAGAAAGAAGTTGACAAACTACACTATAAGACACCAGAAGCGAAGCCCAGTAAGAAAAGCTATGTAACACTTATGATAGTGTCCCAGAATATAACGGAACAGTGCCTTATCAACCTAATTTTACCGTTTAAAGAAGTCCTGCAGAAACATCATTCAAAGAAAATAGTTTTGAAAGTGCAGGAGGCGTTAATGCATATAACAAGTGGTCTAGTCACTAATAAATTTATAGACATCGAATCTCTGTTCATATTCTTATATGGTGTTGCCTCAGAAAGCATACCAGAATTCGTATTAGGTGCTCCAAAGAGAGAAATAACGGAAAAGCAAAGGGAGCAAATGCTAAGAGCTAAACCAGATTGTTTCATAATTCCCGAAACACCGAAGCGTAATAAAGAGTCTCAAGCTAAACATGTTAAAACTTCTGGGAAGGCAAACGCTCACGTTTTAATTGAATTCAGTTTGAATATTCTTTATGTTATTCTGAAGAGAGAGAAAGTGCCTAGAATGGATTGCCGAGCCTTCGTAGATCCATTAATACCTTTATTAGTAGATGCGTTGAAGAGTGATCATGTAAAAGTAACGACGGTTGCTATGAAGTGTATAGCAACTTTGTGGACGATCAGAGTTAGCACGCCGACTTTAGAAGAGATGGTCCAAGATATTGTCAAGACGATATTCCTGACTTTACATAAATATGCGACGTTTGAAATTAGTAAGCAGAATGATAACTTCCACTTGGTTAGGACTGCTTTTAAGGTAAGCATATTTCCATTATACCTTACATAAATATTTTTTTTAGTAATTATTAAGTCCATCTCAATAACCCTATGACAATATTGAAAAAAGTCCCAATTTATTTGTCCATTTTTTAAATCTGTCTTCATAACTTAAATATTTTTTTAATTTTTAGGCAGTAACAGTTCTAGTCAGAAACGTTAAATACTATAAATTAGAAGCAGATCAACTGAAGACTCTACTTTTATATGCAGAAGAAGATTGTCAGAATGACGAAAAGCAATCCAATTCATTTTCTCTTCTCAAAGCTATATTAGAGGCGAGGCTCGTTTCCAATGAATTGCATGAAGTTATGGAGAAAGTATCCAAGATTTGCATACTGAGTGAATCTGCAAGATCTCGGTAAGTAGTAATGTTGTATTTATATAATAACGCCTGTTTGCTAACGAAGCCACAGGTTATGTGTCTCAAAAGCCTAAGTCTGAATCATTCCTTAAGCTAATTTTGTCTTGGTATTATATAAATAACATGCAGTATTACAAGAAAGTTATTGAGTTAATACAATGTCATATTTCAAGCGGATATAAAGAATTAATATCGCGTTATATAATTTTTTTTTGACAATCTGGAAAAATCTGAGAGTACCTCAGGGGTCAATACTTAACCCATCATTGTTTATAATAACATATATTGGTTAATTTTAATTTATATAATTTGTAATTTAAAACAACTTATTTCAGTGAGGAAGCTCGTGTGATATTCGTGAACTACCTGACTCACTATTCCCCGGGCAAGCGGTTGGAGAAGTACATAGATTTCTTCGTGTCACAGCTTAACTATGAGTTGCAACACGGCAGAGAGTCCTCGCTCAAGTTCCTAGAGATGATCATCAATAAACTTTTGGTGGTAAGTTTGTAGTGTATAATTGAGATATTTTTATTAATATTTACCGAGTACATTAGATATTAGTTATGAGTCAGATAAGATTGATAAGTTTTTTTTTAAACATTTGTCTTCTACTCTTCTAAGACACTACTCCTTTCTCTGGTGTTCTCAAACTTGAAGTACGTATCTACTTCAAATTTAATTAGAAATTTTTGGTATGAACTATGAACCATCTTTATTTATGCCTCAAGTATATTTTTGTAGAGACAATCAAATGCAATAGGGCAGGCACTAAAAAGGAGGTCTTTATATTCATGACAGTACAACTAATTTAAACAATGTGGGCCATATGCATGTAGTCATTTAAAATACATACATATTTATGAATACGTTTAAAATTATTAATTCACTCAGCAATAATCAAAATAATTTCTCCAACCAGGTACAACTCTCAAAACACGGTGCCCATCTCCTACTATCATTAGGCGCCTGTATGCTGAACGACAGCGCGCCAGAATGTCGTGCGTCAGCCGCTAGTTGTATCGAGGCGATGTTGAAGAAATTCCCTCTGCAGGAGAGGAATAAGCTCTTCGATTTGGTTATGACTTTCTTCCAGGATAATCAGGTTCGTTAAAATATTCTTCTTATATTTTCAATGGTAAATAAAGTTTAACGTAAATGTTAAACTTTCAAATAGAGCCCTTAAAATGCGGCATGAAAGAATAATTAATTTTTGGAATTCTTTTGCTTGAAGGGTTTTCCGCGAAATACATAAAAGCAACAGACAGCTTTCTTCTTTGGTGTTTCTTTTTTGTAAAAATATGAATGTCTCTCTTCGATTTAAGAGCCCAGCTCTTGTCGGTGCAGCTCCTTCCATTTACGCCTATCTAACGCCAACTCCTGAACTTCCTTATACGTCATAACATGAATGTCTATAGGTAACTATTAAATTTCATAAAATTTTAGTTATTTTATTGATTTCTTTTATCTATTTCCAGCCAGTACACTTCGAACTAGCAGCACAACTAAGCACCCGTTTCGTCAACGTAGAACAAGAAGAATTCAAGAACCGTCTCAACACAATCCTATCTTTAGTCAGCGGCAAAATTCTACTACTAAGCAACGACATAACTGAGGGAAGATTCGTAAAAATAATACTCGAACAATCTGAAGAGAAGACTGATGAAGATAAACAGAAAGAAAAAGACCATAGCCTAATACAAATATTGAACTTAATCGAAAAAATCACGTTCCATTGCGCGTCAAGTATGACCAACAAAAAGTATGTGAATGATTTCGATGATATAGCCCAGCATTGTAAAGCGTTATTAGCGTATCCTCATGCGTGGGTAAGGTTAAAATCAGCGAAAATATTAGGGCAGTTATTATCTGTGGTCGATGCGGAAGAATTAGATAGTATTGTGAAGAAAAAGGTTGAAAGTGAAAGAGGTTTTATTTATGATGATACGGAAGATCTGCTCAGGAGTTTGGTGTTGGATCTTTGTGCGCAGTATACTACTAGTGCTTCGAAAGAAATGGTTGAACAGGTGAGAATAGCATTTTTTTGCTTACATTGTGAACCTTATGGTAGTTGAAATAAGGCTCAAAACAGAGTTTTTCTATTTGGTGTATGTTACATTCAAATCGAGTGTTTGTTTATGGTAACTCTGTTTTAAAGTTTTTCGTATGATTCCAACCATGCCAATAGTTTCTGTCGACTTTTCCTTTGTAAATTTTGGGTAATGATCTTTTCCCAGTTGTTAGTTTAAGATAACTTTTCACCTTCATCATGACCCAATGACATTGCATTGACATTACGTACCTGCTGCGTAAAAAAATATGTCATTAGATTCTGGGTAACACATTTATTTTTTTCCCCACTTTGCTAGAAGGATGGTTATGGTTTCACGAAATTAATTAATAAATTTTATTTACATTAATCTAATTTTCTTCACAGGTGACAGCAGTACTCTTCATAATCCTGAAACTGGTGCACTCTATGCCAAGTTTCAAGCTGGACAAGAAGTCACAGCACGAAGGCGAAGAGTCGGAAGGTGGCAGTAGGATGAACATTCGCTGGATATTGTGGAAGTTGCGCAGAGCTATCAATGTGGAGGTCGCTAGAGCACCTAGTAATATGGATATTGTGAGTACTTGTGAATATTTTTTTTGAGTGAGATATAACATTTTTTTTCTGAGATGCAAGTTTTTGGTGATGGTTTTTGTTTTTATGTGACACTATGTCAGAATTTACGAAATAATGTTAGTTGTGTATAGACTCCCTGTCGTATTCGGCTACAACAAATGCTTACTAAAGTTGACTTAAAAACTTACAGATATAGCCTAAAACTTTTGTGGGGGCAATATTGAAAATTGCCACCGTAGTTTGTTTTTATGTCTAATAACGTTTTTGACTGCATCTTTAGTTAAATAACACACTTTCTAGTCCAATCAAATTTCTGTTTCGTGCACTATTACATGATTAGATCTAATCTAGTTTTATATCTTTAAGAGAACATCAATATTCACAATGTGGACCCACGTCATAAGTTCTTTAGAGAACGAGGATGTAAATAAAATAGTTGACGTGATCCTCCCGCCGATTGTTCGAGAACTTTCCACCGGAGACGCGGCGACACCAGCGACCGTTGCTAAGCAACTAGCTGGACGACTTGGCAAGAAGTTAAGAAGGAAAATCGGGGATATAGAATATAGTAAATTGGTCGCTGAGGCTCAGATGAAGCTGAATATTAAGAGGGCTGAGAGGAAGAAGGTTGGTTGTTTTGTTTATATATTTTAAATAATCAGTGCGATTCAAACGCACGAATTCTTTAATTGTATTTCACTACATTTGATATCTTGGGTCAATAGTTTAGAGTTCTTTCAATATGTCCAGAAGCTTCGCTAAATACAGTCCCTTTCCAACTATCACACAATAAAGAATTAATTAATTCCATGTATTCGTACTTCGATCAAATACTTTCACGAGAAAATCCCGCATCTTGAAGATATTAGAGGGGTTTGGTTACTAATAAAAAGGAATTGTGAATCCACTTTCTTATAAACATAGTTGACTTAGGACTATTCAATTAGGTAACTGTTGGACAAAAATATTAATGATTTCAAATATTATTTCAGCTGCTATTACAAGAGAAAGTAAACAACCCTGAAAAGGCAGCCAAGAGGAAACTACAAGTAAAAGAAAAGAAAAAGCAATCCAAAAAGGTTAAAATGGAAATGTTACAAGGCAAGAGACCGAGGCCCAAGAAACGAAAGGCAGAAGATTTTGATATTGAAGACCAATTACTTAAGGACGATTAAGGAAATATAAAATGACGAGTTACTGTAAACAAATTGTTAAAATAAATAGGATTTTTCCTATCTATAATCACTATCGGGATTATGTCTTTAAAGTTTTAAAGCGATGAAAAGCTTTGTATATTTAATAAGATATATTAGTCTTTTCTTTTGTTATATAACAAGAATATTTAAACTTTAAGTTGAGGAAGCTATTTTTGGGTATACCTACCTAAATAAGGCGTTTGTAAATATAGTGTAAGTCGTCGTTAAGAAAATAAACCATGTTTTTCGTAATACCGTTTTTAAATCAGATTGGACTAGTAAATAGTTCCTGAGACAAGTGCATTCCGACCAAATGAAACTATCAGTTTGGTTGTCATCAGTTATATAATATTCCTGTAGATTATGGAGTCGGTTTTGGGAATAGAAATAAAACATCACTGTATAATCAAAATAAATATATTGCTTTATGCATTCAAAGTATAAAAGAACAATTAACAAAAACACCGAACGAACAACATTCATTGAAATGAATTAACATTACAATGGGAACGATGCTTTTTACAAAATGTGCTTCCAAGCATAGTTTTAATATTTTTTCATCAACAACTGCGTTGCTTACACATTTAGTAGGGTTTTCTTAAATAAACTATATTTTAATTTATACTAATAATAATAATCCCATGCAATTTTACGTGAATATTTTTTACATGTTTCAAAATTTCTTAAACAAATTTTTAAGGGTAGGCCCACTCAATCTAAGAGGCTAATTCTTTGGTATAATTAAACTATACACTTCAATAATTACCCTCATGGCTGTTCTCACCACCTCTGGGCAAGTACCAGGTGAAAATTACCTGTAAGATAATTTTAAAGATTATACTCCGATTTAATTTTGGACAATCTATTCCAGAAGTGGTGAAACTGGCTCTTAGCCTATTACGAATATAATAATATTAATATCTTAAAAATAAATTATATAATAAAGTGGAAAAAACCTCTTTCTTATAAAGAAAATGTGCGTCGGTGATACCAGAATCAGGTGGTAGCCATTTTTATACAATTTTTTACTTACACCATAGACACGAATATTATTCTGTGTAGATATTTAATTCGTATGTGTATATAAGAGGTTATCATTATGTGTTCAAAAACAACACAACGTGAAACTTAATTTTAATATTTAATTATAAAATACACAATTAAATTAGATAATTATAATATTTTTCTTGATACTCAAAGCACCATAACTCTTAAAACACTATATATTATTTTTAAAATAATATGTAGCTTTAAAATTATTATTTTAATATCTGAAACTATTTTTGTTTTACCGTGTTTCTACAGCTAACAATAGTGAAATATTGAAATGTTATCTTAGGCCGGGAGCTCACAACTTGAACAATGTTACTATTTATCTAGAATTTATTATCTTGATTTAATTAACTGTAGAGAACTTTTACTGAGTATGAAAGCTTCTAAAATTTCATATTTCTGAAGAATAGGTAGATAGAGCGAATGCTTAAATAAAAAAACGTGAATAAAAGGTATTGTATAATTTTAAAATACAATAATAAAAAGGTAGGTCGTGAAATACGTAAAGTACAGTCGTAGAAAGAAGAAGTATAACAATAACATTAGTTGCAATGGACGGCAGCAAGCTCTGCGATTATCTAAAGCTTATTCAAATTCAAAGCGTAACGTTGGAGGAAAAGTCAGCTTCGTAGCTGTTAAGAATGTAAAGAGATCAAGAAACGGGAGGTATTACGTGTTTCTAAGAAGCGTTCGAGGTAGCAAATAATATCTCTGCGAGTTATTTTCAATTATTTCTTAGTATTTCACATTAAATGAATGTCAAATGAGATCTTCCCTGTTACAGTTATTCCTGCTACTCAATATTTGAAAACCTTAAGATTGGTAATTGACTATGACTTGTTTGAGAAAAAAAAATCTAGGGAAGATTTCAATCGAACTGGGACTTGTTCACATCCATTATGTCTATGTTCACATCATACTGTTTTGTCGCCCTATGATGTGTAGGTAAGTACCTACAGTTCACGTCAAATAACTTTGCCTCTTTGAAGTCCACTATTTGCTGCATCACGTGTGATTAGAATTGTTTGTTCATACATTTCCACTGGCTTGCCATCATTTCACTTTTATACAAAAACTACTACCAACTTCATAAGTGTACCTATGTCATTTGACGTGGACTGTACCTATGTATATGTGACATTAACAGCCTTTTCACATTGGCGGATTTTTCGAGCGGACAAGCTGAATAAAATCGCTGGCACGGATTCGGCGGTGTCGTGCGGAAAATCTGCCAATATGAAAAGGCTGTGACTTACACCTGTGTAGGTACTATACCCAACAACTTTACAACAGCATGGCAGATATAGGGTTGTACCTCATAATCTTGGACAGCAAAATCCACAGTAACGACGTCGTAGTTGCTAAAGCCACTCCTCCCCAGCCGAGTTCGAGAGACCAGGCGGTAGAGAACTCTCTTGCCGAGAGGAGGGAGAGTGCGGGCCCCCGAGGTCCTACGACGCCGTCGCCCGTGCCGTCCGCGTGAGAACTGCCGCGGGCGGAGACGCGTTGGACGCGCTTGAAGTGAATGATCATTAGGGTGAACATTGCGAATAGACCTGGAAGAAAAATTAAGATGATTTATCATGTTTTTGGATGAATATTTGAAGTTCTCTTTGAAATTCATGTGCGAACATAAAAATGTTTTGTAATAAGAAGAAAGAGATGGTTCTCTTCCCATATGGGTACAATTCGGAAGATATACCAAGTGACACTTTAATGTCGCCCATGTCTAATGATGATATTACAACTCAAATTGAAGGGGCAAAAAAGGACCTTTAGTTCTTCGCACTAGGTATTTACGTTCAAATTACCTTAATTTAAAATACTTGCGGTATTTTGTATATTAAAAGGGGATATTTTTATAAGAAACTCACCAGCTAACAAATACATGACGCCAGTAATAAGTACAGCGCTGATCTGATGCTTGCAAATGCCGAAGGCGCCGACCAGCGCGGCGCTGCCCAGCACTATCAGGCAGACGAGCGCGCATGATATGGATAGATTCTGCATACCTGGAAACGTAGGAAATAAGGATTCACACAACCTGGATATTGAAGAAAATTAAACTTCATTCTAAATGCTGATGATGATGATGTTAATTCGCCAGGGTCGCGGTTGATGTAACACTGGAGTATGAGAATGCGTAGTTTGCGAACTATCTCGACCACCAAAGTTAATGGCGGTTCGCAGCTAACTTCTGCGCACATTTGTGTACGACAAATTGTTTACCTGTATACTTGTGATGTTCTACCGCCATTAATTTAGGCACGAACTACTTACGCTTCTGGCGTACCTACACAGAAAAGTACCTTTACGCAATAAATCTGCATTTACACTATCAAACCTGCCGAAAATTAATGTCGGTTTACCCAAAAGCAGCCTTTCATGAATAATGAGGGTCATGGAATCCCAAATATTTGTAGCTTATAAACACGTCGTAATGAATTCACATATTTATGAGCCCACGTCAAAGGCTTTAGTAATCGGCCTCTTTAATCATGTAAAGGGTTAGAGGCACGATTAAACGGCGCGGAAAATAAATTTCCGTCTCTCACTAGCTGAATATAAAAATATTGCAGCTCCATTAATATTTAATTCGCATATGGGATATTATGTGACCGCTACAGCTAGAAATATTTCTGTTTCTGAGCTCAAAACGTTCATTAAACATTCAAATAGCGTCGAGATATTTCTGGTCTTTGAGAGGTCTTTTTATAAATTTACTTTGATCTAGGTACTAATAAATATTACAAAGGTCTACGAAATATGGCACTAACGAAATATGGCACAAAGAACTAACGAAATATGGCATTTTGTCTAGTTAGCTAGCTACCTTCTGCCTACGACTTTTGCCTTTGATTTGCGTTGAAATCCTTCAAAGAAATTGCTTATCCTATCTGTCTCACAATTGGATGGTGTATAAATTATAAATTTAAAAAACCCCCGGTCCAAAAAAAAAGTACGCAATTATTATGACAAAAGGTAACAAACGCTAAACCCTATAAAAAGCAGAAAATAACTTTTAACACTACGCACGTAGGTTCCAACTAAAGCATATCAGACTAAACAAAATTTTGTTGTGTTGGGGGACCGTTCGTGTATTGTTTAACAAAACACCATAATTATATCAGCTATATTTGTAAAAATTAAGGCCGATGTCATCAGCCAGCCTCATAAGCTTCAGACGACACTATACGCTCGACTCGGAACTATCCGCTTAGACTTTATACTCTATTTCCCTTAATCTTTTTAATACCTAAATAGGTACTTACTTATACCAAAACAAGTTGATAAATGAACTTGGCCGACAGCAAATTCAAGGTTGAATCACCGAGGGATGAAAAGGCCGTTGTTTATGCATACCTTGACTTATCGTCGTTGAATATATTAACATCTAGTTTTCATGATAAACACAGCTTTTATTGCGTAAAGGGATAATTCTGACAGCTTTATGGACCGTTTACAACTTGAGAATGATGAATGAATAAATGTTTTTTTTTAATCGTTGTAAGTACTTTAAGTAATGAAGTAGGTACTTATTTCATACCTCAGAAATAAAATACGGAGAAAAATAAATTAGAAGGTTTTTAAGAGCGCTTTCACACTTGCGGATTATGCCTTGCGTATACGCTCGCATTATTTGGGAGGCAACTCTCAAACCTGTAATCACGCTGACAGACGCGTTGCCGTGCGTGAAAACCGCACAGAAAATCCGCTAGTTTTGTAAGAATTCTTATTTAAAAGTAAAAACAATTGAAGACTTACGATGCTGCCAATCGGCTCTGGGCTCTTCATCGTCGCTGTTGGCTAAATAATTTGTGCATACCGGCTGCGAGGGGAACCCAGCCCTCGACAATATCGATACCTCTTCCTCTGAAAACAAATAGACTTAGGTAAATAATGCAGTACTAGCTTCAATAACTTTATAAAATTTTCTCATTTTTGAGGACTAACCAATGAGACACGTGACGTTTTTTAACTTTAATAAAGGAGGTATGAATGTTTCGACAAAATAGACAAATTCATTTTCGTTGGGGTTTTGTGATTCTCGTTTAAAAGTACAAAAGATAAAATAAAAAGGAGCATAAATGGAGATTAAAAATCTTTCGTTTGGAAAATTATTCTCAAGTGTTTATTTTAGCCAAAACGATAAATCCTAAATGATTCGAGTCTCCCATAGCACTCGAATAAATAAATAAATGAGTAAAGTACTGAGTTAAAGAGATCTAGAATAGAAAGGCTCACCTTCTAGAGACACACACATCGTCCAAATTCCTCCATTCATCGGCACTAGAAAAGTCCCCCCGCCTTTCCGATTACTTGTGTCTTCGATCTGTAAAAAAAATATAATTAATTGTATTTCCTATGTACTAATTAACTACGTTGTACCTTCTTTATAATTACATTCAAGGTTGAATCGGGGTTCGTATTGTAAATAAATTAAAAAACTACGACACATTTTTTTATTACGAAACATTAAAAATTTTAATGTATGTTCTAGTTTAACAGTTTTGTAATATAGATTAGAAGATTGTTCAGTCACAGTACCGATACACGGAAGGTACCTATAATGTTCAACATATTGTAAAAGCACTCTGAAATAAATCCACTGGCGAATTGTAGCTTCATGTGCGAAGCTTCCGCTCATTAGCAGGATAACAAACAAGCTATTAAGTATTTTTGATATTATAACCACGACACGTCTAAAATTATATCATTATTAATATCAAATTTTGGTCTCAAATTGCGTTAACTCCGTCTATTTTGTTAACATAAGGCTTTAATGGAACGTAGGCGTATTTACTAAGCATATTTGCTTACACGTGATCGCATAATTGGGCCTAATTCGTGAAATTACTGTTGATAAACGCGTGACCTTTCACAATTGTGAATTTAACGACATTTTAGGTGGGAATAACAAGGGTGTTGCTGAATAAATGCCATGAAAATTCTGTCCTGACTCCTGTTTATCGGGTTGCTAATTTGGCACTTTCTGTGTTTACTACTGACTTCCCAAAAGAGGTTCTCAATTCGGATGTTAGTATCCCTTTTTTTATTTCGCCGGTGACCCCGAAGTCCTCAAGGGCATTAATTAAAACATATAACCCATGTTTAAAATGCAATTCTTATTCTTTCTTATTCTCTATATATCTTTATTGTTAAGGTAGAATACAAAAACCTACAATATGTGACACAATGCAGTTCATGTTTCCTTCTATTCGGACTGCCATTTTAGAACTAACACAATATAGCTACGGATACTGCAAAACCGCAAACTATCGTTAGTATCGCTCTACAGCCGAAACCCAAACCGAGATGGCCAGTAGATATACGATCAGCAATTCCAAGCTGGCTTATATTAATGGGTTTGTTGTAGCTGTAGCATAGTTTAAATATATTCTCTTGAATACAGTTGTGAAGCTGCGTACTAACGTTCGTGACGATGTCACTCACACACGCATGTGCTCGATGCACGAAACTTAGTAATGACAGCACCGGTAGCGCCGGTAAAAGCTCGTCGATGTTCATGCGTGTGTGAGTAAGATTTTTACGAACGTTGGTAGGTACCTTGACAACTCACCTCCCGAGCCTTTTCCCAACTATTTTGGGGTCGGCTTCCAGTCTAACCGGATGCAGCTGAGTACCTACCAGTGTTTTACAAGGTACCTTCACAACTCCATCCTCCGAGCCTTTTCCCAATCATGTTGGGGTCGGCTTCCAGTCTAACCGGATTCAGCTGAGTACCAGTGCTTTACAAGAAGCGACTGCCTATCTGACCTCCTCAACCCAGTTACCAGGGCAACCCGATACCCCTTGGTTAGACTGGTGTCAGACTTACTGGCTTCTGACAACCCGTAACGACTGCCAAGGATGTTCAATGACAGCCGGGACCTACAGTTTAATGTGCCATCCGAAACACAGTCCATGGTGTCTAATATATACTTAGAAAGTACATACAAACTTAGAAATGTTGCATTGGTACTTGCCTGACCTTTTTTTTTTTTTTTTTTTTTTTTTTTATCGACGTAAAATCATCAAATGACCCCTCCCGCTGTGGGTTAGCAGCGGTGAGGGAGTGTCAGACTCTTACTGACTAAAATCGTCGTGTTCCGTCATAGGCCTTTTATGTACCAGGGCCACGGTATCTCTTTCGAACAACCCGCAGCCCCGGCAGGCCTTGGCCCTGCTGGGCCCCGCTGGGGTTGCTGACGTCTCTTTGAGGAGCGCGTGGAACAACGCGCGCCGTCGACACGGGTCTGTCGTCTAGGAAGACAGAGGGACGATGAGCCACCCGAACTCACCGCCCACAGACCCACGCCTACGGTGGCCGGTACTTGCCTGACCTGGGATCGAACCCGCGCTCTCATACTTGAGAGATTGGTACTTTACCCACTAGGCCACCATGACTTCACAACTGTACATCGTTATTCTGTGGTTGTAGTGTCAGTAACCTAGACGAGACGGGATAATTTATCTTCATTACGATAAAATTGTTAATTAAGATGCTAGAGACCGCAAGATTGCCTGAATATGAGATCCCAGGGTCGTAGGACCTAGCTCGGTTCGGTTTTACGGGTAATGTTATTAAATTTTTTCATGACTGTTTTCAGGTGTTGTCTAGCCAGGGTGTGTCGATATTTTTGAGCGTGCCAATAAGTTCGTGTTTATTAAATTTTAACATGGCTGGCGAAATGTGGCTATACGTATAGCGATGTGACAAAACTTGATACAGAGGGCTGAAAGATATTGATTATTACCTCTAATAAAAAAACATAATTCCAACAAAACCCAACACGTAGTTTCAATAATCTCTCCTTCACATCTAGTGCGTCGCGTGCAAACTTAAGGTGCAGTTCCAAGGTAACTGATTGCAGCAGTTTTATTCGGTCCGAACCTTGACCTGACTTGCCAATATCAATACACGGGGAGTGAAACGCGTAATCCTACTGGTAGAATCGATAGGCGATTTTAGACTTAATGTGGTTCAAATAGAGTTTGGTTTAGAATGGGATGGAGGCTTTGGTAATGGAGTGGTGTAGAGTAAAATGTGTTAGTTTAATTAGTTGTGTTTTTTTCATTAATGTATACACATCATATAGGTAGGTTAGGTAAGAGCCAAATGATTCGTTGATAATGAATTAGAATCCTAAAATCATTATGGAATTAACTGCTCATATTAAAGTTCAATGAATTACCTAACATTATTAACTTTGGATATTTTGTGCGTGGTGAAAATAAAGAAAGGAGGATTTTGCCTAATACTTTGGAAGACAAACCGAAGTATTCAAATGTGTTTACTTTGGAAATATCTTGGCTTATGTTTAAGGTAAACCTTGATATACGGTATCAAAGAAGGTAGCTCTCTCTAACTAATCCGACTTATGAAACTGAAACTTGATACCTTTAATTACTTCGAAAAGGGTAAAGGTTCTAGAGATTAGATGAGGTTTGCTTTTCAGATATTGGTAAAGGAATTACGGAATACGAGCTGTGGTAATTTCATCCACGACCCGAAGACTCGACTTTTCGCATCCGGATAAACTGTCGCTGTTGTCAGCAATTTTGAAAATTTTCTACCAAATAGGTAGGTAAATGCATAGAACATGGAAAATTAACTAACTTACACACGCCGATTTTTATAATATTAGTGTGTCGACCCCTAAATTATATAGGACCTATAGTCATTAAGTATCATCGATTTCAAGTAAAAACCAGTGTTTTTGATTTGATTGATGAGCCAACGTTGAGGGTTAAACCAAGGCGGAACGACGGGGGCGTGTTCGACATTGAATAAAGAAAATTAATGGCAACGACAGTTGTTGAAAAATGTTTTCTATTTTACGTATCTTCCTGATTGCTAGGTTGATATAATCATGTATGTTACAATATGTTATGCATAATACGGACCGAAACATGAACCAACCTACCCGTAGTGGTTGTAACTGCGTAGTAGGTACCTAATCAATTTATATTTAGGCTAAAGATTCATTATTTCAGACATATGTAAGCACCGTTCCCGGGCCGTTGATGAAACCGGTAGAAACGGCTACCTTAAAAATAATTGTTATTTTTGGGAGTTCTAATTTGGCGACAACATGTGATACGCAATTTAGTACAAAATTGCTATTAAGCTGACCACTATATAGCTGGTTAAAAGTAATAGCCCAATCAACACACAACAATAGCCGAACCCACATTGCCTGAAGGGAATACTAGTAATTTAATTTCCAAAATTCCTAGCCTACTCCAAATATCATCAGCGAAATTCAGCCAACATTTACATACTTAGGAATATTAAGTTGATTTAATTTAAAGTTTAACCACTAAACATTGCCATTTAGCGAGAGAAACATAGTGTAGGCCAATTGAATTATAATAACTGTAGCCGAAGTAAAACCAATTACTAAATGGGTATTGTTAATTAAATTAGTAGCTTTATCACCAGTCTCCTGTCTAATCGTATATGTAGTTGTTTGTAATTGGCTCGTGGTGGACAACAGATGTCTGGTAATCTATGTTATTCTTGTTTGTAATCCGATGGCTGTTTATACTAATGTGAATTGAGATAGTTGAGAAAGTAATCGACTAATGGGCGTTCCAGTTTACGAGTTGGTTAGGTTCCAGGGCATTTTTTTAATGGTAAAAGTGTGGACATTCAGGTAATATAGACAAAAGACAGACAAAAGTGATTTTCTCTAGTAAATTAAGTATAGTGAAAAAAGAAAAAGATCATTTATTTGTCCAAAACATGTTTTCAAGGTTTGCTTGCTAATTGTTTCGTATTATAATACACAGAGTAAACTAAGCCCTAATAATAATTGTACACAATCAATAAATATGTGATCGCTTGACAAATATATTCTGAACTGTCGAACTTTGTGAAAGTCCTGAAAGGTGTACAAATGGAATGTGTCCTGCGTCTTACTTCTACGTGACTAGAATAATCATAGGGAAATGAATCAAACCCTTTTTCGTTCCTGAAATGCGTGGACAAAGGCCTGAATTTTCAGATTCTAAGTAATTGAATACCAATGTTTGTAGATAGAATTATATAAAATAATCTGTTTTATCGAATAAAGCAATTTTTTATCAGATTTAATACTTAATTAAATCACAGAAAATGTTGTCACAAAATTGTGGAAGCAAAGCACTAGAGTACAATTTATTATTACGGAGAAGCAAAGGGTTCGTACGGATTCTAATTAAAAACGCGCACCTTACATGCAATTTTAAATCATATTACAGTGACATAAAGCTCACTTTCACGTGTTAAGAACTAATTAACTGTATCATGTTATAACTGGATTAAAGCTTTAAATTATAAATTTTAAAACGTAACAAATTTAAAGTACTTTAAAACGAATTATCAAGTAAAATGCTTTTATAATGCAATTAATAGTAATTCGATTGATGAATTAATTGGTACTTTGCTAATGAAAGAGCACCACGATTGCCTGATTGCCTGAATAAAGGCAAAGTCTATAATTTATTCAACAGGACCATTTACTGTAATGAGTCCGCTTGTGGCGTATTGTTTTGTAATTATTTACGTATACAGGATGTCCCGTAGATAGGGCTGCCATTCGCCGGGGTTTCCCCGGATTTTTCCGAGGAAAACCCGGACACTTTTCATGTAAGGAAGCACCTACATGAAAAGACAAATTATTATTTTTTTTGCATATTATTTTAAAAAAAAAATATTTAAGCCAAATGAAATTAGGTACGCCAAATTGGGTTTGGCGAAATTCGAGGTAGCAGTCCTACATATATAATGTTTATAATGTAACGTGTACTTTTAATAGTTTAGAAAGAGATATTAAGCTTCGAAGTTAACCATATTCGCCACCATTCGCTACTGAAAATAATTTTTATCTTATGATGAAATACAACTATCCAAGAAGGCTTATAAAATGTTATACCTACCAAGGAATATATTAATTAGCAACGACAGCATCAAGGAAACCGAAAACTGGCAGAGAGAATAACCTTGACGCCTTTTTTAAGCATTGAAACTAATTGCAAGTTATCAGGAAAGCTGTCTTTTTGTTACATTTCGTAAATTATTTACTGAACACCCTATACCTGTATAACCACTTATGTAGTAGTGAAATCAATGGCGGAATGGTGGCGACGGCTGACGTTGCATGCATAATGGTTCGGTCAAGGTAACGTAATTGTATAGGTACCGATAGGGCCGTGAAGAATGTTGGTACCTTAAGGTTACCTATGGTAGATACGTACGATAGACCGCACATCAGTGGTAACTGTCATGCACCTTAACTCAATAGCAGTAAGTACGATTTTCCTATAAAACTGTTACTAGTGACCTGAAGTTGACTGTACCTATCTGCTTACTTGATTCTCAGGTTCTATGGTTTGACCATTGTGTTAGAACGTTGCCTTGAAAAGGGCCGTGAAGATTAAATGTTAGTATCTGTAAGGTTACCTATGGTAGATACCTAGGTACCATTTACCAACGTGTGTGCTTAGATACTTGCTTTATGGATTCTATGGTTCAACCTCTATGTTAGCAGGTGGCCTTGAAAAGCTTTCTTCTCAGGGTAAGAAAATGTCCATATCGCCTTTATAGTGATTTATTTAACTGCTAACATTACTTATTGTTTCAAAATGGATCCGGTCTAGTTTTTTAGGGATCATAGCATCAGAAGTACTGAATACTTTTCCCATCATTTTTAATTATACCAAGATATTCGGATGTTTAAGATGAAGCCATCTAGAACTTTCGACTGTAACTGAAACATATTTTACCGCCTCTAGCCTCTCTAGTCGTTTTCAATTTTAGTTCTGTAAAAATGCACCTAAAATATCATAATTCTCTTAAAAACTATTTATACCTCATCTAAACAAGTAAATAAGTATAGAACATCTCTCGCAAACACCGCTTATCATCCCGATCTCGGGTATCTTGTATCCATCTACTAGCAGCCTCTTTTAACGAACTTCGCTGATGTCAAAGCAAAATCTAAATACATAGGCAACCTTCAGTGGTTTTGTCTGTTCCAGAAATATTAGCTTTATATTTAGCTGGAGACCTAAAGACATGAGACACGTGAATAGCTAAAATAGGATTAAGTGTTACAATGAATATAGTCGTCAACAAGTTGTGTTGTGATATTGTGGTGTGACGGAAATAGTTCTGCTATTGCCTGATTTTGACGTTGCTCTAAAGTGCCCAATGTTCATTAAATAAATGATAATTTGTTTCAAGGTAGACTGACATATATATGCTTTATTAGCAACTAGCTTTTGCCCGCGACTTCGTTCGCGTGGAATAGTGACTTGCGGCAGATTTATGGTTTGACCAATAGATGGCGGTATATGTCCGGAATAAATTTTATTTTTATTTTTGTGTTTCTTTGTAATAAAAACTATCCTATGTCCTTTCTCAAGTTCCAGACTATGTCTGTACCAAATTTCACACAAATCAGTCCATTAGTTTAGGCGTGAAGAAAAGACAGACAGACAGAAAGGCAGACAGGCAGACAGACAGAGTTACTTTCACATTTATAATATTAGTTAGGATATACATTTTTGATCTTAGAACTACATTTATAGTAGCTGACATACTTAGGCGGTCTCATTACTAAGAACAATTCCAGACAACCTTACAATGGATTGAGAGCTTATTCCTCCTCAAAGAAATTCGCTTGTTGATATTCAAAAAACTTATTGCTTCCCACAACGTTCACAAACACATTTTCCCCTCAATAAAATCAGAGCCCCAAATTAAGCTCCAATATGAAATACAATATTTCAAGTGAAGACATAATCCATCTATTACCGACAGTCCGGTATTAGTTCTGACATGATCCTAATCGCTTCCGATATCAGACGGTGAACGAAAATTGTTTGTGATAAATGGGCTCTGCTTGTCAATCAATATGGAGACAGATTTTAGCTTTCATATCGATGTTACCTACTGAAAGCTGAAGGAATTACCTAATTTTGTGTGTAATGTTGATATTTTTTGTGGAATTTTACTGTTATTCAGGCTTTAAAAATGTAATTGATCGTTCTGTATACTATGGTAAAGATAAGTAATTGTTTTGGGTTAATAAATAATTTATAATTAAGTAAGCGTCCGTATTCGAAATAATGGCTAGAAGTGCTTTCTAGACGAACGTAAGAGAGTCTCAAGCCTATTAAAAATTGTGCAGTTCACGTAATAATTTTTGCGTTCCAAAATTCTGAAGCAAGGCTTACTTGTAAGTAAGTCTCCATATCATGTTGCTCAGAGGCGTAGTAAAATAAAAAAGAACACTCTAATAACCAGTCTCTTTATAACAAACCCACAAACGTATTCAAACACTCAACGTGAAACATACATTTTTACCACCGCCATACCATAAGCGTCAATCATCTTGTTATGCGCGTTATGGCGCGGCCCTCAGAAAGTAAACGAAATCCCACGGACCGACTGACCTAACTTTGTATTTACCTATACATTATAAACGAAAGAAAAACACCTTCATATACCGAGGGCTTTATTTGAGGTTCTTATTATGGTTTGTATTTACGTAATGTGGTGTCATTTTGTATGGGAAATTATCGCCTATACGGAAGTCGGGATGGGATTTGGTTCTCATTTCCTATAAAATATTATACTAAATTGACTCCCTTGGCATTAGATAGGTCCATTTTATAACTAAATGACGGAAACTTTGGCATTATGTACAGAATTTACTGGAAACAATATAATAAAACGCCTTGGTTTTCAGTAATAAAATTTACAACATCCCGGGGCTGTTACAGCCATTATTGCGCTCCCTTGAAACCGTAGACTTTAGAAAGTGGTCCCAAGCGGCAATGCCATAAAACGCTGGGAAGTGTAAATTACTTAAGGTATGTTTTGAATTCTTGCTGTTGGCTGCGACTGCCGTTTTGGAACCAAAAAGCAGTAGCACGTGCAGTCGCTGTCAGGTATCTAAAATCGATATCTGACTGAACTTGCTGCTGCGGCTCGGGTCCAAAACTGTTTCATGTAAATACATACAAACCAGTAGAGTAGCTTGCTAACTTCATGCAGTCGTGGCATGTGCGTTTGGCAGTCGCGGCCGGCAGCAAGAATTCAAAACGTACCTTTACTTTATAAAACAAATGACAAACACTGCAGGTGCTACAGTAAATAGGATCATATACAGCTAATTATGAACACGTTACGCACGGTTGCACAGATTTGTGACGTCACACTCGCGTGACATGTTGACGTAATCTCAAATCAGGTGGGGGACAGACATCCATGTGTGATGTGCTGAAGCGAAATTACAGGCAGACGAAGTCAGTCTAGTCATAGGTGCGTCTTCTATAGTACTTTTTTGATTCCGGCACTTCATAACTTTTGTGACAGTTGTTGGTTAAGATAAAGATAAAAAGTTTTTCCTTCAAAGTAAGCTGACAATCAACAGCTGTTTGAAGGTAAATTTTACAAACGACAACCCCAAAAAACGGCCATCATTCAACAGTTACCATGTATTTTCGCTGGGAAGAAGAAATGGTGGAACAAAGTTCTCTTTGTATAGTTTGTTAAAAACCAGAACCAGCTAAACTTTACTTACGTAAAATTAATCAATTTAGCCAGGGAATCAGAAGGATTAAATATCGAACTCTGACTATAAACCTCACCATTAACTTTTATGAAAGAAGTGTCACTGGAGCCCTGGATCGAACTCCTTAAGACTTTACACTCAGCTCTAAATAAACACCCATTTCCTAAACCACACCAATACCAATCCAAATTATCCCAAACATAATCCAAAACACATACACTGTCACAAAACAAGGCTCCAATTTCGTTGGACCATTCGCTTCCTATTTCAATTCACATTAGGATGATATTCGGCCGGGGCAACCGCAAGGGATTAACTGGTGTTGGATATTAGAGGAAGCACCCTTGTTTTGCAGGTTAGTGTGGTTCTATTTGTCCTTTTAATTAAGTAGTTGGTTGGTTGGTTTTACTAGAAATAGGGTTAGGTATGGGAAATGTTTTGACAGCAGTTTAGCATGTAACCTACAGGGTTTGGAGAAAAACAGTAGAGATATTAAGTTGCAGAGAGAAGACTTCGAATGTTTGCAGACGTTTTCGTAACGAGCAAGCGGGAAAATTTGATTGAGGCGTCGAAAACTTTTCTTTTTTCTTCCTCGAAATATGAGTTTGGAAACGAAAGTGGAAATAAGATTAAATATGTCGAAAAAAGAAAGGTCCGTTAAATCTTGTAAAGAAAAACAAGCTTTTGCACATTTTGAAACTCTGATATAGACCTGATATCACCCTTTCGATTTTATTTATTTATTTTTTAAAGGTTTACCAACAGCTTCTGTGTAGAAAAAGCTTACAGTACAGTTTTGGTTATGACTAGGAGTTACACAGTCGTCAATTATAAGTTAACCAACATTCACAAATTAAGTGATAGTAATTTCGAATACACAGTAGGAAATATTTCTGAGCGGGCTTTTCACATTATTCCTGCTCCGTATAATTACTGTTGAAGTGATGAGATAGACAGCAGACATATCATTTCCATTACATAACCTAGCTTTAGGTACAGAATGCCTAGCAAGGCTGTCAGTTAAATGTTCTTCAGCTAATGGTATACCTTCATATCTTGCTTGTAATGAAATGTTGATTGAGGTTCAAGACAGGCCATTAATAATAATCGTCCTGTTTTATTCAAACAGAATTTATATTTATGATATCAATATTAATATTCTTGATTTATATTCAAGTATTTTTCTTGGTAAATAATGGGATTTATGAAATAATATTTTTTGTGTAGCAAGAAAAATAAATATGGCGGGATCTCAAGTTGTTACAATAACTGGGTCAATTTTAAGTATTTTCTCTTAAGTTAAACATGGACAGAGTTTACTAACAAACTCATACATTTTGCCACCTACGTACAATTTCTACTGAATTTTGTATGAAGTCGACCTACACTCAATTTGTGTTATTTTCATATTTGTATGCCGTGTGCGCCTTGTTCTACTTCTTGAGGAGATAAACTGAAAGGAGGCGGAATGTCCTGAATTTATATTTTGTACAAATAATGTAAGCTAGTTATTTGTTTGGTTGTAAACATGCCTTTGTTGACACTAACAATAGGATATGGTTTGTTTGGTTAGGGCATGGGTAAAGGGTTATTTGCTGAAATCAAGATGGCTATATTTATTTACTTTCCTCAGTTGTTGATCGTCTGTAGTTTTATGAAAATAATAATAACAAAATAGAAAACCGCCGTGTTTTCCTGAAAGTTGCCTAAGCTTTTAGCAGTTAAACTAAAAAAAAGTTCATTATATGAAGGTCTGTTATATTTCAGAGTCTTTGATTTTCATCATTTGCCTGGCCTTTTTCCCAACCATGTTGGGGTCGGCTCTCAGTCTAAACGAATGCAGCTGAGTACGAGTGTTTTAAAAGGAGCGACTGCCTATCTGACTTCTTCCACCCAGCTACTCTGACAAATCCCCTGGGAAAGAGAGTCTTTAGTACTTTGTCTGCAGTAAATACAACTTGCTTAGAACTTCTCCACTATAATTCAAATGCATATTACGTACCTCACAGACTCGTAAACTAAGTTTTGTTTAATTTCCTACAAAGTACACCTGACCTAATTTCAGGTACAATGTTGGAGCTGTACACTACATTGAGTTTAATACCTAACTTAAAAGTTAGACTCAAACTAAGCTAGAGTTCTGGACTGTAAATTGTAGGAGATAAAGTAGGAAGCTGGTGTACTTTCATGAGCTGAACTGCACTCTTCATCATTTCTCTTTAAGTCGTAATTCCCTTATACTGAAAGGACCTTAGGTATCACCGGTATAATTTTACAATAAGATGGGCTTAGGTACGTGGTAGTGTATTTTGGGAATAAGTCCTACCACTCCATCTATTAGGTATTCATCATCATCCTCCTGCCCTTATTCCAATTTCTTTTTGGTAGGCGCAGCATGTTTTCTTCTTCCGTACTCTTCTGTCGGCCGTCATTTCACAAGTAACTAACGTTCTTCTCAGAGACCTAGGTATTGCCAGACCTCTTGGTCTGAAAATTGTCAATCCGCTTTGAGCAAGTGTGTTGAATACTCACTCCTCTGCATGGGAGGAGGCCTGTGACCTGCAGTTAGACAGTAAACAAGGTTGTAGTTATGTACTGACCTCTTTTCCCCATTTACGCAGATCCGTGGGTAATCACAAACGAACGTTGAACCTCGGTGACGTAATAGAATGACGTGAACAAGAAATCCGTGAGCATACAGCAAAATATTGTGAATGTTTGATCAAATATATTCAGTCCTATTTACGAATGCGGTGAAGTGTGGTCGAAGGAATATGTCAGGCGATTTTTATGTATATGAATGTGAAAATATAGACGAAATCTTAAGGAAAATAGAGGCCTATAATCAGGCCAAATGTTTTATGACTACAACTTTTGGCAGCTTGGCAAATTGTTCTGTATGATGTGTAAATGATGTGAGTCAGTGAGTAATAAAATTTTCTTTGCAAAAAATGTGGGTCAATTTTGATATTCGTGAGATAGACAACAGTTGAAATGAGGATCTAAAGTATATTGGAATTATATTATAAGTAAGTAGTGTACGAAAAATCTGTGGCCAAGGACATGAGCCTGAATGATTACTTACACGAGCTAGGTACCCTTACCGGTCATCAATCAATTATAACCTACTAGGTACTACAATTCTTAATGATCTAGGCGTAACACTAACACAAAAAGAGTAAGCCTTAATTCTTCTGTAATCCATATTATAGTAACATATAGCAATCATTTATATACCCAATTCCATTACATCGCACAATCACGGCTCAAACTAAAAGCCAATAAGTTTTAGCCAGAAATAAATCCAGCAATCAGTGTCCTTCCTAGAATTCCCTAATAGAAAAAGTTTTCCGAACTATCCTACCACTTCATATAACTAAAATACACGCGTATTTGCCCAAACTAAACGTAGAACGTTGTAAGTCGTTAATGATCGATCTGGTGTCTGCGAAATTAGACAAGCCGGCAACCTCGTACACCCACATTCAAGGTGACTCAAACGTTTTTAAACCGTTTGGCTTTGACATTTCAACCACCGACGAACCCCACAAGCGTTCCCTATTTATTGGTTCAACAAATATTCCACAGAAAGTTCTCTGATTTTAAATAAAGTTGACGTGAAAGGCTGAAATGTTGAGGTTGAAATATTATTAAAGAGTAGTTTTTTACCGCAAGCGTTTTTGAAAAGTTTCATCAAAATATTTCAATAGGTAAAAAGAGTTAAATGTCTGACAACCTTTTCAATATTTTTGTGTAACATTTTTTCTTTATATTCGTTTCATTTTGATTCAATAATAACAGAATCGTTTCAATGGCCGACTCACATCGTTTGATTGACAAGATTGATAACATTCACGACACAATGGGAGCGATATGAATTGTCATCCATTACAGCACAACAGATTGATTTTCTGGGAAAATTGAATGGGTTTGTGTGATCGGGAATAATAAAAATGATATATAGGACAAACTGGCAGGTTTTGCCTATAACTACGATTCAATAAATGAAAAGAAAAACGTGCAGTAGAATCGATATTGCAGTACTGCATAGTGTTCTCTATTTTGCATTCAAATTGAAAGTGTCTGCTTGAAGATATCAGACCTTTTGAAAAGCTTAAACACGTTTACCTACTAACACCGAGAGTGGCGTCGTTTTATCTCCGTAGATTTTAAACTGAAAAGAGGTTAAGTCTCAACGGACATCCTCGCTAGGACATTTAGCAAACAGAGCGTTTTACTATCTGCTTATATGACGTCGTTGAGGTTATAGGAACATTCTAACACTACTAACACTAGTATATGGACGCATCGTGCTTAAGCTGGTAATATTCGACTTTATTCTAAAGTCTGTAGGAAGTCGTTAAGGATTTTTTATGGGGTTGTTAAGGATAAATGAGGTATTGAGGTCAGCGAGCCCCGAACTTAGTGGCTTTAATTAGAAGCGAAGACAATGAAAGTCGCCGAATTTATTGTTGCGAGTAAATTGTCATTGTGTACGCATTGTGGCCCTCGAGAGAATAAATTAATTTTAAGTGTCCCTCGACCGCTTGCTCATTACTAATACAACAATAGCGAGATGGTATGCAAAATTATTTTTGGGTCATTTAGGAATAATTTTATTTCTTGAATTATTCTGAAACATCGTAATAAAATGTTTTATTCATGGTGATGGCTTGTTGTGACTTTCGATCAAATCCATTTATACAAATTATCCTCTAGTGACCCACTTACTCGGCAATTATTTTCAAAATTAGTTCATAACTATTTTCAGTTTATACCATCCATAAACATGTTCGCTTAGTTAATTCGACAAAAAATATTTCGCGACTTAATATGCCTATTTAACCCGAAACATCGCGTGAGAAATAAAAATCCGTCAAGGTGACTGAAAGAAAGTTTTACACCGTTAACTAATGGTGGGGGTTAAAATATGCCTATGTTATAACTTCACGAAGAACTATGTATTGCGTTAGTTACTTATTAAGTTTCTTAGGTAAGACTGGAGAAATTAGTCTGGAGGGTTATAAGTATGTTGTAAAAAAAGCAATGGCTGCAAGCAGAAGGTTGCTTTTTTGTGAGTTTTTTTTTTTTGCAATTGAAGGGATAACAAATGAATACATTTTGCAGCTGTAGGGATATGTTTCTGGGATGTTAGAACCAGATAACGGACGTATAACATATATATGTGGGAACGTCAGAAGGAGCCTCGCGGCGGTTCTGGCTGTCACCTTCCATCGTTTGCGTTGCAACTGCCGGAATTCAAAAATAAAGGCACGCTTGTATAGTCCAATGTTCCATTGTTTGGTTTCCTCGCCATTTTATTCACAATCACACACAATCAGTAAGATGGAATGAGATTTCGAGCCAATAGGTTAGTATGTGCGCACTTCAGTTGGCACCTGTCACCCGAATGACCGCTGCCATTACTCGTCGTGACACTTACTACTCTATTCGGGGTTACCCGCTCATAATTTTAATGTTATAAACGCGCCGACACGGCCGTCCTGCATTACCACACGTCCTCGTGTGTACCGGTTTCATCTTACAGTCTACTCCGTTCGGCCTCCCTGACTCCTCAAATGACTCCCTTTGTCCATGTTGTACATCTTACAGTGGTTATAAATTTGAAGTCCAAATGCAACAAAATGTTTCCCTAAAGTCACACATTTCCGAAAGTCAATGCCACACGGGCCAATCGCTGCCACACAGGTTAGTCATTGCCACAGAGGCTAATCATTGCCACACAGGATACTTATTGCCACGCAGGCTAGTCATTGCCACACAAGCCAGTTATTGCCACACAGGCTAGTCGTTGCCACACAGGCTAGTCATGCCACACAGGCCAGTTATTTCCACACAGGCTAGTCGTTGCCACACAGGCTAGTCATGCCACACAGGCTAGTCCTGCCACACAGGCTAGTCATGCCACACAGGCCAGTTATTGCCACACAGGCTAGTCATTGCCACACAGGCTAGTAGCTGTCACACAGGGTTCCCTTAGCCAAGCTATCAGACACATGTTTCCAACTGTACCACGATGTATACGGGTCTCTTCCTGGTCACCCTGATGCCGTCACACAGGCCAACGAGTCTCTTCCAGGTCACCCCGATATCCATCATAGGTACAGCTTAAAACCAATAAAAACAACAGTACCGCAGACTTTACACAGGTCTCTTCTTGGTCACCCCGATGCCATCACGCAGGCCAAAGGGTCTTTTTCAAGTCACCCCGATATCCGTCATTGGTACAACTTAGCGCCAAATGTTACCAAAAATCTATCGTCTGATGCACATTCAATCAATCAATGACGCAAAACTGATTTATTCTAACTTGAGGTTTTAATTTTTAACGCAATTGAAACTGCCTCTCAAGTTTATAAATGTCGTATGACAAATAACCTTAACATAAAGCAAAAATGGATCGATCTCACCGGTTGTCTACTCAAAGTGCGTGACGATGCGCACATCGCTATGGCGCGCAGTACAGCGGCTTCACGCTCGCAGGCACCACGGAGATGCACGAGCACCGACACTCTAAACTCACGATGACACGTCAAGCTCCGCAGGCAGCTGGGATGCTCCATTCACGACCGTAATTTTGTCGCCATATTGCACAATAATCACCGTCATTGTTGAAACATGAAAATTAGATAAATTCGGTTAATTTTCTAGCATACCTTCGAATAACAAGCTTGACTTGTAAAAAAAAAAAATGGAAACCGATACCATAACCATAACCGTGGTTACCATACTTGCTGAAATTCTTTATAAATCTTCTTCTAAAAACACCATTTTAAATAATCGACGTTCCATTTTTTTTGAGTGTTTATTTAGCACTATAAGGATTGCAATTTTCACGTGGCAAATTCTCCCGAAACCAATCTGTTCACAAAATTCTTGTTCTACATAGACAGCTCCATGAACATTATGTTGCAGTACGAGATGTTTCCACACAGGATTCTTCCTTGTGTTAGCAGTATCGTATCAGACATAATTTTTTTCGCTACTAGCGTTTTCAATTTTTTTTAGCACGTAGCAGGGCAATCCTGAACACATGTGGGCATTCGGATTACATCCCACTTCTGATGTGGGAACGTCAGAAGGAGCCTCGCGGCGGTTCTGGCTGTCACCTTCCATCGTTTGCGTTGCAACTGCCGGAATTCAAAAATAAAGGCACGCTTGTATAGTCCAATGTTCCATTGTTTGGTTTCCTCGCCATTTTATTCACAATCACACACAATCAGTAAGATGGAATGAGATTTCGAGCCAATAGGTTAGTATGTGCGCACTTCAGTTGGCACCTGTCACCCGAATGACCGCTGCCATTACTCGTCGTGACACTTACTACTCTATTCGGGGTTACCCGCTCATAATTTTAATGTTATAAACGCGCCGACATATATATGTTGTATATATATATATATGTACTTCTTCTTCTTCTTCGCGAGTCGATGGCAAACTTAAATTTTGGAGGCCCAATATTTCGCTACGCATATGTACTTAACTCATAGCTTTCTAAAAGACATGGATAAAAATATTTTTATGGAAAAAAGGTATACATTAGATTTATTCAAAACAAGGGTTAAAAGTCACCGAAATCACAAGTAATTTATCATTCGCTAACGATTATTAACGAGTAAACTTCCACAGTTTCAATCAAGAAGAATTTCCCTAAAACGTCCATTAATTTCATGAGAAGCCATAAATTCGAGAACCATCGACAAACAGATAAAGAAATTAGAATTACCATCAATATACGAAAACTTAACGAGAACTTTCTGATTTATTATGTAAAGAAGACTATATATTTATAAAGTTTCATCAAAACTTTTGTTTTACAGATTAGAAATATGTTTGTACCTCATTTTCTTGAGTATTTTTAATCAAATCTTGAACAAAATGAGCTTGTTTTTGAACTTTGTCTTACGCGAAAGTAGTTTAACTTTGATTATGAAACGTGACCCTAGTCTATGAATTTTGTAAATTCGTGTTTGTTCTTTATAATTTAGATAATGTTGTTAAACCAAGATTTAGTTTAGTCCACGGTTAAACGCGAGCCAGCTTAGATTTTTAATTCAAAATTATCTCAAAACTCTTGATAAGTAAATTATTCTATTAAAAACTTTGAAAGTATTAAGATAGAGTTAAAAGTATTTTCTCCTTAGGGATTAGTGCATTTTTTTTAACTTATTGGCCACACGAATGGCTTGAAGAATAATTAGCGTGAAAACTTTGGGAAAAATAAATGTATTGTTTATTACTCTGAACATTAACAGTACATGATATTTGGAGATATATCGAAAAGTTATGCATTTTGTGACTGAATTCAAAAACCAGATGAAAGAGTTACATTGCAAATCTGACGAAGATCTATGAGTTGGAATAAATTGAATGCGACCCTCGCACTGGGTTTCCTACTCCTGACCTATTTTAAAGAGGTCGGTATGTCACTCACCCAAGAGAAGCCATGCAAGAATAAGTATTCATAGAAATATTTTATTATAAAAGATTTATTTGTGGGTGTATTTTATTTCTTCGTTTGATGAAACTTTTGCGAGCTTTGAACCTTTAATTTTAAATAACTATCCCAACTTCGACATATAAATAAAGTATCAATAAATAATAATAAATTGAACTTCAAAGTACTAAACAAAAAATACCAATCACAGAAAACAAAATATCGATTCAAAACGGAAAGCAACCTTCAACAGATAATCATAGACAATTTGAGTAAAAAGTTTCCATTACAAAAAGTGTAGGTATAGAACATTAGAACCAGCCAGTAACACCGGGTGGTGATACATACAATTAAATACTACTTTGTTCACGTACTTCAAGCCTGCCAGTAACAAATGTGGCGGGAACTTTGTCTCTGATTCTCATTTATTTTCGTCGCCCTAGCTTACAGTGCTTAACAGGATTTAAATGGAATACTCTTGTTGAAAGAGTTAAATCTGTTTTAGATTTTAAGTGAGTGTGGTTGCTTGATGATGAAGTAGGGCAATTTAAAATATTAATGTGAAACTTTTTAGTACACAATATAGCCCTACTTTTATTTTGTTTGGTTTGTTATTTACATTGACAACAATAAATAAGTTGCATACTTAAGATAACTTATGCCCGCCATACCACCCCGCAGGGATCTAAGAATAATTCCAAGAAGATCTCAAACAAAGAGACTAGAAATTCCACTATGAGAGTGAACCTTCAACTATTGTCAGTATTTCTAACTGCTATCTTCCCATACCTATGTATAGAGAACAATTCCAATTACTAGCAACTCTTGTCACGTGGGAAATAACACCAGTGATGTGAGCTATCGTTCATCACTAGGAAGTTCGCGTCATTGCCAACTGGCCCATTAATAATGCAACCAAGTGTAATGCCAACTTGGACCTACATTACTCTGAACTTTACCAATTTGTAAAGGTACAAGTTTTCCGACCTTGAAGGGACCTTTTTTTGTTTGAAATACTTTTGTCATGCTAGACTCCCATTATTATGGTGACTACGCGTATTTTTTTATCCTTTCAAAATGTTAATTTACTTTGGATTGCGAATACAAGAATTCGATTCTACGAAGAAATTCCATTTATTTTATACACGTTTGACCAAAGCACCTATTCTGTCCTTATCCGTAAATGTCTGAAGTAGCCAGCTTGCGAGAAACCGGTATTTTCTTCTCAAGACCGGACCAGGGAAGCTGGTACAGAATTTAAGATTAGATCTTAAACGTATGAAGACTTTAAAGTCTTACGTAGCTATAAAGCGTCACTGCGCTACGAACTTGCGAAGACGCTACGTGCTACATTTCGTAGCAATCCGTAGCGAGATTAAAGAAACTACAGTTTACGATGCGAGCGATGTGAGAGGTAGATTTAATTCTGCATTTGTGAAGTTTAATTAATTTTGCCGGTTTAACAAAAAACTTTACTGCAAATGCAGTTTCAAGATTCCCGTCTAACTTTGCTTTATGAGGTTACCTTTGCGACTTTCTCGTCGAGTAGCCACTGCAGTGCCGTGTTGGACGCATTGGCGAGCGCGGCCAGGGCTGCGTGCTCCCACACCACGTGCTCCCAATGCTCTGTCATGATGGCCGCACATAGCATCGCCGTCGAGCAGCTAGGAAACAAAAGAAAATCACCTTTATTCATTCATATTCCGTCTTTTAACAAACTGCGGTAAGAAAGAGCTCTTTGACACGCTGAATACACGGGCGACTTTGATCCTCTCGTTTTTCTCATAACCATTAATCAGGCGAAGATTAAATCCTGACCGGAATAAATGACAATCTAGCAAAAAAAGCAAAGTTCAGCATGTACCTCATTTTCCGAGCGATCGATTGAGCTCGAGGCGAAAATTTGAGGGCATGAGCAGATGTAAATTGTAGGTAAGTGTATACTAAGCATCCATTAGAACTAGGATTTCTCTCTTAAGGCATGAACTTTCATTTTGATATTGCATAAGTGCCCTCGGAAGCTCAACTTTTCACGACGGAGATGATTTATATAAAATTGATAAAGAATGAGCGAAGCATTATTCTTCCAGTGCATCGCTTAAGAATCGCTTAAGCTTGCACCCGCTCTTCAATCACAAGAGCATATTGCAAAAAGTATCGCGAGTTCTAACACTAGCAGATGGCCACGTCTCGAAGATAGATGATACGAATAATGCCGTAATTTCTCAACTGCCAAACGAAATTGCTCTCTTACCGAAATAGTTTTATTTTTATTCTGTTTCGTTTGAAAAATGCATGACGCGATTTGAATATTGCATTTTTGAAGATAAAACTTTTAGTTGTATCGATCTATCACTTTGATAAAGCTGTCTTCTGTATTTGGTGTGTCGAGTAGAAGAATTTGTCTCAAGGGAGATTGATCTATCACACATTGAAAAGTTTCTTTGACTAAATATTCTATGTGACACAAAGCAAGACGAGAATTTCATCAAAGAAAAGTTAAAGAAGTTGCCAACTTTGAGAAGTCCCGATTTAGAATCTCAGTTATATTTGACGAACTTTGTAGTGGGACGCGTGCATTTTTTATTACCCTCAAGGCAGCCGCTTTAAAGATGTCAAGACTAAACGCCCTTTCTATTTTATATAGTTCTGTGATTTAGGAGACAAGAATTCCATTAAGAAGAGTACAAAATTGAGCTCTATTTACACATAGCTAAGTACCAAATTCACGCAATTCGAAACAATTAGTCCCGTTACAATTTTGGTGTCTTAGGAATGTATATTAAAGCAGTATATGGGACCAAGATATATATATAATGCCTTTATAGCATTGTTTTAGTACTTCGCGGCAGTGTTATCTCTATTTAGCTTCGTAAACAGAATTCGTATGGCTTTTGTTTATCCGAGTTTATTTGGCAGAGGCTTACATCAATCGATTCTATAGGCGTTAACATATCGTACGCCTAGATCTAGCTAGAGGGTTAGCTCTAAAAATCACTTTTCCAGAAAATACGAAAAACTGATTCCTCCATATAAATAGTATTTCCATATCCATATAATAGTGTGATAGAAAAGTCTTCTATATAGAAAAATTAAGCAGTTGAAACATAATAATATTTTTAAAGCTGTTTTGTTGGTCGATGGGTATTCGTTTAAGGAATTTTGATATGCATAACTCAAAAAACTGGATTTTTAAGTCCCTCTTTACATTAAGTGCGCTAGATACGTTTTTTTCTGTCAAAGCTAACAGAAATTGACATTTTTGGGAAAAGTTACGAGTAGTTTTATGACCAGAGACAGTTTTATGCTGCATCGAAATAGACAACGAAAATCGTGTGTGACAAAAAAGAGCGATAAAAGCTGCTAGGAAATATCGAACACAATTTTTAACGAATCGCTATTGTGAATTGCTGTAACATTTTGCTTGGCATTATTCCAGAATATTCTATCTGTGATCGGAATATGGAAGTGGCTTTGATAAATTTTCTCCTTCAACAGTATATAAAATAAAGTCGATATTCTAAGCACTTACCTATTGAATTATACTTTCTTTGGCTACTACGGAAGAATTTACTAGTGTCAAAAAAGATTTACTGAGTTTTTTTTTCAACCTAAAACTACCAAAGGCAGCATAATTAATAACAGCTCTTAATTAGGTGAGCATGATAAAGAAACCAAATATTTACTGTTTATTTTGTTTGTAATGTATACCTCAAGCTTTAATTGATAGAGAACCCTTGATCTAATAATTCGGAGCAATTACAGCGGTTCACTAATCGCTTCAATGACTGTAATTTATCAAATTAATGTTCAATGCTAATATTATCATATCTAACTTTGAACATTGCTGTTAGTTCGTGGATAATAATAATGACTAGTAATTAGTATTCTATTCACAAATACCTGTAATTGCGACTTGTAAGACAACAAAGATATCATAACTTTGAAATTGCTTTTGCTTGTTTATTTTAGTTCTGTCTGTTGTTGTTTAGTCTACGTCTATCTGTTAAAAGCCAAATGTGAAATTGGTATTTTGAGAATTATGACTGCAAAGTTTTGTAGATGGTACTCGTATTTTGAAAAGATATTATAAATTTTGCCATGATATTGTAAGCTGCGCTCCAATCCATTATCAGGCCAGCTATCTGCCGATAGCTGTATGATTGTTTAGCCAGCTAATAATTACTTGATCAGTGTAATGTAGGTACGCATAATTGAATTCAATTGAATAACTTATCATTGCCTAATCAATCTATTGGCCTGCTAAAAGGATGTATCCTACAGAGGGGTGTTTTTTCACACAGGGTGACAAAGAATGACACCATTGAAAGGTCAACCGGCTGGTCAAATATAGATCTCAATCTTATAGAAACTTATAGTAAACAAAAACAGTTGTTAAAGAAACCCAATTAAAAGTTTGAACAGTAAAGTTGCCAGCTTGACAAACTTAGAGTGGTTTCTTATAATAATAATGGCTAGATTCCAGTTTGACATTTCAATTATATTGTGTCTATAATGGGATGACTAGTTCAGGTGTTTACTTCGTCACATCAGGCTCAAAGGTAGGAATCCGACCTACGCGTCTGTCTCAAGAAGCCAACGACCGAGCGAAGCACGGTTCGGTATTGTCATCTGTTACTAGTTGACCCTCAGACGCATTTCAATCGTCAGTAACCGAGGTAAGAAAAATTACCTACAGAAGATTGTTGCGATGAGACGGAGAGCTCCTAGAGCTCTGTGCAATTTATTGGAACCGCAAAAGAGATTAGCTCTCTATGTAGTAGTATGACATAAAAAAACACGTTGTTTACACACTTTTAATCACTCTCAGGAATCAATTTTGAACGATATTTTTGGGAAATGCTGAGAAGCGACCCGAGTGAAACGGTGAAAAACTGCTTGTATGGTATTGTATAAAGGTATAAAACCTTCTAGAATACTACAGTCTGTAATGAAGATAGTTTCATAGATTACAGCTTTAGTCGGAATGACAGTTCGCTTACAAACTGTCTTTGTGATGGAGAGATGAATTGAGCAAGCGAGAATTCGGAGACCAGGGCTTTAGCGTGAATTAATGTTTCTTTTTGGCAACATTCGTTACTTTTTGACAGATGGAAACATTACTTTATGCTGAGGCTCAAATCTCTCTATAAATCTACATGTGTGGCACGTTATTTTTAAAGCTTATGGGGCCTTAGATTATTTATTACAAAGAGGGAATATTACGACATAAGATTGCGTTCGTTTTATGGGTGGCAAAAATATCTGAGGGCACGGCAGTGCCCCAGCCAAGACTCGAGCAAAGCGGGCACGGCCGTACTATCTTTTCTCGAAGCGTTTCGCGGCTATTTCAGCCCCCTGTATCTTCCATGTGAACAAAGCTAGGAGTTTAGGTTTTCGATGACCAAGAGTAAGTATTAGAACAAGCTCAGTCCCAAAATTACAAGAAATTTGAATAAATAGTTTACGAGTTATGAGCGATCAAAGTTACACCATTTTGTCACTGACTCACTCACTGACCGATCATCAAAAGTCTAAGGTACTTCTAGCAAACTTAGAACCTTCAAATTTGGCACCAAGATAGGTTATTGGCTACATATAAAGGGAAAATTATAAAAACCTTAAAACTTAATAAAAAAATAGGAAACAAATTTATATTTGCGGTTTTTCAAGAACATTGTGTATGAATTTTGACTGCATTGATAACTTTAATATTTATTTATGTACAAAATGTTACTATTTGTTTTATTGTTACGTAGTGTGGTATATTGTTATTATGTATTAAATATACATACATATGAATAAAAAAGCTAGGTTAAAATAAAATGAATAATGATAAAATCTTTCATATTAATGCAGTGCGATAAATACTGCATGCTCGCTCGATAGATGGCGTTGTCCTAGTCTAAATCGCGCTACGGTTTTTAGTTAAAAAAAAAAACAAATAATTTCATGTGATAGCGCCATCTACCTCTGAAATAAATCTCTTTTATTCTAAAAGATATTCGATTAAAAAATTCGACAATTTCGAAATTGTTTAATTTATTTTAAAAAAATGTTGTTTACGTGCTAGTTTAGGTCTACATATTTAGTTTGTTATATATTTAGTTAGTTGCATGTAAGTTAATTTAATTTGTTATATACTTAGAGAAGGAGACCTACAAAAAATAAATTAGATCCCACCAAAAACATTAAATGTAAAAAAAGCCAATCCTCTACGCAATTCCTCCACCGTAAAAAGTTTTGAGATCGCATAGAAGCCAAGTCCTGTTCAACTTTATTTGTAATAATAAATCAATATTTTGTGACTATATCAATAGTTTTGTTCACATTACAATAATATTGTCTTGGCCATGAGCACAAGTTAATAGTCGCTCCCTGAAATAATGTGTAAATACCATTGAATTGATACATTCTATATGGACATGATTTTACGATTGGACTGATTGGAATTTGAGATCACCATAGACCAAACATGCGCCATAGTAAATGTGCAGTTCATGATTTTGGATGCTACTGACTGTCGGTCATTTAGTAACAATTGAAAAAACTAAAAGTATTTAATTCTGTGATATTAAACTTCATGATTGACTTTCACCTCTCCAAGATATGCTGTATTATATTTGTAGTTTATTGTGCTCATGGCCAAGTCAATATTATTGTAAAGTGAACGAAACTATTGATATAGTCACAAAATATTGATTTATTATTACAAATAAAGTTGAACAGGACTTGGCTTCTATGCGATCTCAAAACTTTTTACGGTGGAGGAATTGCGTAGAGGATTGGCTTTTTTTACATTTAATGTTTTTGGTGGGATATTTTACTCTGCACTCGAGATAAGGAAAATTGTGTAACAGCGGTCTGATACTCGTAGATAGCAGAACAAATTATAAGAGAAAAGAGAGGATGTCACACATAAATTCTCTAATATATTTTTCCTTAATATTAGAGTCAGGATGTTATGCATCAACAACATGGTATATTGGGTACCGCAGATGTTGTATGGAATAGTTTAATCAAGTTTCAGGCACAAGTTTGATAGCACACTTTCTAGAAAGTTTAAGACGATTTTTTTCAACTCATTAAATAAGTAGAGGTAAGTAGAACTTATGCAAAAGCAGTATAAACCGATGGCCCTGTTCGGTGGTAAATGTCGTATCGAGCTTCCTACAGCGAAGAGTTTCTTTAAACTTTGCTGGCACCCTCTCCCAACTTACATAATATAAAATTTTCAGCGATACGCCGCACTTGCGGTATCGTAAAGGAAAATGAAACCGCTCTGTCATAAGTTGAAAAGATGGTGCAGTGGCAAGAAAATCTGCACGAAAATTGGCGAATGAAGAAAATAGGTACAGATAGAACTAATTATTTGATTTTGGGAGCCATTTACTTAAGTTAATGATTGAAGTAATTACCTAATTTATTCAATTCCAAATAATTGTAATCAGCGTTTTGTGGGTTCGAAAAACTACAAGTCGGCAGCACTAGCAATTATTTGCTAAATTAACTCATTAATCCAGTCCGAATTACATGTCTACGTGTAGGGAATAAAGATTATACAGATTTTCTAGGATCGTGAGGGCGAAGCAAATTGTCTAACATTTAACGAAGATTTAGTACGTCAACGTATAATTTAACACGTTCTGCCACAGTGATATATCACTTACGTGACGTGGTTTTAATTAATTTCAGGACGAATAAAATTGTTTTTTATTTTCGGACATGTTATGAAGTCCAAAATCGTTTATGACTCTTGTTACATAGATATTAGAGACCTTCTTAATTAACTAGCTTTTGCCAGCGGTTGCACCCGCCCCTTGTGGGAACTTTTCCATGTACCTGGATAAAAAGTCGTCCTAGGTAAATTAGCAAACTAACACAGAAAAGAAAATCGAATCGGTATTGCAGATAGTTCTTGAAATTAGTGTGTTCAAGCAAACAAACTTTTCAGCTTTATAATAGGCATTCATGTAGATCGTGCTATAGATACCTATAATCTAAATTGCTCATCATGTAATGTAGGCGTTTAAAAGCCGAACAATATGTTTGATGCCTAACATTTACTTTTGTGTAGGAAATATTTTTACAAGCACAAAGGCCAAATATTTCAGGCTGAAACAAAAACATGTGAGAGTAAAAAGCGAGCCTTAAAGGTAACAAAGCCAAAGAATTATATAATAATATACGGAATAAGTATGTACCTATTAAATATTTTTCTTTTTTGGCATTATTTCTTACAGAGATGATGAAATATTATTTCTTTGTGTCGTTCGACCACGTATCGATAAAACATTACCTATTTGGTAGGTCATTACTTCAATATGCCTCGTTGGTCTAGCTGTCGCAAGTGCGGCTGCTGAGCACGAGGTCTCGGGTTCGATTCCCGAGTCGGGCCGAAATCGCTTTGTGGGTTTTAGAAGACTTTCACAAAGCAGCCCGGAGCCTGGAAGTTGGTGATTGATACACCCGTGCATCGGAGAGCACGTAAATGTCGGTCCTGCGCCTGATCTCTCTCCGGTCGTGTCGGATTTGCCGTCCCATCGGGTTATGAGAGTGAAGGAATAGGGAGTGCACCTGTGTCTGCGCAAATGTTTGTGCACTATAATATGTCCTGCGCAATTGGCTGATCTCCTTAAATGAGAACAGCCGCCGTAGCCGATAATCGGCTAGGAGGACATCATCATCATCATCACTTCAATATAATATTTATCGATATTATACATTTTGTATGATACATATTATATACCTCTAATATTCCTAGAAGAAATTGGACTCTAGAAAGCGCGTTGATAAATATTTTCAAACAGCTCTGGAAGTAAAGGCAGTACTTTTATTTATGTTTTCCTTCCATTACATTAGTACCTGCCTAGTGAATGAGGTAAAATATTTTATAAAATTATAGAAAATCGCAAACGTAAAACGATAGAAAACCATACTATTTATTATATTTGTTTTATGTTTTTTTCTAAGTCCCTCAAGAAATTGTCATTAAGCTACACGAAAGCCGAGTCCTTGGCTGTTGCCATTACAAGATACATATCTTGAGGCGATGGCAACCTGACATCATCAGGATTACGTGGGGACGGGACTTTATTCGCCCTCAAGATAAAAAGAAAACATGAAAGATTATTTTTTTACGACGAAGGCCGTAAACTTTTTTTGTGTGATACAAGTACGTGTACAGCTATCTTAATAAGCATCGTGATACGAAGAAAACCGCGGGAAACAATGAATAACAGAACTGTTTTCATGACTCCTTAAATTGTATATAAACGACATTTCATTAACATTCTTCAGCACTGAAATGTGGAAAATAACAATTCAAAGAATAGAAGAAAATATTGTCGGCACTTAATAGTAGATTATTTTTCCTTATTTTTTGTACAAAGCTCGTAAGAAATGAAATTTCTCCGCTCTCCTTTGCCGATATTCGGAATTTTATTACGAAAGTTTTTTGTATTATTCTGCTGGACTTATGGATTACCGCTGTTAATCTTTTCTTTGTTTGGGTAGGTTCCTTACAATATCACCACAGAAAAGATACGTTAAAGTGAATATACTTTGTTACCGAAACGTAAATCATCATCATCTGCTTTTTCTTTTCCCAACCATATTGCGGTTGGATTAAAAAATCTACCCAGATGTAGCTGTATGGCAGTGTTTTACATGGAGCGACTGCTTATCTGACCTCTTCAACCTCAGAGTTTCTTGCTTCTAAATGTTCTTTTAATTAATAAGAATTACTTGTACCCCAACGTTTTATTGTCATTTCAGATTTTATTCTGTGTCAAATAGAATTAGATGTTAAGCCAACAGGATTACAGCTCAATTTAGCACAGCAGGGTATTTATAATAGATTCAGTTCTCAGTCGAAAGCCTTGAATCAAGGTACCGATCCGGTAACGAGGAGGACGCTACGGATATTAGATCGGGGTTCCAATAACCTGATATTAGCTTCATGTCAAGCTGTCAAATTCTGATTGACTGTGATTGGATCGTAGAGAATTATGTCTCAAGGTTATGTATAGGGGAAAAAATGGAAATTGATCTTCATCTTCAAGTATTAAAACTTAATTTTACGTCGGAAACTTTGAAACATACAAAACAATTGTTCAAGCCGCGATTTGAGCGTAGGCCCCGATAAACTTCTACCCGGAAAATGGAACCGTTCAAACTCTCAACTTCGAAATATTCATACGAACGAAGACGAAGTTATTTGTTGTCATTTCAATGTAGCGAGGGCTTTGTTTTGAAAGTTTCCCTTAGGCCTGATTTATGCAGCTGAAGTGAGGTCGTAAAAACAAAGTGAACGTATACCTTTTCGTGCAAGATCACCCGTGCCGTCCCGACAGCCAATTTAATGCCACGTAAACAGAAATCACTGAGGCACGCCAATATCGTCCACTGGATTTGAATATACAAATGTATTTTTTTCCATTTGGCCCAAAATTGATTTTAGAAGACCTTTTAGGTTCGAAATCGGAGAGTCTTAAGAGTCCTTAAAAATAATGGTCTTGTCTTCGCTTCAGTAATTGAATTTATGTGCCTATTCTTTAAAGGTACTGAAAGATTGTTGAAGCGAAATTTTTATGTAAGTAAATACTTTCAATGAATGGCTCGTTCGAATAATGGTTAGAAGTGTAACCGTATAAATAGGTAATGGAAAAATGAAACGTCCCCAAAAATCTCTGTGAAGGCTACATATTTCGGTCTAAATTGATATAGTATTTGCGGCAATATGTACGGTGGTAGGTACAAGGCAAAGTTCGGGAGTACTCTGGGGTAAAACTTCGTGCTCCAACACTTCGTGATTTCGCTGAAAGTAGCACGACTGCCTGCTCGGACGTGTAAGTGGCTGGGGAGTTCTTTTGTTTCCGAAAAGAGGTCTCCTTTGCACTGATATCTCGTTGCTTTTGGCACTTTCTTGTGTAAAAGACAAGTTGAACAATGGAACTACATGAACAATTCTAAAAAGTATTTTTTTAGGATGGAGGATGCTACACTTTGGAGCGAGCTTCAAGATTTTACATTGTTCAGTTTTATTGCGTCTACATCGTTAAGATAAATCTGCGAAAATGTAAAAGAAATATTTATCATATCCCCAATTCTTCGTATCATGGTACACACAATTGAATCACTTTACATAAAGTGTAGCAATAAATATAAATTCGTTGTTTAATGTTTATTCAGTGAACTTGACACAGTACAGGCTGGGTGCTCCATCGATTGTGGGAGAGGCGCCAGAGCGTCTGCTCCGAAGCCCCCTGTCTCCATACATCACGATTATTCTCCCCGCTACGTTACTGTTGCCAATTTACTCTGTGGACGGGCCAAATGGCCTAAATGTCTCTAACTTTGAAGATTCGCACTCAAAGACACCAATGAAGCTATATGTGCCCACTAGGAAGGAAACTTTTGACATTCAATGGCCAATACATTACAAGAAATAGTTTTTGGAGGAATGGTGATAAAATGTCACTTTCTGTCCCTTTCAATAGATTTTCTGGGTGAGAAAACACGCCTTCTGTAATATTCAGAATTTTTGTCTTCAAATATGAAGCTCAGAACGAAATGGCAGCGTGCTTGAAACGCGAAAGTATTGATAATGAAATACTCTAGTCCTGGCTCGTTGTCGTGGTGGGAACGAAGAATAAAAGTGGCCCAAATCATCGTCAGATTACGTGACCCACCGCTCTAATGAGTTCGTGACCTTATTTACAAAGACCTACAAGCGAAGGGGCTTAGAAAATGTCACTCACCTTTAAATTACATTAAAAACAGTAATAACATAAGGCTTTTTGTTAATTTCCGCGAATTCAAACTTGTCCTAATGATTGACAGTCAAATGGGGATTAGGTGAACATCACTCGTGATGGAATGACAGCAAAAAAATTAAGAAGTTAATTCTGCAATTTGTTTAAATAAACCACGTTTTGTAATTTATTTATTTTAAAAGTCTAATTTTTTTGTTAAAGAAATAAAATTGTTATATACAACGACAATGATTCATAAAAATATTTCATCAATAGATGTAAACCGATTCATTGGTTTGGCAGCGAAAGCCTTAGTAACTGACAGCCAGACAGAATTACTTTCGCATTAATAATAATATTACTAAGTAAGGATTAAAACTCTTGTAGGGACGCGGCGCTCGCATCGTTTAAAGACTTAGTCTAGACTTTATGTCTTACATACTTAGGTAGATTCTGGAATGGAACTAAATGAGGGAGTCTTTAAGGTAACTGGTCTGCTTTATACCTCCAATGTACGGAGAAATGCCAGATGCCGTTCTCTGGCGTACCTATTACATATTTTTCGCAATACCTTTTTTCTATATCTAGCATATAGACACTGTTAGATTGTATGCCTCCACTTTTGTTATTCACAGAATAGGTATAGTTTCTAACAAATGTATGCAAAGCGCCGCTTTGATGCCTAGTTGTCAGTTCAGTTTCCCTGTGTAGGCGTCGATCGACACGTCATAGGAACTGTGGTATTGTTATAACTTGTCATATGACTGTGACTGTACATATGTGTGAATGTTCGGCCCGAATGTATGTTTCAAAGCTGTCTAAAGTTGGCTTTTGTGTCATAGCTAAGGCACATCGCATATAGTTCGCGAAGCTGTGTTTTTGAACGTTGCTTGTATACTTAGTCTGCATTCTTTTGTTTTTTTATACACCAGTGAGACACATGTGACAATGCTTTCGACGCTCGTTTTTAGGCTGTGTTCAAACCAAACTGAATGTCAGCCGCCGAATGTGAGCGAACGTTACGGAGTTTATTGTATTTCTTTGCATAAGTCACTTTTTCGTTCACATCTAACCTACAATAAGTTATTAGGTACGCTACGCATCTATAGACGCTGACATTCAGCGGCTGACAGTCAGTTTGGTTTGAAAGTAGCCAAGTTACGGCACTCGGTGTAGGGTTGAGAGTTGTAATGTGCAATCCCTTTTAAGTTAGACATAAAAATCCTAGAAAATGGAGGTGGTGAGGTCTCTATAAACTGAGAAAACGGATTCGATACGGAATGGCTGTTTACCACATAAAATTTAATAATATAGTGAACTACAGACCTAACACGTAAAAGCACTAAAGTTTCACGCGGAGAATGTTTTGGACGAAGCTCGGCCTATATAATAAAATACTAGTTCACGATATAGACTTTACATACGACATTTTTATGGGAAATATATATACGGTTTTCCACTTATATTGAAGGTATTATCACTTCAATATAGGTAGGTACTTACTGCTACTTCCCCTTTTCAAGAATTAGTTCCTTCTTAAAAGCTGACGCCATTTAATTCCCGTTTTTATTTACTACCTCATTTGCATTCATGGCCTATCGTTAAGAAAAATGTAACAATACTCATTTGGAAGGAAACACAAAAAACAAAAGTCCGACCTTTAGAAAAGCAAGAAACACTAATAAATTTTTCGCCGGCCCGGATAAGAAAACTCATTTAATTTCAATCACCGATTTAAGAGCAGATATAAGGACTATCAAGAATTACGTAATCGCTTCTAAAAGGTAAGATAAGCTTACAAAGGGCCTCACTCTTGCTATCCAAGATACTCTTCGAGTACCCGCACACTGTAAACTTTTAGTCGGCCAATAATTTGTTTTCGTTTATAAATCAGTAGGTAGATTATGGTAGAACGCACATTACAAAGATCAGTTGCCAGTCGACCAACGATAAGACCAACTGAAAACGTTGATTGGATTCAGCCATCGGCTCAACTGTCTGCCGACACGAATATATTTTTAAAGAAAATCGTGATTTTAATAAAAATATTTAGTTAGTCTGATACTGGCCAAATATCTGATCATTGTTACCTGTCTACTTCCATTCATCTTCATACTGATTTATGAGCCCAAACCAACTATCGGCCGACTAAAAGTTTGTACTGTGCGCCTACCTACTCCTGCTACCCAAGACCACGGAGGACAGAAGACTAGCGGAGGTGCCCTAACGTAAAATCTCCTAACAAAGCAACGCGCCAAAATTCGGGTGAGCGGGGGACGAGGAACGTTACTGGCTCCACCCGTGCTCCACCCTTATACGCCTTTTATGGGAAGCCACCCATTTTTTGTAAATCCATCTAGCGTGGAATAGGACAATTAAGGTCTAACCCTAAACTAACACCGACCACTAAAAAGTGAAGTAAATACTCAAACTTAATAATTCTTTACAAATAGTAATTGAATTAGAAAGATTGGAGAAGCATTCATTTGAAATGACCAAAGAAAAAGAGAGAGATAAAAAAAGTTAGAAAAATAATACTTATACAAGTATTATCGGGTGCAGAGAACTTGCCCCACAACAATTCATTTACCCGCTCAGAAATGAAATAGGTATGATTCTACTAGGAACCATTAAACGGAGACTCGATTAAAAATCATTTTTATTCACCACGGGTCTAAAATACCCCCATGGTGTTACTTAAGTATCAATTATGTCATTGTGTTAGTTCGTCTACTAGCCACTATGGCGTCACAAGCACGAAAATTTGTTCTTTTTGTTCTAGAACCTTACTGATGATGACTGTTGTTTATTTTCGATGTTGCCATATTATGAAATTCACCAAGAACAATGGAAATTTTATTAAACATTTTAGGGACAGCGTTATTCAAATTAGAATTTTCACAACTATATCATATTGACGAGTCCACTAGTTGAGGTATTTTATGTGCGTCGAATGTTATCCTGAGTAAAAGTACAGTCAAAAAGTGTGTAAGGGAAGAGAGATATAGGTTAAATATTGCTGAGGATCAAGATAAATAAATGTGTAAAAATTTTCGTAAAAAGTTTTATTTAAAATAACACAGTGGGTATTAACAGAAAAATATTCTATAAAGCTATAGACAGGAACATCCTTGTTCATCCATCATAACAAAGATATTCATATTCACTTATCGAGTAATCTTCAACAAAAACATGTTTTTTAGATAAAAAAATAAAAGTTGTGATAATTTTTAAAATAATTGTAGCTTTAAAATAAAACCTCTTTTAAGTATGGGTGATTGAATTTTCTACGACTGGTAACATTGATAAAACTACATCTGTAGTTTTGAACGCATAACCATCAAGGTGGCTGAACCACTTGTAAAGGTAAAAAATAACCGTCTTACCACAAAAACTTTTAAACGTCAGTTTATGCCTTGTCTAAAAAAATGTCAAATTATGACGTTGACATATGGTTCATTTTGCAGCCAACATTTTATTAGACAAGTGTAAAACAGGGTTTAAAGTTTTTGTAGTAAGGCCCTATTAGTTTAAAAACTATTTATTTTTTATACCGAATTCATAGGGCTGCATTTCATTAGCCAATCCGCCACTTTGAGACGGCCGCCATATTGGATTTAGGTTACGTGATTATTATTTTTCGTAAAATAATAAGTCTGCACCTGCCATTTTTACGTGTGCAAATATTGTTATCGGCAGGTGACATAGTACCATAATTATCCCCATTCCCAGTCCATTAGCATCCCATCCCAATAGCCCTAGTAGTTTTATTCCATAATTAGCAATAGTTTAACACAGAACTGGGGATTGTCTTTGGGTACATTTCTATAGTGTATACAGGGATAATCGTCGGTTTTGTGTTGCCATTTCATTAAAGTTGTCTCTAAAGGGCTTCAGCGTGTTGGCTTTAGCCCCACGTTCGCCTTCCAAAAATCAGTTTGTTTCATAGAAATCAGTTTCTTCAAAATGTATGGAACATATTTTGGAATATTTAGTAGGTATCCAGTTTGGTTTATTTATGATGCGTATCCATGTGTTTCTTATATCATGGTTAACGGGAAATCTAAAAAAGGAAATAATAATTAATTTATGAAATAATATTTTCATAAATTAATACTTATTATTATTGCAACGTGGTCTATCTGGCCTGACGAACGCAATTTTACTTCAAATATTAAGTCAACTACTTACCGAAAGATGGCGTATTTTAGAAATTTTTAAATTTCATGTTTTTTTATTTGTTTTGGTTGGTAAATAAGGTATAAAAAAACTTTTAGCATGCAAGTAAAAATGAAGCTGCTATTTTAGCCAAAATTGGTACTAGTAGTATGCATTGATACGAAAATAATACAAATTCACTAAAAACTTCTAAAAATTTAGCTATTCGACGACAGATGTCTCTAGCAAAAAATATGTTTTAGAGTTAAAATATTACTTACACGTGAAATGTTATCCTGTCAGTATGTTTGAGTTTGGATCCTGAGCAATTTCTACAATTTATAACAGCACACTTCATCGTTTTTATCAAATAAAAAATAAAATATATTCAAATTGTGGTAAAATACGACTAGATGACAAGATGTCAATTTGAAGTGAAGGACGGTATGTGGGCGTTGTCCATCCACGCCTGCCGTGACGTAGTCGTGACGTATTTGACCTACCTGAAGGCGCGTGACCTACCTGCTTTAGGGCATCTCCGCTAGTCTTCTGTCCTCCGTGCCCAAGACACTCTTAAGATTTCCAAGGGATAAGAACAATTAATTTTATACGCCGTTTTCTCAATTTATCACTGCTCAGTAACATAATACGATATTTACTTCAGCACCGGCCTGTGAATTTGTTTGTGTACAATGGCTGAATTATAAATGCTTAGTAATGGTCCGCTATGGCACAATAACGCTAATAGTTAGCTTTGTTAGTGCTTTGTTTATTCAGAGATATTCTGTGTGTATTGTTGCTTATTTTGTGGGTGTTACGACAGTTATGTGTTGTGTTTGACAGTGTAATACTTTTATCTAATTAGTCCGTATGCCTACAATAATAATGACTTTATCCGCGACCATTTGTGGCCACGGTGGCTGTCCTTGCAGAAGCAAGACCTTAGGGTCCACAAGCAGACACAAGCTTAGGTACCTACTCTCTACTCCCTTTCTTATTAATCCGATAGGAACTCAATCGACTGGAGAGAGATATTATGGTTAACTAGTATTAGGTAAATTGTATTTTTTTAATTTTTTGACAGTTAAAATGTAACTTCGAACTTTGAACTTGTCAAAGCTTTTAATAAAACTTATTGAGGTCATTAGCCAACCAATCGCAATTAGCTCGCTCGTACTTCGGCTAGTTCCCTCAGGACGCAGTTAAAACCGACGGCAAAGAGCTAGCAAATTACACAGTCATTTATAAGACCACTTATCTTGCCAAGCAATTTGTGAAAGGCAATTGTAGGAAATGAATCCATTTACCGTTCACTGACAGGGTGGGAACGTGCAAATGTGAACTTTTATACTGTCATAAACAACAGCTATCGATTTTTTTTAATATTCTGTTGTGGAAACCTTTTTAATTATTCGTAAAATAGTGTAGACTGTCGGGCTGCAAACAATCGATAAATCGGTTCGAATACTCATTTTATTACTATAACCATACACATAGGTACTAACATTTTCAAAACTGAGCCAAATTCGTTACTCTCGAGTGTATGAGAAAACAATACAGGTAGTGTCTTTGTTTCAAAATTAAATCTAGCTCGGGTGTGCACAGCCAATTAAGGCATAGTCTTTAGCACCGTGCCGACAAACGAAACTCGATTCGGAAACTTGGTTGTGAAACTCTTGTGTGCTAAATTTTATCAAATAGTCAGATTATTTTGTAGGTGTAGGTAAGTTTTCAATCAATGGGGTCATGTATATGATAATTTTCTTATACATATGTGACTAACACGTTCACGCCGTCAGCACATCACAGGCACCTTAAACATTTTCGATTTGCAGTCAAGCGGTTTACTCAAATTAACCAGGTACGTAATCCAGGCGATTTATCAAGAAAAGTCTTTCCCAAAAAGAATTTAGGTACAGACTTTCCCGACTTTCATTAGTAGGCACGTTCGGTCAATATGTTTATACTGTCAATTTGGCGTAGTCTCGCGTCTTTTGTTTTATACTGTTTACACTCGCTTTCATGTGGATTCAGACCCATCGTATTATCAAACAAAGCGTTATTTTACTAGAAGAGAATGCCACATTTGTTTGTGCCTATTATGCTTGAATAGATGTTGGTACCTTAGAGCATGTAACAATCCTGAGTTGCCATGAGCACATCTTTTTGTTTGAAACATGATCATGAGTGGAACTAAAGCATGTTCCTTATAGTACCTACTTATGTGCATTTCAATAATATCTGCTAAGTACCTATCTAAAAAAAAAAAAAAAAAACAATCAGAAACACAAGCATAACAACCTTGACACTAAATACTTATTACATACGACTATGAACGTCATAAGTACATTTAACAAAGGGGAAGGTATGGCAATAGGTACCATCTCCGGTTGGTTAAATTCTCTAAGGTTAGAACCTTCGCAGTTCTCAAGCGTAGATTTTATCCTCAGCAAAGGGATTTGAAATATCACGTTGTATTGTGTTCTTTTCTTTGTTGTATTTTTTGTCGACGTTTTCTACTTTGATTAAAGTCACGTAGATATCCGTACCTTGAAAACTACGATTTTCTTACCGTTTCAAATACCTTCCTCTACCCATCGTGTTACTAACTAAATGGGTATTGTAGGTAGAAAGCCGGTAAGGCATGGCTATGACTACGTCCTTCAACTTGTGGCTCATTTCCCACAGGGAACCATTTTGTAGGTATGACCGTATCGTGTGTGACTTATTGACCGAATAGGTCAAATACGGTGTAATGAAAATATGTTGTTTGTTACAACGAGTTAAACGCTTATATTTACCATGAACATACAAATACATACAAATGAAAACCATGACCAATGTCGGACCTAATTCAAGTTACCTATGACATTAATAAATTAACAAATATTATGTGTGAGTCTTATTTGTATACCTACAAATCCTAAACAAATAAAGGTTATGTATTTTTAGGTACAACATACATAATACGAACATGCGAACATGCGAACAAAAAGTTCCAGAAAGTTAGCTAACCTCTTTATTGACCAACAACTAAGTATTGTTTGCCGATCTATCTCCATAATCCATCTTCACATCAAAACTTATGTTTTCCTCACAACAGAGAAATTCCTTTAGGAGCTTATTTATTACATAAGATTTATGATTATGTCAATCCATTTGTTCTTTTAAGGAAATGTATGTAAATGGGTATTGGCCTGAGAGCAATAAAGGAAAAGAGGAAATCTTTGAATGCTAGGAACTTTCCTTTCAATGTTTGTCGTTAGCCAGTTATGCGTAGAAGGGTTATGTCATTGTTGGAAGGTAACAATATGGGACTAAGTGCTGGATATTGATTCGGAATAACTGGGTATGGAATAAACGGTATATTTTTAGTTATCACGTTTGTAAAAAGTTTCAATTATACTTAATTATCGTCATCAGCATATCAGCCAATTGCCATCCACTGTTGAACGTATTATTGATATTTAAATCCTTTTACTTTAGTTGTAGCCAAAAGCCAAAATGGTATTTATTACATTTAAGTTCTTCAATTTTAAATCTGGCCCATAAATCGTCAGTGAAACAAATTCGTTTTAAATTCCGTTAGTACTCAAGCAGGTACAAACGAATTTAAACAATCGTTGCAATCAATTTCAGGCTTTACAAAGAGCTTACGCTCGTTCACTATCCGCTTTCAGTAAAGGCGAAAAGGGTAGCGTGTCTCTAAGCTCTATTTTTATCAAACTTGATTCAAGCTTTGCGCTCCTTTCAAAGATTTAACTTTCTTTTTAAACCAACGTGAAACTCGTTTTTCTTCGTCCTCTTTTATGAAAAAATATTAAATTTCTGAGGCGGCGGGCGTCGAGTGGCAATTTTAGCGAACACGTCTGTCGCAAGATGAATATTGCCATATTTCCCAATTAGTTCGTTTTCCGAGTTTTTGACGTTATTTATGTTTCGTATTTTGTAGGTATAATAAATGTCGGTAGAATGATGTTTATGTTCGATAAACACATTTTTATGAGCTAATCCGACGGAGATCTACATCAAATTGGTTTGTATCATGCGATCGGTTCCACATTGAAAATATTCGCGGTACCTACCTGAATGTGCTTTTTTTTTCCTTGTGGGTAGTTGTGACAGATAGACGTATTTTTATTGCTCCATCATTTAATATTTATTTAAAATTAGTAATTCTATTAATTTTGTGATTATATGTATTAATTTGGCTATATAGCTCACCTTCGCTCACTTCACTACTATAATCACTCCTTTTCACAACACTTCCTAAACATCACAAGCATGGACAACAAACTTGCACAGAGCGTGGTTGATTTGGAGAAATTCTTCAGTTCCCGAATGCAGGAGTATGAAAATAAGCTGCTGAAGGTTGCTGCTGGCAGTGCTCCTAAACATCCTGACCTGGCTTCGCTCTCATCGGAATTCCTGGAGTTCAAAAGTTTCGTTTGTCAGACACTGAAACTTCTGAAAGCACAGACTGAGCTTCTTTCTCGTGCCCTGGACAAGCATGAGACTGCTATGCGTAGGAAGATCCTGCTGTTCCATGGTGTTCCAGAGAAGGCCAACGAGAGGCTCAATGAGTCTATCCTGGACGTCGTTGTCAAGCGCATGAAGGTGGATGATGCCTGCTTGGACATTTTTGAGGTTTGCCATAGACTTGGTGCCTCACAGGGTAAAACCAGGCCTGTGCTGGTACGCTTCAGGGATATGGAGCACCGTCGTGTTGTCTGGGATAACAAAACCTCATTGAAAGGCTCAGGTATCACGATATCTGAGTTTCTTACTAAGACGCGACATCAAGTTTTTGTTGCTGCCCGGAAACATTTTGGGATAAGCAGCTGCTGGTCCTCGGAAGGGAAGATCATTGTCCAAGCAGCAGATAAGTCTCGCCGTAAGATCTCCACTATGGGTGAGCTTGATGATCTCATCGCATTGTTTCCCGCTAGTGCTGATGCAGCGACTGCTGGAGGAAGTACGCTGCCTTCAATGGCTAGCATTTCTCCGCAAGCTGCTGCCAAGAGGACGAAGACGCTGAGGAAGGCGCGTCGCTAAATGTATTTATCTTGTTTTTTCTATCCTACTTTCCGCTTTAACCTCTTTACTTTATAGTTCTTTTTCGTGTGTTATACTTTTTGTGAGTGCTTAGTCGGTACTTATTCGACCAAGTTCGGTTTTGTTTTTATTTCACGCCGGTAGTTAGCTAAATTTTATTTTTCAATTTTATTTCACTTCACAATGTTTTGTTTGATTAGTTTGACATTGACAATGACAGATCAATTTGACTTTTTGTTGTCAGTGTTGTCACCTTCTTACTTTTTTTTTTTTTTTAATTTGTAGTACCTATGATATTTCCATTTAGCTTAATGATGTTTGTCCTTATTTTGTGTTGCCACCTTCATTTATTTATTTTGTTATACTGTTATTCTCGTTTTCTAACTGATGCTATTTTTTCCTTCAAGCGTTAACTGATTCTTTGTGTGTGGCGTGTATTCTCTTCTCTCCTTACTGTTTGTTTTACTAAAGAGCGACTGGGTGAGTTAAAATAGCCAAGAGTTATTGCCAATTTTATTTTGTTTTGTTAATGTACTTTTTTCTTATTTTTTAGTTGCGTATTATTATTTATATATATATATATATTATTGGTATATTTTTATTTGAATATCTATGAGTGATTTCAACTTAGACGATAGTTTTTTCTCATGCTCTTCAACTTCCAACAGTTTTGTCAGTGCGGATGGCGACTTTTCTGCTCCTTTGACGTTGGGTGATCAGATCTCCTCACTTCTGTCGCCGTTTCCCAATAATTTCAATATAGCCCACATAAATGCTCAAAGTGTTCCTGGTCACCACTCCGACCTTCTGGCATCTATTGACAGTGTGAATCTTGATGCTTTGTTGATTTCCGAGTCTTTTTTGAAACCTTCGCTTCTGTCTGCTCACTATGCCCTCCCTGGTTTCGTTCTGGTTCGGAACGATAGAACAGGAAAGGGAGGTGGGGGCGTTGCCATGTACTTGCGGGCTGATGTCCCGTATAAGATCATCAGTGCTTCCCCTTCACTGTACTCGGAATCAGCAGAGCATTTATTTCTTGAAATTATCCTAAATCACACCAAGATGCTTCTTGGAGTAGTCTATAGTCCGAACCTCAACATTAATTACTTTGACATGTTGGATTCGCTGTTGAATGATTATTGCCCTTTGTACGAGCATATAGTCATGATGGGTGATTTTAACACTTGTCTGTTGAAGGATGACAGTCGAGCGCTTAAACTTAAATCTCTTCTTTCTTCTTTCAATCTTAGTATTTTACCTCTTTCTGCTACTCACCACTTTCCCAATTGCACTCCTTCCTTGCTAGATCTTATGATTGTGTCAAAGATCAGCAATGTTTCTTTTCACGGACAGCTTACTGCTTGTTTTTCCTACCACGATTTCATCTTTCTATCTTACAGGATTCGTCCTCCTAAGCGAAAGCCACAGTACCTTTTCCTTCGGAATTACAAGGGCATTGACTTGGAGGCATTGACGCGTGATGCTGATCTCATTGACTGGACCTGTATTCTGGAGAGCACCTGCATCAACGAAATGGTAGACTGCTTCAACTCTAAATTAATACGCTTGTTTGATAGCCATGCTCCTATTCGTCGTATTAAAGTTAAGAATATTCCGGCTCCCTGGCTCACTCCTGCCATTAAAGAGTTGATGGCCAGTCGGGATAGGGCGAAGAGGAGGCTGAAGCGTAGTCCATCTGAGCGCAACCTTATTGCTTACAAATCTTTACGTAACCGCTGCAGTCGAATGTGCAGAGATGCTAAGAGACGCTACTTCCATAATTCTCTCGATAATCGTAGCTCCTCCGAGGTTTGGAGATTCCTAAAATCGATCGGTATCGGAAAGGCTGCGGCTACTTATAGTGGTGACACTGATGTGTGTGCTCTTAACAATTACTTCTCCTCTCCTCCTGTTCGTTTGGCTGCACACGTCAGAGCCAGTACATTGAGTCAGCTGGCCAGTCTGCCGTTGCCTGATTGTCCTCCATACGAGTGGTGTGCTGTGACCTCCGATGACGTGAAGAGGTCTATTCTCGCGATTTCATCTAATGCGGTTGGCAATGACGATATATGCTCAAGAATGATATCCCTTACTCTTTCCTCTGTCCTTCCTGTTTTGACTCATATTTTTAATTTTTCCTTATTCTCCGGTTCCTTCCCTGATCTGTGGAAAGCAGCGATTGTCATTCCTTTACCCAAAATCCTACATCCTATTGCTGTGACAGATTTTAGACCCATCTCAATCCTCCCTTTCCTGTCTAAAGTTCTTGAGCATTTAGTTCACCGTCAGTTGTCTGCTTATATATCCAGAATGGACCTGCTGAGTCAGTTTCAATCTGGCTTTCGGCCTGGTCACAGTACTTCAACTGCATTGCTAAAGGTCACTGATGATATTCGCCTTGCGATGGAAAACAAGTCTCTCACCTTACTAGTCCTTCTTGACTTTAGCAGTGCATTCAACTCTGTTGATTTTGATATTCTTCTCGGCATTCTAAAATCTCTCAATATTTCCCCTTCCACCCTAAGTTGGTTTGATTCTTATTTAAAAGGCCGTTCACAATTTGTCCGCCTCGATAACCTAACCTCTGGCTGGTGCAATCTCACTGCGGGTGTACCTCAAGGTGGCGTTCTCTCTCCTCTCCTGTTTTCTATTTTCATTGACTCTGTCACTAAGGTCATTTCTTCCCACTTCCATCTCTATGCAGACGACTTGCAGCTTTACAGACATTTTCCCTGTGCTGATGCAGAAGCTGCCATTTCTGCCATGAATCGTGACCTGGATGCGATTGGTGATTGGGCGCAGTCCTTTGGACTGCAAATTAATCCCAGGAAGTCTCAGGCCATGATTATTGGCAGCAGATACATGCGTAGCAGGCTAGATGTTGCGTCACTACCACCGCTTAGTTTAAATGGGGTTCAGATCGACTACACTAATACAGCGAAAAACCTGGGTGTTATTCTAGATTCTAACTTATCGTGGTCAGCTCAGGTCAATGAAGTTAGTCGCAAAGTTCACTACACTTTTCATACGCTAAAATGTCTTCAACACTTTTTGCCCTTAAAAACCAAAATTTCTCTTGCTCAGACTCTCATCCAACCTATTATAGATTACGCCGATGCCTGTTATCTGGATGCCACAGAGGAGCTTTTAAATAAACTTGAGCGCTTGCAAAATCTTTGTATTCGTTTTGTCTTCAATCTCAAAAAGTATGATCATGTTTCACAATTTCGCAAGGATCTCAAGTGGCTCCCTATTCGTCTTCGCAGGAACACTCGCATTTTGTGTCTTCTATTCAATATCCTCTTCAATCCTAAATCTCCTTCGTACCTGCGGGAACGTTTCTCCTTTCTCCGCTCACCTGATGCTTCCTGCAGGACTCATCTCAAATCCCTACTTAAAATCCCTTCCCACTCCACTGATTTCTACTCCTACTCCTTCACCGTGCACGCTGTACGGCTGTGGAATAAGTTGCCGCCTGAGCTGAGGAGCTGCCAAACTGTTGCATTATTTAAACGCAAGTTGAAGGAACACTATCTTTCCTTGTCATCATAGATGCTTATAGTATTTAGTGTATTTATATATTTTTATACATATATATATATTTTTTGATATATATTTTATATATACATATTTAGGTTAAGTTAGTAATTATTTTATGTTAGTTTTAGCTTCTTTTCTTTTTACGCACTCTATCTGCATCTCTTTCTATTCTAACTCTCTCATAACGGGCCAGCTGGAAGAGATTTCTAATGAAATAAGCTGTGCCTTTGTACTATCTTTTCTATTTTTCTTCTTCTCTGTATTCTGTGTGTGTGTACATAAATTGTTAAATAAATAAATAAATAAATAAATAAATGTGTACCTTTTCACTCAATGAATGTTGTTTATGGAATAGACCCGAAACAGATTTGTTAGAAAGGTAAATAAATATTTGCAAGTCTAAACGGAACCCTACTATTGTAAAACTAGACGATTCAGTCTGAACTGAATTTAAATAAAAAGCTTTGTTCGTACCTACTCGCTACTAAGGTTTGTCGCTACTCAGTTATTTATCTATCAACATTCTGTCGATAAAGGGTTTGATAACAATCTAGCAGTATTAATACTATAACATACCTATTTAAGTTTGGCTAACGAGGGTCGCCAACAAGTTAGCAATAGGTTCTCCGTGTATACCTTTTACCTAATCCCTTAAGTTGTGTTGAGAACCCACCAGCTGTTGATAACAAACGGTCATTTAATAATGATTAAATAGACGGTTTGAATATCTCTTTTTACATTGTTTTATAGTTTCTATTTAATTCTAGCGTTAGCTATAATTCTTTGGTATGTTTAATTCTTTGGTAGAAATGTTGAGTCACGAAGATCAACATTCTCAAATTGAATAGGTAGACAAGAATCAACCCTAAAACCCATAGAGTTGAGAGAGCTTGTTCACTTCAATTTTCAATTAAAAAGTTTTTAAAGTCTACATTTATAACTGGCTTTTCTTGTAGGGGTTGTGAAATAGAAGCTGCCGAAAATCGTATTTCTGTAGGGATATCATCATTATCGTGTCAACAGTAGGATATCCACTGTTCAATATAAGTACGCCTGCCCCATTGACTTTCAAAAGGACCGGTTCAGCACCTAGCTTGCTAGAAAATCTGACCACCTTGTTGGTACCCTTCTATGCTGCGTTTGCCAGGAATACTGCTTGACAAAATATGCTACTGATCTACTTAATGTATAAAGTATTAATTTAGAAAGTTACAGAACTCACCTGGTGAGGAGCAAGGTGGCCAGTAGATAGAAGACTGAGGGGTGCACACCACATTCGCACTCGGTTTGCGGCGTGGCGGTCTGGGCCTCCATGCCTGTCCCGAGCTTGTGGTAGGCGATGTACGCGCGAGCTGGACTGCCGTGGGGAGCAATTTTTGTGGCCTTCTCTCGCTCCCGATAACACTAAAACTGATCATCTGGTCGCCGAGGAGACGATACTCCTCACCTGAGAGAAAAATAACAATACTGAGAAAAATAACAAAGAAACCTTATACCTCTCCCGGTCAGACTTGTGTCTTGTGTTTACTCATTTCGTTGTGAACAAAGGAAATACTCATAATAAACCGTCTGTTTATCGTTCCGGGCGAGATGTTACAGTTGGGTCAGAAGCAAAGGTCAGAATAGTGGTCATAAACAGTACGAGACGCTCGGAAATGGCAAGTTTTGAGAGGATTGTATGCCCTTTTGCAAGAGGAAAGCTTTGCTATTGTAAGGAAATCAGAAAATGTTTATAAACAAATGTGGTATATCTTGGGCTAGAATTGTATTGCGTGAAAACATACTTAGGTTCAGAATGTAGTTTTCCCTTTAGACAGCTTTGACAGGAAAATGAATACTTAAAGCAGTCGTAAACCACAGTACAAATAGGAATGTATGTATTAATGTAAAGCATAATAATAAACACCAGCTGCACTAAAGCCCTGCTCGAGTAAAGCCGCATGTTGAATATAAAATTCGTTGAAAATATTCACACTAATCCGATATTGCGTGTGACAAACGCGTTTACACTTCAGAAAATACAAAATAATTCATACATTTTGTTCATAGGGGCAGAGGCGCGACGAGAATTTTATTACTATTTTTTGTAATAACGTAAGCCGAAGAGTGATATTCTGACTTTTAGGTCAGACGAGTAAAAATAAGTCTGATGAATTGGCCCAACTTTATTACAGAAGTAATCACATTTTACTGGGATAAAATTAATCCCTTACATTCATAACCTACTTATTTGGAAGTGCTGATTTTGGTATTCTTGGCACGCCCACGAAATGTTCACCCTAATGCCAAAACACGCCTATATAGGGGAGAAATGCTGAAGTGTATATGTTTGGGGTTATTTATTTTCCCTTCTAGTAAGTATTTGCAACTATTGCGGATATCGTGTGGTGCTTAATTGTCCGTGTGGAGCCGAAATATAGTTTTCAGCAAGTTTAGTGGACTCTACATATTTTCCTTAAATGTCGAGATGGTATTAAAATGATGATACCTTATAGGTAGGATACTGTAACAGTAGCTTAGGAGACACAAATGTGTTTCTTTTTCTACTTTTAAACGATGGCTCATTACGTCCAGATCACCATGTGGATAACAGATTATTGCGATTAGTGTTTTCCATGGAGCGACTACCTATCTGACCTCTAATAGTTCCAGTTATCAGGGCAAACCGATATCTCTTGGAAGGGCAGGTTTTCAAAATTACTGGCTCCTGACTACCCATAGACTGTTCAAATGACTGCCGGGCACCACAAAAAAAATGCCTCCTGAACATAAAGATGCATGATTTTATTTATTGTACGTATATCAACCTATTGGCTTTGTATTTTTCTTCTAACACTTCAAACCTCGGTCAGCTCATCTTTTGTTCAGACCGTAATAAATTGTCCAAGTTCTCTGTTACCCTGTCTATCCAAGTATAAACATAATAATATATCTTTGTGAGTTATAAAGGTAAAGGTAACGTTCGCAAATTGTGGTGTGCACGCCTATTTATTTTATGTTTCGCTATGGAATTTCAACATTCTTCAGATCTAATTTAGTGTGTTTTGTAGAGCGGCTTTTGTTAGGTATTTAAATGGACATAAATGGGACCAGTCTTTTTCTAGTGTGAGAGGAGGCCAGTGCCCAGCAGTGACATGATATAAAGGCTGATGACGAACTGGAATCGTACTTTTGTACCATAAAGGCCTGAAAAGTGGTCATGAAAATACCGTTTTGTTGCGTTCGAAAACGCATGTCGAATGTATTTTTTGCTAGCGGCGGCGCCAACTTCAAATAAAAATGTTATATACGCTGGTGGATTGAGCTGTAGTGTCAGAAAAAGAGCGATGCCGCCGGCGAAAACTAGTCAGTAAGTATTAGCTACAGCACGTCTGGTAATTAGGGTGTTTGTATATTATAGGTACATAGCTGCCAAAATAGAGACACATTTTCCGGCAACGAAAAGGATGAAGTTATATAAGTGCGTTATATCTTAGTCGCCCAAAAAATCGACAATAGAGGGAGGAAGTATCTACTATATAGGTCGTATTTGGTTAATGATACATAGTTGCGTACCTAAGTAAACCTTCAACAAAGGTCATTTGAGTAATTAACCGTAGAATAGATAGTGATACCGATAATTGTAGTAGAATTACAACGAATGAGTTAAGGTGTTAATTTAAAAAAGTACCCTGGTAGTAATTAGTTTACCTAGTGTGCGAGTAGTTTAGGAAACTAGGCAATATAAATCGTATGGGTTCACTGAACGACCTTAATCTATCACACATGTTTTGTACTAGGCAAGTACTTACAACAATGTAGCTACTAGGCGTCATTATCATAGGGCAGGTATATGAGGAACGTATAAATACCCAATAGATAAAAGCAGCCTGCGATATCCAAAGTGCTGGTTCAAAACAAAGTATTTTTATAAGTAAGTACAGAAGCTTTTCTTCTGTTAGATACATATTTTTTATATTATAAACATTATACTTAATTAAAAAAGACTCACATTAATGTGTTCGCACCACCTCACAGAAAAAATACAACAGTCTTTTGTCACATTTTTTTAAACAGACCAGGAAAACTTTTTATTCAGATATCGCGTGATTGGTATGTCAATAAAGGGTTGTAATAGGTTCGCGAAGGGTTAAGCACGTAAGCACGAGTTGCCGGTCCACCCGTTGCAGACAAACTGAGGGAAAGTGGGAAAATGAAGCGGTACGTAGTGATGGCGCTAGGGAAAACTGTTTTATCGATAGTTAGTAAACATTGATTGTATATCCACTTGTGGTTGCTGTTTAGGAGTTTAGTTTGCTGCGTAAAATATTGATTATGAATGTTGTTACAAAATTAATTGATTTGACATGTGCCCAGCAATAGACAAGGAAAAAAAAGCATGTCTTATGGATTAATGTTAGGATACAAGACACGTTGATTGGCTTGAAAGTAAACGACGACGACGAAACGACGACTTGGCGACAAGAAAAGGTACCTACTCTGCATATTGGATTTCCATAATAAAAACCTAAAATATGTACAACCCGTGCCGATAAAGAATGGGATTAGAAATGGCGGCTCATTGAGCTGGAAGCGTCAGCATAAAAATACAATAACAATAAAAACGAATAACTGAATAACGTTAAAAAATATCGTTACCGTTAAAAGTGTTTTGTTATTTCATGAATTAAAATAAAGCTTATGTTAGTTAAATTTGTGATCGTTTTGAGACTACATTACGTAGGTACACACATTGTCAACAAAACCATTACCTGAATCGCGGAGAGGGTAAGGTTGTATATAAACTATTTTCGCTTCATAACTTTAAATAATCTCAAATATCCATACTAATATTATAAATGTGTAAGTAACTCTGTCTCTCTGTCTGTCTGTTATGCTTTCACGGCTAAACCACTGAACCGATTTTGATGAAATTTGGTATGGAGAATATGGAGATAGCTTGAATCCCAAGGCCTTCCTTGGGCTTAGGCTTACATATGCTACTTTTTATTCGACTTCGACTTTCTACGCATTCGCAACATTCACGTGGGCAAAGGCTAGTTTTGAAATAAAAGGATGTAATAAATATAATTTAGTTTATTTCCAGTAAAATTTCACATCTTGCTGGTGCCGGCAATTACCGTATCAATATCACTAAAGGGGGGGAACGCATAATCAAAGTCGTTATTTTTTTGTCAGTCGGTACCAAAGAGTGTGAGTATAGACGGAAATAATGTGCGAGCGAGAAGTGAATAGATGCGCCGCCATTTCTAATCCCATTCTTTATCGGCACGGGTAGTAAAATATCGATAGATCCAACATATCCTTATGTACCAATTTATCGATAAGTATCTCGATAATGCGCAAACATTACTAAAGTTTGATTGGGCGGGTGACCGCTTTGGGTTGGGCGGGGGAAACGTCGATAGCAACCCACCCTGTGTCATTACACGATGCAAGCTGCACTGTCATTAATTAGATATATCGACGTTATTCATTAAGCACATAATTAAAATCGGAAGATTAGTACCTACATAGCCCCCTGTAAAATGTCAAGTCTCTAACCCAAAAGTTTAGGCACAGGTTCAGGCCCGGTGTTGATGATTATGTCAGTCATTCAATCAGTCAGTCAGCTTCTTTTTTGAAATGAAAATAGAGATCTCAAAAATATTACACTCACCTAATGTTGGCTGTTAAATAGTTGCGCAACAATGTATAATAAATAACTCGGGCTAAGAATTAAAGATTTAGATAAAAGGTACAATGTTAAAATATATAAAACAGTAAGTATAACGTGCATGGCTTACCTAACTGATTATTGCTACGCTAACAGTAAATAAATCAGCTCTCATAATTTTCTTCTTTTCTTTCCTAAATGTATTTCCTTTTATTCGTTAAGAATGAAATTCCTATATATTAAGTTTCATAAGCACAAGATAAAAGTTATGAATAACATTTGGATAAGTAATAAATCATTCTGTATTTTGTTGAACATAATTATATTTTTTCAAATAACCGCGGTAAATATCCGGCTAATAAAGCGCGGGAATAAGACCATAAACACATCATAGACTACTAACATCATAGAACAGCTAGCCTTTTGACAACTGCCTGATTTGACATATCTGTCAAATTCATTTCAATTGAGTTTTTTTTTTATCTGTTTTTTAAACGGCAAGACGGCAAGCAAACGGAATCGGAGTGCGACACGCTTTCATTAATTCAACTTTTAATGGTTTTTGCATTGAATTTAATCGTTATTTTGTGTTAGAATTATCGTACTACGTGAAAGAAACCGCAAAAGTAAGTATTGACCTCAGAATTCACTGCAACATGCTTACTCATCGATTGCGGAATCTAACATTTTGGCGCGATTCTTGCACTGAAATGTTAGTTTTATCTACTAAACTATATCATTTCAACTTTAAATGATACTATTTAGTGTAATTTTTGCGTTGTTTGCGGCTTGAAACGAAATTGTTTCCCTTCCACGTGGAATTGGCTAGTTGTCTATTGTATTTATTGATGTAGGTATTGTTATACTGTCGCCGACCGTTACATCGTGGAAATGGAGAAAAGAAAGTTAATGTGTCTTTCACCGTAAGGTCTTCGTTAGTTTGTGTAGTAAAACGGTTTTATTGCGGCTAGAAGTGGGGTACAATGCCCTATAATTGTCATTCATTGAGTGGTTTAGCGAGAAAACTAGACGACTTGTCCGAATACTCGTTTTCTCTTTGTGTTCAGACATAAAGTCGGTACAAATTAACTATATGTACCTTTATTTAGTGTATCCACACATCTATAATGAATGCACAATAGAGTTATTTATCACAAAGTTTTCTATGACATCACCAAGTAGGTACTCATTGTCTTATTCTAAACCTCTTCAATCATAGTCTTACATTATTAAACATCAGTAAAATACTAAAGAAAAACCACCAAATTACATTGCAACCACAACCTACATACAACATTCACATGAAAATCTGTATGCTACCCATACCTAATAATTATTTAAATAAAAACAAAACACTATTGTCTATATACAGATGACTGAGGTATCAGAAGTATCAACATCCTCCCCTCTGGAGCTGTTGGCTGCGGGCCGCAGACATCTAGCCGTGAGAGACTTCAGTGCGGCGGCCAGTACCCTTGCTGAGGCCTGTGAAGGACTCGCTAAGGAACATGGAGACACTGCTGATCAGTGCGCTGAGGCGTATTTATGGTAAGTAAATCTTTAAATAAACATTATATTCAATGTAATTTATTATGTATTTTGCTTAATTTTATTCTGCTACATTATGCTTAGAAGATTTGTCCAGTTTTTGCATTAACTGAACAATATGGATTAAAACAACAAACAACACTAATAATATAACTGTGTCAATTCCTATCTTTACTAAAGGACTTGAAAGTACTGAATGAATTTAGATGAAACTTGTCAGCACTTAATACTTAAGAACAACATGTAGGGTACTTTTTATCAAGGTGCAGGAAGTTATTCCTTTGTTAAACAGGTTAATTGCAGGTTACAGCTAGTAATGTTGTGTATCTCTTCTAGGTATGGCAAAGCTCTGCTTGGTTTATCAAGAGAGGAGAGTGGAGTTCTTGGAGATGGTATGCCAGGGTCTGGTAACGCTGATGGGGAGGAAGAAGATGAGGAAGGTATGTATTTTTATAAGATACAGCAATTAACTTTGTGAATATCTAAACTTGAGATTTAGAAAGTTTGAGATTATAAACTAGTATTACAAAAACGATTTTAAATATATTTGTTTGTTTTACCCTAAAGGCTCCGAAATATCTGAACCAATTTAATTAATTATTTCACTGTTGGCTATATTTTGGTCTGGTAGAGGAAGTTCTATCCTCAAGACACAGAAATTGCAGAAAATGGCTAGGAAAATAATATTTTTGTAAAATAATTATATTATCCAATATTTGACTATATTTTTACTACTAAATGTTCACATCTTATAGAACAAGAAGAGAACGGTGAAAATGGCGAGAATGGCGAAGCAGAGGCAGAAGTAGATGAGCCTGCAGAACCAGAGAAGGAGAAGGCAAACGGAGAAGTTGAGAAGAGTGAAGCAGAGTCCACCACTAAGGAAGAGGAGCCGGGTAGCAGCACTGCACAGGAAGATAATGAGGAACCTGTAAGTTAAACATGTTTTTCATTACATGATTATTTCTTTTAAGATTTCTGAAAATGGTTGAATAGATTAGGGTAAAACACCATGCTACGATTGACATACATTGAACAAGAAAATTGGCAAAAGACTTGAGTGCTTCAACACTTATGATTGACCAATCTAAGTGACTTGGCTAGCTAACTTAGAGGACTGTGTTTCTAGTTTCTACATATTATTAGGAAATACTTTTACAGAATATTTAGGCAGTAGCCTTGTAATTTCTTCTTATGAGCTCAATTATATAACTTACGATGATTAAGACAATCTTTTGTTTTTTTTTTTGAGCAGGGAACAACGAACGGCGACGCACACGACGAGTCTGCAATGAATGTCGATGCTGAAGATGATGTTGATAACCTACAACTTGCATGGGAAATGCTTGGTAAGTTCATACATCAAAACATTGCTATTATATCCTTTGTTGAGAGACATTAACTACGACAAATTTTGTGCTGTTTAAAATCATTACATTTATTTTTTCCCCTTATAATTTTTCAAAATGTTACATTTAAACCATTTATATACATAGCCAACCCCAACACAGTTAGGAAAACGCTAGGCAGATGATGACGTTTCTATTTTCGAAATGATAAATGTACAAATTTTGAGTGTCACCAACTGGACACGTTTGTGGTGAGTTTAGTGTGTCGAGATGACGAATAACCCAAAATAGTTGGGGTAAGATTAGGATGTCTACGATTCTTCTCATTACTTAAGTTATTTACTTTCCTCCTACAGACCTAGCCCGCAGCATCCTGTACCGCCGCGTGCAGGAGGGCGGCGGCGACGTGTCCCGCGCGCAGCTGGCGGACGTGTACCTCGCGCTCGGCGAGGTGGCGCTCGAGAGCGAGACCTACGACAAGGCTGTTACTGACATGCGTTAGTATTCTACTCATAGATTCTTTGACACCTTTAAGATATGGCTACTCAACTCCCAGACTACTAGCATACCAATCCCCTAGCATGCCTCGCCGTACATATTTTCGGCCAAGGGGGCTGTTCCCAAAAACATACATACCGCGCACCTAGATCGAAATAATCACTTTTTTTTAGAAAGTACGAAAAATGTCTTCAGGTGTCCTGTAATGCCGTCGTAAAAGTGTTTTATATATAGAAAAAAAAAATGTACACAGCTAGAACATAAGTATTTGTGTAGACACAGAAGCACTCCCTATTGTATTTTTGTACTAACTCGGAATTTGTGTTTTCAGAGAGCTGTCTTGATCTCCAGAAAGAACTTTACCGCAGTGACGACAGGCGCATTGCAGAGACTCATTATCAAATTGGTAAAAAATAATATTCCTATAATTATCTAAACATTATTCAATTACTTTCATATTCCCAAAATTATGTATGTATTTTTAAATATCCATATCACATACCAATCCTTTCATTATACTTACAGGTTTGGCAAACTCTCTGGCATCAAACTTCGAAGACGCGATCACGCACTTCAAAAATGCAGCGAACATTCTAGAAACTAGAATCAAGACATTAGAAAACCCTGCAGCCGTGACCGACGACGCCACAGTCAAGAAGTTCACTACAGCAGACCCATTCTACTCTGTGGAAGGAGAAATTAAGGAGTTAAAGGAACTTCTGCCTGAAATACAGGAGAAAATTCAGGATATGATGGACTATAAGGCTGAGGTAAGACCCTGCGAATGTATTGAGGTTACCAGGAAAATGTTGCGTAACATGATCATTAAGGAAAGGTCACACTGTCAGCTTGAATGTCAATCTTAAGTCAGAAAATCTTCTTTGTTGCAAACATATGCCTTTACTACTGCCAAGCTAAATGCCGTAGTTAGTACAATTCATTCTGAAGGCAACGGTTTTGATTTAAATAAATTATGTATACAGCTTTATTTAAAAAAGCTTTGTGTAATTAAGTATAGTTGACATTCCATGACATTGTGATAGTTAAAAAAATTAAAATAAATTTTGTTCCTAAACTGTTAAGTGCCAAATTGCTAAAATCATGCCACCGTTTGTGATATTGTGATTGTTAATTTTAATATTTGTGTGTTAATTATAATCAGTATTATTTTTTGGAAATTTTGGTATGAATGTGTGCCTTATGCTTTGAAATTGTTGAATATGTGATTTGAGAAAGCTGGTACAGTTGATTGAACCCAGTATTAACTGAAATTAAGGACTGAAAGTTGTCATCTTAGGACTGTTAACTTGATTGTGATATTGTAATTGGTAATGTTAGTATGACTATGTAAGGATTGAACAAGAGAAAGCCCTGCATTTTATACGTAAATAGATAGACTGATGGTATATAATCTCATTTAGCCAGATTGGTAGCTAATCAAGCAGCATTTATTTCTCTTATAATTAATACTCGTAGATAATAAGCTCAATGTACTGATTTTTTTATTTCAATCATGTTAGTTGTAAGCCAACATTTTTACCACAAGGCCATGAATCTATTGTGTTTTGCAACATTTTGAAATAAATCTGTTCAAAATTATACCCTGTGTGTTATTTCAGATGTACCCAATACATGAATGGCCATGTGGTTGATATGTTGCTTTAGTATTTTGTGATCATGGCCATTGATGTTCTATTCATGGTATTTTTTTCTTCATCTTAATTTTATTTTTCCTATACCAAATATTTTTGGACACTGCTCATTAAGTTCCCTTTCAAACAGAAGCTTTATCGATTGAAATAATACAGTTTTATCAAGTGTTATTGAATGATGAAACACTCAACAAACCTAGTCAAATAAACTTGAAACTCTTGAAACAGATAGTCTTTAGCCCTATAAGTGGTGTATTTTTTTGAGGCTTGGTCTCTATCAACAATACTGTTTCATTAAAGCTCATAAATAAACGAATATTATGCTGAAAAGGCTGAACTACAGTTCCATCTACTATTATTTTTATGATAGGATGAAATAGAAATATCCTAGACAAACAAAATACTAGAACCTTTTTTCACATTTTCCACAGACAATAAAACGCGTCCGCGAAACGCTCTGTTCCACGAACGGAGAAGGTTCGTCAACGTCAAACGGCGCGGGTCCTAGCTCTAGTTCCAGTTCATCATCAGCTCCAAAACCCGCTGCCTCCGACATTTCTCATCTTATTAAAAGGAAGAGGAAGGCCAGTGAGGGCGAAGCAGATTCTTCAGCATCCAAGAGAGTGAACACGTGAACGCGACGAACTAACACACTTTTACTAATCTGTAAGGGCCCCCACGCGATTGTAAATTATTTAAAAAATCGGTTCGAATGTGATGAAGCTTTCTTTGAGCCTGTAAGATGATATTGAAAATTGATTTTGTTTTCATAAATCTGGTCAATAAATATTTCGTTATTTATGATGTATTATGTAATGCAACCCGTCCCTTTGTTATAATGTAATGTAACAAACATTCGTAGGTATACCCAATTTTCTGATACCTTTATTGCAACTTATTCGTCGTATAAGGCCTGTCATTGTCACTAATGGCTTGCAGAAATTATCATAAGTGCTTCTATTCGTTATTAAATCATTATAACAATCATCTTTCGTCAAAAATAGTCTTTCAAGCTCAAAGATGATTAAAATTAAGAGTAAATTATTTCAATTAACCCTAGGTACGCGTTGGGGCCTGAGCATATAATGTTGTGTACAAAGTGGTCAAAATGTTAATGAGAATCTAAGTAATGTCTAAGTGTACTGATTATTGTTATGTATACATTTTGTGGAGTCCTTGTGTTTGTCAGGAAATTATTATTACTATTTGAAGAGGCATATTCTTGTCCCAAAAAGAAATAAGATGAAAATTCCAGTAAGATTTATCAGAATGATTTTGAGGCTTCTTTTAGAAGACCTAAAAAGATATTTCAAAATCCTTGAGGCCGTCATCAGTGACATTTATTACAAGTAAAAAAATCTTTTGAAATGATATTTGCAGTAGGTACTTTTAAAAACGTATGCAAAAGATTGGGATCTATAAAGATATAAATAGAATATTGTAGGTAGCCTATATTGGCGTTATGTTATTTCTTACAGAACAGATCATTTGATTTCATATTTTATGTTTCTACACGCGAAGCATTGCTTCTAGAATGGAGACTACGTAAATCGCTTGTTAAAAAAGATTTCACACGCATATTTAGTAGGTAGCTAATCACTTAGTTGGCATCGAAAAGTTTAAAATCTCTTTATGCGTTTGAACGAAGACTTTTTGTAAAAGCTAGTCGACGAACACAAACATCTCAGCTGCTTCGGCAGCTCTCATGAAAAATTTGCTTTTGGAAGATAAGTTTGCTCTTTGCTGACCTTCTCAAAATAGGTACTGAAATTTATCTTTTGCAGCACAAGAGGTTTTCTAGAATAATAATTATGTTGATTGGATTCGATAAGCTTGACGTCAATAAAAGGATAAATATTTAATGGTTTAAGATAGAAAGTGCTTATCAAACTTCTTAAAATAAAATGAATTCCGGAACTTCGATAGTAGTAGGTAGGTACTGTAAGGTAAGTAAGATAGCTTGTCGTAAATAAATAATATTAAGCAACATGTTGTAATATCGTCATTTCAGACCTTGTTTTACAATTAAATATTAATTTTTGATAGATTTCCGTGTATTTTATTTGTTTATATTTGCTAGAAACTTCCCTTTTTAAGCTAAAGTCCCCTACAATACTAACGACCCATGATGACGGCAAATGACAGCATCACCAAATCATTCCTTCCCAGCGTTTATTCTCGTTTGCAAGGCAGTAAATTCACTTATCGTGGGACGGTCTAATCGGTTAATCACCACTGGTCCAGTTAGTGATCTTGATTCAACGAAACTACCGTGACACAGTCATTTTAGAGAACCAGGTTTATTAAAGAATTTAATTAGAAGAGGGATGACAGTTAAATAAAATACTGAATTAAGAATAAACAACACTTATTTGACTAGATAACAGCAATTTAAAAAAATGAACTTACAATTTAACAACAGCTTTACCGACATTTTCACCTTTCAACATTCCTACAAAAGCGTCGTAGATATTTTCGAAACCTTCAGTGATGTGTTCTCTGGGCTTCAACTCTCCACTCTGTATCCACTTGATTAGAGGATTATGTGCATCTGATTGGCGATGAAGGGCCTGCCAAACTCGAAAACCTGCAATTGTTAATTCTTTGGCAACTACGACGGGTTGTAGAATTGTAGCTTTGGGAATATTAGCAGGACTCTCATTGTACGAACTGATGCTACCGACAACTGCTACTCTGCCGAAGTCGTTCATCTGGTATATGACTGAGCTGCTGACTTCACCACCAACATTGTCGAAGAAGCAGTCAACACCGTTAGGAGCAGCTTCCTGCAGAGCCGTCTTGATGTCAGCAGTCTTGTAATTGATTGCCTTGTCGAAGCCGATCTCCTCCAGCCACTTCACCTTCTCGTCAGAGCCAGCGAAGCCGATGACCTTGCAGCCCTTGATCTTAGCAATCTGTCCGACCAGCGAGCCGACCGCTCCAGCAGCCCCCGTCACAACCACTGTTTCACCAGCTTTAGGCTTACAAATTTCCAGAAAAGCGAAGTAAGCTGTAGTACCAGGCATCCCAACTGCACCGACTCCCAAGGAATTCGACAAACCGTGCAAGTTTGGCAATTTGTACACCTTTCCCGCTGGAGGTTGGGGTTCATTTGTGTCTATTATGCTGTAGTCACACCATCCTGTATGGGAGACGACTCTGGTGCCAACTGGGAATCTAGGATCTTTTGAATCTTCAACTACACCGACTTGATAGCCGAACTGGTCGTATGGAATCGGAATTCGTACATTGTAGGCACGCATGTATGGGTCCACACTCACCCACTCAGCTTTAACTAGGATCTCTCCATTCCTGATCGGTGGTAACTCGTATTCAACAATTTCGAAGTCTTCTCGTTTGGGCAAACCTTCGAAGATTTTCTTGACGACGTATTTGCGTGCCTTCACCATTGTGATGTTTCGTTGAGGAAACGTGTCGAGTGACTGAGTTTACAAACAATAGAACGTAGTTTTTATGTGTTTTCTCAGTAGTGCGTTGTCACTGTAACTCTCCCAATGGTGGCTGAGCGATGAATGAGATAAGGATCCTGTTATGTGTCACAAGTTAGCATTTTCTGATATCATAATTACTTATACGTTATCGGTACTGGCGTGGTTTTCCCGCTTAATCTATATATATAAAAAGTCGTGTTAGTTACACATTATATAACTCAAGAATGGATGAACCATTTCAAGCTGAAAATTCGAGGGGAGATAGCTTAGACCCGGGAAAAGGACATAGGATAGTTTTTATTACCATCTGGCTACTTCTTCTTCTTCTTCTTCTTCGCGAGTCGATGGCAAACTTAAATTTTTGAGGCCCAATATTTCGCTACGCATACGGCATTGTCAGAAGCGTTATAGAGGTCATCCACTATGCAGCTGTCGGGGCATAGTGGGCAGCATAGAAGGTGCCGCATGGTGTTGTGGTATGGCACCACACCCGCAGCTATTGTCGTCAGTGTAGCCCCACTTACATAGGTTTTCAATGCACCTGCCTACCTGTGCACGTAGCCTGTTAAGAGAATTCCAAACAGGCCACGGTTGGTCGTAACCTGGTGGAAGTCGTTCCACGGGTGGAAGGAAGTCAGGCAGAGCAAGTTCTCCCCATTGTTCGATGTGGGTCTTAGGAGCATCTTTAACTGGGGCCACACTGGCGAGGAATCTGGCTACGGGAAGTAATTATCTCCGGACGCAGGTGAAATCGCGGGCGAAAGTTTAGTTTAGGTATTTTAGGACCTAGGATATGTATCCGTATAGGTAATTATGTATCTATTTTAAATGTTCGTGACGCATAGAACACATTCCAAGGGTGAAAATGGTTTGCAGGGTTGTGAATCAATTGTAGGTACTCTAGGGTCTGTTTGGTGACCTCGGGAGGTACCTACATCGGAGCGGTCGTGAGGTGGCGCCCGGGTGTCACCACTGTGCGGACAGCCCTGAGGACACGGTGGAGCACATAGTCCAGGTGTGCCCTGCCTGGGAAGGGCACAAGATTGTCGTAGTTTTCCCTAGCTGTCGTTACGTTCGCCTCCTCTCACACGGAGAAGGATTGAGCTAATCACCACGCTTGCTCAATGAAGGTTTGTGATTTCAGACTTTATAGACCAGGTTTCCTCAAGATGTCCTTCACTCGTCTCTACAATCGGCAGCGGCGATCCTGAAACCCTGAGAAGTGAGGGTGTGACTTGTTTCTATAATTCTCCGGTTCCTATAATGCTATAAAGTTAAGTTGACTTTTCATACCTGTACATTTTGCCCCATTCATCAATTAGAAGTTTTCTAACAAATTGATTACAGTCGTCATGTGATTCACGCATTTCACGCATATGTGTGTGTAGGTACATTAATGAAATAGCAAGTAATCATAACATACCTACTTAGTACATACCTATGATGATTAGTAGGTTATGTACTTACCTATATAAATTATTGCGGTTTAGAGTAACGATAATTTACGTTATCGGCTCCTATTTAATTAGACTTAGATGACTGATTAAATTAATAAAAAAGATTATTTGTTCAGATTCAGTTAGAGGACGGCTGGCGGCAGGTACGCATCCAACACAGAGGAGCACACAGTGGAATTCTGCACTGCCTGGGACGAGCAATGACGTGGCTATTTGTGACTCATTGGATTTGGTTCAAGGCAGTCAGGGGCGAGAGAGGATGGGACGTCCTTAGTCGCCTCCTTCTAGTTAGTATGTGAGAGAGATCCTCACATTCCAGTGTAGGCCGTAGGAGAAGTGGAAATGAACGACGCTACGAGCGAGCTAAGACCACCGGCCGCAGTAGGCGTAGGTCTGTGGACGGTGAGTAATGGGTAGCTCGCCGTCCGTCCGTCTAGTGACGACTAGCCAGTCTTGGTTGCGTGTCGTAGTTCGACGCGCACCTCGAAGGGCATTCAGCAAACTTGTAGTCGCTTCTTAGGGCCAAACCCGCGGTAGGTATTGTTCGAAAAAGTTACAAAACACAAATGTCTCCAGGTGTTCTACGGACAATAGTTCCCAAAGTACGCCGGTGAAACAGCCGGAAAATGACTCGTGTCACATGAAACCGCAGCAGAGCGACAAAGAAACTATGACTTTTCCATCTTCAACACTCTTTTCCGAAATAGAGATTCAGGGATGATGGATATATAATAGTTAGGTGTACTTTAACCAATCTATTACTAGTTACGTTGCGGGGGACGACAGTGACCCGACATTTGTCTACACGTCAAGTTCGAGGTCATGCGAGGCACTTCAGTTGAAATCAAAAGTACTAATAGTAGAAAATAACTACCTACCTATATCCCACTAAGTTTGTTATTCTTTCACGCAAAAACGGCTAGACCGATCTGGTTGAAATTTGGTATGTAGACAAGTGATACCCTGGATTAACACATAAGCTACTTTTTATCAACACACTTCGCGGGCGAAGCCGCGAGCGGAAGCTAGTATATATATAATAGTAATCTTTGACAAAAGTAAAACTCATTAAAATCTCTCTGATAAAAATAATGCAAACACTTTTTGTCTGCAGATTTACTTAAAACACGCGTTGCAAGCGTGGCTTTGGGACCATATTTTATTGATGATAAGTAGGTGAGTATACCTACATACCTATTTTTGTAATGATTTGCATTTTATGCCTATGTAGGTACTGACGCTAAGCTTACATAAATGATAATTAAGATTATCACATTATCGAGTGCTTGATTGATAAGCAGTTATTTCAATTTGAAGAATTAGGTAGGTGTTACGCGATGTTGGGTGTAGGTTTTTCTGTCTTAAATAGCGCCGACGATTTTTTGCTGGACTCGTCTTCAGAAAAGCAATAAGAGAGATACTAAGTACTTTGTTACAAGTTCTAAAAGAAGGAGGGTAGGAAGTAGGGTAATAAAAGAGAAGGTGGCGCTATTGATATCAGTATAGAAATAATACAAATCCCGGGAAAGTAGAAAAAAAAATCCATCAGTCCACAGTGTTCACGAAAGGGTGTTACCGAGCGGGAATAACCCATCCTAAATACTTACGGTATTTTTACAATTTACCTGTTTAGATTATTATTATGGAACAACGATTAGATAAGATACCGTAGAGTTGATCGGAGATATTATTAAAGATAGATAGATATTTGTTATTGTAAACTTTGGATGTTATGTAACGCGCATAGCGCTCATACCAAGTACCTATAGCAAGTCACGTAGTTACCGCAGTGACCGACAGATAGCATTCAAATAGACCCTGTTGTTAACTCCAAATATAGCTTGATGTCTGTCCATTTATCAATTTAAAGACCGGTCATTGCATATCGCCTGACATACCTACTAGGTGCCTACTTATCATTCCGTTCAGTTTACATTAAGATGGTAAATAAACTCTATTGCATAATGTTTTTTGAATATGTTTACATAGAGGCAAAGGCATTGAACATAATTTGGTCAGAAGTATGGAGTTGTATTATTAAATGGCCATTGATCAAAGTTACTGGTAGATTTAATTTTGCTAAACTAAAAGATTACTAGATGACCAAATGCAAAGAGAGAACGAATAGCCGTGTTAAATTAATTAGCAATTCGTTGTATGGAAATCTTCTGACGTAACATTGTCTAATTAAAGTCTTTACATGGGGTTGTTAAGTAGCCTGACAAATAAAACACTGAAAACAACATAAAACATGATCTTTAATGTCACTGATCAACACATTAGATCAACATGAGTAGAATTTATAAAAACTTATAATTTAACAACAGCCTTTCCAACATTTTCCCCGTTCAATATTCCCAGAAAAGCATCGAAGATGTTTTCGAAACCTTCAGTGGTGTGTTCTCTAGGTTTCAGCTGACCACTTTGTATCCACTTGATAAGTTGTGTATGTGCCTCCGACTGGCGGTTCATCCAACGCCACACAAGGAAACCTTCGATTTTCAATTGTTTGAACACTAAAGCAGGTTGTAGGATAGGTGCCTTGGGCACGTTAGCAGGATCCGCGTTGTACGAACTGATGCTGCCACAAACTGATACCCTGCCGAAGTCATTCATCTGGTTGATAATGATACTGCTGAGCTCACCGCCAACATTGTCGAAGTAGCAATCGACTCCCTTGGGAGCAGCTTCTTTGAGCGCCGCGGAGACGTCAGCAGTCTTGTAGTTGATCGCCTTGTCGAATCCGATCTCCTCCAGCCACTGCACCTTATCGTCAGAGCCAGCGAAGCCGATGACCTTGCAGCCCTTAATCTTAGCAATCTGTCCGACCAGCGAGCCGACCGCTCCAGCTGCGCCCGTCACAACCACTGTCTCACCTGCTTTCGGCTGACAAATTTCCAAAAATCCAAAGTAAGCGGTGGCACCAGGCATACCCACGGCGCCAACTCCCAATGAATTCGACAAACCGTTCAAGTTCGGCAACTTATACACTTGCCCGGCAGCAGGATTTTTGTCGTTGGGATCGATGATAGTGTAGTCACACCATCCTTTGTGGGAGACGACTCTGGTCCCGACTGGATATCTGGGGTCCTTGGAATCTTCTACCAAGCCGACTTGGAAACCGAACTGGTCGTACGGTGTGGGGTATCGTGAATTGTAGGCACGCATGTACGGGTCCACACTCACCCACTCAACTTTGACAAGAATCTCTCCATTCTTGATCGGTGGTAGCTCGTATTCCACTATTTCGAAATCTTCACGTTTTGGTAAACCTTCGAAGTGTTTTTTAACGACGTATTTCCGTGCCTTCACCATTATGATGTGTTACGTTCACGCGGTGTGCGGGGCGACTGAGTTTACAAACAAGTCAGACATATACAGTATCTATATACTTCATTAATGATAAGTCACCGTGAATCACGCGAGCGATATAGCGCTTCATATTATTGGAAGCGCCATCAATGAGATAGCAGAAGTTAGGTGCTGATATGTGTTTCAAGATTTTTTAATATGCATATTCTATTCTTGTAATATGCTAATAAACTTCTTGCTAATAAAATACTTTAAAAAAGTGGAAATGTGTTCATGACATATAAAACCTCATTGGAGGATGTATTTTATTTTTATTTTTTCTTAATTGTCAAGAACAAAAGAATGACGTTCACTCTGTACAAATTTTTCTCCTGTGAGCACGTTTATATAATTTCTTCTACAATAAAAGTTATTTATACCTATTTACCACTTGGAAAGCCTTTTTCTTTTATGTTCCCAATGACCACACCAGCACGCTATCGAAGAAGTTAATTATTAAATTTTGTGGGGAACATAAAAATTGGTCCTTCGAGAAAAAAGTGATCCTTCGAACCTTCGAGAAAAGTTATCCTTCGAGCTTTCGAGAACCTGATCTATCGAGCCTTCGAAAAAGTGAGTCTACGAGTCTTCGAGAAGCTGGTCCTTCGAATATAAGGAAAAATTGGTCCTTCGATTGTCTTCGACTTACATAGAAGAGAATTATTCCTTCAAATTAAATATATGTAAGAAGATAATACTCTTATAGAAGTGGAGAAATTTGATGCTTCGTATTACAAGGCAATCCCTTTATAAAAGTGGTTATAAAGAAGGAAGCCACAGGAGGATTCAGAGTCATCCATCAATAATTGTGCGTAAGGGTGTTTTCGTGCTATTACGAAAACAGTTTCGCTGCGTGCATCGCGCGTATCCAAACGTGCAAACGAGGTAAGGCGCTGCCAACCCAAGAAAACGAAACGCAACCAATGAGCGCGCGAAGAGCGACCGAACAATGAGCATTTGCCGTGACCGTGAGTTGCCGTGAGTTTCCGGCCAAATATCAAACATCGAGTGAATGAATTGACTGTCGGCGTTCATCATTTTTTTTTCGCGTCGCCATTTTTTTTTTCACACGTTTCTGTTTATTTTGTTAGTTTTGTTAGTTGTATATTATTTATAACAGTGTACTTAACGTTAAGGTGTTGCTTACATTTGTTGCATCTGGGTTTTGGCTTGCATCTTAGGATATAGCACCATGGCTCTTAGTGACGAGCTGGCTCAATTAAAACTCCGTAGGGGCTATGTAAAGGGTGCAATAACTCGTGAAGAAAGTTTTTGTAACAGCGAAGAAATTGTGATCGCGTCTAGTGAGTTGCTCACAGAGCGGCGCAGTCGCTTGGCGAAAAACTTTGCCTCTTACGAGGACCTTAACAAGAGTATTTTGTGCATAAATCCAAAGGACGAAGAAGACCCTTTTGTGTATGAAAGTAAGTACTTCACCTGCATATCCAAAATTGATCGTCAGCTCAATGCTTGTCGTAAATCGGGGCAGCCCGAGGCGGAGCCTCCTAGGCAAAATGCAAATAATTTCAGGAAGCTCCCACAAATTACAATAAAAGAATTTAGTGGCGCCAATATTTTAGATTATCTACCTTTTATTAATATGTTTAAGGCAGTCATTGATTCTGACACAAGCTTGAGTATGTGCCAAAAATTATATTATTTGAGATCATTTTTAACTGGGGAAGCCTTATGCTTAATTCAAAATTTGCCTTTGACTGAACTAAATTATTCAGAAGCATTAAAGTTGTTAGATAACCGCTATAACAATGAGCCAATGATCATTAACCATCACATTAATACTTTGATTGATTTGCCTAAATGCACTGCTGCTGATCTTAGATCTTTAGTAGCAAGTGCTAATGTGCATTTAACTGCACTAAAAAGTTTAAACATGCCGGTTGAAGCTTGGGGTCCAATAATGGTTAATATTTTGCTCCGGAAAGTGGATTCTGAGACAAACAGTGAGTTTCACTTGAGACGGGATAAAAAGGTTGTGTTTTCTATGCAGGAATTCATAGATTTTTTGGAGTCCAGAGCGTTGGCCAGGGAGAATGCAATGGAAACAATGCCTGTGAGTACTCCCAGTGGTGTGAAGCCTGGCAAGCCTGCATGTAATACAGCAGCAGCAGTCTCGTGTAAGTATTGCAATACTAATCATAGATTATACATGTGTGCCAAATTTAAACTTGCTGCTGATAATGACAAGGGTCAATTTGTTAAAAAACATAAATTATGCATTGTTTGTTTGAATGCGCATGGTGGTAAATGCAAGCTGCGTTTAAAATGCTCAATCTGTCGGCAACGGCACAATACGCTTCTGCATGGTGTGGAAATGGCTAAGAAGGAGGCGAGCAATGTTGCCACTGCCAGTTCTACTGCCGCAGTGCCCTGTGCTGATGTTGGAAGGTCTGACAGTGCAGTAGCTATGTCAAGTACCTCGCCTGTGAAGGATGTGCTGCTACCTACCGCTATAGTGCGTATTATCACCAAAAATGGTACATTTATCCATGCACGCGCTTTGCTGGACACGGGTAGCCAGGTATCTTTTATTACAGAAAAGCTTGCTGATCAAATTGATTGCAAGATTACACCGGCAAATCAGCTCATTACAGGTATTCTACAAGGCACTAGTAATATGCACCAGAGGGCAACTTTTGATATTTATGCTGCTGATAGCAACTTTAAATTAGCCTTAAACTGTTATATAGCTAAGAATATAACTTGTGAACTGCCACAACAGAGTTTTTATAATGTTGGGTTTAATATTCCTTCGCATGTCTATTTGGCAGATAAAAACTTTAATAAAACTGGTGAAATTTCTTTGTTATTAGGGTGTGATGTATTTTTCCAGGTGCTTCAGAGGGAATCACTGCCTCTAACGCCGCAAGGTCCCTACCTGGTTAGTACCAGCCTAGGTTATATTGTAGCAGGCAGCCTACCAGTATCTGTTGGAAACAGCCGTTCTTCAAATTTGTGTATAACAGTTCAAGGTACCCCCCATAGTATTTCTCATAATTCTCATAATGATCATCTTGATAGTATTGAACATACTATTTCAAATTTTTGGAAATGTGAAAAAGTACCTGAAATTTATAAGGAAGGTATTACTGAACATCAACTAGCTGAGGAATGTTTTCAAAACTCTGTCAAACTTGTTGATGGAAAGTTTTGTGTAGATTTACCTTTAAAACTTAATTTAAATGATATCCAGATGGGTAACTCATTTAATCAGGCATTGCATCGTTTTCATAATTTAGAAAGGCGTTTCGCTAAAGATGATAAGTTATTTCAACAGTATAAGAAGTTCATTCATGTTTATCTTGAGCAAGGCCATGCCATGTACTTTGATATATCTAACTATGATCCTAGGGCAGGTAATGTGTATTTCTTACCTCACCACCCAGTCATTAATTTAAATAGTAAAACTACTCCGGTTCGAGCTGTCTTTGACGCGAGCATGAAAACCAATAATGGTATTTGTCTAAATGACATGATGCTTAATGGGCCTGTTGTGCAAAATGATACATTATTATATGATATTTTGACACTATTCAAAGGGAGTTTTAAATATGTTTTGCTTTGTGATATAAAGGCTATGTATAGGGGTATAATAGTGGGTAAAGACCATTTCTGCTTGCAAAATATTCTTTGGCGAGATTCTGCTGATCAAAGTGTGCAATGTCTTCAGTTACAAACTGTAACATATGGTTTAAAGTTTGATAAAACAAATACTTTTGTGAAAACTTTATGCTTGTCATATGATGTGACTTCTGATACTTTAAATATGAAGTGTCCAAGCGCTGAAATACAAAAACCTTCTACTAAGAGACAAATGTTAAGTTTTATTAGCAAATTTTTTGATCCTTTGGGTTTGGTAGGTCCTATTTTGGTGCAAGCTAAATACTTAATGCAACAAGTCTGGTTTGAAAACTTAAAGTGGGATGATATTCTCCCTGATGCTTTAAATAAAAAATTTCTTCAATTTGTTGAAGGTTTGATGAATATGTCTTGTATATCTGTTCCTAGAAATATCAATGTATATCCACATAAAAGGCTAGAGTTAGTTGGTTATGCTGATGCATCCAATATTGCACATGGGTGTTGCCTTTATTTGAGAGTAGTCAGAGATGATAACAATTTAAATGTTAACCTTTTGTGTTCCAAGTCTCGTATTAATCCTAAGGATAAAAACATTAACTACACTACTACTCCTACTACTGTATTCCTAGACTTGAGCTCAATAGTGCTTTGTTGTTAGCCAAGTTGGCAAGAAAAGTGCATGGTACTTTAGCATTAAAATATAATTATATTCCTATTTACTTATATTTAAATTCAAAGATTGTTTTATCATGGCTTAAGATTGAGTCTGTAAAACTAACTGCTTATGTTGCTAATAGAATAGAAAAAATCAAGCAGTTATCAAAAGATGTACACTGGGACTATGTCAGCACCAACGAGAATCTTGCTGATTGCTTATCTCGCGGTCTTAAACCAGATCAGTTAATCGAAAACTCATTGTGGTTTCATGGTCCACAGTACTTACAAAACAGTGAATATGTTCATGATAATTCTCAGATAAATACTGATGTTTCTGATACTTCTGAGCTCAATTTAATTCCTTCAACATGTAATACTTTAGTTAAATGTAAGGAAAATAATTTATTTTACAGTTTTATAGAAAAGTATTCTAATTTAAATAAAATGACTAGAATAATGGCTTATGGCTTTTATAGTCTGATAATGTAGCCCATTGAACTGGCCTGTAGGTAGAATTGTAAAGGTCATTCCAGAAAAAGATGATTTAGTTCGTGCAGTGGGGGTAAAAGCTAGCAAATGTCACATTGTAAGAGCAAGTGTTATGAAGGTGTGTTCATTACCTATTGACTATAATTACCTACACTTTATTTTTAAAGCAAGAATTACTCTTGGGTTTAGTTTATCTTTAATTTCTTTACTAATCCATTTGGGTAGTTATTTTAAATGTTTTAATTTAATTGTCATACTGGCAATGATGAGGTTAGCTTGTGGCTGAGGCCCCAGCATGTTCATGACATATAAAACCTCATTGGAGGATGTATTTTATTTTTATTTTTTCTTAATTGTCAAGAACAAAAGAATGACGTTCACTCTGTACAAATTTTTCTCCTGTGAGCACGTTTATATAATTTCTTCTAGAATAAAAGTTATTTATACCTATTTACCACTTGGAAAGCCTTTTTCTTTTATGTTCCCATTGGCCACACCAGCGAGATATTGAAGAACTAATTATTTAATTTTGTGGGGAACAAAATGTTTAAAAATAAGCAAGCAAAACCAGTTTGACAAGGTATCAAAGTTTGACTTTGTCCTGTACATATACAATGCTCAAATCACGTTCGAAGGTCAACGATTATCAAATGAAATGTAAAACAGACTGATAAAAATGTACAATACTGATAAACTCTTTCTTTGGACACAGTTCAATGTCAAAAGAAAAATCGCTATTATTATTAGATTATAAATATAAATATCAAACTAGGTTTAAGACAGGTTCAGTGGTCATGTCTTATTGTTTTATTCTGAACTCCGACTTTTTTCTTGGACACAAAAAAAAACAATGCTCTTACTAATTAACTACAAGGATGCATATGACAATATATGCAGAACGAGAAGGCTGAAGCTTAGTCACCATAAGGTCCCATTAAGGTAGATTCCACTTCTATACAAAGCCTCTTTTATGGGTGTTTACTGTTTAGATTACAATAACTAACAGCAACCATTTGCTCAAAGTAGATTATGACATTTAGTAACTTTTCTAGCAGGCGTTGAATGATTTTATTAAGGCGCTACCTCGGAATTCAACAATTTTTTTAAGTTAATTTTAATTTAAGAATACTTATTTGAATAATTAACTTTTTTCATATGTGTTTGTTGACTATATTACCTAGATTAATCCGAAGACAAAAACATAAAACAAGTAACTTTTCTCGATAGAAAAAAAATCAGAACTTACCTCTAAAACAGTAGCGGCGTAAGGGGGGGGCGGAGGGGGCGGTCCGCCCCGGGTGCCACATCTCGGGGGGTGCCATCTTGGTCGGCACATATCTGCACGACCAGGATGGCGCGGGCAGAAGAGACAAGTCACTAAGGGTGCCATTCTAATCTGCGAAGCCTAGGTTCACTACCATTTACTGCGCGATATTCACATTTTAAACAAAACTACAACAGTGCATGTGCGAGACATCGAGGCGGTCACCCCTCTCAGTCCGACTGTCACCCTTCTCTTGTATTTCTTAAATTAATTCCTCGATGTTAGAAAAAAATTCCGCTCGCTTCGCTCGCGGATTTCTCAAAAAGTTAAACCACCGAAGTAGCAAAAACAACTGACACTCGCTTTAGTTACGCCTAAATAGCTTTTAATTTATGCTTAATTCTGAGTTACCCAAATTAAAGAGTCCTCAAAAATAACTATAAAAAAATTCACTTTACACTGGATATTTCTAAGCTATTTAGGCGCTATTTGTAAGCGGAGGTGAAGGACTTTGTGTCCCAAATCTCAAAAATTTCAGCTCGCTATGGTCGCAGTTGCTTCACTTTCCGGTCTTTTTTTTTCAAACATGTTTGAGTACTTTTGTGTTCCAAAACTCGAAAATTTCGCGCTCGCTGCGCTCGCGCCTTACACTTAACAGTAATTTCTTTGCATAGGTATCTTTTTGCATCCCAAATATCAAAAATTACGCGCTCGCTGCGCTCGCGCCTTCTTTACTTTACAGTGCTTCTTTCAAACTTGTTTGAGTACTTTTGTGTTTCAAAACTCTAAAATTTCACGATCGCTGCGCTCGCGCCCTACACTTTATAGTAATTTCTTTACATAGGTATCTTTTTGCGTTTCAAATATCTAAAATTTCGCGCTCGCTACGCTCGCGCTCGCGTGCTTTTTCCAAACTTGTTTGGGTACTTTCTTGTTAATTCTGTATGATTCTTTTTACTACGTAATTATATTTTGTCGTTTTTTTTTTGGGGGGGGGGGGGGGGGGGGCAGGCAGTGTGCTCAATAAGTAGTGCGCCCCGGGTGCCGCCCGATGCTACGCCGCCACTGCTCTAAAAATAACATTTTATGAATTCTATGTCGTAGTCATGTACTTTCTGTCACATTAAAATAATGAAGAATGTAGATAATATCTTATTAAACATTAATTAGAAAACAGAAACATAAAATTGAATTTTTAATAAATTTACATTTAGTATGGCGCTTACGTTATTTTTTTTCGAGCAGGTTGCATGTTTCCTCTCTCTATCTATGTACGTTGCTATCGCATAGTTCTATCCCTCTCATCCATTTACCCAGTTCGCCCGTGAACATCGCAACGAGGTATCGTCTTAAACTAGGAATATATCATATTGCTTCACTTAAATATAAATAAATCAAGGTAGACAACTAAGAGCAGCTCACGCAGACCCTTCCTCCGAGCCTTTTTCCCAAACTAAGTTGGGGTCGGCTTCCAGTCTAACCGGATGTAGCTGAGTGCCAGTGCTTTACAAGGAGCGACTGCCCTATCTGACCCCCTCAACCCAGTAACCCGGACAACCCAATACCCCTTGATTGGACTGGTGTCAGACTTACTGGCTTCTGACTACCCGTAACGACTGCCAATGATGCTCACGCAAATGTCTTATTCAGATTTTTTTTCGGATATTGTGCGGTAACTGAGCAAATGCTCGAAAAATCTATAAGGCGCTTAATAGAAAAAGATGACGAGCAAAATATCATAAACTACGCTTCAGGGCATGGACGTAGCTAGTTATGGGTTCAGGGTGGGTTAACAGTGTGATACTGACAGTTTCTGTTCTGAAATCTGCCGCTCCTAGGCCTACACATAAATCTAGCACCTGGCTTCATAACACGGGTGTAAAGTCAATGTATTTTCATAGTCCTGGAGCGCTCCTGAGACTGAGGCGTCCTGCATCATAA